>JAIWNF010000031.1:0-620276 GCA_025093555.1 Circinella umbellata | reverse complement strand
TCCGATTTTAGTTATGAAACAAAGAATAAGAGGTGATCCATTGACTTATAAACTGTATATTGATGATACTACTGAAGAAGAAAAAGTCAATAAGAGAGAAAGAGTTGAATTAGTTACTGAGGCACAAGTGAAGCAATTTATGGATGAAGTATTTTGTTCCTGTCAGCCAAACAACGAAGCCAATTATGTCAAGAGAACTGTTTCTACCGAAGATATATATGAAATAATCAAGACCTATACTACTGTTTTCCGTGAGAAATCAGCCCAGTCATTTGCAACTTGGTGTCGTAATCAAAGACTGGATTTTTTACTTGCAAAGAAAAAGAAAGCTCAAAGAATCACCAGAGAATTATACATTTTGAAAGAGATTTATTATGGTAAGTCCCTCAAGATACGGACACAGACTCAAAATAGTTTCAATTACGTAAAATGGTTTTTAACGTACGTATCTAATCATAGATGACCTTATCAATTCCATATGCACTTACTTGCCGAAGTACCAAGAATCATTGAGAAACGTAAAAAGTGATGGATATGAAATTATCGGTTATGCTAGAAAATCACCCACAGGTGAAAATGTTACTGATAAAACAAGACTTCTGAAATCAATGATATCAAACCTGAAAGAACGCTCTTTTGCAACTAAAATATTCGTTTCACCATGTAGCTGGGCCTCCTCTCCACTTGCATCCCGTGATTTACAAGACAGTTCACAAGCTATTATGGACGAGTTAAGTGTTGATGGTAACACGCAAGATTTACTTAATTATCTTAAATCTGCTCATCATGATATTTGCTTGGTTATCATTGACTTCCGTAGCTTAACAACAAGAAGTGAAGATATTGTCGACTTGGTTGAGGCAAACCCCTCTTTGAAAAAAATTGCAGTTGATACTTTTGCCCAATCCGATGATGTGTTTATTTTTGACACTGAAAAGATAGTTGAAGACGATGATTTATTACAAAAATTTAAGTAGAATAGAGTTTATTGTATTCAAAAATCAAAATAAATTAGGAACATTGAAGGGGTTGTTTATCAAAAATTAAATATATTACGCCAAGTATAAGTTGCGAATTTGGACTGATCAAGTATAAAAATCAAATCAAATTACACAATGAATATTGTGCTATGCAGGAGATTATTCTCCAATAAATAATATTAAATGTATTAGACAAGATAATTCCGGTAGAAATGATGTAGTTTGCTACAAGCCAAATGACGAATAATGGGGCGTGAGGTAGAGTGCTCAGAGAAACAAAAAGAGAGAGCCAAAAAGGAAGATCAGACAGCAGAACAATCGAGACACCAAAAGCTACTGGGAGATCTCAGGCGTAACATCAGGATATATATGATAGTTTTCAGGATTATCACGGATTCGCTTCATTGAGACCAGGATGGGTTGATTTGGGTTTGTGTTGTAGCAAATTTCAACCTCACCAAAATCTTTAAGTCGATTGATGTATTTTTTAACGTTTTCTTCAGTATAATCCACATAAAAAAACATGCAGATTGCTAAATTTCTTGAGATTTCCATGGCTACGTAAAGGCTTTTTTTTTCTTTCGTTCAAGGCTGGAGAGCCGATTTGCTTCAAATGAAAAGTGGTCTCGTGCCATCCCCCCATGACTGTGTTTATTTTATTCGCTGTGTTTGGTTGTGTCATTGATCCTTCCTTACTACCCTGCCCTGCAAGTTGTACCTTTACATAAATAATATTTTCTAACATATAATGACGTTGAAAAAACCGGTGTTTTTGTTCGTTTTGAATAAGTTTTCTTTTGGTTCAGTAGTATAATGATAATGAATTACCTTATTCAGCTTATTAAAAGCAGATGAGAAATCAAAAATTTATGTAGTCTCCTTTTATTGGAGAGTTCCTAGAAGATATTATTTTTTTTTCTTTAATGTGTGATTGTGTATACATGATTATTATGTGCTTTTATTATAGTACAGAAAGATAAACAATAGTATACCTTAGCTTCCAGGCACCAAAACTATGAATCACTTTGGTATTTTAACCTCGTTTACCATTTTACGTCGTATCTTGGCAACAAGCTTTCTGTGGGCTAATATATCTAGCAAACATCTAATTTTTCGGCCAGGATTCAAGATGTTACGGCTCATCTCCTTTTTTTACTCTTTTTACGTTCCCGTTTCCTTCTATTCTTTTTTGACAAATTTTTACTATCCATGCTTCGCGGGGTGTTATTAGTCGCGTGCTTTAATAAGGAAGGTAACAGCAGCGACGACGACCAAGGAGGTGATATTGACGATTGACCTGGTGTCACGATAATATCGGGAGATCCAGATACATCCATTATTTCTTCGTATACATCAATATCCATTTCATAGCTTGTATTTCCACACCCTAACAACGTATACAGATTTTTATAGCTCTTTATAACAATCAAGTGCTGCCTAGGAGTCGTTCCTATCGTACTTGTGGTAACCACCAAGGATCACTTGAAAATGTACGTAAAAATACTGGAGTCATGGATACTGAACCACTCTAATGATGACTCGTCCTAACTATAATAAGCACAAACGTGTATTATTAAACAACATCACATAAGAACATAACATATGAATATTGAATTGTGAAAATTACTTACAACAAGAGGGTTTGGTGATGGTAACGATTGACCATGCAGCTCCTTTTTCATTTGATGCAGCTGTGGATTTTTGTAACGTTGTTTATTACTGACTTGTATGCTTCATCACGATATTCGTCAGTCTTCTTCTTACTATTTTTTGGAGCACTTCATTGCGTTTTTTTGGTCTCAAAAAGTTCTGTATCAGGAAGTACGCCAGTAGTACGTAAGCTTTTGATAGTCTTCCAGCCGTTGTTGTGTTCCACGCGACATGCCATACGGTCTTTCATCGCTCCTGCGTGTTTTCCATTAGCATCCTTCAACTCAGTCCTCGGATCATTAACTTTCGTTTTCAGTATACCAATGTCTTCCTGAAGTTGCTCTTTTTCACTATCCGTTAGTTTTTTCTTGTTCGTTGTTTGGTATTTGTTGGCTGTGTAAATGGTTTTTTGTTTGATAGTGTAATCCATTTGTAGCCAACCCGGTAAATTGTAAAGTGGGTGAAAAGCTTTATTGACCATACAGGTTCCAAATGTTGTTTCTTGCATATTTTGTCGATTATTTGTATATTGAATACCTCACCGGTCGTTTCCTTTTGATTTTTTTCCTGCTTCTGCAACCAATGTGATCGGGGTTTCATTGTAAATTGTATAATTAGAAAACATGTCATACAAGGCTCTTGTCGAAAATGGTAAAGCAACCACATCTACTGCTTTATGGCTCATTTGCCATGTCTTTTTGGTAATAAATGGAAGAAGTCGGGGTTCTGACCTTTGGATGGTTTGGGTACCAGATTGATAATTTCAGCTGCTGCTACTAATTCATGATCAGCTATAGCATTTGAAGAACATACCAATTCCTGGACGACTTTACAATCAGTGTCAGAAGACTTTACCAAGGTGGCGACAGTGGCTACTAAGCTTCGGACTGTTTTGGATGTATATTCTTTGTTGTCGTCGTTTTTAACGGGGACGTTGGTATGTTCCTGTTCGTCGTTGTCGTTGTCGTTGTCGTTGTCGTTGTCGTTGTCGTTGTCGTTGTCGTCAAAATCAAAGTCTTCAATGTCCTTTGGATCAGTGTTACTGACAGGAATAGTTCTTGGTGCATTATCTTTTGGGTTATTACTTGCAATCAATTTTTGGAATAACTCGTTTGCAATTGCGTGCTTATTTGGATTTGTTGACTAAAGCTTTTCACAGATGGAATACCAGTTTCGGCGATCCTTCACATTACTTGAGTCTTGATCGTTTTTACTCTTTGCGCCATTATCGTCACCATATTCTTTGTCTTTTCTTTTGAATTACGATATTCAATATACGATGTAAAAGTCTCGGGGCGAAGCCGTACTCTTGATAATACGCGGATCAAAATTCTAAGATTATGACTCAATCCCATGCGTAGCCACATATTTGTAAGAGCAGTAACAATATTGTTTAATAGATCGTCAAAGGTTGATTGTGTATAAATTTTTCAATACCAGGAACTGAAACACGTTCTTTAACTTTCTCCATCGTAGCTATCACTTGACTATACAAAAAATCGAACAGTACATATAATCAATAATTCGTGCGATGCTTTTCAGCCAAATCAAATTGTTGTAAAAAAAGAAAAAAAAAAGCATAGTACGTACCGTGATTAATCTCTAGGAGCCTTTTACCCTAGTACAACTGTAGAGACTCGGGCAAATACTCGTATAACATACATTTATATTTTTGGATTCAATTCACTGTTGAGGAGTTTGGTATTCAAACTTGATAACGTTGACGTTCTTGACTTTTGTTGAATTTTGATGGAATTCATCCACATTTGTCACCGTATATATTTGGCAATTCTCCTTTAAAAAACTTTGTTTGTATAAAGAAAAAATGGAATAAAGGGTAAAGAAGAAGAAAGACGACACAATAAGTATCATAATTAAAATTAAAAAAAATTACATTTTTAAGAAAAGAATTGTAAAATCATATAAACATACTATCATGGTAATTATTTCGTTGGCAATTTAGAACATTTTGTTCGTTGTTGTTCAATAATCAATGTCTTTTCGCAGAAAAGTATTTACTTGTTCTCAAGACCTGGACTTTCTGACTCTGTATCATCTAATTCAATAAATAATTATAATATGTAATTCAATGTAAACCTTTTCTTATTTGATTATTTAAATATGAGTGTGCGGAAAAAAAAATACCTGTTTATCGTTAAAGTCCAATATCTTCTTCTTCCTCTTCATCATTATCACTAGTTTTCGCAGATATTCTTTAGATTCAGCTAACTCTCGTTGTTGATAGCTAGTTTCTGATGCTGTGGGATCATCTACATCCACCTAATAGACGTATCAGATTTAGCAATACGTATATATATTAGTTGGTCAATTTTTGTATCCATCTTTTTCAAAAAGAAACATAGGGTCTATCGATTTGAAAAATAACTTACTGTTTCCAAAATTTCATTTACGTCATGCTCTTGTTCATTAATGCTTGGTAAAATCATAGTGAAATCAATTCATTCTTTGAAACATTCAGAGAACCACGTGCTGACTTTTTCGGCTTTATCTCAAAGGTGGGTACATTTGTTGGTAGTAATAAATAGAGGTCTGAAAGTCATCTGTGTAGGCCCTGACGGTGATAATGATGAAGATGCTGATGTAGGCATATTAGGTGTTGGTGTCGGTGCTTTATCTGAATGGACCTCAACCAAGTGCTTTGTTGCAAGAACCAGGCCCGAAACGTTTTCCTCCTGCTGCCTGAAAAGCACAATCATATGTAATGTAGTCATGAGCTGAAGAACTTTTTCAAAGTACATTTGTTTTGTAGATTTACGGCTAGATTGAAGTTGTCTAGTAATATGTATACGTTTTATTTTATAAGATGAGTTGTCTTTAATAGAAAGTGATTAATAGTAATAAAACATTGAGCTAATTCCTGTCCTTACCAAAAAATAAATAAATAGAAAATGATGATTTTATCAAGAACGAAAAAAAAATAAAAAAAAGAATTACCTTGATGCGTAATAATTGTCACAATGGGGGCAGGGCGACTTTCTTGTTAACGGTTTCATCAACTACCATAGGATCATAACCAAATTCTAAAGTTCTAGTCATGTTTTGCAATTTAACGAAGATATGAAGAAAGAGTGTAAAATATACCAAACGAATGGATGAATCTAAGCCAATGAAAATCATCCTGGCATTAGAGGCATAAAATATATTCTTTATGATCTGATCAGGTAATCTACCAAAACCAACATTATATGAGGGCTGATCGTACCATAATATAACTCTTCTTTTCTTTTTTTATTTCTTACCAACACAGTAAAATAATACGTACGTACTAATCAAAGCGACTAATATATAGTAACGGGTAGTTAATATGTTGAATGTATGTATGGTGAATTACAAGTTTTTGGGTAGATAGGTTTGATAACCGGATTATCCCACCAGCCATGTCGGGAGAAATACATCAATTTTCAAGAAACACAAATTTCTTCTTACTAAAGTGCATTGAACATTTCAAAAAGAATTGGGAAAATTCAGTATATAACAATTATGTTCGAGAATATTCCAAATTAACAATATCAGGTTCCGGTACCAACAATAATAAAACGATCCAAACAGGACAGCTTAAACAACTTAAACAACAGAAAGTATATATTCCTGAAGAACAGTTGCTGTCAGCAATAACAACAACAGCTGCTACACTTATAACAGTTGTTACAGCTGCTATCACTACTCTGTACAGCGACAGAAAGTTGTAATATTATATCACTTCATCTAATGTAACATCTGCCACTTTGTTAGAACCTCTTTCTGTTGATATCATTAAAAATCCACGATTATCATATTCTTTTAAAGCACCCATCTTATTGTTCATACGTAGGCTTTACCGTAAGTCTTGCTGGTAAAAAAAAAAGTTTATGTAGCTGGCTTCAAGAACACTTATATATATACAGTACACCCCAAGATATATGTTGATACAGTGAATAAACTTACTAGCTGTTTAATATACATTAGAGGAAATTTAAAAATTAAATGTCATGTTAACTAAAAATGTATACAAGGCTATTAGTTTTGTTGCAAATGGAAATATTTTACGAACAGTCAAATCTTCATCTGCCATCAACTTGGGTTTGAAGATTACAAAAAAATGGGTGGAGACATCAATCGAATCTAAGCTGGAGATTTATTGAATTCTAATGAATTATCTCTTATTAATGAAATACGCGAAAGGGGACAAATGTTTAATTTTTGAGAGAATCTTGAAGAAGCTCGTAAAGGTCGATAAGCAACCAATACACCAAGTAAAACAGCGACTGTATTCCAAGGTTATAAATTTTATTTTTCAGGATCAAACAGTGAAAAAGCACCTTGAAACAATTTTTTTTTGTAAGATCAGCTGGAGGTCAAGTAAGTGAAAATAGAATTGAAGTCAAATATAATATTCAGATGTCATTCTTGGAGATTTTTCTGGATGATGAAAAAGATTAAAGTATTGAATCACTCCAACTCTTGGCATTCGGTGATTATTCATAGATCCGAGTAATCTAACTGTAAAATCTCGGTCAAGTAGGATGTTTTACAGAGTTTATAACAAGGATGCAATATGTAATTATAACATCATTACGACAAAGTATGAAAGGATTGGATCAATTCGTAGTTCTTTTTTGCCACAATACACACAATTTTAATAATATATAAAACTATACGTACACAACTAAATAAATAATTTCTTTCAATGATCACACGTTTGATTCTCTTTCCAATTTGTGATTATGTTTTTAGAGTATGTACGTAGGGCCTATCTCAAGCCTTTTTATACACGCCCATGAATAAACCTCTTTCTTTGGGCAATTGGGTTCTATATGAGATATTTACGAATAAAATAAGGTTAATATTATAGAATGAGCCAAGGTTTTGCGGGGATCTTTCGGGTCTTTTATTATTTGGAAAAATTAAGAGATGATAAAAAAGTTAATTATTTCTACTACAGGTACAAATACAAGAAGAAATTGAATATTTTATTTGCTGCGCAAACGAAATAACCACTTGGAAACAAAGGAAAGAGCTGAGATGACGTTTAAACAAACTCGTATTACTGGTTTTACGTATCAGTTAAAAGACTAATATTACGTACGTACGACATAGAATAAAAAACAATACTATTATAAATTCGGTACGTAAAATACTGGTTTTTTCCAAATTATTTGCGCTGAACTAAGATTATTTTGCGTTGTCTGGGGAATAGTAATCTTGCGCCAATGATTTTGCACCAAATTTTTGCACCGAAGTATGTATGTCCAAGCACTTAATATTTTTATTGCCTCACCAGGGAATATATTAAACAATATTTCATTAAAAATAATCATAAATAAATTCCATATGAGCTATTTTAGAAATAATTATGAAAATAAAGTTATAAGCACCAAGGAAGTAAATATTTTGACGGAAAAACAGGAACGCAAATTTATTCCCCAGACAACGCAAAATAATCTTAGTTCAGCGCAAATAATTTACTACGTTTACAAAATAGAGATGAATGTAACAAAAAATCAAGCAATCTGCATGTTTTTTTATGTTGACCATACTGATGAAAATGTAACAAACTATAAAAAAAAAATTGAAGAGTTTGAAGATGTCGAAATCTGCTATAATGTCGATGAAAGGCAACCTATTCTTGTATCTAAACAAAGAATTCGTGGTGACCCTATCACGTATCGTAAATACTTGGAATCTATTGATTCCAGTTTAGACCAAGGAGAAAGTAAAAAAAGAGAAAGAAACGAACTACGTAAGTTAAAAATAATAACTCTAAATACAATGAAAATAACGTTTGCCTGTAGAAACCGAAGCACAAGTTGCGCAATTTATTAATGAAGTATACCGCTATGACGAACCAAAAAACCTTGAAATTTATCATAAACGATCAATATCTACAAAAGACATCTATAACACAATAAAAACATATAGTATAGTCTTCGAGAAGCGAACATCTCAATCATTTGCTGCCTGGTGCAAAAATAGGCGATTACCATTTTTAAATGGGAAAGAAATCAGACGAGATGGAATTCGTTCAAGAGAATTATATACTATGGAGGATGCTTATTATGGTAATTCTGAAAAGCATAATTGAAAAAAAAAAGTCATGGCTAATATGTTTCTTGGTAGATGATTTAATTGAGTCTATCTGCAGCTATTTACCCAACTACCAAGAATCGTTGAGAAATTTAATTCACAATGGATATGAAATTATAGGCTATGCCCGGAAGTCTCCCACTATTGAGAATATTGACACTAGAACCAGGCTTCTTCAAGCTATGGTGGACAATTTGCATGAACGATCATTTACCAGCAAAGTATATGTATCCACCTGCAGTTACTCATCCACTCCATTTTTTGAACGAGATTTGAAAAATAAAGATTGTATAATTGATAAATTGAGTCAAGTCACAGGGAATACACAGGGTAAATGAAACTTAAATATAATATGTGCAAACTCCAAAAGATCATATTTAATGTTTAATTTAATTCATTATAGACATGTTGATATATCTGAAATCAATAAAGCACAATGTTTGTTTGGTCTCAATCGACTTTGCTGGGTTAACAACTAGAACTCACGACATAATTCAGCTTATTGAAACTAATCCTGCAATCAAAAAAATAGCCATAGAGACGTTTACTGTTGCTAATGAGCTCTTCCTATTTAATTCTGATAGCTTGAAAACAGATACTGAATTACTAGAAAAGTTCAATAGTAGAAAGAAAAGTATACAAAGATCAAAATAGTTAATATTACGTGTATATATCTTTTTATTATAATACTTTTGACAATTTTCAAAAATAAAGAGAATGGTAGGGAGTCCTACTTCAAAATTTTTAGTTCCAATTACGGTTTAGTGTGAGAGGTATTGGTCGAATATAAATGATACGAATGAGGATTTTCGTAAACCTTTGGGACATTTGGGACACGGGAATTGCTACGGACACCCCACTCTATTTTGAATTTTGAATTTGTTACACTGTACGACAAACAAAGATATAATTATAGAAGTTAAGTGGTAATAGATAAACAGTAAAATTGAGAGAAATAAAAGATTTATTTTTTAAGTGGTTTATCAAGATAAAATGTTTATTAATGACTATAAGATAAGATAGCCTGTGGATGCGGGTTAATTGAAATTTCTACAAAAGAAATAATGTGCTGTACGTATATGTAATAGCGCATGACTGATTATTGTATACTTACAATCGGGTTCTATCTTTCAGCCAGTTTACGAGGAAGCGTAATAGTTAAATATCGAGTTCGTTATTCATCAGGAAAAATTACGTCACTTCCCCGTTCTTTTCAGTCTCCTCATCTGAGAATTTTTTTTTTACTTTCACGTCCCCCCTGGGCCTACATCCACGCGACGCGACTTTTTTTTTTTATTTTATTATTATTATTATTATCATGACAACGGCCTCTGCATCTGAAGATCTTGGGTATCTTATTTGTGTTCCTCCTAACTATACAACAAATATAGTAGAAGAAGAATTTAACAACAACAATGAGTTTGAAGAATGGGTTAAAACAAACCCAAAGCAACATGCCAACTTCATCACCAACCACTCCTACATCTCCATTCCCAAGACTTCAGATGCACGCCTGAGTTCAGCCGGTCGTCCCAGAACAGTTCAGCAAAGTATTACTTATTATTGTGACCATTCACGACACGTATCTTCTAGCTCATCATCTACTTCTGTTTCTTCATCCACCAACCTCGCCCCACCCAACAAAAAAAAACGAACTGGTGTCAAAAATTTTTTAAAATGTAACTGCCTTGCTAAATATCATGTTCAATACTTGACAAGTGGCAAAATCAAAGTTAAATATCATTGGCAACATCAACGACACGATCCAACAGAAATTTCTGATGCAGTACGATCACAACTTCCCTCTGAACTTCGCGACTGGATTAAAAAACATGTTGAAAACGGCTTAGATTGGGATAAAATACAAGATTATTTGCGACTTACAGATGAACAACTTAGAAAGGTATGCATTGTGTATATTGTATATGTGTTTTATATATTTGAGTAATTAATTATTCTTGTACAAACATATAATGAAAGGTTGAGAATAATGAAGGACCGTTGCCAAATGCTCTACTTGTAAAACCTCATCATGTCATCAACATCATCGCCAATGAACAGTCAAGATTAGCAAAGAAAGATCATATTGATAAGCAAAGTGTCAGTTTATGGCTTGAACAATTGAACAAAGAAGGTTATCATACTTTGAAACATATCACACAGTCATCATTTGTTATATCATGGATATCACCACGTCAAGCACAAGTGAGTAATGATTATTTGTATTATTTGAGTTGATAAAACATGTTATGTCATTGGATAATTATCCATGTATATCAATATTTTTAGTTGTTATTAAATTCAAAAGAAATCTGTATGGACTCTACACATAAGACTTGTAAATCAATTGTAAAACCCACTAGTGATTCATATTTATTTTCTATTGTTGCTAAGAATGATGTTACTGGTCAAGGTTATCCACTTGCATATATGATCACGGACAAGGAAGACAGCGAACATTTACAAATTTGGCTTCGATGGCTTCGATATTGTGTACATTATATTCCTGATCGTATTATGATTGATTGTAGTCCAGTTAAAATCAATAGTATTCGTCAAGTCTATGGTAATCATGCTCAAGTTTTTTTATGTCATTGGCATATCAAGTGCCTGGATCAAAAATATTAAATCAAAGGTAATTGCATTATACTAAACATATTACCCTTATAAACTCTGGATTCTAATAAATCAATTCTAGATAACATCATCATCAACAACAGAATCGAAAATACTAAGAAAAGAAGCTCTAAAGTCGCTTGATTCATTGATGTATTCTACAACGTTTGTTGGTTTTTATGTTGCTTGGTATGAATTTGTAATGAAGTGGAGAAGCAAGTATTTTGATCTTTATATATATATGTTGGAATATTGGTTTGACAAGACGCATTTGTGGTGTAAAGCTTGGAGAAAGGTATGTTTGTTCTTATTCCCATCGAGCTTTTTTTCTTCTGTATTCGATATTAATGTATATACATATCGTAGGAAGTTACGTTTCACACAAACAATTTGATAGAAAGCTGGCACTCTAAATTAAAAAGCAAATACCTTCCTTATTCTTGAAATCATCGTGTTGATCGGGTCATTTATGTTTTATCGCAGTTGGTCGAGCGTGATTATCGTTCTCATATCATTCAAGTTTTATTTAATATCAAGAAGAGTACTGCATCTGTTTAGACTCGAAAACGAAAAAAGTTAGCAAATGAAGTTCCAGAGCAAAAAGCACTTTCAATGATTAATGTTTTTGAAGATCATGTATGTATATAATTTTTTTTTATCTTGCTGATTTTTTCGCATTTAACATGTTATGATAACTCATAATATAATGGCAATAATAGGTTACTTGTCGTTCATTTACTAGTCGTATTGTTTATATATTGAAGTTTGAAGATTCGGGAAATGGGAGTGTCACTGGCACATGTACGTGTATGGATTATCAATTGCGCCAAGAAGCTTGTAACAATATTTTCCTTGTTGGTATTCATACAAATTTAAATATAATAACACGTCAACAAGCTGCCATTACTTCAGTATCATCATCATTATCATCATCATCAACTTCATTATCATCAACAGCACCAGCAACAACAACATGGTTATCACCATCATCATTTGCAGGTAGTGGTTTAGTAGCACCAGCAACATCATCATCATCATCATACACAACAGCAGCAGCATCAGGGCTGTCACAGCAACAGCAACATCGACAAGATCTTCTTGTTGAATTGGAGAAAAATAAAAAAAAATAGACTATTTATTATCAACAAATTTATCAAAACTCACTTCAGAACAAATAGAATCCATAGTTAATTCACAAAAAGAAACATATACTACAATTGGAAAAATAATTAATCCTCAGGCACGTCCTTCCCGCCAATAAATATTATAATATTCATCCAGTGTTTTTTTTTAAAGCAATACTCTTAAAATCATCAAAGAACTTGGAGATTATTTTTTTTTTTATTTTTTACCAAGTGCGGCTTAAAAGATTTTTTTAGGTGCGACTTTGGGCAGAAACTGTAATTGACATTTTTCAAAGAATTAATGACGTAATTTTTCCTGATGAATAGAGCAGCCCGTTAAATATTGGTAGAAAGAAAAGGGGCTCGAGAATATATATGATAAAAACGAATTATTGTTTCCTGGTTGTCAGGAAACCCTTTATTTATATACGTCGAAATATCAGGGGCTAATTTAGGTCTAACTAATATATATCTAATATCAATGATCAACATTTCTATATAGAATAACTATCCTAATATTTCTATATCCAACCATGTGCTCAACCATGCTATCGTCTATCCTTAGTATTCCGCGGATAAGCATGTAGATCAACAACCTTATGGTTGAATATATCGTCGTAATGGTCTTACACCATTACAACCATAATCAGTACCGAATATTACCACCCACTCTATTAAAAAGTAAATCAATAATATCAATAACAATTTCATGTTCATTCATAATACCGAATATTACCATCTGATTCTATTGATAAGTATATTAATAATGTTTATAGCATTCATTCCATATTCCTACCGCTCGACGTGTAATTTCATACAAACAGTAATCAGTACCAAATATTACCATCCCACTTCCACAACTCGAACAAATAAGGAAAAACGATTGTAGTAAAAGTTTGAACAAAGTTGAAGCTCACACTTATCACTTTCATTATGATTGCCAATGGCCAAACGATTCAGAGTGTTGAGACAGATTCGATGAGAAATGCATTGATGACTGGGTAAACTGCAAGAATTACATTGGGAGATTAACTGGTTAAAAAGTTATTTTGCAACCTTATTATATACAACACGCGCTATTTATTATTGACCTTCCGTTACAAAAAACAAAAAGATATTTAGACTCTTTTTCCTTTTTCGTCAAAAAGATTTTGTCCCAAATGTCCCAAATGTCCCAAGAATTTCCCATGGTGAATAATTCTTTCTAATGAAACCAAGATGGGTTGGTTTGGATTGATGTTGTAGCAAATTTCAACAGCATTGAAATCTTCGATTCGTCCTTTATACTTCTTGACATTTCCTTCAGTATATTCGACGTAGAAAACATACAGATTGCTTGGTCTCTCGATATTTCCATTGAATTTATTACAGAGAGTTGAAAATCTTCAAATGTCTTTTTTAATGCGTTGTTACCATGAAACTATATTAGCAGTCTCAATACCAAATCGGTGTTTTAACAGCCAAATGGGTTACCGGATGAATACCAGATGAATACCAGATCGGTGTTTTAACAGCCAAATGTTTACCAGATGGGTTACCGGATGAATACCAGATGAATACCAGATCGGTGTTTTAACAGCCAAATGTTTACCAGATGGGTTACCGGATGAATACCAGATGAATACCAGATCGGTGTTTTAACAGCCAAATGTTTACCAGATGGGTTACCGGATGAATACCAGATGAATACCAGATCGGTGTTTTAACAGCCAAATGTTTACCAGATGGGTTACCGGATGAATACCAGATGAATACCAGATCGGTGTTTTAACAGCCAAATGAACACTGTCACATATCCTCTTAATTTAATTACCCATTAAGTCAGATCGATACAATACCCTCAAGATTTATAGTAGATTTCAAAAGAAAAAAGAAGCTTTGTAAAGTCTACAATAAGAAAAGATTGTTTCGAAAAAAACCTTGCTTTACTGCAATTTAAGTTCATAAAAAACTGCAATTTAAGTTCACAAAAAACTGCAATTTAAGTTCACAAAAAACTGTGATTTGATTTTGAGAAACACGCAAACTGAGTATTGAAAAAGCCCCCCTTTTTCTCGAAAAACCGCCCTTTGGCATTGGAACAACTGTATTCATTTATTTGATTCAAATGATTAAGAGTCACTATTTGAAGCGTTTTGATCAAACGCAATTCACTGTATTCTTTAAGCTGACCAATTGGGGTTCAGAAAAGTAACCAATTGATATTCGGGAAAGTGACCAATTAAGTTTCAGAAAAGTGACCAATTGAGCTTCAGAAAAGTGACCAATTGACGGTGGAAGTACTGTAGAGTTACTACACTTACTCATAATGGCAATCTTCCTCTTGAAATTTCAACCCCAGAAATTGAGTAAAGTCAAGTGATATTATGCATATAAAAGATGAAAACTCTCATTTCATTTTTGATGGAGTGATCCAAGTTTTGGAGTTGATATTTCAATTTTCAATCAAAGATAAGGTCCCTGGACATGAAGATATTGATCTTTTTTTTTTTTCCTTTTGAAATGGATCAATAACAATTCACGCCATTGGTGCTTTTTTTTATGTCGATTTTATTGAAGAGAACGTGAAAGCTTACAAAAAAAAAAAATCGAAGATTTTGAAGACTGTGAGATATGTTGGAATACAAGAGAGGAAGAACCAATTTTGGTTAAGAAGGAGAGAATAAAAGATGATCCTTTGAGCTACAAGTTGTATTTGGATGAAATTATTAAAGAAGTAGTAAATAAAAGAAAAAGAGTTGAATTGGTAACTAAGGCGCAAGTTAAACAATTCATGAACGAAGTTTCAACCAAGCAACGAAACCATGTATAACAAGAAAATTATATCTACCCAAGATATTGAAAAATCGGTTCATTCATTTGCAAGTTGGTGTCGTAATCAAAAATTAAATCTTTTACTTGGAAGGAAACAAAAAACTGAAAGAATCACCAGAGAGATTATATATTTTAAAAGAGATTTATTATACGAACACATTAAAATGGTTTCAATTAAAATGGTCTCTAACATATTTAATTATAGATGACCTT
The DNA here is from genome assembly GCA_025093555.1 of Circinella umbellata. NCBI lineage: Eukaryota > Fungi > Mucoromycota > Mucoromycetes > Mucorales > Lichtheimiaceae > Circinella > Circinella umbellata. Next base: position 604,795 of record JAIWNF010000031.1, on the reverse strand, counting down.
GTGGCAAAGTACCAAGATACCTTGAAAAATTTGAAAAAATATGGATATGAAGTTATTGGATATGCTAGATACTACTAGTAGAACAAGACTTTTAAATCTAAAAGAACGTTTCACCATGTATCTGGGGCTCCTCTCCGTGATTTACAAGACAATTTACAGGTGATTATGGACGAGTTAAGTGTCGATGGTAACACAGAAGACTTACTTGCTTATCTTAAACCTACTGATCATTATATTTGCTTGGTTACCATCGACTTTGGTGGCATAACAACAAGAAGTGAAGATATTGTCGATTTGATTGAGGCAAACCTCTCTTTAAAAAAATTGCAGTTGATACTTTTGCTTAATCCAATGATGCGTTTATTTTTGACACTGAAAAATTAGTTGAAGATAGTGATTTATTACAAAAATTTGATCAGAATAGAGATTATTGTATTCAAAAAGCAAAATAAATTAGGAATATTGAAGCATGTCTGGGTAGAACATTTGAATGTTAGAAAGGGGTTGTTTATAAAAATAAATATATTACAGTTGGGCATGCTCTTTAAGCGGCCAGTTGTCACATGCTTTATGTAGGATGGATGAAAGTTAAATGTAATAAAATAGAAGTATACATAAACTAGAATATAATGATCATAAAATACTAATAATGATTTATTATCACGTACGTACGAGTCTTCGTCACCTTCGCACCTTCGTGGGTTGAGCCCCTTCGCTTCGCTTCGTGCCAACCTCCTCCCCGGAGCTACGGTTTGGCAGCTCGTTGGAGGCAAGCCCCCAATCCCCTTCGAACTCATCAAGATCTTAAAGAGTACTATTGGTTTTATGAGTATAATATTTTCTTTGTATGAAAATTCTACATGAGAAAAAAGACTTTTAAATAGTCATGGATATTTCTCTTGGGAGCACCACCATTCGAAGTCAAGTTCAAGTTATTGGATAGATATGTAGATTAGATATAGCTTGTCGGTAAATTATACTGGCTATATGAGATGAGAAAATTGTTCTGTAGAAGATGAAGGAGAAAAAATATATATAAATAATATGGTGTGCGTACTCGAGATAATGCTACATATATGTATTTGACTGTGAGCAAAGACAGATTTATATAGACTAAGTATAGTCCGGTTTACCATACGTAGTACTTGATTTCGCTCATTTTTAAAAATGTTCAGGAATATGAAGTATTATTGTATCCAAATAGAAATAGGTGATTAAACCTTTTTTTATGTGTATACTTTATTGTTTTACGTAATTACGTACGCAGATAAAAAAAACAGAAGAAAGGAAGTGGAAAGGAAAATATATACACAAAAGAAAATAATATGAGGGGAAAAACGATAACTGAAGATGACTTGGATGGATAATTTGTTGTCAGAATAAAAAAAAAAAGCAGGAGGAAAATATTATAAGTCTAAGATAATAGACCATTCGTTTGTTTGTTTGTTTTCATTATCGTTTGATTTCATTACATGTCCTTATCAATATACAGTTTATAAGTTAACGGATCGCCTCTTATTCTTTTTTTCATAACTAAAATAGGCTCTTGCTCTCTGACATTCCAACATATTTCACTATCTTCAAATTTTTGATTTTTTGTTAGCATCCTTGAATAATAAAGATGAGAGCGGAAGATAGATACAAGATGGATGGGGGATGGATGAAAGATTGATAAGAGATTGATGAAAGTGAGCGGGATAATGTGGTCTCCAGCCAATAAAAATAAACTTACAGGGTTGTACAATTCATTTTAATTGGATGATACCGTTTTTTCCCCCGCCCAGTATCTTTCATCCATCTTTCATCCCTCATTTAAAATTTTTCATCCATCTTGCACCCATCTTTCGTTTTTCATTTTGATTGGATAATAAAGTTTTTCCACGCCTAAATTTTTTCATCCATCTTTTAAAATTTTCATCCATCTTGCATCCATCTTGTATCCCTATTGCATCCATCTTGCACCTATCTTTCGCTCTTGATAATAAAGTTTTTTTCCCGCCTAGTATCTTTCATCCATCATTTAAATTTTTCATCCATTTGATAATAAAGTTTTTCCTCTGCTTTTTTTTTATTTTTTTCGCTGCTGCGATCTTTACCATCTTTCATAACGCCTGTGACAACTGACCCCTTTTTACCTGTAACTTGAATCCAAAAACAGCCTTTTTCTCTATATTCGTATATTACATTCCTGCTTAACAACAAAAAGATACAAGAATGTGCCAGAAAAAAAAGTCGCAATGCAGTCATACGTAACGTTCTTTATAATACAAATATATATTTCATTTCATAGTTGTATTACTAGCAAGTTAATCATTGTAACAGCTTTACGTACATTTGGTATAAAATAATTAATTTGTTTATATTTATTAAGCTTGTCAAATATTTCTATTTTGATTTTACTATAGACTGTAGCAAACAATTCTTGTGCGGTGCTTTGGTATGTATCTCATTTCAGGCACAAAAGAAATCTAAACCAATATATAAAAGCTCTAAAACAATCTCACATCAGTTACTTTCCTAATAAACAAATATTCGGTTATGATATTGACAACAAACTACAAATAGTCATTCTGTCACAATGACACTTTATCACAATAATTTAATCAAACACGTACGTACGTATTCATAATTATATACAGTCAACCCCTTAGTTTTGCAATCCTGAGATTTCCAGATATTTTGTTGCAGAACCCCAAATTCGCTATAAGCGAGAAGCAATATATATCAATTATGCTTTGCTGACATTTTGGTATTTCCTCAATTGGACAATGGTTTATAAGAATACAGAAGTCCATCGTTCTCTTTAATGGTTATAGGAGCTGCGATACAGATCATCTCATCAACTGCACAAAGTCTAGTTGAAAAATTATCCATTTCATTATTATAACTCACACGATCGTTACAAATGAAAAAACTATATATGCCCATACACACACGCCGATATACCCTATTTTATAGTTAAGCAATAAAATGATTTATTTACAGTAGTTTTTCGTTCAATCGGTATTTCGCTACGTAAATAAAAGGTAGTATCTCTCAAATATTGTTTATATACTTAGTAAAATAGTAGCGATTCGATTACCGGTATCCGGTGAGCTTCCTCAAATACAGTATTTTACGTACCGAATTTATAATAGTATTGTTTTTTATTCTATGTCGTACGTACGTAATATTAGTCTTTTAGCTGATAAAACCAGTAATACGAGTTTGTTTAAACGTCATCTCAGCTCTTTCCTTTGTTTCCAAGTGGTTATTTCGTTTGCGCAGCAAATAAAAATATTCAATTTCTTCTTGTATTTGTACCTGTAGTAGAAATAATTAACTTTTTTATCATCTCTTAATTTTTCCAAATAATAAAAGACTTGAAAGATTCTCGCAAAACCTTGGCTCATTCTATAATATTAACCTTATTTTATTCGTAAATATCTCATATGGAACCCAATTGCCCAAAGAAAGAGGTTTATTCATGGGCGTGTATAAAAAGGCTTGAGATAGGCCCTACGTACTCTAAAAACATAATCAAAATTGGAAAGAGAATCAAACGTGTGATCATTGAAAGAAATTATTTATTTACAGTTATGTATAGTTATATATATCATTAAAATTGTGTGTATTGTGGCAAAAAAGAACTACGAATTGATCCAATCCTTTCATACTTTGTCGTAATGATGTTATAATTACATATTGCATCCTTGTTATAAACTCTGTAAAACATCCTACTTGACCGAGATTTTACAGTTAGATTACTCGGATCTATGAATAATCACCGAATGACAAGAGTTGGAGTGATTCAATACTTTAATCTTTTTCATCATCCAGAAAAATCTCCAAGAATGACAACTGAATATTATATTTGACTTCAATTCTATTTTCACTTACTTGACCTCCAGCTGATCTTACAAAAAAAATTGTTTCAAGGTGCTTTTTCACTGTTTGATCCTGAAAAATAAAATTTATAACCTTGGAATACAGTTGCTGTTTTACTTGGTGTATTGGTTGCTTATCGACCTTTACGAGCTTCTTCAAGATTCTCTCAAAAATCAAACATTTGTCCCCTTTCGCGTATTTCATTAATAAGAGATAATTCATTAGAATTCAATAAATCTCCAGCTTAGATTCGATTGATGCCTCCACCCATTTTTTTGTAATCTTCAAACCCAAGTTGATGGCAGATAAAGATTTGACTGTTCGTAAAATATTTCCATTTGCAACAAAACTAATAGCCTTGTATACATTTTTAGTTAACATGACATTTAATTTTTAAATTTCCTCTAATGTATATTAAACAGCTAGTAAGTTTATTCACTGTATCAACATATATCTTGGGGTGTACTGTATATATATAAGTGTTCTTGCGGAACCAGCTACATAAACTTTTTTTTTTTTACCAGCAAGACTTACGGTAAAGCCTACGTATGAACAATAAGATGGGTGCTTTAAAAGAATATGATAATCGTGGATTAATGATATCAACAGAAAGAGGTTCTAACAAAGTGGCAGATGTTACATTAGATGAAGTGATATGATATTACAACTTTCTGTCGCTGTACAGAGTAGTGGTAGCAGCTGTTGTTGTTATTGCTGACAGCAACTGTTCTTCAGGAATATATACTTTCTGTTGTTTAAGTTGTTTAAGCTGTCGTGTTTGGATCGTTTTATTATTGTTGGTACCGGAACCTGATATTGTTAATTTGGAATATTCTCGAACATAATTGTTATATACTGAATTTTCCCAATTCTTTTTGAAATGTTCAATGCACTTTAGTACGAAGAAATTTGTGTTTCTTGAAAATTGATGTATTTCTCCCGACATGGCTGGTGGATAATCCGGTTATCAAACCTATCTACCCAAAAACTTGTAATTCACCATACATACATTCAACATATTAACTACCCGTTACTATATATTAGTCGCTTTGATTAGTACGTACGTATTATTTTACTGTGTTGGTAAGAAATAAAAAAAGAAAAGAAGAGTTATATTATGGTACGATCAGCCCTCATATAATGTTGGTTTTGGTAGATTACCTGATCAGATCATAAAGAATATATTTTATGCCGCTAATGCCAGGATGATTTTCATTGGCTCAGATTCATCCATTCGTTTGGTATATTTTACACTCTTTCTTCATATCTTCGTTAAATTGCAAAACATGAGTAGAACTTTAGAATTTGGTTATGATCCTATGGTAGTTGATGAAACGGTTAACAAGAAAGTCGCCCTGCCCCCATTGTGACAATTATTATGCATCAAAGTAATTCTTTTCTTTTTTTTTTTCGTTCTTGATAAAATCATCATTTTCTATTTATTTATTTTTTGGTAAGGACAGGAATTAGCTCAATGTTTTATTATTATTAATCACTTTCTATTAAAGACAACTCATCTTATAAAATAAAACGTATACATATTACTAGACAACTTCAATCTAGCCGTAAATCTACAAAACAAATGTACTTTGAAAAAGTTCTTCAGCTCATGACTACATTACATATGATTGTGCTTTTCAGGCAGCAGGAGGAAAACGTTTCGGGCCTGGTTCTTGCAACAAAGCACTTGGTTGAGGTCCATTCAGATAAAGCACCGACACCAACACCTAATATGCCTACATCAGCATCTTCATCATTATCACCATTAGGGCCTACACAGATGACTTTCAGACCTCTATTTATTACTACCAACAAATGTACCCACCTTTGAAAAGAAGGCGACATAAAGCCGAAAAAGTCAGCACGTGGTTCTCTGAATGTTTCAAAGAATGAACTGATTTCACTATGATTTTACCAAGCATTAATGAACAAGAGCATGACGTAAATGAAATTTTGGAAACAGTAAGTTATTTTTCAAATCGATAGACCCTATGTTTCTTTTTGAAAAAGATGGATACAAAAATTGACCAACTAATATATATACGTATTGCTAAATCTGATACGTCTATTAGGTGGATGTAGATGATCCCACAGCATCAGAAACTAGCTATCAACAACGAGAGTTAGCTGCATCTAAAGAATATCTGCGAAAACTAGTGATAATGATGAAGAGGAAGAAGAAGATATTGGACTTTAACGATAAACAGGTAATTTTTTTTTCCGCACACTCATATTTAAATAATCAAATAAGAAAAGGTTTACATTGAATTACATATTATAATTATTTATTGAATTAGATGATACAGAGTCAGAAAGTCCAGATCTTGAGAACAGTAAATACTTTTCTGCGAAAAGACATTGATTGTTGATTTTTTTTTGTGCTCATTTGGAACAACAACAAACAAAATGTTCTAAATTACCAACGAAATAATTACCATGATGGTATGTTTATATGATTTTACAATTCTTTTCTTAAAAATGTAATTTTTTTTAATTTTAATTATGATACTTATTGTGTCGTCTTTCTTCTTCTTTACCCTTTATTCCATTTTTTCTTTATACAAACAAAGTTTTTTAAAGGAGAATTGCCAAATATATACGGTGACAAATGTGGATGAATTCCATCAAAATTCAACAAAAGTCAAGAACGTCAACGTTATCAAGTTTGAATACCAAACTCCTCAACAGTGAATTGAATCCAAAAATATAAATGTATGTTATACGAGTATTTGCCCGAGTCTCTACAGTTGTACTAGGGTAAAAGGCTCCTAGAGATTAATCACGGTACGTACTATGCTTTTTTTTTTCTTTTTTTACAACAATTTGATTTGGCTGAAAAGCATCGCACGAATTATTGATTATATGTACTGTTCGATTTTTTGTATAGTCAAGTGATAGCTACGATGGAGAAAGTTAAAGAACGTGTTTCAGTTCCTGGTATTGAAAAATTTATACACAATCAACCTTTGACGATCTATTAAACAATATTGTTACTGCTCTTACAAATATGTGGCTACGCATGGGATTGAGTCATAATCTTAGAATTTTGATCCGCGTATTATCAAGAGTACGGCTTCGCCCCGAGACTTTTACATCGTATATTGAATATCGTAATTCAAAAGAAAAGACAAAGAATATGGTGACGATAATGGCGCAAAGAGTAAAAACGATCAAGACTCAAGTAATGTGAAGGATCGCCGAAACTGGTATTCCGAAAATAAGGCCATCTGTGAAAAGCTTTAGTCAACAAATCCAAATAAGCACGCAATTGCAAACGAGTTATTCCGAAAATTGATTGCAAGTAATAACCCAAAAGATAATGCACCAAGAACTATTCCTGTCAGTAACACTGATCCAAAGGACATTGAAGACTTTGATTTTGACGACGACAACGACGAAGACGAAGACGAACAGGAACATACCAACGTCCCCGTTAAAAACGACGACAACAAAGAGTATACATCCAAAACAGTCCGAAGCTTAGTAGCCACTGTCGCCACCTTGGTAAAGTCTTCTGACACTGATTGTAAAGTCGTCCAGGAATTGGTATGTTCTTCAAATGCTATAGCTGATCATGAATTAGTAGCAGCAGCTGAAATTATCAATCTGGTACCCAAACCATCCAAAGGTCAGAACCCCGACTTCTTCCATTTATTACCAAAAAGACATGGCAAATGAGCCATAAAGCAGTAGATGTGGTTGCTTTACCATTTTCGACAAGAGCCTTGTATGACATGTTTTCTAGTTATTATACAATTTACAATGAAACCCCGATCACATTGGTTGCAGAAGCAGGAAAAAAATCAAAAGGAAACGACCGGTGAGGTATTCAATATACAAATAATCGACAAAATATGCAAGAAACAACATTTGGAACCTGTATGGTCAATAAAGCTTTTCACCCACTTTACAATTTACCGGGTTGGCTACAAATGGATTACACTATCAAACAAAAAACCATTTACACAGCCAACAAATACCAAACAACGAACAAGAAAAAACTAATGGATAGTGAAAAAGAGCAACTTCAGGAAGAGATTGGTATACTGAAAACGAAAGTTAATGATCCGAGGACTGAGTTGAAGGATGCTAATGGAAAACACGCAGGAGCGATGAAAGACCGTATGGCATGTCGCGTGGAACACAACAACGGCTGGAAGACTATCAAAAGCTTACGTACTACTGGCGTACTTCCTGATACAGAACTTTTTGAGACCAAAAAAACGCAATGAAGTGCTTCAAAAAATAGTAAGAAGAAGACTGACGAATATCGTGATGAAGCATACAAGTCAGTAATAAACAAGTACGTTACAAAAATCCACAGCTGCATCAAGTGAAAAAGGAGCTGCATGGTCAATCGTTACCACCACCAAACCCTCTTGTAAGTAATTTTCACAATTCAATATTCATATGTTATGTTCTTATGTGATGTTGTTTAATAATACACGTTTGTGATTATTATAGTTAGGACGAGTCATCATTAGAGTGGTTCAATATCCATGACTCCAGTAATTTTACGTACATTTTCAAATGATCCTTGGTGGTTACCACAAGTACGATAGGAACGACTCCTAGGCAGTACTTGATTGTTATAAAGAGCTATAAAAATCTGTATACGTTGTTAGGGTGTGAAAATACAAGCTATGAAATGGATATTGATGTATACGAAGAAATAATGGATGTATCTGGATCTCCCGATATTATCGTGACACCAGGTCAATCGTCAATATCACCTCCTTGGTCGTCGTCGCTGCTGTTACCTTCCTTATTAAAGCACGCGACTAATAACACCCCGCGAAGCATGGATAGTAAAAATTTGTCAAAAAAGAATAGAAGGAAACGGGAACGTAAAAAGAGTAAAAAAAAGGAGATGAGCCGTAAAATCTTGAATCCTGGCCGAAAAATTAGATGTTTGCTAGATATATTAGCCCACAGAAAGCTTGTTGCCAAGATACGACGTAAAATGGTAAACGGGGTTAAAATACCAAAGTGATTCATAGTTTTGGTGCCTGGAAGCTAAGGTATACTATTGTTTATCTTTCTGTACTATAATAAAAGCACATAATAATCATGTATACATAATCACACATTAAAGAAAAAAAAATATCTTCTAGGAACTCTCCAATAAAAGGAGACTACATAAATTTTTAATTTCTCATCTGCTTTTAATAAGCTGAATAAGGTAATTCATTATCATTATACTACTGAACCAAAAGAAAACTTGTTCAAAACGAATAATAACACCGGTTTTTTCAACGTCATTATATGTTAGAAAATATTATTTATGCAAAGGTACAACTTGCAGGGCAGGGTAGTAAGGAAGGATCAATGACACGACCAAACACAGCGAATAAAATAAACACAGTCATGGGGGATGGCACGACACGACTTTTCGTTTGAAGCAAATCGGCTCTCCAGCCTTGAACGAAAGAAAAAAAAAAGCCCTTACGTAGCCATGGAAATCTCAAGAAATCTAGCAATCTGCATGTTTTTTTATGTGGATTACACTGAAGAAAACGTTAAAAAAAATATCAATCGACTTAAAGATCTTGGTGAGGTTGAAATTTGCTACAACACAAACCCAAATCAACCCATCCTGGTCTCAATGAAGCGAATCCGTGATAATCCTGAAAATTATCATCTATATCCTGATGTTACGCCTGAGATCTCCCAGTAGCTTTTGGTGTCTCGATTGTTCTGCTGTCTGATCTTCCTTTTTGGTTCTCTCGTTTTGTTTCTCTGAGCACTCTACCTCACGCCCCATTATTCGTCAAATAACTACAAATATAAAGTCATTTGGCTTGTAGCAAACTACATCATTTGTACCGGAATTATCTTGTCTAATACATTTAATATTATTTATTGGAGAATAATCTCCTGCATAGCACAATATTCATTGTGTAATTTGATATGATCTTTATACTTGATCAGTCTAAATTCGCAACTTGTACTTAGCGTAATATTGGTACCCCTCCTTTCGGGTTTCCCCCTCTATTTTTTTACAGTACCATCAGTCTTATCTCAATATTTTCACAACATTACAAATATCTTTATTTAAATAAATACAAGAAGTTTTACAGCCAATAATGATTTTCACCTTTATCCAAAAGAATTAACTATGCGTACCTGGAACTGGATTCGATTCCACCTGAAATAAGATTCGAATTAAGGAGTTAGATAATCAAATAATTAGTATAAAAGGATAGTTTCTTCCTTTCACACAAATAACTATTAACTATTAGTTCCCTCTCTTTCATTTTTATTGAAATAAACTCTTTTCCCGACTATTTTGATCGGTTGAATTTGCTGGTTATAAAAACCGCCCTTTTTATTTATTTTTCTTTTATTGAATAAGTTATTAATATAACTTCCCTTATTCCTTGAGTCTTTTACTCGGAATTTCTTAATTTTGATAAACAACATTCAAATGTTCTACCCAAACATGCTTCAATATTCTTAATTTATTTTGATTTTTGAATACAATAAACTCTATTCTAATCAAATTTTTGTAATAAATCACTATCTTCAACTAATTTTTCAGTGTCAAAAATAAACACATCATCGGATCGGGCAAAAGTATCAACTGCAATCTTTTTCAACAAAGGGTTTGCCTCAACCAAGTCGACAATATCTTCACTTCTTGTTGTTAAGCCACGAAAGTCAATGATAACCAAGCAAATATCATGATGAGCAGACTTAAGATAATTAAGTAAGTCTTGCGTGTTACCATCAACACTTAACTCGTCCATAATAACTTGTGAACTGTCTTGTAAATCACGGGATGCAAGCGGAGAGGAGGCCCAGCTACACGGTGAAACGAATATTTTGTTGCAAAAGAGCGTTCTTTCAGATTTGATATCATTGATTTCAGAAGTCTTGTTTTACTAGTAACATTTTCACCTGTGGGTGATTTTCTAGCATAACCATAATTTCATATCCATCAATTCTTAAGTTTCTCAATGATTCTTGGTACTTCGGCAAGTAAGTGCATATGGAATTGATAAGGTCGTCTATATTAGATAGGTTAAAAACCATTTTAATTGAAACTATCTTGAGTCTGTGTCCGTATCTTGACTTACCATAATAAATCTCTTTCAAAATGTATAATTCTCTGGTGATTCTTTGAGCTTTCTTTTTCTTTGCAAGTAAAAAATCCATCTTTGATTACGACACCAATTGCAAATGACTGGGCTGATTTCTCACGGAAAACAGTAGTATAGGTCTTGATTATTTCATAATATCTTCGGTAGAAACAGTTCTCTTGACATAATTGGCTTCGTTGTTTGGCTGACAGGAACAAAATACTTCATCCATAAATTGCTTCACTTGTGCCTCAGTAACTAATTCAACTCTTTCTCTCTTATTGCTTTTTCTTCTTCAGTAGTATCATCAATATACAGTTTATAAGTCATGGATCACCTCTTATTCTTTGTTTCGTAACTAAAATGGGTCTTGCTCTTGAACATTCCAACATATTTCAATATCTTCAAATTCTTGGAGTTTTTGTCTATACGTTTTCGCGTTTTCTTCAGTATGCTCGACATTAAAGAACTCACAAATGGCTTGATTTCTTGTTAGCATTTTTGTATAAGAAGAGATGTAAAAATAATAAAATTGTTGTAAGATATGTAAGATAAAATATGCAAGATGGATGTAAGATATATGAGTAAGATTGATATAATATGGATATAAGAAGAATGGAAGATATGTTGATGTAAGATGGATGCACGATGGATACAAGATGGATACAAGGTGGAGGAAAGGTGGAGGAAAGGTGGATGAAAGGTGGATGAATGAAGGACGAAAGATAGCAGGCAAAAAACTAAAAAATTTTCATTATCCAATCAAATGACCCTATAAGTTCTTTTTATTGGCTGGAGATAGTCCGGACACATTATCCCGCTCATTTTCATGGTGTATCCATCTTGTTTCCATCTTCCGCTTTTCATCATCTCTCATCTTTTACTATTCAAAGATGCTAACAAAAAATCAAAAAATCCAAGAATTTGAAGATAATGAAATATGTTGAAATGTTAGAGAGCAAGAGCCTATTTTACGTAGTTATGAAAAAAAGAATAAGAGGCGATCCGTTAACTTATAAATTGTATATTGATAAGGACATGTAATGAAATCAAACGATAATGAAAACAAACAAACAAACAAATGGCCTATTATCTTAGACTTATGGTAATGGATTCATATTTTCCTCCTCCTTTTTTTTATTCTGACAACAAATTGTCCATCCAAGTCATCTTCAGTTATCGTTTTTCCCTCATATTATTTTCTTTTGTGTATATATTTTCCTTTCCACTTCCTTTCTTCTGTTTTTTATCTGCGTAATTAAAACAATAAAAAAGTTCGATCACCCATTTTGATTTTTCATAGAAGTCAGCGCTCCCCCCAAAAAAACATGAGGATATTTCTGCCGTATTCACCTGGCTTTTTTTTCAACTTTGGCAATGATACTTAAATAGCCAATACCGGCATTATTCAATAAACAAAATCGACATTGGCAACCAATTGTTAATTCATTTCTTTGACGTTATTAACAACAACAACGATTACGTTACTATGGTAACACGAGTGATAATTGTATAGCAAGTACTGCTTAGTCCATTATATCCAGAACAGTCTATTGGTGATATTGATCTTGTTTAAAAACAGTCCCGTATGAGGCCTGTTTACAGATACAAACTGATTTAGTTAATCGTCGTGATGCCGCCGTTCATAAACAAAAACAGCAAGAACAAAAAGATTATAAAGAAGAAGATCCAGAAGATATTATTATATTTTTACAACATCCACCTACTTCTACTCATATCGTTGGCCAATGTATCCGTAGACGAACTGACTTAGATTAGGTGCTGACTATTACGAGGTAAAATAAAATAAGAACGGTTTATTATTTTGATACATATATATTAGCTATAAAGATAATACACTTTCTTTTTAGACAATGCGAGGTGGCCAGATTAGATATCATGAATCAGGTCAATTTATTGGTTATCCAATTCTTAATGTTCGTGATTATTAGGTATATATATCCTCTTTTCACTCTCTTATTTCGTTTTCTTGGTATTGGTAATAATTATAACCAAATTAAAGCTTATAACAGCTAATAGGACAGATAGTACAGGTTATGCTAGTAGTCATGGTGTTGCTTCAAATTGTAATATGGATTTAAAGTGTTACCAACATATTGTTCCTTGTCTGTTGCAGTAAACGTGTTACTAGTTTGGTCGATCAAATTACACCTCAACAAAATTTGTCTGTATTACATAATTCATAGCTTCTAAAAATCAATCGGGGTAGCTGTACGACCTGTCCAAGTTAATGGTATATCAATGCGTAAAGTTGATTCTATTATAATGACAATATCATTTTCATCGTAATTTAGCACCCCATGCTTTCTACAAACTTACACTAAAATACACATGACCACCCTATTTTGTTTAATAATAATATATAATAATGTATATTTTTTATGGCTAAATATATACTGAGAACGACCTAGAAGATCAGTTTTTCTCCCTTCAAATAAAAAAAAAATGTCACAATAAGTTAAATCAAATTGACCTCAATAAAATGAATATATAATTTCGGTACGTAGATATGCCTGAGGGGTTCTGTGGTGTTTCAATTCTCCCTTTTAAGAGGCATCAGTTTATAGCTACGATTTTCGATGTTTTTCGCCATCGGTTTTGATTCATGCGTAGTTAAGGTATTGATCATGAATTTGATAAAAATGTGCAGTTGTTGTTGTACCTTTTGGATAATCGATTCTGAAATATTTCTGCTCTTATTACTATCATAGCTGTTCTCATATGACTTGGTATGGAAAGAATAATAAGTCACTCTAACTTTAATGATACAGGGATATCGGATTTGTCGATACCTTTAATATATAAGAGTGTTTTTTTTAGACAAAGAAATAAAAAGTTCAGATACTAGACTTACTTATAGTGGCAATCTTCCTCTTCAAATTTCAACCCCAAAAATTGAGTAAAGTCAAGTGATATTATGCATATAAAAGATATTTCATTGACAAATACCCACCTTATCAACTCTTCTTTTATTCCATTTTAATTGAATCACTTAATTTTTATCCAAGTTTTAAAGTTGATATTTCAATTTTTAACAAAAGATAATGTGCCTGGACATAAAAGATATTGATCTTTTTTTTTTCTTTTATATCGATTGGACTGAAGAAAATATGAAAACTTAACAAAAAAAAAGAAATCCAAGAATGTGAAGACTCTGACAATGTGTTGGAATGCAAGAGAGCAAGGGGCCTCTTCTGGTCATGAAAGAAAATGAATGAGAGAGCGATTCGGTTGGACTTATGGGGCTGTATGTTAATGAAACTCCTAAAGAAAAAAAAATTCAAGAAAAAAAAACAGAAAGCCAAGAAAGAACGAAGCCATTTATGTCAAGAAGTGTCGTTTCAACCGGAAAAGTATCTGAAATAATGAAAACGTAACCAAAAACTTGATTTCCTACTTGGAAAGAAAAAATGTAAGCAAGAGAAATATATATTATGAAAGAAATTTATTATGGTAAGCCAATATACAAACACATTCAAAATGGTTCCAACTAAAATGGTCTTTAACGTATTCGATAAAAGATGAAAGATGCGAGATTGATGTGTTCCAGACTGTCTCCAGCCAATAAAAACAATTTAGAGGGTCATTTTGATTGGATAATGAAATCTTTTCCGGTTTTTTTGCTACTATCTTTCATCCACCTTTCATCCATCTTTCATCCACATTTCATCCATCTTGTATCCACTGTCCCTCCATCTTATATTCATCCCATCCATCTTGTATCCATCCATCTTGTATCCATCCATCTTGTATCCATCCATCTTACAGAATCTTACACACCTAATCTTACTCATCAATCTTACCTTAACTTACATTAACTTTTTATCAGTCTTATCAATTTACATATATTTTCCATTTTTCTAATATCCATATTATATCAATCTTACATGTATCTTACAAATTTTACATCAGTCTTTATCAAATCTTACATCCATTTATTATCCAAAAATGCTATCCAAAAACCAAGCCATTTGTGCCTTCTTTTATGTCGATTTTACTGAGGAAAACGTGAAAACTTACAGAAAAAAAATCCAAGATTTTGAAGATAGTGAAATATGTTGAAATGGTAGAGAGCAAGAACCTATTTTAGTTATGAACTAAGGCGCAAGTTAAGCAATTCATGTGCGAAGTATTTTGTTCATCTCAGCCAAGCAACGAATTAAACCATGTATAGTAAGAAGAACTATACTACTGTTTTCCTCGAAAAATCAGTTCACTCATTTGCAAGTTGGTGTCGTAATCAAAAGACTGGATTTTTCACTTGCAAAGAAAAAAAACGCTCAAAGAATCACCAGAGAATTTTACATTTTGAAAGAGATTTATTATTGTAAGTCAATATACAAACACATTAAAATGGTTTCAATTAAAATGGTCTCTAACATACTCAATTATAGATGATCTTTTCGATTATATCTACACTGACTTGGTGAAATACCAAAAAAAAACATGGATATAAAATTACTGGATATGCTCGAAAGTCGCCAACAGGTGGAGGTACTACTCGCAAAACAAGACTTTTGGGCTCACTGGCGGAAGGTTTCAACCAATATATCTGATGGTAAAGGGGATTACAGATCGCAATCCCTTCTGTAAGAGCCAGCTGCCGACTTTCCGACCTGGCGGAAACCCTGCATTGGATGAAGGATACCAGTAGCTGGAGACAGCCCAAGACACATTATCCACGCTCATTTCCATCAATCTTTCATCAATCCTCGATTGTTTCCTAGATTTCCCAGGTGGAAACAACTCTCTTGCCATAACTGGCTTCATTGTTTGGGTGAGAGGAACAAAAGACCTCGTTCATAAATGGCTTTATTTGTGCCTCAGTTACTAATTATACTCTTTTTCTCTTATTCACTACTTCTTCCTTAGGAGTTTCATCCAAATACAACTTGTGGCTCAAAAAATCACCTTTTATTCTCTACTTCTTAAACAAAATTGGTTCTTCCTCTCTTGTATTCCAACATATCTCAGTATCTTCAAAATCTTCGATTTTATTTTGTACGTTTTCACGTTTTCTTCGGTACGATTGCCATAGAAAACTGCACATTCAAGATGGATGGTGGATGGAAGAGTTACTACACTCTTCCGTGAAAAATCAGCTCACTCATTTGCAAGTTGGTGTCCTTATCAGAAATTGGGGTTTTAGTTGAAAAGAAAAAATATCAGCAGAGAACATTATATTATGAAAGACATTTAATATGGTAAGTCAGTATACAAACACATTCAAAATGGTTCCATTAAAATGGTTTCTAACGTATTCGATTATAGATGTTCTTATTAATTCTATCTGCACTGACTTGGCGAAGTGCTAAGATATCTTGAAAAATTGGATATAAAATCATTGGTTATGCCAGAAAGTCACCCACAGGTGAAGATGCCACTCCCAAAACAAGACTTTTGAAATCAATGGCAGCAAATATGAAAGAACGCTATTTTGCAAGCAGAGTTTTTGTTTGTCCGTGCAGCTGGTCCTCTTCAAAAAGAATCTGGCAAGCTCCCAGTGTTGCATAAAGGGGATTATTTAAGCAAACTAGGAAAATTTTCCGGGACCAAAGGTTTACATCTCGTGGCTTACAGGATAATTTGACGTTGTGAAAGAGGTGTTGACGGCAACAAGCAAGACTTACTAGTATATCTACAATCTGTTGATCACGATGTTTGTTTGATTTCTATTGACTTTGCGTCATTAACTACAAGAAGCGAAGAAGTCATTGATTTAATTGACGCCAATCCCTATTGAAACATTTAGTCATTCAAATGAGGTGTCCATTTTTGGCACTGAAACATTGGTCAAAGATAATAGTTTGTTAGAAAAATTCAATAACAATAAAAAAAATTGTATTCAAAGATCAAAATAAATTATCGATAACTAAACAGGTCTGGTTAGATCTGAATGCAAAAAAAGTTTTTCATAAAGAATAAATATACCACGCTTTAAGTTGTGAACATTGTGCTATTCAAAAAAATATTTTTCAATAGATAATATAAAATGTATCGGACAAGATAATACTGGTAAAACAATGTAGTTTGCTACAAGCCAAATGGCCAATTATTTGTAGTTATTCGACAAATAATTGGGGCGTGAGATAGAGTGCTCAGAACCCAGAAACAAAAAGAGAGAGGCAGAAAACAAAAGAGATCTCAGACGTGGCATCAGGATACGTATAAATAATAACCTTCAAGATTATCAAGGATTCGCTCCATTGAGGCCAAGATGGGTTACTTTGGGTTTGTGGTGTACCAAATTTCAACTTCCTAAAAATTTTATTATATTTTTTAACGTTTTAAACATGCATTTATTACTAAATTTCTTGAGATCTCCATGGCTTGGTAGTTAAAGACTTTTTTTTTCTCTTGTTGGTGCTTTCATATTATCAATCCGGTCAGGTTGATGTGGCGGTGAATACTATGTAAAATTTGATTGTGTATTGGGTTTCTTTTACATTATAAGTTTTCTCATGTGTACGTAATATGGTGTATTATTCAATCTTGTACTTTGACGCTTCCACACCCAACCTTTCTCTTTTCTTTACTTTTTTTTTTATCTACGTACGAGAATATCATAGGAAGTGCTTCTCTCATAATTTTTTATATGATAGCCCATATCCTTATTAACAGTTATATCAATAAATACGTAGCTAATAATTTTACATTTTATAAAGTCGACGTAAAAAGAGTTTTTTGGCTTTGGCCAGGATTATGATACGTAGGTGAAAGAAGAATGAAATAATGAAGAAAAAGGCTGTTTTTTTTGGGGGGGGGGTTCAAATGACGGGTAAGCGGTCAATGATCACATGGTTTATGGAAGATTGGAAAAAAAAATGTACTCGATTGTTCATAGTTTAGTACTTTGGGAAATGTTAAGTTAGTCCAATATCTGGAACTTTTGGAGAAAAACACCTGTGTCGTCATGAACGTCAAAGTGGCAAAATCATTTTTCCATACTTAATCATATCAGAACAGCTACATATGAAGTATACTGATAATAGTAATTAGTAATGTAGAGGGTAGTGTGCCAGATATTTCAACATCGATATCAAAAGGTAAGTACAACAACTGCGCCTTTGTCAAATTCAACAATATTCTGCTTGACATCATGAATCTTAGATGGAGAGTTAAAAGAGAGTTAATAAGTGATAAGCCGCCTGTACTATGCATAAATCAAAAACTGATGATGAGAAAAATCGAAAGTTGTGGATATAAAAAACTAATGATGTTCTGCCTTTTTGAAAGGGAGAATTTTGAAACATCACAAACTCTTGACTGGAGAGACACGTAAGGCCATACTTACTGAAATTTTATACATTTGTGCCAATCGTTCTAAACAAACAGATCATTCAATATTATTATAATAAAACCTAATACTAATTGTTTTGAAGTTAAAAAATAAATATCATTAAGGTGGCATATTTTGTTTTTACTTCAAAAGCCATAAAAATCTACGGTTCTCAGTGTATATATATATATTGTAAAAATAAATAAATGAACAAGCTTTATTGTTATTACTTTTAATAATTTTTTTTTCATCATTTGTACGTATTATGAATGATGTTGTTCCACACGACGTTGTTGTTCTTGTAATCTTTCTATCAACTCTACTTTTCTTCCTGTCGTTGAGTGACCATAATGCCTTAAAAAATGTTTAAGCTCAGCCACTGTTACATCATTAAAATTCATGCGTTGTAATTGTTTGTCCATTGTGGCTCTTAATTGTTCAGGATTGGTAGGTTGTATTCGATGTCGATGTAAGCGTTGAATTTGTACAGGTGTACTTGGTTTCATTAACATATGAGGCGGAGGAGGTCTTGAATCAGCTGCTACTTGTATAGGAGCAAATACAACTTGTTTTCTGAACTGATCATTATGAAATGTGGGTGGTAAAGATGTAGACCTTCGTCGATTTTTAGTAATTTCTTGAAAATCTTGTTGTTTTTCTTGTTGATATGGTTTTGGAATAGTAGGTACATTGGTTGGTAACTGTGATAGGTCTTGTTGTTGAGGTTGTTGCATAGGCTGTTGCTGAGGCAGTTGTTGCTGAGGCAGTTGTTGTTGTTGCTGAGGTTGATTATAATAATTATTAATGTTTGATTGTGAAGAGGGTATGACGAGATTATCCAAATCCATAAAGAAATCAAAATGCTGGGGTGATGAAGCTTCTTCAATAGATGATACAGGGGAATGTGATATTGATAAAGGTGGCTTTAAAAAAAATTTCATTATAAATCTATGTTTCTCTTTTGACTTAGTTACTAAAGAAACGAATTAATAAAATAACTTACATTTGGAAAAGGTGTGTTTACAGATGAACTTCGCCTTCGAGCTACATTATTCGATGGTGGAGAAGATAAGGGAGGTACTTGAAGCATTCCATTTTGATCTTCAATATCAAATTGTATAAATTCATCAAAGTTCCATATACCATCATTATTATTACAATTATCATTATTATTTGTTTCTAAATTGTTGATATCATTTGGATTATCGCTATTAATACTACTATTTGTGTTGTCAAATAAAAATGATTCAAAAGTAGCATTAGATAATGGTGATGATGATAATAAATCAAAAGGATGCTGTTCTTGTTCTTGTTCTTGTTGTTCCTGTTGTAATGAGAATTGAAGTTGTTGTTGTTGTGAAGGAGGTTGTTGATACATTTGCATATACATTTATTTATTTATTTATTTTGTTGTTATTGTTGTTATGTAAGAGAATAAAAAGAAAATGAAAGAAGAGTAATTTTTTTTTTTTACTCAGCCTATTGACAAAAAGGCATGAAAAAGGAGTCATTCTTACCTCAAATCTGAAACCAAGCCTATACCATTTAAGGAATACTCATTTTTTTTTTCTTTCTATTTCTTTCTCTTTTTTTTTTATCATCCTATTTTCGTCACCTGATCCGCTAATCGGATTTTAGTCTGCATGTCTATCCTCTTTTAGGTATACGTTAAAGCTTCTTGTTTATTCTATATTCAGCGCATCGCTTTTCAACCTTAATTTGGAATATTACACCTTGAATTTTCGGCGGTGTATAAAGTACTTGGCGCCAATCATTTTATAAGTTAAGCGATAATTTCAGCCAATAAAATCATGACTTAATGCCTATGTGCGACCTAGACTTATGTGGGAGTAGCGTATGGGATTTACCTTTTTGCTTTGTTTGAATTTTTTTTTTATACAACACAGGTTTTCCCTCTTGTTATAATATGGATAACGACGATGTGTCTTCGCCAGAGACATGCGGTCCTTGTAGACCGTTCGGTAGTGAAAATAAATTAAAATGTAAACGCCTTCCAGCTGGCCAAATAACCATAAAGGATATTGTAACAAATCCTTCAGTCTTATTTTAAGCAAATACAGTAAAATGTAAAAAATAACGGATCAAACCAAGAAAGTGAAGAGGTTTGAAATGTTTCTCGTATGATAATAATTTGTTCTCTAATGCCATTCTTATTGTATAGACAATGGTTATTTTTCATTAGAAGACTTGGTAGCGGAATAGAAAAAGGCGACGGACATGAAACCAACAATGGGCCGATAAAAGAGGTGGAAAAGGACAATAAAGTCATTTCTAATACTATGAAGAGTATTGAAAATTAATTAAATTCATACAACGAACGAAATAATGGAGTGCTCGCAAATTAATTTTCAAGTATTGTTAATTGAATGATTATCCCAGCGAATATCGTCGAGGTACTTTTTTGGGTAGAACCAATAGCGCCAGTTTTTGCACTACGAGAATAGAATCAATTAAATCCTACCCACTTCATTATTCAAGAGTGTTTTTATGGTTGCCACATTTACTTATTGATAAACCACTCAGTTGCTCCGAACTAGGCTGTAAAGAGATTAAACTCGATTACAAAGGGGTTTTCAGTGATCCATGTGCACAGGTATTATATACTGGTATAGATTATATATTGATAAAATTCACTTTCATAAAACGATACTTTATAAAATCAAAATCTGATATGTAGATGTTTCTACATCATTCTTATATCGGTACATATGTCCAAAACGTAAAACAACAACTGGTTCGAGTGACGAAAAAATATTAAAGCAGTTACCTGATCAACTTTCCATGGAATTTCCTGCAATTTTAAGCTCAAGGTTCTCGCGAGCAAGTTGCACGCATCTCCTTTCCAAACTTTATACGGTCTTTCTCAAACTTTAACCGTTTAATGCCTTGATCACCATAAGCAGTAGTGAAGGTACCATGACGTTTTAGCATTCGATCTACACCTTGGCCTTCGTCATCTTGATGTTCGTCTTCTTTACCTTCCTCATCTTCATCTCCTGCTTCTTCTTCAACATCCTCCTCCTCATCATCGTCATAATCATCATCACCACCGTCATCATTGTAAGCAAGAATTTCATCCTTATACTCATGTTCGAAAGCTTGTACCCCTTGGCTTCCAGCTCCTTGAACACTGCCACCCACATCAGATCCAAAATAATTGCTTTGATAGTTGTCTGCTGGATCATTGACGAATGGTTCATGCTGAAACAAACAGGGAGAAGCAGCGTCAATTTCCTCATAGTATGGTAGAGTCGCATATTCTCTATCGTGGTACAGTGCTCTTAACCGCATGTAACCATAACAGGCGCTTTCTTTTTTGGCTGCAATAGTTCGAACACCTTTTCTTTTATCATAGGGTGTGATTCCCCAACCAGTAGATCCCGCACCATCGTCACCACTCAAATGAAAAACCTTTTTGAAATTATTAAACCATGTTTCAAAACGCGATTTAGTGCTCGCTATGGTCCAACCGGCTCCCACCTTTTGAGCCATAAGTGCGTAAATTTCTGTTTTACGAGTTTTTTTTATTGACATGGGTGGGAAGGCTAGATGCGTGGATGTCACAAAGACAATCGAAATTTCCGGGAATTTCAATAATTTGTAACATTACTTCATATTGTTCAAGCGTACAATGTTTTCCACTGCGCGAAGATACAGCATTCGAGTTGTTTTCGTTGGACATGTTCAGGGTATTTGTAAAAAAAAAAAAAAAAAAAAAAAACTTTATCCTTTATCACAAATCTCCAGGAACCAATCTCCGACGTCGATTTCGAATACTGTTGTCTCTTCCCGCCCGACTAATTAAGTCGCTTTCTCCCTTCTTTTTATGCAAAATAAATACTCTCTAAAAATGAGTGACCACAATAAAAACAATAATAATAATAATAATAATAATCAAGGTTCACCACTTTTTAGTGGACTTTGTACTCTCATTGAACGCATGTCTGAAACGAATAGTACAACAGGTCGAAAAAGACACTTTGAAAGATATCTTTATGATTATCGTTCTCATTATGGTTATGACTTTTATAATGCCATGCGATTACTTTTACCACAAGTAAATAATAATAATAAAATAAAATTCTTTTTTTTAAAAAAAAAAAAAAAACTTGATGGATCCAATTCAAATGAATCAAATCACAACAAATAAAAATAAATTAATTGAATTTTTCTGCTCTTGTATAAATATATTAAAAAACATATCAATTTATGTGTAGTTGGATTACAGAAAATATAATGTCAAAGAAATGAAATTAGCCAAGGTTTATATTGAAGCATTAGGACTTGGACGTAATTCGGTCGATGCTCAAGATCTATTAAAGTTTCGACAACCTGGTAGTTCTTCTAGCAAATATGCTGTAAGTTTTTTTTTATTTTATTTTTTACGAAACATAGGATAGAACAAAACATGATTCAGAACGCGTATGGGTTTCTTTTAACCCTCATTCTATAAACATAATTAGAAAGCAACGGGTGATTTTGCTGGTGTCGCATTCAATAAAATTCAAGATCGTTCTACTGTTGAAAAACCAACACAAACTATTGATGATGTCAATGCTTTATTGGATGAATTATCAGCACCTGAAGAGTAAGTATTATTTAGTGTTGTCAACTATTTAAATAATAATAATAATAATAATAATAATAATAACAATTATAGTCAAGATGAGAAACCCAATGCAGTGAATATTCGAGTATTTAGAAAAGTGATTAATTTATATACTGCATTTGAACAAAAATGGCTTATTCGTATCATTCTTAAAGGTAAATTAGATTTACACCGCAATAATAAAAAGATATAAATTCTAATAAATGGATTAATGAGTAGATTTAAAGGTGGGTATTTCAGATGCTTCACTTTTTTCAGTATATCATCCACAAGCACGAGAAATGTATGCTGTATGTAGTAATCTTGAAAAAGTCTGTAAAGACTTACAAGATCCATTTGTCAAACTTAATAAATCGGTATGGGATTTTTTTTTAGTTTACTTGTAAGAATATATATATTATCATTACTCATAATTATCTTTTAGACTATTACATTATTCCATCCATTCAAACCACAATTGGGTCATAAAGATGTACCCAAAAATGTATCTAATGTATCTCATGAAGGAAAATTTTATATTGAAGAAAAATTGGATGGAGATCGTATGCAAATGCATTATGATGCAGCAACTAAAAAATTCAAATGGTTTACACGGTAAATAAAAAGACTATCCTTTTCATTTATATATAAAATGGATTGATCTAAAATCATTTAATTATTATTATAATCTCTTTTAGAAAATCAAATGATTATACTCAATATTATGGTGAAACACCAGATCCTGGAAAATTATCTGGACATATTATTGATAATCTTAAAGCACACTCACTTGTTTTAGATGGTGAAATGATGACTTATGATCCAAAATTGGATGTATTTTTACCTTTTGGAGGTTTAAGAACGGCAGCTCTTGGTAAAGTAAAATGAAATAAATAAATGGGATCCGATTGAAAACATTCTTGTTTTGACTAAACAAAAAAAAAATGAAATGAAATGAAATAGATACTAGTTTGGATCCATCCAAAGCTCATCCTTGTTGTAAGTTTTTTCTTTGATTTGGTTGATGAAATGAACTATCTATTAATTTATAATTGATTTTTTTTTATTATTTTAGTTGTTGTATTTGATATTGTTTACTGTAATGGTATACCTTTACTTCAATATTCACTTCAACAACGTATTCTATTTTTAAATAATGTCATCAAAGAAAATCGTGGTTGGATACATTTGTTACCACGTGAAACAAAAACTACTTTTCAAGATATTTTAGAAGCATTAGATCGTGCTATCAGTTTACGGTAAAATAATTTAATCTCCCCCCCAATTTCATTTACTTTTTGCATTAGATTCCATAAATAGAAATTTATATTTTTTTTTTTTGCCATTTAGACAAGAAGGGCTTGTTATCAAAAATCCTGGATCTATTTATGAACCTGGAACTCGAAATACTACTTGGATCAAATTAAAGCCGGAATATATTAATAGTTTAAATGATACATGTGATTTACTTGTCATTGGTAAAAAGTTAAAAAACAAAAACAGAATAGTGTATGGGTAATAGTAGATTGGAAACTCATACTGATTTTGATATATAGGTGCAAAATATGGTTCAGGGAAACACCGTGGTGGTCGACTTAGTCAATTTACATGTGCTATTCGTGACGATAACTCGTCTGATGATGATCCAAAGTAATCTATGCTTTTTTTTTTTGAAGTGAAGAGGAGAATATAAAAAATTAGATTCAACTAATAAAAATGATGTATAGATTCATGACCTTTTGTACCCTTGGTACTGGATATACTGTTGATGAACTTGAAATATTCAAGTAAGACCATTTTTTTAATTAATCGATAAAGAACAATAAATACACTGATGTTATTAATATTTATTATTTTGGTAGAAAAAAATTCAAAGAACTTGAGCCATATAATCCTAAACGTCAACCTGAGTGGTTAAAACATCCTGAAAAATCAGATGAAAATCCTGAAGTCGTGGTTGATTACAGAAGGTAGGTTTTTTTTATATATAAAACAATATTTAAACATGTATGTTTACTGTTTTTTTTTTGGTTCGAATAGAAATGTTGTCGTAGAAGTAAAAGCATCTGAAATCGTATGGGGAAGTAAGTTATTCAAGCAAACTTATGAAAAAAACTATCATACATTCTTTGTTTATTAAAATATATTATTAATATTATTATTAGATATGTACGGTGCTGGAACCACACTTAGATTTCCTCGATTCATGTCTTTTCGAGAAGATAAAACATGGAAAGATATTATGACATGGACTGGTAAGTGACAAGAATTATAAAGAACAAATAATGAGTATACTAACATTATATTATTATGTTGATAGAAATGAATGAAGCTAAACGTGCAGGAACACTTGGTGGAAAAAAACGAGGTTTAACTCAAAAAGACTTTACGTAAGTATTCTATTTTTTTTTATACTCTATAAAAAGATATCTACATAATATACACAATTTAACATATATGGTATGATATATTATAGTGGTCAAACAAAGCGACGAAAGACAACCACTTCTCGCAAGGTAAATAAATAAAAACATATACAAACATAGATTGTATTATTGTTATTATTTTTTACTAAATTGGATTAACATGGAATATTAATTCATTCACAACTAGTCCAAACAACTTGTATTCAGTCAACAAGGTGTCGATACAAGAAATATAAAAACAAAAACAAGTTTGTTTTTAGATATAACTTTTTGTAAGTTAATACTATTATTTATGTAATATCGATCAAATTCAATAACTGATTTATATTTATATATAGACGTGGTATCAGGTGATGAAAGTACGAACAAAGTCCAATTAGAAACCATGATAAAAGAAAATGGTGGCAAGTTTTTACAAACTAGTCATGGTGTTAAATATGTTATTGCTGGATTGCGAAGTAAGCAGTTCTTTTTTTCATATTCTGATGTATTCATGTTTTTATAATTATTAATGCATATATATTTGTGTGTGTTTGTATCTGCCAATGGGGGGGAATGTAGGTCTTGTAGTAGATGGAATTATTAGTAAAGCTGGAAAAGACATTGTACTTCCCAAATGGATCGCTGATTGCGTTCAGGAACAAGATCTGGTTCCATTAGCACCTAAGTATATGCTTCATACAACAGAAGAAACAAAAGCAAGTTTCCGTGAAGAAATGGATCAATGGGGTGATTTATATATTCAAGATGCAACAGAACAAAGTTTACGTGATGTAAGTTTTTATCATCATGATACTATGCGAGATAATATTTCTATTCTAAATATCCGTATATGTATCCTTACTAACAATTCTCTACTATTCCTTTTTTTTTCGGGTCTAATTTGGGTGGATTAGGTCATGTCACGAATGTCTAAAATTACCTTTAATGAAACACTACAACGTTCTCTCGCTAATGAAATTCATGAACGTTATTTTAATAACCAAGATATGCCTGGTATGATGTTTTTAGGTGTGAAAGCATATTTGGATGATATTCATCAAGATGATAATGAAATTTCATTAGATGAAATTACTTTGGATATGAATTGGGTGAATGCACAAAAATCACATGAACGTATGATCTTGGCATCAAGACAAATCCGATTCCGTGGTGGCCAAATTGTTGATCGTATTGAATCTGGAGTTACACATGTGATTATGGATCCTAATAATCTAGACCGATTACAACAACTGACAAATGAATCTAAAAGGTAATTACATGTTTTTTTCTTGTATCTATTAGGAATAACATTTTAATTTGATTGGGTTATTTAGTTTGGATTTGTTGCCAAGATTCGTAACAACAGATTGGATCGATGCTTGTGTACGTAATAAGACATTCATTGATGAACAACGTAAGTATTTATATTCTAAAACTAAGAGTGATTATGTTTATAATGAATCATAATATATTTAATTCCATATTCAATTTCATATAGGATTCGAACCAAAAATTCCTCATTCTGCTAAAACCTCAATGACAACTGCAAATTTCTAATACTCAACAGAATCCCCCTCCCAAAAAATAAAAATAAAATACTGGCTCTCTTTCTCTCACCCTCGCTAAACATATGAATTAAACATTTGTACATAATATTTGCATAATCCAATCGAAAAAAAAAATTCCCAATTCTCTGTAGTTACCCTTTTGCATAATAAATAAATAAAAGAACAATACCTGTTATTTCTAATTTGGAGATTATCCCGAGCAAAACAAATGTCTTGAATATGTGAGAAAGAAATATGAATAAAAAAAAAGACTTTTTCTGTTGTTATGTACGTACTGTTTAATGTAGTTGCATAATAAACAAATAGAGTCAATGCATAGAGTCAAAAAAAAAAACAAGAACATGATCAATCTATACCATTTGAGAAGAAACAAGAAACACTCTTTACGTACTAAATGTTTTCTCTTCTTATAACAGTCATATGTTTTTTTAAGGGCCTAGATTAACAATAGTTGTTTTGGTTTCGATGGCCTAGATCAATAAAATTGTTATATGATACCATATGAAAAAGTCGCGGATCATTATATCAGTTCATGTCTTGGTTTCACAGTTTAAAATGAATTTGATAAGAATCTAAAAGAAATAATTGGTTCATAATACACAGTCAAAAATCATAAAATCTTGTTATGAACAATACTCAACAAAACTAAATTATTCGATGAAAAAATAAATGGTCTATATTGAATAATATAAAGTATTTAACTACTTATCGACAAAGAAGAAAACCTGTTATTTGGTTTTGTTTACTCACGCATTAAAAACGAAGGATGCATTCAGTGCTGATCAAATAAAACAGGCTTTCGTGGAAACAATTGTTGAGATTTATGCAATTTTATAATCTTTATGAAAAGCATAAAAGAAATGATTGACACTATAAACAAATGCAACTGATTTTAAAATATGAGTCGAACCGGGTTTTTTTAATCCCCAACAACTTTTTGATCAAATTCCTATAAAATGACAGAAAAAAAAGGAACAATTTTGAAATTAACTACCAAACTTCATTCTTTTTTTTTTTAACTGAAATCACACTGCAAAACAATCAATACAATTATTATAACAAACTACTAAGCAATTATGGACAAGGTAAGAAGAAGGTCACATTAGGGTCCATTTGTATTCTTATTATTTTTTCATGTATTTTATAAATATCTTCTTCAGTACAACTAAATATTCTTCACTTTTTAAAAACATCAGCAACAGCAACAGACCCCCAAGAACCCTATGACCCAAGATGCTGCGCGTCGCATGCAATCCTCCTTTGACAAAAGCCAAACAAATCAAGATGCCAAGTCCCGCGTCCAATCTACTGCTGACAAACGTGCTAACCAAGACGCATCAAAGAATCAAAGTAGCCAACAAAACCAATAATAAGCATCATTCCTTCTTTTCTTTCTTATATTGTCTTATTACTATTCTGTTTTCCGTACATACTTTCGTTTTTCGTTCTCTTTTTCTTTTTTTTTTACCAAGCATCTGTTAACTCGTGGTGCTAGTAACAACCCTCAATCGTGTTTCGCACGAAAAAGAAAAAGACCTCTTCTCTTTTTTTTTTGTAAAAAAAAAAAAAACTATTGAAATAAAAAAAAAATTATTGTCATTGGGCTTTATATTAGGAGTTGTTTGAGTTTTATTAAGAGGATGGTGTCTCTAAAAGAAATTGATGTGGTATAATTATTTAGAATCAGAGAACAAGAGGATGTATATGATATCTAGCTAGTAAATTATGGAAATAATGTTTAGATCTCAATGTTGGTATCATCAAGTACAGTACATGGGGCGATTTAATTTCTTTGTTATTTAATCAAATCGTAATTATATAACAAAATAGGCATAGTGTTACGGTTGCATCGATTGAAAAACCTTCTTCGGGATACGTAACGTTATTGTTAAAAAAGAAAAATATGGAGGATAAAGACACGTTTTCTTTTTGTATTACTAAAATTAAATTATGAAATTATCAGTTCGTTCTATGCCGAAACCATCAATAATGACACTGAATAACTGATAAGATGTGTAAGGAACAACTTATATATTTCTTGAATTCAATTGAAAAAGAAAAGATGGGGATAAAAAAAAATAACCAAGGCTAATGAATACGTAAATGTATTATAATATGTAATAAAAATAAAAATAAAAATAATTTCACGCAAAGATGAAACTATTCCAAGGATTGGGAAAATTAATTCTTACAATGATCAAGAAGTTTATTGAAGTGTAATAAAAAATTGTTTTGGGAAATTAAGAAGCAGTGTAAAAATAGCACAGCGAATGAGTTCTATCTATATGATAATAGTCATGTTTAGTTAAGCTAGTGAAAAAAAAAGCAACCTCAATATATATATATATATATATATATATATAATAACAAAAATACATAATAAATCTATTATAATTTTTAAATATAATCAACTAATCTGCTCAATATCACCTATTTGTTATTGATGGTTATTTCTACAGTATTTGTTTTGATTAATGTTTTTGTTTTAACATTATGTATTAGTATTATTTTCGTACTCTTCTTGTATTCAAACATCTTTTGGTACTATATGAAACCTGTCTGCCCCGTTTTTGCTTTCTATTTACACGCAAAAGACTTAATCAATTCAGTCCCTAGTTCATCTCTACTTGATGTGTTGTATACATTCCAATCTTAAAAGATAGTACATTAAGAATTAAGATGCTTTGAGACTGACTTTGGTTGTAAATCAGTAGTTGCGCGTTTTATATTTTTTTAAGAAGCAAAAATAGTTTGTTCTTTTTTCCTGCTGTTGGTATGGTGGTTAAAGAAATAGAAAATGAAGAGAAAGGGGTTTAGTGAGAGATTTCATTATAAAATATTATTCATTATGCTATCTAGTTTATAAGACATTGTCACAGTTATCAACCAAATTTATTTGAAGATTTCTTTTATATTCTATAAAGGATCTCGAGTAAATCGAGTGCATTTGGGTGAGCAAAAAAAAAAAATATAACAATGTGTAAGTACGTACGTACGTAAAGTATATCTTTTTCAAATAAAATATGGGCGTGTTTCTATAACGACATGCATATTACCACAGTAACAGGAATGCTCTTTTTTTTTTTTTATAAAGCAGCACTTTGTATAAAATTTTGAGTCATATGAACAAAAATAAATTATTTTTATTATTATCACTATAATACGAATAATGTATTTTTATTTTTTTATTTTTTATCATTTTCTTATTGAATAGTAGGAGTAGGAGTACGAGGAGTAGGAAAGGTTATATCCGCCCCCCACCCACTCCTCCTCTCCCACCCCCTCCCCACCTCCTCACCTCCTCATCTCCTCATCTCCCCACCCCAGTGAAGAAAAAAAAAGAAAAAAAGAAAAAAATTGATCCCAAAAGACACCCTTTTTATAACTTTTTTTTCCGTGACCGTTTACAATATTTGAATTTCAGCATCATGAACTGGTTTTCAAAATTGAGTCAAGTGATAGTATTACTATGTAAAGTATAAATTATGTCATAGTAAAACTTGAAAAGGAAAGTGATTTAAAGAAAAGGGTAAACATGTACTTTTTTTTTTTTTTGCCATGGTGATCAAAAGTTGTAACTTTTTTACTCTTCAACCTTACCCATTGTTTAACAGCCGACTCCGAAGAAAAAGCACGGACCCTCTCAAACACTCAGCAGTTACACTAACTTTTTTGTATAAGTTATTTAGTTTGACAAGCATTTACAAAAATTTTCATTTCTTATGGCATAATACACAAGAAAGCATATTTTTGTACCAACTTCTATCTTATATATTCCGGTATTATTTCTAGTTCTAGCTGCCTTTGGTGTTACTGTAATTTTGAAAGTGCGGTTCATTTTAAGATGATCTTTAATAAGTCTTGTATAAAAAAAAATAAACATACTTTTTATTCAGAATTCTAGCTTTTCTAATAGAAGATTGATTTTAAGAATATGAATGATTGTTGTTAAATCAAAAATAATAAAACAAGAGATACGTAAAGACTTATAAAATAATAATTGAACATTATTTTGATAGAACAAGTTTAATTATTTATACTCATCAATTGTGCTTATCTAATATAAAGTCATTGCAAGTTCTGTACGTATTATTATAATGGATTGAGCGCTCTATATTTTATCCGTGTTATGCTCTTTTATTTGTAGGCATATCGATTTAACCCCCCCCCAGAAAAAATCACAACAATAAAAAGTGTCCTGATTAATGATCCACACAACCAATACCAGGATAGAGTAATATAAGCCCGCTTAATCTTAAAGAATAATAAATAGCCGCAAAAAACTTTATTTCTTTTCATATTTACAGAGATGTTCTGCCTAATTCACGACGATGTTGGTAAATGTAGCAGTATTGAGTGTGTGAGTGTGAGTGTATGCTTGTTTTTTTGCTATAGATACTATTATTTTACATTATTATTAAATATTGAAATATGATAACGACTAATTACATAAGTACTAGATAGATTTATAACATATTTAAAACTTGGTATTTCTTCACTTTGAATTATAAGTATCTTACGTATATATTTTATAGAATTTATAGAGTTATCATGATTCCTTGATTAAGAAGCCATAATATGACCAATCTCATCTCTTTATTGTATATATGATAGCTTATGGAGAAATGGGTCATTTTGCATTGATACGTACTAAATTAAAAAAATAATAATATCCTGATGCACATCAATGTCTTGAAGCATCAAAAAATAATTTGAAATTCAATATAAAGGATGAACTTTTTATACATGTTACTTGAGTTTTCTTAGTAAATCATTCGGTTTACTTTATGAAAAAAAAAAAAAATAGAGCTCTTTGCCTTCAAAGCTTTTGTCAGAATGGACAATTCTATAAAATTAGGAGAAAAGGAGTGTGTAACAGTAAACCGTTCATGGTTACACAAATTGTCAAGCCTCCATAGCATTTTGTCAACTTTTTTTAAGAGCTCTACTTATAGGTGCATTCTTTCTCATTTTTTTTTTTTATTTTTTTTTTACTTACCATGGGCCCCTTGACTAAAAGACAAAAACGTGCTCGACTTCAGTTAGTAGGTTCAACCAATGGTCGTTTCAGAAAACTTCCTCGTAAGGAGGAACCTATTATTCCATGTGAAATCTCAAACGATGTTGAAATTACAGTAAAAGAACAACAGGACGACGATTCCGAAATTCTTAAAACAAAGGAATTAACTAAAGTATCCGAAACAACAAAAGTAACCAAAGAAACTATACAGGCTTCCTTTCCTATTCAATGGAACGAAAATACCGATATACCGTCTCGTGGAAAATATTGGGGTGATAGTAGAACAATTAAATATTATCGAGATAAACAAGCATCAAAGAAAAAAAATGGTAGTTATGAAATAACCGATTTTTTCAAAAAAAGCACTTGATGACAAAAGGAACGAGTTATTCTTAATAACTATGCATGGACGTGGAAAATTATCTATGAAGAGACGATGTTATCCGCATTGTTCGAGAAATTCCATTCTCTGGACGGCCCAAGCTTTTTTTTTTTTTTTTTTTTTTTTTTTTTTTTTTTTTTGGCTGACCCAATCATCGTATCCAACCTAATGCTCAGACCGTGTAAATAATTTTAACTTAAAAAAGATACGAAAAAATAAAATTTAATCAATTAATTAATAATATACAATCTTATCTGATTATTATATTGGAATCAGATGGTGCAAAAAAAAAAAAGATATATTTTGGATATCAAGAATAAAATGGAAGGTATTTTGGTATCAAAAAAGATTGTTAATGGGGGGGGGGGAACGAATTCAAGCCAAAGAGAAATGTCAAATAGGATAACAAAGAACCCAATTCAGATTATATCACACCCACATACTTTGAGAATCAATCTTAATCATTTATTTATTAACGAAATATACATATCAGGAAAGTAAAAATGCCATTGTGTTCGGATACGTACATAAAATAGAATAATCTTTATCCAAAAATGAAAGCAACAATGGTAATAGTTATCCATGTCGCGAAAATAGAAAGAGAGAAATGTAATGAAGATAAAATAGAATGATGAAACAATGGATCAGAAGTAGAGATTTTCTTTTCTTTTGTAGTTGTAGTAGTAGTGGTGGCGAGTTCTCTAGTAGGTTTTCTGTCTAATACACTGTATACATCCTCGATAAGTCTACATTGTTCTTTACGTTCATCGAACCAACAATCTTTGTCACATTCAAACCACATTGTTGTATATTTGTGATTATTTTCGACATCCATTATACATTTATAATATTTTGAGCAAGAATTGAGGTCTTGTCTGTACTCTTCATCTCCATTTTTATGCTGATTACAAATATCTAGAGTTTGATCTGTTGAATCTCGATGTAAATACTTGGGATGTGCCAATTCATTAACACTCATATAATCGATGATGGTATGTCTATCTGTGATAGTGGTAGTTATTGGTAACCCAGATACACTGCTGGTCGTGAATGATAATGTAGTGAATACAAGGATTGTAAACATAATAGTAAATATTGAAATTAGATTATTCTTATGTTGACTCATAGTAGCAGTTGCTATATTGTACGTAGTTACAATCCTTTATAATAATTGTTGTGTGGAATTACAATATATATATATAAAGTGTAAACTAAAAGTACATTTAATTTTGAGGGTTTATATACGTAAAAGAAAAACATGATTTGTTATTCAATTTTACGAACTGTCATTGCAAAGGTAGACAATGGTATTCATTATAAAGCTTTAAAATAATAACAATAAGACCGATCATATGATTTTATAATACGTAAAATTAAAGTTTCTAATAGCAAATTGTGTTTCTGTTACAGTATCACTATTGATACTAATTGTATATCACAACAGAGTACTAGTGTATAAGTGTAAAACTTATTAGTTTTTATCACGTACGTACGTAGTAAAATGATACGATATCGAAATTTACTACTTTTGTACGTAGCAAAATATAAAAAAAAAATTGTCACACCGACAACAACTTGATAATTTTTATCATAATGGTTCTATGGGAGTAAAATAACAATACGAATAATGGCACTTTTATTAAATAGTACAAAATATCTGATTTTCGAGAATGCTACTATTGCTAGTCAAATCCAAAGAAAAAAACCAATTGTAATTTTAAATATAAGCATAATAAATAATATCTAGAGTAGAGAGAACTACCTATAAACCTTTTTTTCTATATTACCCCTATTTTCAAAGTCAGTGATGAATATAAAAATGCATTTCTATTGTTCTTTTTCCCACCCCCCCTTCTTCTTTTGTAGAACTATTATAATGTAGGTCTCACACTTGGGGAGTGTGGAGGGAGAGACAATCAAGTTAAGAGAATGACTGTTTTGTACATTTGCGGGGACAGAATAGTTAGTAAGAGGAAGTACGACTAAAGACAGTAGAGGTTAATCGCTGTCTGTTCAATCTGAATGGTCGGATGGGAAAGTAAAGTATAGATTACTCCAAGTAACCCGTCTGAAATTAAAAAATGAGAAATCGACCTAAAAGAGATTCGTGGGAAGTAAGTGTGGGGTAAAATTAAAAGGGGGATCTGTGTACTATTTGATGTCAGGGGAGACTACTACTTCTACTACTTGATATTAAGATACTAAATAATATTTTTCAACAAATGATAATAGTGTTGTAGTATAAACTTATTGTTATACCTTTTGGGCTCTGCTGTAATGTTATTGACAGAAAAAAGATTATGTATACTTACTATAAAAGTTAGACTATTTGGAATCGTCATAAATAAAGTATTCTTAACCAATCGGCTTTTGGATTCTATAACTTTTTAAAGTAATCATATGCCAAAAGCTTTTCGCACCTTACGAAATTTTTCAAGTCACCTATTTTTTTAATTCATGTGAAAAAGAAAAGTAAAAGTACAACCCGAGGAAAAGGGGGATTTTTATTTTTTATTTCCTTTTATTCTTTCTTTTTTTTATTATTCCTTTAAAACTCTCCTTCTTCTTTTTGTATATATACTTAATATAATGGACGTGTTGGAAGCCATTGCTTTAAATCCCAACTATCATGATGTTCTTACCATCTTGAAAGGTTTCCGTAACGGTATTGTCTATGGTAGTCGAATTCGGTTTCCTCATGCTCTTGTAATGGCCTTTTTATTCAAATCTGGATCGTGAGTTTATATATAAATAGTATATAATTTTTTTTTTATTATGTATAAATAATATTAATATCCAAATCATTTTATTTATTTATATAGTACAAAGGATAAGTTACGATATATCTTTAAAGCCACAAAGCAACATGCTCAAAACTTAGGAACCTTTGCTGTTATTTATAAAACGGCTATGTTTATACAAAAGAAATTGAATGGGGGTAAACATGCAGATATTCATACATTTGTTGCTGGTTTATTAGGTGGTTATTATGTTTTTGGTGAAAATAATGCTATCAATCAACAGGTAAAAGGGAACCTCCTTTTTATATATATATATATATATAAAGTGAAATTTGGGGGGATAAAGAAGAAGAAGAAGTTTATTTCTAACTTTGTTATACAGATTGTGTTGTATATTTTTGCTCGTGTAGCTATTGCTTTAGTTAAAGTACCTGTACAACGAAAAATTATTGAAGCACCTAAACATACTTATCCTATTTTTGCAGCAGTATCTTGGGGTATGGTGATGTATTTATTCCAATGTGAAGAAAATACTCTTCAACCCTCACTTCGTGCATCTATGCAATATATTTATCGTGATTCTGATAGTTGGAATTCATTACGTACTTTAATATGGCATAATAAATAAGTATCTATATAGATTATAGACGAAACCCTACCGTTCTTCCCTTCCCCTTTTCTTTTTTTATTTACTTATATATACACCTTATTATATACACATCCTCTACTTTATAACATGCTTTTGATTATATACGTAATGTAACACATATTATTATATTTTAATAGAGTATAATCCAAATAGAATATTCATTTGGGTAGTAAAAGAAAGGGATAAAAAGTTAAGGGGGGGAATAATGCAAAATGTTTTTGGGTATTGAAGAAAAGAAGGAAGAAAAAGAAAAAGAATCTAAATTCCATTTTTATATTAAAAAGAAGACCAAATCAGGGAATTTATTACGTAGGCACCAAGATCGTACGTACATTTATTTATTTATTTATAAGAAACGAAACGAAACGAATTAAACATTTTAAGATTTTTCTTCTTGATGCAGTGTGACAAATAATATGAATGAAATCATTTCATGATGATGCAAACTTCTTCACCTCCCTCTCCCTCCCCCTTACTTTATTTGTCGTAAGCAAATATGCAATCATTATTCTAAAACTTTATATATTAACACCTCATTTTAAAATTCTATTGGTAAAAATGGGAAATGGTAACGATAAAAAAATCATTTGTGATTTGTTACCACACCCATTTTTAAAATAACCAAAAGGAATATACACACGCGCGTGTCGTACGCGCAGATGAGGAGTTTCTCCGAATAAGTAGCTTACTTTTTTTTTTCTTTTTCTTTACCATAGAGATTTGCATCTATGCTATGTGTGTGGGCTCATAACTATTTTGGGGGGGGGGGGAGGCAATCCATAAAACAAAGTTAAATAACTTATATATATATTCATGATGCAGTCTACAACGAAAGAACTTATTGAAAAAGTATGTATTTTTTTTCTTTTTCCCCAATTTTTTTTTTTATCGACTTAGAACGCACAGCCCAGATTTTTTTTGCGCAACACGAAATTTTATTTCCATTCTCTCTTTCTTTTTTTTTTTTTTGTTTTTCCCTCATCCCT
This sequence comes from Circinella umbellata, assembly GCA_025093555.1. Taxonomy (NCBI): domain Eukaryota; kingdom Fungi; phylum Mucoromycota; class Mucoromycetes; order Mucorales; family Lichtheimiaceae; genus Circinella; species Circinella umbellata. Next base: position 568,183 of record JAIWNF010000031.1, on the reverse strand, counting down.
TTCTTTTTCTTTCTTCCAATCACCTTTTTTTCATCACTTTATTTCCCTTTTCTTTTTTTTTTAAATAGAAAAGAAAAAGAAAAAAAGAAAGAAAAAGAAAAAGAGGTTGTTGTTTTGTCTAGTCTTTTTTTTTTTTCTTAAAATAAAAAAAGAGAGGAAAAACAAAAAAGCGTTCTTGTATATGAAATATGAGTTCCACCGACTTGGTGCTCAAGTTAGTCAAGTCAGTCCATCAACCTGTGCACATTAAAGAATATGCTGGAAAAACAGTAGCTGTCGATGGTCACGCATTATTTCAACATGTTTCAAAATCCAGTGATTCTTTATTATTAAAAAATAATAAAGACGATAACCAAAAAGAAAAAGACGATACTAATGACGAGTAGGCAACCCTATCTACTTTTTTTTTTTTTTTACTATTTTTATTTACAACCATGGCAACTGACCCATTGTTTATTCTTTTTTTCTTTCTTAAAAAAAAAGGTCAACAAAACAACTTACATTACTTGACATTTTACGTTCAAATAACGTGATTCCACTTGTTGTAGTAGAAGGCAAACCATTGCCATGCGACCAAAAGAAAAAAACCAAGGGGTTGGTTTATTTAATATTTATATATATTTTATATTATACACATAACTTTTGCTTTTTTATATAACCTCTCCTCCTCCCCCCTTTTTTTTAATATTCGTGTATAGTGATAATGATACTGACAATGATACAAATAATGAAAATAACAACGACGATAAAAATAATAGTCATCATGATGTATTATTAGAGGTAAATATATCAATGCGACCCAATAGAATTATGTTAATAAATATATTAATTCTTTTTTTTTTAGCAATTAAAGAAAGAAAAGATTGAATATATTCAAGCACCTTACGAATCAAAAGCACAAATCTCTTATTTAATTGAAAATAAACGTGTTGAAGCAGTGATCCTACTCGATGATAAAGAAGACAGGATGGCATTTGGATATAAAGAAATGATTTTTGGAATAGATAATAAAGGCAGTGCAACGCGTCTACGATATTCAGATCTTACTTCCGCCAAAGAAATTGAATTACGCGATTGGAGTCTGAAATCTATTCAAGAACTATGTCTGATGATAATGATGTGCAACGACTGCGCAAATGTCCAATTGGAACGTGCATACTCCCTTTTTGTAAAGCACAAGAAAAATATACGTTCAGTACGTTGTTTCTTCTTCTTCTTCTTCTTCTCCATTAAAAACAAATCTTGTTTACATATTCATCGTCATTTCATTTTCTTTTTAGGCTTTACAAGAATTAATTAAAGAGTATAACGACACACATGATAACAAAAAAAAAGATTTGAAACAAATTTATTCTCGCTTATCTTCTCGTTGGTCTCAAAAAGTGTATGATGAAAAGTTGAATCGAAATGTATCTTGGCATAAAGATTCTGCCCTTGAAGCAAAAAGCACCAATAAGACATCGACAACACCTACTGGCAAGAAAAAGACTATAAAAACTATTCGATTACATCAAGATAATAAGGAGAATATTCCCGTAAGTTTTATATATTATTTTCTTTCCCCCCCCCTCTTCCCCCAGCCCGATTTATTATCATTAATATATTATATTTAGCCATGGATGAGTCGAACCATTCAAGGAACTACTATTCAACCTATTCATCGAGATAATCCAGAACCACCCCAACAAGCTCCGAGAGTTGTTGAACAAGAAAAAACAATTAAAGTTGCACCCTTCACTAAAAAAGACAATCAAAAGGTGGATTTAAAAGAATCTTTATCTTCTTCCTTGAAATCCAAAACAACAACGAGTACGACATTAAAGGAAAAGACATTGACGATGAACAAACCACCCAAATCCACTCAAATAACAACACCTTCAACAAAAAGCACTAGGACTTGGTCCATAGATAAAAAACGTAAAAGTTTAGAGGGTGTGGATGATGAAAATTCCCCAATGTCCGAAAATAATACCAATACCAGTAACAAGAAGCGTGGATCTCAATCATTACCTTTAAGAAAACGCGTTGGTCTTTCTGATGGGTCCAATCGTCGTACTTTATTTTAAAAAAAAAATTCACACTTTTACCCTCTCTCTCTCTCTATTTTTTTTTTTTTTCAAATATATATATATTCCCTCCATGTATATATTTATATATATATCTGTATATGTTTGTTTATATATATATATTTATTATTATTATTATTATTTTTAATATGGTGAATTTTCGAAACAAAAAAAACAAAAAAAGATATGCTTTTCTTTTTTATTATTTAAAAAACAAACCTACTCAACAGAAATTTAAACATTTTAAAACAACATAACAAACAACAAAACATATACAAATTCTCTTTCTTTCTCTTTCCAAACCCCAACAACAATTAACAAAAAAAAAAAAAAAAACAAAAAATCTGTTATATTCCCTTCCCCCTTCCCGTTCCATCTTTATATTCTTATATACCATTATGACCAAATCCAAACATAAAAAAAAAAGCAAGAAAACATTTAAAAAAGACGTAACGAAAAGAAAGTATATTCTTTATTATTATTATTATTATTATTATTCTTTTTTCTTTATATATACATATTACATTTATACATATAAATATTTTTTTTTCTTTACTCTCTCTCTATCTCTCTCCCTTTATATACTATTTTGTGCTGTTCTTTTTTTTTTTTTCATCCTTTTATTATTATTAATGTGTGGGTGGTTTTTTTTCCAAATAAAGAAAAAAACTGTAATTATTTTTTTTTTCTGTTTTTCTCTTCTATATACAAATATTTTTTTTATTATGTGTTACATTGATTAGGAAGATGTAAGTAACTTGTTTTCAAATAAACAGTATAAAGTTCTTTAAATTAACCGTTCATTAAAAAAAAAACAACAACATTCTTGTCCATTTGAATAGAAGAGTATACAGTATGTACCAAAAAAAAAAGGGGGGGGTGGAGAAACCATCTACGTACGCTATTCATATAATAAACTACTTTCTAATATATGGTTTAAATACGAATGAAAATGTACATTAAAAAAAAGAATGATTCCATAATTTATCATTGTACGTATCCATGGTTACCAACCCCAACCCCTTTCTTTTCATTATAAAATTTACCTTAACAACCGTACCTGACAGCTTTTTTTTTTTTTTTTTTTCCAAACAAAATTTTATCGGAACAACGGAATCTTTGTTCCGATAATTTATTACAAGTCACCACACACACACACTCTCTCTCACCAAAAAAAAAGGGGGGGGGGTTGTTTGTTGTCCCGCAAATATTTTTTTTAAAACTCCACAGACTGTGTATATATGTATATTTTTTTTTAACCCAACATTTTTTTTTTTAAAAATAAATAAATAATAATAATAATGTCAATGCAACGAAGGTGTTGTTCAACATTACGTACAATTCATACCCAATTACAAAAAAGTAATTTAAAATCGACTGGTTTTTCTCATTCTCGTGTACCTTTTCGATATCAACAACACAATGCTCTATTATGTCAACAGCAGCAACAACAACAACAACAACAACAACGATTGTATAGTGTAGTAGCAAGATCAATGGAAGGAACTACTCATGGGTCAGAAACAACAGAAAAACATCATAAAGTAACATTAGACTTCAACAAAAAGAATATTGATGATATATGGGCCGACTATACCGAACGAGTGAATCAAAATCAATTAATCACTGACAGTGACTTTATCATACTGTGTGCTCGTATCAAAAAAGAATCCGGTACTCATCTACCTCAAGAACCCATACGACGTATTCAATCCATTCTACGTGAAATTCACAAACGTCAATTAGCACCCGATACATTTATTCGGGGTTGTAACATGTTAATTCATTTATTTATCACCCACGGGGATATGAAATCAGCTAAATTGGTGGTCGATGGTATGATGCGATCCCAATATCATCCTGATCCAGTCACTGTCAAAACCATTGTCGGGGGCCTGAAGGATAACAATCAATTATCCGAGATTCATGACTTTTATCAACATTTACAAGAACGCAACATGTGGCCTGAAATCACGGAAGTCTATAAATCTTTGATTTGGATGTTTGCCAATCGAGAAGATTTAGAAGGGGCTCGACATTATTTTGCCCATTATTTGAGAAAAAAAAATATGAAATGTGAAGATGAAAAAAATGTGGATTGTGTTTATAATGCCATGATTCAACTTTATGGCGCCGTTCATCAACCGGAAGGTGCTTTGAGCGTTTATCAACAAATGATCAAACGAGCCAATCCATTGCCGACGACAGCTACTTATCATATTCTATTGGGTGTGTTACATCAATATGATATGCAAGACCGCTTGGAGGAGGTCTATACTGATTTAAAACAAGCGGCTTCTCAAGGTCACGTTGGTATCAATGGAAGTCATTTATCTGCTATGGGTTGGGATCCAAAAAAAGTACTCAAGGAAATGGAAGCTTTGAATATTCCTTGTAATCTACGAGATTACAATACTTTTATTGCATCCTATGTTAAAGAGAATCAATTCCAAGAAGCTTTGGATATTTTCAATACCATGGTGGAAGCAGGTGTAGAACCGGACGTCTACAGTTACAGTATCATTTTAGATACATTGGCGAAAGATCAACAACAATCCCCTGAAGTTGCATTTAACTTTTACGATTCTATAAAAAAAAAGGGTCTCAAACCAGATGAAGTCATCTATACATCTTTAATTTCTGCATGTGCAAGAACAGAAGATATGGATAGAGCCATGTCTCTTTTAAAAGAAATGGAAGGATTTGGTTTACAACCTAATATTTTTACGTTCAATTCCCTTTTTTCATTATTATCAAGAAAACGACAATTGACATTACCGGATGATATTGAATGTGTGGATTTATTATGGAACAAGATGAAAGAACTCAGGATTAAACCGGATACACGTAGTTATAATATGCATTTCGCATTATTGGCAAGAGCGATTCAACCTAGTATTATAAAAGAACAAGGAGAAGGAATCGAATTGGAGGGCACTGCCTTGTGGAGAAATAAAGGAAAAGTGTCTGCACCTGTACAGAAAATGCTGGAATTGTATCGAAACATGCGTCGTCACTGTCGACCGGATTTTGCAAGTCATACGATTATGATTAATACATTACTTTCTTCAGGCCATGTACGACAAGCGATGCAAGTGTATGACGATGCGAAAATATCAAGAATGAAATTACCCGTTTCAGTGTATAACGAAATGATGGGAGCATTAGAAAAAGCGAAACAAATATCTCAAATGATGACTATTTGGCATGATATGAAGACTGCTAAAGTATTACCGGATAGTAGAAGTTATACACTTGCTTTGGATGCTTGTGAACAACTTGGATTAGTAGAATCATTTGAAACTATACGAAGTCAACGAAAAATGGATATAGACCGATTGATGGAGTTGGATAAGAAACAAATGGAAAGAATGGAAATAGCTCACACTCATAATATGAATAATAATAATAATAATAATAGTGATAGTAATAATAATAATAGTAATAATAATCATATAGAATCATTGTAAATTTTTTTTTCTCTCTCTCCCTCTCCCCCCCCCCTTTTTATGTTAGTTTGTAAAAAAAAGAAATAAGGTTTAAACAAAAAAAGATTTGGTCCTGCATGAAAAAGTCTCAGCCACCCAATTTTAAAGCTTTGTTGCGGCATTTTTCTCGACATTTTTTTTTTTTTTTTTTTCCAACTCGAACCTCAACCCTCCCTTTTTGACAACTTTTTATATTTTCCCAACTCTTCTCATATTAAAATATGCTTCGTACAGTGTAAGAAGTTTTATTCGATTTCTTTTTTTTTTTTTTTTTTGAAAAAAAAAGCTTTGTATTGATTTAATTTTATTTTTATTATTATTTAGAAAGGCTAAAAATGCACGTACAAAGCGTTTTTTAAAAAATCGCGATGCTAAAGTTGTTGAAAATCCTAAAACGGCTTTGATCGTGAAAGGATCTACTACAAGTCAGATCATTAATGATGCTCTAAAAGATATTGTATGTATATATATAATTTTTATTTTTTTTATCCAAATAATAACGAAACTCATTGATTTATTTATAATAGTACTCTTTAAAACGAGCCAATGGTATTTTATTCAGCAAAAAGAACGAATTAAAACCCTTTGAAGACGAATCCAAACTCGAATTCTTTTCACGCAAAAACGACGCTTCTCTTATTGTTGTCGGTAGCCATTCTAAAAAAAGACCCCACAATTTGACTTTTATTCGTATGTTTGAACATCAAGTATTGGACATGTATGAATTAGGTGTTGAGAACTTGACTCCTTTGAGTGAAATTAAAGGACCTAAATGTTCTCTCGGTATTAAACCTGTCATGGTATTCAATGGTGACAAATTCGATTCGGATGATACTTTTAAAAATTTGAAAAATTATTTCTTGGATTTCTTTAACGGTGAATTGGTCGATGGTGTGGATTTAGCTGGTTTGGAATATGTGATGAGTTTTACAGCCTCTCCAAAAGAAGACGATCCAAGAATTATGGTTCGATCTTATCTTATACAAATGAAGAAGAGTGGATCTAAAACACCTCGTGTAGAATTAGAAGAAATGGGACCTATGATGGATTTAGTTGTAAGACGTACAGAAGCACCCAAGAGTGATATTTGGAAGAAGGCTTGTAAGGTGCCAAACGAATTGAAGGTAAAAACTTATACTTTAATAATACATATTTTGAATTTATGAAGTGAAAGGAAGGGAGAATATACTAAACAAATCTTTAAATTATATAGGGAAAGAAAGAAAAGAATAAGGAAAGAGATGATATGGGTGATCAATATGGTCGTATCCATCTTGGTAAACAACAATTCGATAAGATTCAAACTCGTAAGATGAAGGGTTTGAAACGACGACGAGATGATGATAATGAAGAAACCGAAGGTGGTGAACAACAAGGAGAAAACAAAGATGAACCTATGACTGAAGATGCATAAATCAAGTTTTTCCCTTTTCTTTTTATTATTTAACATATCTTTCTTTGCATTTTAAAAAAAACAAAAATCATTTTATACACATTTACACCCGTCTCACACACACTCTCTCACACACTTTTCACTTACTCTTACTCTCTCTCTCACACACACTCTCTCTCTTTCTCTTTCACACACACTTAAAATACACTTCTTTTTGTTTGTTTCTTTTGGTTACCATAATAATACACATATTTTTTTTTTTACTTCATTAAAAGTTATATATATATACATTTTTTTTTTCTTAAAAAAAAAGAGTTGGATGTAATATAAAACAACGGAATATGCAATGAAAAAAAAATAGAGCTGTTTTTATTATTATTATTTAACTACTAGTACTACTGTTATGATAAATGATGAATATAAATGGATATAATATGATGATTAGAAAGAGATAATGGGGTGGGGAGAGGGTTCTTTATACTCATATGTGTGTTTTTAATGATAAAATATAAGACTCATGATCATAGCAAAAATGGAAGTCATGGCGGGAGTAATTTGATTGATTTCACTATTTGCAGCACTACTTGGTTGATGAGAAGCAGCTTGTGTTTGAGAAGCAGAAGCGGAAGCAGATGCTGATCCAGAAGCAGATGCTGTAGCTGTTGCTGGCATACTTGCGGTTGCAATAGCAGTGGTAGGCCAATATTGATCTACACACCCTGTATAACAATCATTACTACCTTGACAGTTTTGAATACAATTATTTGCACTCGAAACTAAAAAAAATAAATAAATAAATATTAGTTTTTATACTCTTTTCTCGTATAGAATTAAAATGACCATCTTGTCATTATTTACATACCACATTTTTCTAAACAAACTGTATCAGATGCACTACAAGTACAAGCAGCATTGACTACAATTGTACCAATGGAAAAAACCATCACAGCAAAAAAGATAATGATAGACTTCATAGTTGTTATTATTGATTAGGTTAATTTTTCAAAAGAAAATGAAAAGAAGAAGAAAGAAGAGAGAGAAAAAATAACCAAAGGGTTTATTTATGTAAACATTTCATCGATTGCCTTTTCTGGTGAATTGTACGAAGAATTGTATATGGTTCGCCACGAAAGATAATTATAGAAATAATTATATGACTTTCTATATGATACATTGTTATTATCCTATTCATAAGTTTGTTTTACCTTTATAACATTTTACATACGTATTCATTTTTAATGACATAAATATGACACACACACAAAAACTATTATTTATTGACGACAAAGAATCCCCTTCTCTCCCTTTTTTTCAATGATGAGGACTGGGTAAAATTATTTAGTTTATCATCCCTCCCCCCCCCCCATCAAAATGATTGAAGATTATAATTTTTCCCTTTTTTTTTTTCACAAAACAACAACGAAACTCATTTCATGTGAATTAACGTTACTTCTTGGCATAAATCAACAATAATAATTGAACTTCTTTGTATTTCAATTTCTATAAACGATTATCCATTTACATTATCAACAAAAATGGATCTTCTTTTTCTTTTGAAACAAACATATTATTTGATTAATTTAATATTTGCTAAGTTTAGTTATACACTTCTTTGTATATGGAATCCCTTAATAAAGTTGTTGTGATGCATAGTATACGTAACAAAAAAAAAACATCATGTGCTTTTAACCCTGCATATAATCACAAGAAGTCATTCTATTTAGGTTTCGTTAGTTTATAAAAAATAAATAAACATGGACAAGAAATACTTAAATTAACGACCTTTTTTTTTCATTCTTTAAATTTATTTATTAATGTATATATTAAAGGAAGCAGTAGTATCTTATTTTATTACTACCAATACATTACTTTATGATATATAAAGATTATCAATCTCATCCCTTTCTTCTTGTTCCAATGAAATTCTCCTCCCCCATCATTCCAAGGATATACCATTTAAACTTTTTATTAATCAAAATATGTTTATGCGTGGGTTCTTTATCATTCTTCCTAAATGGAAGTTAAATGGAGTTTATTTATTATTCCTTTTTTTTCCCTTTTTATCAAGTACGTAATAAAACGGAGAATGATAATTAGTATTAAAGTTTCTTTCTCTTTCTCTCTGTTTCTTCTTCTATAAACTTCTTGTACGTAGTAGTATAGTTTACATTAAAAGATAAAGCGCATAATCGTTTTACTAATAGTAAAGTTTAAAAAAATTGGGAAGATAATTGTTTTATTTGCTTGTCAAATATTTCTATTTTTTAATTTTACTAGAAATTGTAGTAAATAATTCTTGTGTGATGCTTTGATGTATATACGGGTCGCCATCTACCAAAGATATCTTCACTCATAATATATAAATAGACCTGATCAAATACCAATTTTTTCAAATGTTGGAATGGACCCAAGTTGATCAAAAACTCAAAAAATAAAATAAAAAAATGGATTCTTATCCCGTGTATGCGTCAACACCATTCCTTTTTTTCTAAATGAATGAATCGTAAACAACCTACGTTATACTTTAACAATACATTACAAAACGTTCCGTAGTTGGGGCGTACCCATCCTATACCGCATACTTTGAGTCCAATAGATTTCTTCCACTGTTCGAATCTTTGCTATCGCATAGTGAGTACACGATCATTTAAGTTGTGTTTTTTTTTCCAGATACCCAAATTGTTTTTAATTGGTATTGGAAATGTTGGAGAAAATAGATCAAATCTTTGTTCCTGATTTTTGTTCTGTTTTTGAAGTAGAGACCTTTTAAGTGGCTCAATTGTTTGATGGATAATATTTAATGCAGTATAAGAACATGTTTTAATGGATATACCAGTGAGATTAGGACATGTATTCACAATGTGGCCAACCGAGGAATCTGAAATGTTTTTTTCTTTGACCACTAATTATTTGAGTGCCATTGCTTTTGTTGATGATGGTATACCTTCTCTACTACGTAGTCGTCGTAGAACGAAAACGGACAGAATGGGTATCAAACCAAAATCCTTCAAGTTTTGGACATTGTTCAAGCACATCTTCAAATAAAAGAATCCCGAATCCAGCTGATACAGATATTAATTTGAGATATCGTAAAGTATTCTTGACAGCTGGAAGTATATGAAAATAAAGACGATAGTGACCTTGTGGTACGATACAATATAACACAAATATATATATATATATATACGTGATTGTTGAATAAAAGAAAAGACTACTACGTTTTGTAAAATATAAATAACTTATTATTCAATTCTAATCGCTCCAATGTTTCAAATTGTTTTTGTTTAAATTGCTCTAATACTCTTTTGAATAATATGGATCGAAGATGTTATTGAAGACCAAGAAGTCTAAGTTGTACCATTTGCCAAGTAATAGCAACTAATATGTTTTTATGGGTGATCATTTTTGAAGGTGTGGACATTGATATTGTTATATTCGACCATAATGAATAACATCCAAGTAATCGAATTTTCCAAGTTTTAGAAACCATAAAAAATTCAAAAAGTTCTGTCAGTGAGAAATGATCCATAATGAAAGGCAAAGGTTCAATGGGTAACTCAGTAATAAAATCAACATAACGTGATTTTGTACTATCAGTAATAGTTATTGTCATTTCATTTTCTGAGTTGAAGAAATTAAAAGTTAGTAATTAAAAATAAATACCATCCACTTTAATAGTTGTTGTCATATGATATTCGAACGAGTATGATTTACGTAGAAATTAAAATTTGTATATTAAGCAAGATAGGGAAAGAAAAAGATTCACCAAAGAGCACCAAAATCAATCTAAGAAGAAAAAACAATTGTATATAAAAAAAGAGAGATAATTATAACAAAAGAAGAACACACAAACCTTACAAGTTAACAGAGGATAAGTACTTTTTTTTAATCTACGTACTACGTACGTAAGTCGAAAGAGAAAAAAAGGATATTTCATCTTTTTATAAAAATTTATTATTATTATTATTTTGTAGTACAAAAAATCCTTATACGTAGTATCTACAATGCTTTTTATTTTCTGCGGCTATAATAATAGCCGCAGCAATATAATCATTGATTATTCTCGTATAATACACAAAAATTAATTGAACTACCTTTTTCTTCATCAGAAAGTCCCTTTGTTGTTATTCATAAGTTTTTAAAGAAGAGTTGGTACGTATAATTTTATACTATTATTATTTGATTGTCAAATCAATTTTAGAGAGTACACATATCGAGTGTATTGGATCAAGTACTCAAAACAAATTTACATGGTTATTTTGAGTTGATGATTAGCGAAAGGAAGAATATAACAATGCTAAAATGTACTCATGTAGATCTTAAAAAGAAATTTTGTGTTGATTTGACACACAACTGTGAAAATGCTTTACTATGTAGACTATTTACATAATTCTTTGAGAGTATTTTTGCATTATACCTTTAATTTAAATATATATATATATATATATCCTAATTAAAAAAACTATTATTGTTGTTGTTTGAGACAGAAGAAAAGAATATACGTAAGGTGTTATGTAAACATTGTAAAAAAGAACGTAGAGTAATACAAGTTTATTTTTTGTATATGATATAAAAAAAAACATTTTTTAAAGTTGTTTTTTACTGCTCATTATAAAATCAAGTGGTAGTAAAAGTATTTACTTAACCAATGTACCAAAGTTTATCTTTATAATCCGCCGTCAAACAAGGATCTCCTACTAAACTTTCTAATTCATTTGAATCAGCATCCAATATAGCAACATAAGGGTTCCATTTGTCGTTCATCTTAAGTTCTGTAAGAATTATGTCCATCTCATCCAAATGAAGTAAAGAAATCGGGCATCGACGACCGCTTGAGGTATCCTTCAAACAATTCACAGCTTGTGCTTCCCGACCATACACACTATACAATGGAAGTGATACATACTTAAGGCTTGGTGCATTATTCAGAAATTTCTCGTAACGCGTTCGCTCCACATAACAATCCGTAAAGTCCACCTTTGTTAAGTTGGGAATGCTTGCAAAATATCGATTAAAAATACCATCCGGTTGTCTTAAATCAAACATACGAAGTGTCAATGAATAAAGAGAAGGAGTGTGACAAGATATATTTTTTGCAAATTGTCCAAGACCATCTGATGTTGCTAAATTAAATCCATTGACTAATTCAAGTTCCCAAAGTGATCTGATACGACTGACTAAATCCAAGATAGTATCATCAGCCACATTTAAAGCAAGTGTATGCAGATGACTGGTTCTGTTTATACCGTGGGTGACATGTTTTGAAAGTAACGAATACAAAGCACCATCTTGATGATTTGGTTCAATATCATAAAATAGATAGAGAGTATGGATAAAATTCAATTTGGCAATGGCATTAATAACACTTGGATTAATGTTATCCCCTGTGCATGATAACAAAACGTTTTCAAGATAGGGAGACTGATTAATGACGAAAGCCAAGTCTTTACCACTACAGTTTATTGTGTGTTGTTGTTGTTGTTGTTGATTATATTCGCCTATAAATCTTGGTTCAAAGTTTGTTCTCATGGATACAGTGGTTAATAAATTGAACATATTTCTTGTATTCGAAGGAAAATACACAATGTCTGGTAATGGTTTTCGTATTGTCGATGCTTGATCAAATATAATTTCAATAAGTTGAATACTAGTACACATGGCAGTAATTGATAAAGTGGATAGTACACCATCGTAGTTTTTTAATCTAAGGTGGGTAACTTTTTGAACAAGTGGTATTAAACGATTGAAAAAGCTTTCATAATCATCCACTTTGCATTGATCAAATTCTATATATAATATAATGAATAATATAATTAATATCAATTAGTTCTATTTTGTCCTACGTATTGAATATATACTATGTAAAATGAATGTCTACGTTTCTATTTGTTTTTTTTTATGTATTTTTTTTTATCAATTATTATATAATTTTACCTAAATGGATTTGATTAACACAATTATTCTTTTGAGCAATATCCATTATTTGAAAAAGTTCATCTTGTTGATAAAATTGACTGATAATAAGTATCCGTACATGTAAACCAAGACAACGATGTAACAGTGTATTTTCCACAGCGTGTCGTGATCCAATCAATTTGATTGTATTCCAAATTTTCAAAGTAAGTATGGGTACTTTTTTCATCCATCGTTTTGAAACCGTCATTGCTGTCAAGCCATCCTTTTGATTCATAATATATGAAAAAATATGAGCTGAAATACCATAAGATGTACATTTTATTGGATCAATCCGTGTTTCGTCATTCTGACATTCTTGATGTATTTGCTGTTCTCTGGTGCTTGTATCCGTTTGGGATATTGTTGGAATAAAAGTAACATTATGCTGATTATCACTATTATCAACTATTATGAGATGCCGTTGTTGTTGTTGTTGTTGTTGTTGTCGTGAGTGTTGCGAAAGATTATTTTTATTTGATAATTGTTCTCCTTGCTGTCGACTTGTTATTTGACTATTATTTGAAAATAACTTGTTGCTGCTGTCACTATTATCATTAGAATCAGAAATAAGAGGATTTTCTCTCTGCTCCTGTTGCTGTTGTTGTGCACGTGAGTCTTTGTGTTGTATATTCATTAATATAAATTGGATAGTGTCAAAGAAAAAAAATAAAGTAGAAAAAGTGAAAGAAAAGCAAAAAGAAATTGGAGGGTGTGAAACTTATTTTACATGAAAAAAAAAACATTGATCAAGATTTTCACGCGTATTAACCCCCCCCCCTCTTTTTTTTGTGCTATGTACCGTTACAGTATATACTTTTGATAATAAAATAAAATAGTGGCGTAATATAATGTATGGCTTTATTATTGTTATTCTTTCAAGAACTTGAGAATAAGTGAAATAGCTACGTAAATGAAAATGAACCTTAAAGTATTGATAGTAAAATATTTAGGGTGTTTTGAGAAGGGTATACTCGTCCTGACTGTAACAGTACGTAAAAGAATGTTTGCGCTTTTTTTTATATAATAACTTCAAAACCGATGAATTTATTGTTTTTGGGTAAGTTCAATTATAGTGTGATCTCATTATTTTAACGCTTTTGCTGTAAGCATACTCACATAACCCTACGTAATCACTTTTAGCTCTCATGTACTAAAAAAAAAGAAAGTCATATATACTGACTGTATATTGAGAATAAAATACAACGGCATGGTTGTTTTATTTCAACTTTTATTTGATTTAAAAAAAAGGTTTATTTTTTTTTGAAGAAATGACTGTGAGGCAAAACTAACAAGAAGAACGGAAAAACACATGGTAAATAGTCTGTACGTACGTACGTACATATAAAATTAACAGGATATGATTCTTATTTTCTTGTTCAGTGCAAATCTTTTCTCTTCAGTCGTTTGAATAGAGATAGTCATTTTATCTTTTTTTTATTAGTACAATAAAACTTTTCAGATTAATTTGTCCATTGTTGATATATAAAAAAAAGAGAGTACGTAAAAACATTAAAAACAAAACTTGATGACAGTAGCTAGTAATTCTCATGTTAAACTTTACTATTGTTTTTACGTATACATGAAAAAAGGACGCTACCAATCGTTCTACTACCTTTTATTACGGTCTCGATCGATTGTTATATGTTCTACCACTACGTACCAGATGAAGAAGCTCGAAATGAGATTTTGAAAATTTATACTCGAAAAACTCCCTATAAGTGATAATGTAGATTTAATGAGCATAGCGAAACAAGTAAGTTGCAAAATAATTTAATACCTGGAAGCTATTATTTTAAAGATATGTATACTGGTGCTGATATACAAAATATATGTCGAGAGGCAACAACGATGGCATTGCGTGATATACATACAGCTGATAAAGTAGAAATGATTCATTTTGAGAAGGCATTGAAAATGGTACCTCCAACAATTACATCATCCATGCTAGAAACCTATGAAAATAGTAATAATAAAGTAATCATAGCAATAATTTGCAGGGTAATACGTAACAATAGATATTTTCTTTTTCAAATATATTTCCTCCAAGGAGAACAGATACAATAGCTAGCATTAATTATTAGCACAAATGGAGATAAAGAATGGTCCAAGGAAATGAAGACACACACAAAGTTTGGTTCTCGTTATTAGTGTTATATAACAACAAATAACCGGGACTAGTAAACATACTGAATAAATGATTAGTGAAGAAGTAATAAAAATATGTGAAGCATCTGTCCGAAAATTTAATATTTTCTGCATGTAAAAAAACAATCGGTACATTTTATTTTCAAGTTGAAATAAACTACAGTAATATTGAGTGTCCCCTTCAAGCGTGGCGCATAAAAGACTAGTTGCACAATATCAATAATTATAAGAGTTTTGCATACACCAGCATTTAAAAATATCAGTTGTTGTTAGTGTCACACTTACGCTCTAATTTTTTTTCAAAGGCAAAATTAACTATCAACATTATTGCTCGGATGGTTCGCCTCTTTGTTGAGGCACATCAAGCTATAATGTGGTGGCGCTTCCCAGTGTTGCATAACGTGATTTCCTATTTCTTATAGATATAAATAAACTCGTATAAATAAGATATGAAAAGACTATATAAAGAATAAAGGTATTACAGCAATGGAAATTGAATTTGGCCATTCAGAATTAAAATGGTCTACGTATCAAGCTGAAAATGAGCCACAATTCTCAATTTGAGCCACTGCACACAACAAATCGAGCTATACGTATCAAATATATTTTACCAGCGTTAAAGTGAAAATGAATTTGGGCTACGAGAAATACAGCATGATTCAGAAACATACGTATACGTAAATTAAATAGAATGGATATATTATACTTTTTTATTTTATTTGAGTGTAGTGAATCGTACATAGTAATAGATTGTTATACGTATATGTTTTTCCGCGATGAAATAAGTTATATAGAAAAGGTACTTATCATTTACACACAGCAAATATAATTATATATGTACAGCACCAAGTAGGGGGTTTTTTTTATAATTTTTCGAGGATAATTATAGACATTACGTATGATGGATATCACACTTTTTATACATGCAAGTATGAAGTACGTAGAAGCATTCCAATGCTTTAATATCTTTTTAGCCTTCTTGACGTCGTCAAATTCAATCAAAGTCATTACCACAAAGCAAATGATATCGAACCAGTATATATATGGGTGTGCTAACCTACACAACCAAGATCATCTATATGATCATAATAAATTTTGATTTGTATGTTACGTATGTATTACAGCCAAAGTTAAAAAAAATAAAGGAGGCTAATCAACTATATATAATTGAATCCACGTCTTTCATACTTATCGGACCAAATATATCAGCATGTATGTCAGATTCTTGTCATTGCATGACGTATATAAATGCTTCCACTCGGTGGACCATAATGTTTATACCCATGTGCATCTGTCTTCTTCTTGTCATCATCAACAAAATACCTCAACGCATGATGTAACTCCATTACACAAAGAAAACAAAATAATAGAAATCAACAATATACTATTTACATATTTTTATAAAGAAACTAATGATAATGGTTATAGAGTACTGGATGTCAGAGACAATAGAAAAAAGGGGTATAAAATGAATATAAGGATGAGAGTTGACTACTTATTATCATCATAAGGGCAACCCCAGCAGTGGAGGTATAATCGTTTCCATTTTAGAATCAAAATACATTCATTTTAGCAACCCAAATGATTTTTACCACCGCTGCTAGGGTTGACCTAAGGACTTCCATCCAATTCTATGTCCAAAATAGAACTATACCACTTTTCTCCTGTGAACGCCCAGTCATTTGAATCATACACTAGGCTTTCATAAATGGTAAAAGAACTTGATGACTGTGTTAATGTCGTTGTCGATGGTGATGATGATAAATGAAGCTCTTTGAGAAGCTCTTCAGTAAAATGCGTAGGCACATATCCATATAAATTCGAAGGTATGTGCCACCAGAGCATGCCCAACGGACTCCCCAAATTAAGATTTATTTGGAGATCAGCCAGAGTCTCCCGTAATTTAAAGAATGTTGACTCTTGAAATTGGATTTTTCTAGATTTAGCGTTTTTATTTGGAGACAATGGATTTCCAAATCAGTTCTCCAAATCTAGCAAATTTAATGCCCTGAGTGGCTTTTTCTGGTGGTGAGTAGGTCGTGTCTCTTTGTAATATCTTATGAAGCGTTGATGGAGACATAGAAGCTTGTGAATGTAGTTGGTGCTTTTCAGTCACTTTGTCCCGAATAAAATCTCTTTTGTACATGCTTTCCCTCCACGTAAATAAATCATTCATCAACGGGAGTAGATCCGAAAATTGTAAAGCTTGATGGGAACTTCATTTCGTATGTAATAGCACAGCACCGACACTGACATCTGACGCATCCACGTCTACACGATACGGTTTTTTAGGATCAGGAGCTTGTAATACCGGCGCTTGAATCAGTTTTTCTTTTATTAAATCAAAACTTCTTTGACATGCCTCACTCCATTTCCCAGAAAAACGTACAATCCATTACCAACAACGTGAATAGAGTTGAGGCGCCCAGTAGACCCGGCTGATTGAAATTGCCAAGCAATACAGCCAGACCATTCGCTACCTTCACAAAGATCCAACATACAATCAAGGTCATCCTTGCATTCTCAGTTAACTTTGGCTCTAGCAGCAGTCCTCACAGAATTATTCAATTCAACAGAGCATACATCGCGTTGCTGAGCAGCTTGATTCAACTTGATTGCGGTGTTTTTCCAAAAGTTATGGTTTTCTTCATTGCGGGGGCATTTCATAAGAGATTTGATACTCTTGGATTTCCGTTTGCTTTGGAACGCTTTTGACAACGATATCAAGATCACCCTTTAATTTTGCGTGCGCCATACGTTTATTATTGTACGACCCTTTTAAAAAGACACATATCATATGCAGTAATATTTCTTGCTGCAGGAATTGTAATGGCCCAATACTCTATCATTCGTTAATGTAAATACAACAGAATTCAAAGGGATGCAAGATGCAAAAAAAAGTGATACGAAAATAAGCCAAAAAACACTCACCATGATTACATAAACTATTTCGCTAAGGGAATTGCTACGGACACCTCATATTTTGACCTTACGGATACCCCACAAATAAAAAACTGTCAAACAACTTCTTAGACCATGTAAACTAGAATACTAGCGTTATCAACACCAATATCGCTCCTTATATGATGACCACTCATATATATCATTAAGAGTACACATTATTCCTTGTTGTTTGTCTTGTGTCCGTGTGGACTACAGCTCTCACTTGTGTACATAACAGTTTAGTAAGAGAAGATTAGAAATATTGAGCGATCTTTATAAAAAGTTGAACTGCTAATATAAGTTTCATAAACATTTTTAAGTTATATAACGATAATAGCTGTGTATATAGTGTATAAATGGCTGGATACGACGTAATTATATCAGATTATTATGTATCTTTGTAAAAATATAAAAGTGGGGTGTCCGTAAGGATTGAAATTACCTAATATAGTATTTTTGGGGTGTCCGTAGCAAATCCCTTTCGCTAATTCTCCCACAGTTTATTCCTTGTATCTTCATCGTATTGAACACTTTGTTTTCGTTTGGAAGACATAATCCGGATGCTGTTTTACCAAGGTCAGGTCTTCAAATTGAGTTTTTTTTTTGTAAGAACTAAAGAGTTTTTTTTATTTAATCACACGTCGGAATTTGAGGGGTGTAATCAAGTTGAGATTTAAGGAATCGGAGGAAGAGGTATTGGGAAAGGATAATAATGCGAACCTGCGACAAGGTATTTCGTTCTCTATGTGGCGCCTGTATCGGGGTTTACACCTGCGCTTCTTAGCGAGAAAGACCAATGAGCCTTCTGGTTAAATTAACCGGTCCTCGATTTGGAATGGAAGTGATAACTGTCGCCATGCAGCAGCAGCCCATGCTATCAACATCAAGGTCTTGTCCATTATCAGAGCTTTGGGACAGTATACACCTGCGTTTCTTAACGAAAAAGACCAATGAGCCTTCTGGTTAAATGAACCGGTCCTCGATTTGGAGTGGAAGTGGTCACTGTCGCCATGCAACAGCAGTCCACGCTACTGTCACCAACAGCAATACTACAGATGGATTTGTGGATAAGAGGTAATTTTTATACTCCTTTTTTTTTTTTTATAACGGCCTGTATTTATTCGTTGGTTCTTTTTTCTTTTTTAATATATAGAATTGTGTAGGCGAGACCTTGATGTTGATATACACCTGCACTTCTTAGCGAAAAAAACCAATGAGCCTTCTATCTACTTTATACAAAATAATAATAATATGATATGTAAATCAACATTTTATTAATATAAATGTCTGCTAGAAGCAATAAGAAGAAATAACTACGATTGATGCCGTCATAGGATACACTATATTATAATAATAAGTTGTTGTTTGTATCACACGTAAGCTCTTTAAGTTTTTTTTAATGTTAATGTTGGGGAAGAAACGCCACCATATTTTAGTTTGTACCTCAACAAAGAGGCGAAGCATCTAGTGTTTGCGTAACGTACTTTCCTATTTCTTTTATACACCAAATAGACTCATATGAAAAAACATAAAGTATTATCGTGTTTCTTTTTATAACCTTCCCTCCCACCTTCTCGCTCCTTTTTCATTTATTGCTTCTCGCGATTTGAACATGAGTATTGCATCACCACTTACCAAAGCAACCACAATCATCAATACAGCTATACCTTTATCTTCTTTCGAAAAAGTCAAGAATGCATACAACCATCGCGACCATGACGAAATCATTCGACAAGCAACAAATACCATTGCACATATAGAACAATTAGAACTTTTTTTGATACTTGAACATCGTGCTCATTCATTCAGTATGAAAAGTAAATTTGGAGCTGCTGAACAAGATGCTGAAACCATGATTAAATACGCACCGAGTCTGCCTCAGGGTTACTTGTGTTTTGGTAAAATATTGTCTATGCAAGGAAAGCAAGCAAGAGCTTTAAAAGTGTATCAAGAAGGTTTAGAAAAAGTACCAACGAATGATTCAGTTTATGAACAGTTGTTACAAGCCAAAAAGAGGGTGGATGAAAAAAATAATCAACATTTTGACTTGGTGAGCGTCCTTCCATTAGAAATAAAGGAAGAAATTGTATTATTATTATCAGAAGAAGAAAGGTCAAATTTATTTCATGTATCGACAACATGGTCTCAATGGTTAGAAAATTGTCAAAAGGCATGGAAATATATATATAATGATCATGACTATGCTGGGAATATTGCTGTTTCACAAGTGTTACCAAAAATCGCGAAACATATAAACCACCTCATTATCAAAGCAGTAAACAAGGAGGCGTGGTACAAATACCTTGAACATTTGGAAAACGGCCATTTTAGAAATCTCAAGTCACTTAAATTGTCAGGTAAATATAATCTTTATACAACATGGATACACTTAGCAAATTCGTAGTAGAGAGGATGTTTGGATAGTGATGAAATGGGTAAATTAACTAATAATGATTTTGCTCCTGGTACTACTGCTACTATTATTATAGATGATGTTGGTGATATTATGTCCGGTATGTTCAGTACAAACTCGATAATGTCATTAATGAACGCCTTTTGGAAAGTGCGCTACACTTTAACCAAGATTGATATCATATGTTACCAGCGTGGAGCACCAATAACAATTACAAATATACTATTTTTATTTCCCTATCTCGAAACACTTGTGTTCTGGGTGTTTGATCCACTTGAATGTGTACTTGGTGAATTAGAAGCTTTACCAGAGCCACATAATTCGTTGGTTGACCTTACATTATATACAGGCTCAACGTCTGGTGATGCTCTCAAACCGATATCAAAATGGTGTCCATGTATTCAACGGTTACGTTTGGAGAGTGCAACACCATGTGCACTCGATGCTGTAACTGATTACTTTCGCAACGTCGAAATGTTGGGGTATAATATTTATTGTGAACTACCCTCATTACATCAAGTATTAAACCAAGTCTACAACAACAACAAGCCAATAATCCCGGTTATCAGCAAGAATGATATCTATACCAAGCAGGAGCAAGGAAGGTTACGCGCATTCTACTCCGGTAACGGTAGTAGAGGTATATCTGGTGACGAATTTTTGCGACTTTTGCAAAAAAATCAAAAAACATTGGAAATAATCCATGCCAACATGGGCATGACAGATCAGCAAAATCTGAATAACGAACCCCATGATAACTTTCGTCCAGATTACGCAATAAAAGCAGCAAGTATTGTACTGAATTTGGATCGATTGGAAAAACTAAAGCTCTCGCCAGATATTTATGAGGTATATGAACCCCTCTTTTACCAAAAGATCGGACCATCGCTCAAGTATTTCAAATTGGTTAGAACGTCTGATTTATCCACTGTTGTGGACGCATTGATCAACTCACAACAAATGTTAGAGACGCTTGGATTCACATATATTTGGCATTTCGGTTGGGATAGCGAAAATGACCAAGAGAATACTCTTGCTACACAGTGTTTGGTGCGATTATTTAACGAATATGCCGCTACATCGCTTGCTGGGTTTATTACAGCAAAAAAGCTAAGAAATGTTATATTTGACTATTGCTGTTATGTCTCTGACGATGTACTTGATGTCCTTTCTAATATCAAGACGATTGAAGGCTTGAGTTTCCTGGGTAGAAGCAAAATCACACCTCAAGGCTTCAAGGACTTTTTCATCAAGTTAAAAAAGCAAAATGTACGAATAACCAACCTCAAACTGGGAGGAATTGAAGGGATGGTGGATAGTAATATGCTTTTGGATATAATTAACAGCACAGAGTATCTTGAATCACTTCATTTATATTACATGGATGGATTAACGGGAGATGATATAAAAGCAGTGATTCATAGTGCAAAGAAGCTGAATACTTTGGTCTTAAAACGCTGTGATGTTGATTCTGAAGATATCATGACATTTGTGAATAATACAAGGCGATTCAAATGTGTAAAAATCATCGAATATTATGATGATAGTGAAGATATGCTCAATTCTGATTTTGATGTCTTTGATTAAGAGAGTTACTATGGATGCAGCAAAAGTGCGACAACTAGTCTAGCGAACTATAGTGATCCTAAAGTAGCATCTCTATCCGGTTCCCGTAGTAGTTCTCAAATTGACACTCGTGTTGAAAAGGGGGACTGCTTTCTTGTTATACTGTACTGGGGTAATACCACTTATAATCAGAATACTTACATAAATAAATATTATATGAATAGGTAGATAGAGATGACCATTTTAAATGTAATTACACATAATATATATGTATAGCGTATCAGTCAAAAAATGATACTGATAATATGATAAGTAAATTAAAACTTTATTAATCTACTGTAAAATGTATGGTACGTAGGTAGAAAGAAAAAGAAGAAGGGTCTTGCTGATCGATGCTGTTATAGAATATATTATATAGTAGGTTAAAATTACTATTTATCTGTGGGAAGAGTTATTCAACCTGCCCCTGTAGGTAGGCATATAGTCGCGTTCCTGCAGTACATTGGAACTGGAAACAGTATATATAAAAAGAGAAAAGTAAATGTGCGTATGTATTACCTGAAAAAAAAAGCCCTCATATAGGGGACATTATTATAATAGTAAGCTGCTGTCTGGTAAATTTAAAAAAAACAGAAAGGGATATATATAGAATCACGAATATTAGTTAAGCCCAAGGTAATAAGTAAAACTAATCAAAATTGCGCTGTTTTTCGAGATCTTCATCTTAATCACGAAAAAAGGTAGCAGATATTCGACAAGATTAGAGTAGACTATTCACTATGTAAAGAACGATAAAGGCATATATTAACTATTTTTTCTCCATATCAACAGGTATGGATAAACTAATTATATTTGTAACTGGTATACCTAAAAACAAAATAAAGTAGTTGAATATTTTATTTTCTTTAAACTGTTCTAAACTTTTGTTTATAGTGTCACATAAATGTGTGCTGCATTTCGTGTTCTAAATTATTATGAGCAAGTCTGTTTATGTTGTACAGTTTCATATATAGCGGACTAATACGTTAGTATAATAGAAGGAGATAACTTTCTATACATGAAAGGCTCTTTTTATTTTCTATATTATGTTATTCTTATGAATATCACTTTAAAAGTCTCTTGGTACTGTAATAGGAATGTGAGGTTAATTTTTAGATACTGCATACGTACGTACGTAGCATAGTAAGAGAAATTTCTTTGATCAAATTAAGCTAACGCTATATACAGGCTTGTGCTAATCTTTTCAGTGCTTCTCTCCTCTTTAGCCAACTCCAGCCTATATGCCCATATATAGTTGGCCTCAACCACGGTACCATTTCCTGTTGATCATTATATTTTGGTTAGCTTCAATCCTGAAAAGCTTTCTTGTTCTTCCCTATTTTGAACAAACAATGATAATATAAACAAACAATGCAGCATAAACACGGAAAAACAATATCACGAACAACAATATAATAATGATAGATGAAGTAATCCCATTTCTTTCTTTCGCTTCGATATCTACTCTATATTTTCTTTTCCCAGGAACATACAGCATCATCCACTATTACTAGAAAAAATGTCACATAATCAGTACCAATTACCAGTAGAAAAACAGGCATTGGCCTCGTTTAATAAAAGTAATGAGCTGGATCCGCTTTTGCCAACATCAAACGCATTATCAATCAACAATGATAACAACAACAATCGATCGGAAGCAGTAGGTTTAGGATTAATGGCATTGAATGCATTTTCACTATCCATTTTGAACTTGTTTATTAAGTTAATTGGATCCCGCATTCCACCATTTCAAATATCCTTGGTCAGCTCAATGATTGAAACTGTACTTTGTTTGATAACATGCCTTTCTGTTGGAATCAAGAACCCATTTGGGCCACGCCGTCTCCATGGATGGCTTACTGTTCGTGGTTTATCAGGCGCACTTTCTTTAGCAACTATTTTTTACAGCATGACACATCTTCCACTTGGAGATGCTACAGGTTTGTTATTTCTTATTTTATTCATCATTTTTTTTAAGGCGATGATGTGAATGAAAAACTCTATTAGTATAATAAAAAGACTCTCTGGTGAAAGTTATTGTAGTACAATTAAGAATCAGTGATATAGCTTCTCTTTATTATTGAAAACAAACATCTAAAAATTAAACTATATGCATTCCTAACGCTCTTTTTATATAGTCATCGCCTATTTGAACCCTATATTTACGGCCATACTTGCGGCAGTGATGCTACATGAACCATTTCATTTATTTGAAGGCTTTTGTGCAGTACTATGTTTGACGGGTACCATTCTTGTAACCAAACCTGGATTTTTACATTTTGGAGATCAACCTGAACCTGAATCATCACCGGATGATAACGTACGAACGCTTGGTATTACTTCTGGTATTTTTGGTGCAATTATGATTGCCTTTATGTATGTGACCACGCGTAAAATTGGTACATCAGTTCATTTTCTAGTTATCGTTGTTTACAACGGAATTATTACAAGTTTAGTGAGTGTGATGTTGTTGTTTTCGGTACAAGAATGGGTTAGACCACAATCTTTCTTTGAATATAGCGCTTTGTTACTTGTTGGAATTTTGCAATTTGCAAGTCATTGCTTTATGGGCAAAGGGTAAAATGATTTTTAGTTACTAGAGAGTATATATGTACATATGGAGAATCTTATCTAACTATTGTGATTTTTTATATTGTAGACTACAATTGGCCCCAGCAGGGCCTGCGTCGGTGATGAGAATGGTGGAAATTTGCTTAGCTTTTATGTTTGGTATCCTTGTCTTCCATGAGTACCCAGATTTGTTAAGTGTGTTAGGTGCCACTATTATTGCTGGTACTACAACCCTTCTTGCATGGCGCAAATGGAATCGAAACAGGAAGAACAATAATACTATTTTACGATCATCCTAATAACAGTCATAATAATAACAGTAGTAATAATAATAAGAACAGTCATATTCTTTGTTCCTTTGATTATTTATCTTTAAACTTGATAATCAATAAAACCGTACTCTTTTTTTATCGCCGAAAAAACATATCAGATACTATGAGTTTAATGCACCGGACCTCATGATTGACGGTCCTTAAACTTCAGAGAATAGAAAGACATGAAGAAAAAAAAATCAAATACTAACGAACTCCACGCTTTTTATTATTATTATTATTATTATTACAACATATAACACAACCTAAATAAAAAAAAAATGGCTGAACAACAAGCAACAGGAAGTGCATGGCCAGATCCACCTTACTTATATAAACGATATACCCAAAAAAATCTAGAACGATTACAACAAGCAAAAAAAACAGGAGAATTTCCAGAAATACCTATAAGTCAACCACCAGAACCTGATTTCTTACTGGCATCACTTGAACCACCACAACCACCTAGCGATGCATATACTATTTTTGATCAACGATGGCAAGTTCACGAACAATTACAGCCATTAAGTGAATTAGGCGTTAAACAACTATTTCCATCAGGACAAATCGGTAAAAATATATACATATATACTATTGGGTGATCTAGTTTATATATTCACAGAAACATAACACACACATATATGCGCTACAAATAATAAACTGATAATGGCGAGTGATAAATAGATCGAATTCAAGAACTGAAAAAGTTAAATCGTACATTAATTACTCAATATCTTGATTTATTGGATATTCTTGTCAAAGATCCAGAACAGGTAAAAAACAAACGACATATATACTTATATTTTGAAACAAGTAAAACTAATAAAATACAATACATATATAATAGTATGGTGATCGGATAGAAAACATTAGTACAATATTCATTAATATGCATCATATACTTAACGAATATCGACCTCATCAAGTAAAGTATTGTCTTATATATTATTATGCAAATCAGTTATTATGAAATATCATGTGAAATTTATTATGCTTATTAAAGATAGGTTATCGTTGCTAATTGTTATCATTATTAGGCACGAGAAACATTACGTCTACTCATGGAAAATCAAATTGCAAAGAAAAAACAATTAGCAGCTGACTTACGCCGGTAATTAATACAAAAAAAAAAAGGATTTGGAAAGGGAAAAAAAGGTGCTATCAAATGATATTAAATGTAATTATATTTTAGGAAAAGTAAAGAAACATTAGAAATGTTACAAAAATTTGGCGTAGAAACAACAAAACCTTTATTGGAAATGGATAAAAAAGACTCTTCCGATATGGATATAGTGGATATAAAAGAAGAGCCAGGCGAAACAAAAGATGTTGTAATGGAAGAAAGGGATAAAAAAGAGTCAGAAGCAGAACAATTACATCAAAATTTGATATCCACCGTTGATAACATTGTATAATAATAATAATATTATAATTATTCTTATGTAAATGTCATTTGTGTGTGTGTGTATATATATGGTTTTTTTTAATGCATGAGATTTTAGATTTTCTTTTATAATCACGAGATTTACGCGGTGTTGTTGAAGGCTTTCTTTTTATTTTTATTTAACTTATTCCTTTCTATATAATGATTGTCATTCCAACTCAACTTAACAAGCCTGCTATAGCACAAATCTCGTATTCATATTTAAAAAGTCTCGGTTTAACTGCTGGCGATTGGGTTAAAATCAACAATAAACTATCCAATGTATATTAAAAAAATAAAGTGAAAAAAAAATAAAGATCGATCTACTTTTTTTTTTTTTTTTCTTTTTTGGTTGATCAAATAACTTTTCCACTTTTCAATAAATAAAAGAAACTGATTGTTGAAGTTCTCTATTTCCCTTTAGTTATTCTATTATGGTTGTATATGGCCAACCAACATTCCAGACGATCATATCATTGTTGACGACTTTATTCAATTCAACTTTGGAAGTGAAAAAGACGACGAGCCAGCGGTCGTATCCATAGACAGGATCAGAATTGCGATCGAAGCAAAGGTGTCCGTCACCGTTCTTGAACCAAACGATACAGAAGCTCAAAAACGTGATATTGGCTTCATATATGACGAGGGTTCTGATATACAAAAACTCGAGGTAAAAAATTCAATTGAAACTATTTTCTGAATGTGATTGACAAGAAATTCCATGATAACCAATTTTTTTTTTGGACTCTGAATATAAAACTTAGGCGATACGAAATTTTGTAGATGGTATGTTAGTTCATCCTTCTGCTATACTATCACGTTCTTCATCTTCTGTCTTATCAATTAAAGTAAGGGACCTGAATCGATAAATTCATTAACAAAAAAAAAAGAAACCTTTATTAATGCAACGCCCTTTGTTCTAGGTGATATCCACTTATCCAAAAAATATACCTGTCATCCTATCAAGTGCCACAAAACTATCAATCATTCCACCAACAACAGAAACGGAACAACTAGAAAATTTAACCTCATCCATTGCAAATTTATCTCTTGCTAACAACAACAGGCTTATTAGCACGGATCGACCCAAAGGTCTCGAAAAAGCCTATGACAAACTATTGGAAATCGTGAGTTATCCATTGATATATAAGGATTGGATTGAACAAATGGGCATTGAATGTCCAAAGGGTATATTATTATATGGACCTCCTGGTGTGGGAAAGACGTATTTAGTATCTTCAGTAGCTCGGGCATGTCATGCAGAAATTTTCACATTATCAGGATCTGAAATATATGGTGCTTATATGGGTGAAAGTGAAGAGAAATTACGTGTCAAGTTTAAACAAGCACAGGAAGCAGCAGTTAAGAAAGATACTCCCGTTTTATTATTTATGGATGAAATTGTAAGTAGTTAGCTATAGCAAGTACTTTATAAATTATATTTGAAACACTATTCTGCGCCTTTTACTTATTAGTATATATGTTTATATGTATGGGATGATTGATTTATATAGGATGCGTTAACACCTCATCGTGATCGTGCTCAATCTCATGAAAACAGAGTAGTTGCTCAATTATTGACTTTGATGGATGGTATGGAATCTCGTGGAAGACTTATCATTGTTGGAGCAACGAACCGACCTAATGCTATTGATCCAGCTCTGAGACGACCGGGAAGGTAAATATATATATGATTTTTATAAACGTTATTATATCATTGTTGATAATGGGGGTCTTTGTATATATCTAGATTTGATCGTGAAATATCAATCGATGCTCCTGATGTAGAAACTCGTAAAACATTATTTGCTACTCAATTATCTAATATGCCTTTGGAAGACGGTATTAACTCGGGTAAATATCATTTTCTTCTTGTGTAACTGATATATGGCTTTTGTACAATGTTGAATCAGGGGATCCATTATTTATAAAAAAAATTGTTTTTTGCTCCGTTTTTGGATATTCAAATAGAACTACTTGCATCTACTACAAATGGGTTTGTTGCAGCAGATATTACGGCTCTTTGTCGAGAAGCAGCAATGCATGCCGTCGAGCGAGCCAGTCACACATCTACTTTGTAAGTATATATCCACAGTTTTTGTTTTCTTTCATTGATATGATATTTCGTGCCGAACCCTTTGAGGTTATATAAAAATAAGCTAATACTTTTTGTGAAAAATATATAGTGATTTAAAAGTGGACCTTAATGACTTCAAAGTGGCGTTAAGTATTGTACGACCTTCCATGCAACGTGGTTTTCAAGTGGAAGTTGAGAAATCCAGCTGGCAAGATGTGGGTGGATTACAGGAAGTTAAAAAAGTAATACATATAAAAATACATACATGTATATATATATATATATATATATAATTATATAGTTAAAAGTAATAATTAAAACTAATGCTTATATGATAATTCATCTAGCAACTTAAACAAGCAGTTGAATGGCCTATTATCCACAAAGATAGTTTTATACGATTAGGATTAAAACCTCCAAGAGGTATTTTACTTTACGGACCACCTGGATGTAGTAAAACAACGTTAGTCAAGGTATTGTTTGTATGAAATTGCAAAAATGATGGTTACTAAAGTTACATTAGAATTATTAACAAACAAATAATAAAACATTTATAAGGTTATTGCATCATCCTCTGGTGCGGCATTTTTATCTATAAATGGCGCACAGCTTTATTCACCTTATGTTGGTGACTCAGAAAAAGTTGGTAAGTCTTTTTTTTTTATTTCTTATATTCAAATGATAATAGTCATCAAACGACCAAACTACCAAAACAAAAAAGAAAAGATATTTATTAACTTTTTTAATTATATTATTAGTACGTACTACTTTTCAAAAAGCAAGGGCATCAGCACCAGCTATTATTTTTCTGGATGAAACGGAAGCCATTGTTGGAAAGCGAAATATGGGTAGTGGTGGATCAAATAGCGGAGATAGTGTTCAAGAACGTGTTTTATCTACTCTTTTAAATGAAATGGATGGTGTAGAAACTGCTGAATCTGTTCTTGTTGTGGTAAGAACGATCAATTCGAATGAGAGATAAGGGGTTAAAATAAGAAAATGTCTAATGCTAGCAGATAATAATACTCATCCTCGACTTAATTATGTCAAAAAAGGGCGCTACCAATCGTCCTGATATGTTAGATGCTGCTTTATTACGACCAGGACGGTTCGATCGATTGGTATATGTTCCACCACCAGATGAAGAAGCTCGAAATGAGATTTTAAAGATTCATACTCGAAAAACTCCTTTAAGCGATAATGTAGATTTAATTAGCATAGCAAAACAAGTAAGTTGCAAAATAATTTAATACCTGAAAGTCATTATTTTAAAGATAATAATTTAATCATTTATTAACTATAGACAAATATGTATACTGGTGCTGATTTACAAAATATATGTCGAGAGGCCGCAATGATGGCATTACGTGATATGCACACAGCTGATAAAGTAGAGATGATTCATTTTGAAAAGGCATTGAAAATGATACCTCCAACAATTACATTATCCATGTTAGAAACCTATGAAAATAGTAATAAAAAAGCACTTGCAGGGTAATAACAATAGATATTTACTTTCTCAGATATATGTTATCTAAGGAGAACAGAATACAATAGCTAGTAGCATTAATTATTAGCACAAGTGGAAAGGTGGGAAAGTTTAAAGAAATTGCAAATAACTACAACTATTACGTATACATACTGGACATACAAATGATAAGTTAAGAAACAATATGTGAGTCATAAGTGTTTGATATTTTCTGCATGTAAAAAAAAAGAGGGTACATTTTATTTTTCAAATTGAAATGAACTATAGTGATACTAAGTGGTCCATCTAGTAATCCTCTACGTACATTCATTGGTCGTCAAACGCTGGCGATGTATACAATATCAATAATTATGAGAGTTTAGGATACACCAACATTTAAATACGAGCTGTTTGTATCACAAACGCTAATTGAATTGTTAATGCTGCAGTCCCTGCTTTCCTTTTTTTAAATAAAAATGTGCCTCTACCAAAAAAAAAAAAAAAGGTTAATGCTGCGATAACTGCGCCTCTTTGGTGGCGGTTGCTAATCCTGCAAAAATCAAATATGTAAAGACCATATAAAAAGATGAAAAGTATTTTCTTTTTCTTTTTATTACATTCCCTCCCATCTCTGTCCTTTTTTCATTTATTGCTTTCCGTGAATGAACATGAGTACTACAACACCAGTTACCACAGCAACTACGATTATCAATACAGGTACACCTACATCTTCTTTCGAAAAAGTCAAGAATGCATACAACCATCGCGACTATGACGAA
Organism: Circinella umbellata; assembly: GCA_025093555.1. Taxonomy (NCBI): domain Eukaryota; kingdom Fungi; phylum Mucoromycota; class Mucoromycetes; order Mucorales; family Lichtheimiaceae; genus Circinella; species Circinella umbellata. The sequence goes on along the minus strand of JAIWNF010000031.1, from coordinate 537,546 downwards.
ATCATTCGACAAGCAACGAATACCATTGCACATATAAGACAATTAGAACTTTTATTAATACTTGAACATCGTGCCCATGCGCTCAGTATGAAAAGTAAATTTGGAGCTGCTGCACGAGACGCTGAAACCATGATTAAATACGCACCGAGTCTGCCTCAGGGTTACTTGTGTTATGGTAAAATATTGTCTATGCAAGGAAAGCAAGCAAGAGCTTTAAAAGTGTATCAAGAAGGTTTAGAAAAAGTACCTACAAATAATTCAGCTTATGGACAATTGTTACAAGCCAAAAAGAGGGTGGATGAAAAAAATAATCAACATTTTGACCTAGTGAGCGCTCTTCCATTAGAAGTAAAGGATGAAATTGTATTATTATTATCAGAAGAAGAAAGGTCAAATTTATTTCATGTTTCGACAACATGGTCTCAACGGCTAGAAAATTGTCAAGAGGCGTGGAAATATATATACAATGATCATGGCTCTGATGGGGCCATTGCTGTTTCACAAGTGTTATCAAAGATAGCGAAACATATCAATCATCTCACCATTACAGCAATAAATAGGGAGGTGTGGTTGAAATACCTTGAAGTTTTGGAAAATGGGCATTTTAGGAATCTCAAGTCGCTTGAATTGGCAGGTAAATATAGACTTTATACAGCATCAATACAATATGCAATTTCATAGTAGAGAAATTATTAAAATGCGTAAACTAACTAGTAAAGACTGTGCTCTTGGTACTACTACTACTACTATTATTATTATAGAAACTACGCTTCCCACTGTATTTTGTACAAACTCAGTAATGACATTAATGAACGGCTTTTGGAAAATGCGCTACACTTTGACCAGGCTCAATTTTATGTTCTCCGAATATGGGTCTCCAATAACAATGACAGACATATTATTTCATCTTCCCTATCTTGAAACGCTTATATTCGATGTGGTGGATTCCCTTGCAGATGTACTTGGCGAACTAGAAGGTTTACAAGAGCCACATCGCTCTTTGATCGACCTTACATTAGATACATATTCAACGTCCGGTGATGCTCTCAAACCGTTAACAAAAAAGTGTCCATATGTTCGACGATTAAGACTGGGGATGGCAACACCAAGTGCACTGGATATCGTAACTAATTACTTCCATAATGTCGAAATGTTGGGGTATAATAATCTTTATGAACTACCCTCATCACATGAAGTATTAAATCAAGGCTATAACAACGATGAGCCAATAATTCCGATTATCAGCACGAATACTATGTATACCGAACAGGAACAAGGAAGGTTACGCGCATTCTACTCCTGTAACGAAAGGCCAGGGGTACCAGGCGATGAATTTTTGCGACTTTTGCAAAAAAACCAAAAAACATTGGAGATAATCCATGCCAACATGTACATGACAAAGCACCAAGATCTAAATGGCGAGCCGCATGATAATTTTCGTCCAGATTACGCAAGAAAAGCAGCAGGTGTTGTATTGAATTTGGATCGATTGCAAAAAATAATGTTCTGGCCAGATATTTATGATGTATATGAGCCACTCTTTTGCAGAATGGTTGCACCATCGCTCAAGTTTTTTAAATCGGTTAAACCGTCTAATTTATTCGCTGTTGTGGATACATTGATCAACTCGCAACAAATGCCAGAGACGCTTGGATTCACACATGTTCCAACTATGCACAATGACCCGGATCATACTCTTGCGACACAGTGTTTCGTACGATTATTCAAGGAATATGCTGCCAAATCGCTGCCTGGACCCAATGCAACAAAAAAGCTAAGAAATGTTATTTTTGACTATTGCTATTGTATCTCGGACGATGTACTTGATGCACTTGCTGATATCAAGACGATCAAAGGCTTGAGTTTCCTGGGTGATAGCAAAATCACACGACAAGGCTTCAAGGACTTTTTTATTAAGTTAAATAAGCAAAATGTCCAAATAACCAAGCTCAAACTGGGAGGAATGGAAGGGGTGGTGGATAGTAATATGCTCTTGGACATAATTAGCAGCATGGAGTATCTTGAGGTACTTCATTTATTTGGTATGGATGGACTAACGAACGATGATATCAAAGGATTCATACATAGTGCAAAAAAATTGAATACTTTGATTGTAAAACGTTGCCGTGTTGACTCTGAAGATATCATAGCATTTGTAAATAACACAAGAAGACAATTCAATTATTTAAAAATCATTGATGACGTTGATGACTATGATTATAACTATCACGATTACGATGAAGATATATTCAGTTTTGATTTTGATACGTACTTATAATTAAAATATATTAATAAATATTATATAAATAGGTAGATATGGCCATTGTAAAATATAATTAGACATAAATATATATACGTAATGCATCAATTATACATAAAAATAATACTGATAATATGATAAGCAAGTTAAAATTTTATTAATATAAAATGTATGGTACGTAGAATAATAAGAAACAACTATTATTGATGCTGTCATAGGATACATTATTATAGCGAGTTAATAAGCTGTTGTTTGGTATAAGTTTTGATTATTATTTTTTAAGAAAAAAAGGTATATATATAAGATTTAGAATAACGGTTACTTTATCCTACTTAGTAATTAATACTAATAAAAAATACGTTGTTTTTCAATATCTTCATCTTCATCACGAAAAAAAATAATAGATGTTCGACAATTAGGGCATTTTTGATATTTCTCATCAACACGTGTAGGAGTAGGTGACGACGGCGATAATAATTCTAATCCAGTAAGCGCACTGACATGGTTGTCACGACTATTGTTACGACGCTGAGGGTCACCAGGAAGTTGAAAATGTACATTAGCATGATCAGATAAGATACTTCCTACGTCGTCTTGTTGCATAGTTTTCGAAATAATATCGTCATCATTTTTTTGTTTGTTATCGAATTTGAACTGTTTAATTAATAAATAACCGGTTATTACCCCTAATAAAAATAAAGAAAAAAATTCAAGTCAACATATAAATGCTATATAAATGAAGAGCATAGATATTTCTTTTTCTTTACGTATAATGTAATATGATTTATGTAACCACTGTTTAGGAGGAAAAGAACGTACAGTCAAAAGAATAAAGGTCAGCAGATAATCCACCCATTACTCGAAAAGCGATCAATATTCCAACAATAATATTTGATGCGATAACACCCACACTACATATATATCGAACATAATACATAATCAAAATTGAATAATTAGTGCTGTGTAAGGAAACGAATTTTTCAAGTACTTGAATATATAAATAATATCTTTTAAATACTTGCGAAAAAACTATGCCACTGGACAAAAGTGATTTATGTAAACTATTTCCAAACATTCGATAATGTTTATGAATAACCAACAAAAAGGCTACCGACAAAAATGCGTTGCTAAGGATATCTAAACCAAGCTTTGCAAAAGCAGGCCATTCAACTAACATTAAATAAAGATGATATAATTCAATAATAGTTAGATTTATTGAGAAAAAAAACATTAAATAATTATACATATATTTACTTACGGTTGTATAGCTATATATAAAGGGTAAATATTATAAGGGAATATTATTTTTTTGGTTACGTGACATCAAATTAATAAATTAAAAATATAAATAGGTTGAATGGTACAGTAGATAAAAATAGACTTACAATACAGTTGCCAAAGATATCTAAGGTACTATCAACTCGTCCAAGGGTACTGTAAAGAACAATCAAAGCAAGATATCCTAGATTGATAAATGATCCAAGCCATAATAACCATTTTGCTCTATCGTAACAAATATATGCTTTGTATAGCAAGATGTTTTGAATACAACAGCCAGCCAAATTGATGGAAACAATGGATATCCAGTAGCGCTATTGTTATAGTAATGTGAGTACATATATGTAGTAAAGAAATAGTGATGGCTGTGAAATCATAATAATAAATGGCTTACAACATCGCAACTAAGATCAATTAATGGATTTAAAATACTGGATAGAATAACCAAAAAGGCCAGCAATACTTCAAATAAAACAGCAAAATGGAGAAGCTTTCGTGATCGATAAAGAAGTATACTGGCGTTGATAATTTGCCAAACAACACATGTCAAACATATTGTCATGTATACCAGTGTATATGCTGCTTGTCGACGTTCACTATCAATCTCCTGTGATGTTTTGTTTTCGAGAAGCAACTTCAAATAATCCATAGTGATAAATAGGCTTGTTACAACTTTAAAAAGAAAAGAAAAGAAAAGAAAAAAGAAGAAGAAGGAGAAGGAGAAGGGAGAAAATATCGTTTTTAATAATGTAAAAGAATAAAAAGACAATCAAACAACGACCTAATTTTTTTGTTCTCTTATATATGAAAAAAAAATATTCTGCTTCTCTTTTTTTTCCGTCAAATATAAATATAGAGAAATAGAGTAACACTCATTTCTTTATGGAGTAGAATTTGTCTCTAAAACCTTTTTTTTTTCGCATGCATATTATTATTTTGATGATGTATAAGCAAACGTTCATTCCTTTGTAAATAGAAGAAAAAATATGATAAACAGAATCTAGTCATCTTGTTTTATTTCTGTGATCGACCTCAGGATAAGAAGAAATATATGAGCCCTTTTATTTTTGAATATTTGATAGCATCAAAAATTATCGGTCACCTAAGCTAATATTATACAATAATTGTTTATGAAAGAAACACGATAAGGAAGCAACAAAAGACAAGGATATATAAGAGCCATTATTCATTTTTGAATAACGCAACAGTTGAAGTATCGTAACTAGTAAAAAATAAAAAATAAAATAAAAAAAACAACGCAGCACGGTATGCCACTCATAGAAACAGACTTCTTTTGTTCGCTTAATTAGGAAATTTGTGATTTCCCCCCTTACTTTTTTTAACATACCCCTGACTAAATTTCATGCGCCATTGATAACCATGCAAATCCTCTTTAGACATCTTGTTTCTAAAGAGCCCACCTTACTACCATTTTCTCCTACAAAGTGATACATAACAACAATTATTCTCCCCTTTTCTAGTATCACCAGAATAACTTGTATGTACTCATGTTCATCGACTAAAAAAAGAAAGAAACAAATGATATAACACTATAAGATAAAAAAAAGAGGCATTTTTAAGAAATAAGTCTACAGTATTTGGGTACGTACATATTTTCCTTTTATCGATAAGACAGAAGGTTAAAACGTATTATAATACATAGTAGCAGCGCATATATACTTGAAAGATGACTTTATTTTTACAAGAACACATATATATAGCTTAAAATTAATATAGAATATTGTATGTACTGTAACTCTGAAGGGGTTGCTTCAGAACAAGTATATCCACACTAGCATTTATATAGCTTTATATATATCGAGATGTATATTAGTAATGTAAATAGCATAGGTATGTTGCACTACTAAGCAACATGTAACGACGTTTAAATTATAATTATTTCTGCCGCTTGGCTGATCATTATTTCGCAGATCCTCCATCTAAATATTTATTTCTTCTCTGCGACAGTGGTGAGACGCCCTCATACATATTATACCGATAATTATACATATGCAGTCCTGGGAACAGGGACGTGCAGATAGATATTATGCGTTACCATAATAAATAATGGTAAGGTTATACAACATTAAGTTTTGCTAAAACGGGTTTCTTGATTCTTCTCAAAAGAATATTTTAACATAGGAGTGTAAGAAACGAATAATGCGATAATACGCGGGGATAATAAAGAATGTTAGTGTTTATTTAGACAATATTGGTTGCAACATGATGAGTCCAAACCATGAACAATTAAATTTTTGCATTAAAAAAAAGCACATGCCATTATGCAGTTTAGTGATCCAATGACAGAACAGGGTGTTACAAACCCCATTCTTTCACTCCAATTGAACCCGATTCAGTTTCGTCTACCGGGAACAAGGGACAATGCTTGTACGACACTATAATAAAAAAACAAACGGAAAAGATCGCGCCGGTTCTTTCCTGTTATTGTTTTATTATCTTTTATCTTCTTGCTCTTTGTGTGTTAATTGTGCGAATACCATATTTAAAATAACAATACCATTATGACATTCATTCCAAGACGAGCATGGATGGTAAAAATATATCTTGACGTTTTTCTTTTCTTTCTTTAATTATCATTCTTATTTAAGTTTCTAATTGTTATAAATATTAGAGCATTGCAGGTATCGAAAAGTCCCACCGTGGCATTCTATTTCCAGGTAAACTTTTTAGTCCCAATTCTAAGACTTTGAAAAAGAAAATGAAACTTATATACCTAATAACATTATTTATAGGTCAAGGTTCACAGTTTATTGGCATGGGGAAGGATTTGTACAATTTATATCCGCGATCGGCCAAACTTGTCTTTGACGAAGCTGACGAAGCACTAGGAAATGGACTTCGATCTCTTATTTTCGAAGGTGAACAGGTTTGTTTTTGTTTCATTCGTTTATTCTATTGGTAGTAATTACACAAGGCAAAGAAAGTTTGAGGAGATAGCTAGCAAGTTTATTGCTAAGTTTTTGCGGGGAAAAGAAAAAGCTAAAAACAAAGGGTATTAATTATTGATTTATTTTTTCATATTAGGAAAAATTGAGACGAACGGAAAATGCACAACCTGCTATCTTAACGACATCAATCGCTTTATTACGTGTATTGGAAGTTGAGTTCGGATTTGAAGTTGCAAAAGCATGTAATTATACTTTAGGCCATTCACTAGGTGAATATACTGCACTGGTAGCAACAGGTGCATTATCTTTGACAGATGCTGTTCGATTAGTACGGTTGAGGGGTGAACGTATGGCACAAGCTGTTGGTGATCGAAAAACTGCTATGTCTGCGTTGGTAGTAAGAAAGGCAAAATTATCTGATTTGGAACAAGCTATCAAGGAAATTAATGAAGAATTACCAGAGAATGAATTGGTGGCAATGGCCAATGTAAATAGCGTAAGTGTTGTTGGATCTACAAAACAAATATTATTGAATTGGATGAATAAATTGAGAAAGATAAAGATTTTATTCTAAAATCGCAATATGAATGGTACAGTCATTTCAAGTAGTTATTAGTGGTACAAGTAAAGGTGTGGATGAAGCATCAAGGCAATTATTAGCGCGGAGATTTGCTGCTAGAGCGGTTGATCTTCCAGTATCGTAAGTAATTAGCACAATCTTACATTTCTTTTTTTTTCTGAAATCAAAGGAGATACAGTTTTTTATTCACACATATGACAGAGCACCATTCCATTGTTCATTGATGAAGGACGCGGCAGATGCTATGGAAGAAGCATTTAAAACAATTACTTTCAAAAAGCCTTGTGTAGATGTGATTTCCAACGTAACCGCCAAACCCGTAAGTTTTCATTTTGTTTAAGATATTGTCGTCATGGTTACTGACCCGATACGTGAATAAAAATAATAAAATAGTATACCAGCGTTGAAGAAATCCCCAAATTACTTGTCCAACAAGTAACCCATACGGTTGAGTGGCAACGAAGCATTACTTATTGTAAAGAACAAGATATAAAACAATTTATTTGTTTCGGTCCCGGTAAAGTCCTTGCCAATTTGATTAAAAAGGAATATCCATTGGATAAAATTATGTAAGTCTTTATTTTATCCATATTTGTTAAGCAATTCTAAAATTATTAATCATGGATATCGAATTAAATTTAGATCCATCACCAATGCTGACGACATTCTCCACCATGCACAAGAATATAATGAAAAGGCAATATACGAACAATAAAATCAACAAAAAGAATTAAAAAATTAAAAATAAATAAATAAAAATGTACATAGTTGGCTGTTTTTTTTTCTCTCTCTCTAAACTTTTTATTATAACAACGAAAAAAAAATACCAAAAAAATATATATATATATTACAAAGTATAAAATAAGTAATTTATTTCTTTCCTCGTCCCTTTTTCTTTTCAGGTGTTGGTTTCTTGTAACCACCACTTGCAATAACCTTCTTCATTGTAGTAGATATTTGCTCTTCGCTTTCAATCCAAGCAAGATCACCCAAATCGGATTCTGCACCGAAACGTTTCTGGAATTTAGATAATTGTTCACTTTCATCACGAACACCTTCTTTTAACATTGCAGGATTCCATAATGGATGGTTGCGAGTATCTTTGGCAAGTCGAATATTTGCTCGTGGTGAGGTCGTTCGTACGGTAAAAGTTGCACCGTTACTAAGGACAACGGTTTGTACAAATTTTTCAGGCTTTACTGTTTGTTGTGTGGATGCATGACGTACCAATGTACAAGTAGAAGGAGTACGGAGAGTGGTCAATTGTTTTACTCGACCAAAAATCATTATTGTGTATATATATTATATGTTTAGAGAGAAGTTTAATGTATAAGGGACAAAAAAAGTTGACAAGGCAAAAAAATGCCAGCCGAAAAAGAACATGGAGAAGAGAACCCCAGTCACGCTTCATTTTCATTTTTAGCGCACCTGTCCAGATTCAAATAATTTATGCACTGATGTTGCTTTCCACATCCGAATATATAGGGGCTATGCTGTTGTTTGCCATCACTTTAATAATAATATAACTAATTTTGCTTGAACTATAATCATTATTCCAACGGAATGCTTTGTTTTATTATGATAATACTATTAAATAAAAATATTGGAAGAGTCTCTAAACTTTACAAACTATTGAATAGAAATTTAATTTATCAATTTCCCTTGAAATAAAAAAACAAATGTATTACATTGTGTAACCACAGTGTAATGGTTATAGGTTGGGTTATATTTATGTATATTGGAAAGACCAGTGTTTATTATTATTTATAAGTTAGACTATTTATATTGATACTAAATTAGGATAAGGGATGTATACTATCACACACAGTTCTGGGTAAGTACAAGCTTTTTATACGTACAACTAATACACAATACAAAGAAATTAAAACATCAAATCAATGTAGATAACACAAAGAGAAGAGAGGACAAGAGAGGACAAAAAAAAAGAATGATGTATGGGGATAGAGTTAAAATAAATAAACCTTTTGGGTATTGGCATTTTTTTATCAGTCGTAAAAGGATGCCATCACTATCAAGCAAAACATGTATCTCTTGTGCTTACGTATCGTTTCTGAAAAAAGAAATACAATATAATTATTGCCTCTTCTAACAGATGAATGCACATTTTAGCTGCCATTGGATTCAAGGTCCAGCTGCTGTTTAGCCAAAATGAAATCTGATCGTTCAACTCGATATAGTTTGATTTTGATAGTAATGCTCTACAAGGACTATTCAATATGATATTTCGGATTGAGCATGATAATAAATCGGGCTGACTATCTTCATCAATATTTTTTCTGTTTTTTTGGAACAACTATAAGGGGTGACGGTTGGTTTTCTGTTTCAAGTGTCATCATCTTGTTAATAACTTTTGGTCCAGCCAACAAGTGGTGTTATTCCAATATACTTATTGTTTCCAATATACTTATATCCAGGCAGCTTAACTTTGGAGCCCCCCATTGAAAGTTTGAAATTTCAAGCCCAAAATTTTACTATAGGTAAGTGACGAAATCAAGTGATGGAGGTAATTTTTTTCTTCTTTTTTTTTTAATTATTGATCATCTTTAAAAAAATTAAGTTAATGTATAATGAAGAAAAGAAATAGACGTGGCATTATCAAAAAACAGAAAGTATTTGTCTTTTTATTGAAGATAAGTTCAAGAAGAAAAAAATTACCTCCATCACTTGATTTCGTCACTCACCTATAGTAAAATTCTGGGCTTGAAATTTCAAACTTTCATTGGGGGAGCTTCAAAGTTAAGCTGCCTGGACATAAGTATATTGGGGTTTACCCCCTTGCGACGTGGACCCGTTGAATGACACGAAGCGAGACAGGGACGGCTAGTATTCATATAAAAACAGTCATTGTGTTATTGTTGTTACATCTGTAAAAGCAATTATTTTTAAAAATAACAATAATTGTGTTAATGGAGGTTAGAGCATTACAATTGCTGGATCTGTGTTAAATGATGGAAAAAAATTAGTTGCTGGGTATCTATATCTATTTTGGGATTTCCTTTCAGCCTGCCAAAAAAAAAAAAACTACTACGTAGTTCTGTTTTTATCATTAAAAAACGCATATACTTTTGTTCTTTAATAGTTTATACTTGTTTATACAAAAAAGAAGCCCTACATTCTCAATCTTAACATTTTACTTTCGCAATTAATGTTTTTTTTTGCATTATAATTTAAAAATCTCATGAATTTACAAAAATTATAATGTCGGTTCTCGGTTCTTTCCATGTAGAACTGAGTCGGTTCTGGCCGGTTTCTTCCATAAAACCGTCTCGGCTTTTCTCGGTTCGGTTCCGGCTCTTCGGTTCTCATGATCCTTAATAATCAAGGCATCACAATTACTAATTACTATATATTAAACTGACTTTTACCAGATCAGTTTATAACTGATAATGGCCTTTTGGTACGAATAATCATTGAACAGACTAAGCAGTAATGACATCTTGACGCCATTGGCCTTAAAGGCTTATGACAAGGAGTATTTAATATATTTATCTTCGGTGCTTACAAAGTTTGGATTTTCAACATGCATCATTGATAGCACTTATAATTAATTTTTTTAATACGTACGCACATTGGTATAAATATCAATGGACATCTCAGCTCATCGACCACTCAACATCAGGGCCTCTGACAGGGCGATCCTCTTTTACTAATACTTTCTAATTTGGCCTTGAAAGTTGAAAACCCGTTCTTCAATCTATACTGTGTGATTCCCTTTTTTAAGGCATTTCTCCGGTGACACCGTCAGTATTTTCCTCTCACTTCTGTGGAATGACATTACCTCTTTTGAAAGTTTTAGAATATGCTAATGACAGTTTTGTTTTTCTACATCGTTTTTTAGACATGGATCGACTTCATACTCACCCTAATACATATCAAAAGGCGTCAAATGTAACGCTTAATACTCGAAAGACAATATTAATTTCGCTATCGGATAAGCAACAAACTGCATGGAACACAAAATTAATTAAATTTGGCTTTCCTGATTGTCATGATTATCAACATTCCGAAGCTGTCGTTTATTAGAGCTTCCCCCTACGTATTTACCTCTTTCAATCAACTACATAATTTTTTGCAACAACTGTTATCATCAATTCAACACCATTGCAGCTCATTGACGATCATCTAATAATTATGTATTAGATTATTTTTGTTCATTTCATTCCATTTTTTACTTTATTATTGTATTGTAATGACTATTAATTGAAATGATAAAGATGACTCGTCCTTAATACTTGTTGAAGAAAAAAAGGTTAATAATTTATTTCCTCATAAAATCATTGATCCTACTACCAATTACCCCAAACATGAAAAAAAGTTAGTAAACGTAATAGTTTTATTGATTGACTAAAGCAAAAAAATAAATAAATAAACAGAATATTCTGCATGGATTTTGTATTTTATTTACATGTGATGTACGTTGACTTTAAATATGTAAAACTATTGGCTATTTATTTATATAACTGTTAAATAAGAGATAAACTATAATGAGTAAAATAAGGGTAAAACTTACTATTCTCGTAGATAAAATAAAGTAAAGAAAAGAAAAGAAAAAGTGGGATGGGAGGAGTCAAAGTACAAGATTAAATAATACAACAAAGTTACACATATGAGAAAAATTATAATCTAGGAGAAAACGCAATAATTGATTTTTACGAAAATTTCACCGCCACATCACATGGAATAAGGGCTGCTTTAAATCTCGTTCATAACATGGTGAATGTTATCACTTATTTGGTCGTTTGCCTGTGAGATGACAGAGGACAGCAGAGAAGCTAAATTTTTTAAAGATCTGTTTAATTCTCTGTTTCCTATGATTTTAGTAGAGTTATCAATACTACTACTAATATTAAATTCAGTATCCCGTAAACCTTGTAGTAATCCTTGCCAATGCTGATTATGATGCTTACGGCGCCATAAAAATTCCAAGAGTTTCCATGGACAAGCACCTACAGCAGTCCAGAAGCCTTTTGTAATTATCGAAGTATCGTCTTCATATAGCGCTTCAATTGAATCAAATATTTTTTCATTAGTTCCTCTTTCTTTACACATGCTTTTCAAGGATTTCACAAAATCCAATTTCAAGGTTGCTGCAGTTCCCTTAGCCCATACTTGAGCCGCAATATGCTTAAAAAGTCTTGATGAGGCTACAACACTTGAATCTCTATCATCATTACGAGAGCGATCGGCGATTGTCCAAATTGTGTAAGGCCTTGATCGGACATCAATGGTAGATTTAGACGAGAAGCGGTAGCAAAGATAGGTGGAAAGTCGATCAAATTTGGATCTTAATTGGCGCAATTGAGCATGCTCGTCAAAGGGGTAAAGTAATTTGCTGGTTGGAAGATCTGATTCCATTGAGTTGTGCATCTTCTTTCAACTCCTTCAAGTTTGGATTTTTCAATATAAATTTTTGTTCCCCTACTCGGTACGAAACCATTAGAACTAGATTATATTAAATTAAATATTCTTTTGAATACTTACTATACTCCTGAAAAATTGTATCCCTTAGCCATTTGTTTTGCACTTTCTGCTTTGACTGGGTACTGGTCTTGTTGTTGTTTGTATTCCAGTTGAGGGGGGAGACACAGATTCCCGAGTAATTGCAGTAGGTGTGGGAGAGGCTGTGTAGACAAGTTTTACAAATTAATACATAGATATAACTATAAAAACCAGTAGCTAAAAGTAACAATAAATTGAATGTTTTGATTTTACCAAGGTGGTCATCTTTGTTAAAGTAAATCATTTGGTAGCGGAACTCCCGCAGAAAAGAACTGGGAGTGAACTTCACCTCATCTTTTCCCATCATCTCAAAAACCCGATGCCCACAGCCTTAAACAATAAAGTTTAAAAGTTAGTCCAACCGATTAAGACAAAAGGTTCCTTTCACTTTTTCTTTATCTATATACAGAATATCAATAATTGCAAAATATATTACCGGTACCAAATCCACTTCTACGTGGATTGAAAGCAGATCCAGTGTTGCTTGGAGCAACAAAGCAAATGCTTTCCACCCCACATTCTTCCCGAAGCATGAAAAGGTTTTTCACGAGACAATTTAATAGCAAATTGTATCGTTGAGCCTTTGTTTCGAGAGAGAAAGGTGCAATTCTTCCCAACTGCTCATTATAGGCATGGGCCTTTCTTTCATACCCTTCTTTCTCTTCTTTCCCAAAGAGATTCCATGCTGTAGCTTTGCGTGCCATGATGCTGCCAATCTGCTTGGAATCTCGTTTGAGCTCTTCTTTATCTAAAAAGTCGAATAGTCAAAATATATAAGATCAATGTAAACTATACTATTACTATCCCATTTCACACGTTACAATATGCTCACTTTGTCCAAATAGTTTCAACCATTCATCCAAACATTGATGCACAACAAAGATGCATTTTCTAACCCCAAAAATTCATTTAAACTCTTTTTATTAACACTTTATACCCTTATACCATTTAGCATATTGATATACATACTATCTTATCGCCCCCCCCTTATTGCTGCTATATTTTTACATTAATAAATACCTTCTTCGTTAAATTGCTCAGAAAGATAAGCGCCATAACCGGTGCGCAGCCCAGTGGTATTTCTGACGTATGGTAACTTCATTGGTTCCAAGGACTCAGGTGTTCTACCGTACTTTTCAGCAATCTGGGCCCGGCGTGTCCTATATTCTTTTTCCAGGGCGGCAAGCTCGGCATTCATAGCTGATTCAGGATCAGTTAGATCATTTAAATGATCGCCAGCTGATGCCGGCTGATCAGCACTTACTGCAACATTGGTGAACCGCATTATCGCTTTCAAACGTGCGAATTCCTCATTGACAGTATTGAGGTTTTCGGCGTTACCCCCCAAATCACCGTTGAGCAATTGATTTAAATTAAGTTGAATTTCAACCCATTCATCGTCTTCAGTACTTCTTTCTCCATAACTTTTTTGAAGAATGATCATCGCCTTTTCATAAATCTCAATCAACTTCACGTTATCGACGTCTCATAAAGTGTTATTGGTGTTGGTTGTCATTTTAGATAAGATACTAGCAATAATAAAAAAGCAATAATAAATAAAGGAGTAATAAATAAATAAAGCAATAAATAAAGTAACAATTGTAGCCTACAGCTGAGATTTATTGAGATGGTGGGATCGCGAGGTCACGATGTCGGCTAATGAGCCGAGACCGAAGGACTTTATAACGGGGCAGCTGACATCAAAGATCTGGTTATGACTAGGACCTGAACATTATACGATATATTGCTGATGGTCCATATGCCGAATTTCATGTTCATTTCAAATCGGTAGGTTATTTATTTGATTGATGAAAGAAGTGCTTAAAACCCAATTGAAAGAAATCAAAATAAAAAAATACAAGGATGTAGGTTTATGGCGTTAAAATACAGAGTAAGGATATATCGAAACAATTGAAAAGGGGGGATGGATGCAATAACTTACAACCAAAAAAATAAAAATAAAGGACAATGCAGTATTATTAAATTTTGAATGATGAAGAAGCAAATATAACAAGTGACTTACGCCCTGTTAGAAATACGTTGAGACTGGTACTGTTTTCTAAACAAACAACTTATTATAACTGGTTTGCAACACAAAATTATGATAGTAAATCATTTCTTAGAAGTCATATGTTAGGCAACGCTGTAACCCTTACATAAGCAACTTTTCTTATTTTTTATTACCTCTATCACGAATTGCCCGATTGTACAACTACTTAATATAAAATCCTCCCAAATAATAAATTAAACAATCACATGTAATATTATTTTGAGAATTGTCCTCAGCTTCGCTTCGGCCAATTTTTAAAAATATATTATATTAAAACTCTCCTACTATGTAACTATGTGGCTTTTTTTATTGAAAAAGAAGTAATATATAATATATAATGTAAAATAATGATAATAATTGTATGTAATATCAATGATTATATAGTATAAGTTTATACGTATGATGTATCGGTTTGTTTATTTTGGAAAATTAGGTTCATGCGTGGGCTGTAATCATTTTATGAGGACATGTTCTTTCTCGTCCTGTTCTGCTTAAAATTAGTGGTAGATTATACTGTGTATGCCGCTTTAAGTGATAAGAACGTATAAGCTGAAATACATCACTTCTTCTTGAATCGTTGGTAATATTAATATGTGTTATCACGCTTTGTTTTATTACAAGCACATAAAAACATTTATCATACATGCTGTATGTAAATAAATAATTTACTTATAGTAAACACGCTATGACTACACTAAAAAACACTTCAACATATTTTATATATACAAATGATGATTGAAAATTTGGTTTATAGCATTTTTTAAGACTATTCAAAATATTAAGCTACTATTTTTCAATACTGTTGTTATTGAAATACTTTATAAAAGCTATGATCTAATGTTTGTTTCTAGGAACAAATCGAATTTTGAACGGGGAAGGAGATACCACGGTAGGTCCAGTTTTGGGAGCCACCGTGTCCAAAGTCTCAGGCACATCGTTGCCATCTTTATCAACAGCTGGCATAATATCACATTTAGCTAGCACTCTGACCCAAACACTAAACATCTGAGTTTCGGCCTATGAATAATAATAAATAGACAACTTAGAGGTATAGATAACATCATAACGGTATAACATTATTATTTAATACATACCAAATGAGATCCAGGGCAAACACGTCTATATAGTATAATTGGTTAGATGACACCTTTAGTAAATTTATAGTAAATGTATATAGCAGATAAAAAATAGAAAAATCCAAAGCTTTCTTTTTTGTTACCTTCCCCATCCAAAATTGAAATGATCACGATTTTCAGGTCTTCGATTTGCAGAGGAGAACATCGTGTCTTCTTGTCCAAGAAAACGGTCAGGATCAAATTTTTCTGGATTTGGATATTTTTCTGGGTCCATGTGTGCCTCCATCATGTTCGGAACAATCCAGGTCTGTTTGGGTATAAGTGTTCCGCGCCATTCAACTAAACATGTAAACAAAATCATTTGCTTAGTAAATATTTATAATAAAGACAAATAAATTTTTTCCAGTAAAATGAAAAAACTCACAATCTTCAGCAGCTGCATGCGGCACTCCAAATTCCGTAGTAGGTCTTAATCGGAAACACTCTCTTTGTACAGCTATCAAGTACGGGACACTGTCTCTTTCCCAAAAATAGGGCATTCGTCCATGCTTGTCCACAAAAGCATCAATCTCTTCTTGGATTTTCTTTTGCACTTCGGGTTTGGTAGAAAGCTGGAGGAAGGCCCACGTGATAGTTACAGCTGTTGTATCTGTTCCCGCTACAAGCATATCATCTATATATAATACATAAAATTTATTAAGTAAATAAACAGAGCACATTCTTTCTCATTTGAATTATTACTAACAATAATAATAGTAGTAGTATCAGTAAATATAACTTACTTATGGTAAGAAACATATTATCATAGTTTCCTCTTTTGCCTTGATTAAGCTCCTCGTTCAACAACTTTACCATATTGTCACCATCTACATCAAGGGCCTTTTCAATCAGACTGTCGTAAAATGGCTTGCATGTGTCTATAGAAAAAGCCGCGATTTTTTTGTCGTTAGCGAAAAAGGGATTAAGCACTCGTAGTAACGGAATCAATGTGATAGCTGTATTTACGATTCCCGTAAATGACATGAATGTAGTGATGATGTGAATAGCTTGTTTGTAGATAGGATCATCAATCGATGTTGTCCGTGTGCTGAACAACGTAAGTAGAATAAAGTTAAGGGAAACACGCATGAGTGGTGCCAAAGGATCAATATTTTTGCCAGTAGAGACCAAATCGACAAATTCATTTGCCTCGTTGCAAAGAACTGAATTTTCTTCTTTTAATCTTTTTGGTCCCAACGCATTGAGAACTTTATTTTATAGTTTTAATAGAGAGCTTAGTATACAATGGTAATGGCACTGAATAAAACTCGTCGTAATTGCGGCCAATCATAAAATTAAAAAAGTGCGAACCTGTTTTCCTCAACGTATTATAAATTTTATCATTTGGGCTACCTGCCACAAGTCCGCTGAAAATAGATTATTTAAATTAGTTTATAAGCTATTGGAAAGAAACGTTGTACGTATAAGTTATACTTACTCGTTATTGCCACTGTGCTTAAAACCTATGAGAGCAAAACTATCTGGACGATTCGAAGTGTATTTCCCGTTAGTGGAAAGTAAATCTTGAGTTAAAGCAGGAATGCTTATCACAATAAAATCCTTGGAACCCAATTTGATACGAAAAACAGGTCCTAAGCAACAAATAAAAAAAGTTAAGAAGTCATTTGCATTAATCCTAATGGTATTTCGATTTATACGTTGTTTACCTAATTCTTTGTGCCACGTGTGGAACGTCCCTGGAAGGTCAGAACCAAGAGATAGTATATGTCCTATTTTATCATATATTTATTTATACCACTCTAAGGAATTGGCGATGAATTCATGATCGTTATATAGAAAATGATTTGGGACACATACCGATAATTGGACGAGCACCCTTAGGAGTCGGTATTCCATCAAACGCAGGATTTTCCGTAGACGATCTCATTTTCTGCCATGCTAATAGAGCAGTTGTTATAGCAGCAATACTAACTGCAGTTACACTGGCATTCCGTGAGAGGCTAGTAGTATGACTTATGAGCGTGATAAAGCGTTCGACAAGTCTATTGTTATATAGGCCGGATACAGTTAATTGTTGCGACATAACTGTTGGATTTCCTTGATTTTTTTTTTCGAACAAATGGTATTTATATATATTATTGAATCTCGGAACCATAGTTTCCGAAAGAATGGAATTGTGTTTTTATTTTTAAAAAAGAGTCCTCATAAATCAGATACTTAGCGAATGAGAGCGTTTAATTATAATCAATGGATAATCTACTACCGTGTGGCATACTAAATTGTACAATATTATGAACCGGGAAGTATTGAATTTT
Source organism: Circinella umbellata (assembly GCA_025093555.1). Lineage (NCBI taxonomy): Eukaryota > Fungi > Mucoromycota > Mucoromycetes > Mucorales > Lichtheimiaceae > Circinella > Circinella umbellata. The sequence goes on along the minus strand of JAIWNF010000031.1, from coordinate 519,558 downwards.
ATTTCCTGCCTGTCAATATTGCATGTTGATCCTGGGTTAATTACCACCGAAGGAGTGAAATTTTTCCAGATCCGAGAGAATATTATTTCATAATGAGGGAATGAATTTGTAATCAACTCAAGATCCTGTACCACTTTCATGAAGCCATTAGGTCAAGGGGCTATCCGTGCTAAGAATATCACTACTCTCGGGTTATACGTACAAGAGACACTACCTAAATACAAACGTCAACAGACCATAATTATCAAAATAGAAACTGGGTAAAACTGAACAAACTGTCTTGCGCCTGATCAACTGATAACATAAAAAACAAAGCGAGTGACATGGCTAACCCAAGATACCTCAGCCCAGTATCAAGAGTATCATAAACTTCTCAGTTTTAATGGTTAATTTCAAGTACGCAACTTTAACATCCGTCATCCACATAAAATAAATAATGCTATCCTGCATATGCCTCATAGGGTATGAAGAATGTAAATACGCTATTTGTCTTTTAGATCATTGTAAAAAAACATTTTAGTTTTGAAGTCATTATTGATAATATATAGCCAACTTTAAAGAAATTAAACCTCATCTTTTTTTTTTTTGTTTCCTACTTTTGTCAAGATAACCAAATATCATAATCCATACTTTTAAATCACACTAAAGGTAAATTACGTACTGTATTAGGTTTAGTGTGTACAAAACTACGTTCAGCACTGAAATAAGGCAGGCTTGCTTACTAATCACTATGGTAGGTGCTCGGATGGTCTAACAGTTATTGTAGACGAACAAGAAAACATGAAAATAAAAAAGATGTTGAACATATACGATATATTGCTAATGACCGATATGCCGCATTTGATGTTCATTCCGAATCGGTTGGTTAGCAAAGAGCTATTCATCTGATTGACGAAAGAAGTGTTTAAAAGCCAATTAAAAGAAATACAAAAATATGGGTTTATGGCGCCACAATGCAGAGCAAGGATATGTGTACCTTCCGATCCGCTTTATGTCAATACGTACATACTGTAGTCTAGCTATACACTTCAATACCAATAGCATTATTCATGTTTATGATAATAATAAATCTTTGTTGATATACCCTTGTTAGGTGATATTTTATTGAGATTCATGTTCAAATTCTTTTTTAAAGATTCATATACTCAGTATATAGCCATAATTCATTCTAGCAGATCAATAGTATCACTCAATCCAATTGCGGGCGCAGTGGGATTTAGGATACATTATAGTTGAATGACCATTATCTTCGATTCCTTCTTGTAATGCATTTTTTATTCTCTGAAGCCATGCTACATAAGAACCTAGAGATGTTACACACAATGAAGATAATCATTAGTTGGATTCATGTTACAATTTAGTATCCATTTTTTTGCATTATATGGTGCATTTTCAAACTACAAGTTATGTTCTTATAAAATATTTCTGATACCTTTAACCGATTTCATCTTTGAGTTTTTCAAAGTAACACACGTCTTCTGCACCCATCCTTTATTATTGTTATTCTGATAAACCCACCGGTATCATACACTACGTATTTCAATAACTCTGTTCGACTCCCGCCATAGTTGAACGTTTCAAAATCTTCTCTTCTCTGCTTAAGTTCATCAAATGCTACAAACTTTGAAAGCCTACCTAAGGAATTTTTTATATCAAAATTGAAAAAAAAATAAACCAATTTTTTAATTCTTTCGATGTCAAAGAGCACGATTTTTGGACTATTTTGTTCAAATACAAGTGCAATAAAGATCTTAGGCATTTAAGAATTTTTTTTTTTTTTGGCTATTTAAGATGGAATGCATCATAATATAATAAAGAAATAGAATACTATTAAATTCAATGTTACTTTGATTACGTATAAAGAAGCGAAAGAAAAAAAAGATCTTTCTAATAAAGATCTTTTACATATATTTATATAATTCTTTAAAAACATACTCTGGAACTGTTCTTACATACGCAATTTTTTGATGAACCACTAGCTTTTCTACTTCATATTCATTTTCAACCTCACTTCCATTTTCTTCTTGTTTACGTTTAGATGAATGACTCATGTTTTGATTTTTTTTTTTTTTTTTTTTTTTTTTTTCACAAAAAAAGGTTTAAATCCGTTGATGATGTCAAAGAAAAAAATGCGCTTTTTTTTTTGGGAATAATTACTGCGAACATCCCATATTGTTTTGACTTGTAGATATCCTACAAATAAAAATTTACTGTACCAAACAAGCTTTAAACCCATGTTACGTATCAGCTGATATGTAACAATAAAAGCAGATGTCGCTTGTTTGCCATTTCTTTATATGGACTATCATACAACTCCCCACTTGTGTATATATCAATATATGATAGTGAGAAAACATAAGAAATTCCGACTTTTACGTACATATCCATGAAAAATTAACTTCTACGTACAATAATAACAATTTCATTACTATTTTTAAGATATTTAATTATAATAGCTGTATATGCGGTGTATGGGTGTCAGTATACGACATAATTATATTAGATTGTCGCCTACCTTCCAAAAATTATAAAAGCGAGTGTGGCGTCCACATATCATCAATGTACGATATGATTATTTTAAATTTGTCACGTGTTTTGAATAAGTTGGGATAAGTTAAGAAAAACTATACCAATAAAAAAAACAGAAGCGTTGTTTATTGACGACATTTTATGTTATACAATGTACGCTTGCAGGTCTACCAATGGAACCATTAAAGGCAGCGAAATAAAAAAAAATACAGCTATTGGGGGATGGCATGACTGCAGCACTTTTATCCAGTGTTTTTATCTTATATTTAATATCTTTTTGTCGAACTGTTGTCACTTGTATCGAACATGTTATTGTATTTAATAAATCACCAGGGCTCTAACCAACTTCTATACCAAAAAAGAATTGCACAAGTTTATCGCCATACTACAATAACGACTTGGACCAGCAGCAAACACAGCAAGGACCATCCCGTCTAGCACGGAAAGTTCTATTGTTATTGCCACAAACACACTTCATAACAACACCAGAAACACCAGCAACAACACAGCCTTTTTCTCAAAAAGCATTACAAACCGCACAATACTTCAACAGTTCGTTAATAATAGTAACAATACTGAACATGATGATGCCGCAGAAGAGTCGACAAATGTTGCAGAAAAGAGACCAGCCATTTTCCATCGAGGTAATAATAATGAAGATCGTTCTCATAAACGTCCAAACCAAAAGCGTACCTCACCAAGATGTCGAAAATGCGGAGAAACAGACTGTCCCTCCGGTGCCAGATGGCAGCCATATAGAAAAGAGCAGCAACAAAAGTCATTAGATGGATCATAAAACTACAATATCTCCATTTTGTACAACATTTAACACGGCATTTTTCTTTCGAAAAATATATAAATTCCTAGACAAATTAATATATAAATATGTACACTCTTTAACAAACATCTTATTGGTCTCTAATAGTATCATCTCTAGCTGTATTTTTTTTTTCCTTTACCCCTTCCTCCCGCTGCCTTTTCTTCCGTCCTTTTTTTTCCTTTTCTTTTTTGATTGGACTGAACATTTTTGAAAGCTCCAGGCATGGTTACGTATAAAAAATAAAATATAAGTTTTTTTTTTAGAAATTAGAAAATCGTCTACGTAGGTGTCAAAAACTGAAGAGGTATAGCACGAAGTAATTTTACGATACACTTACTTAGGGAAGAGAATGGTATAATGTAAAAGCGTACATAATAACAATGAAATTCATTATCTTGGTGATTTTATTTTCAAATAAAAAAATAACAGCTATGATGTCAAAAATCTTTCTTTATTTATTACAAAAAAGGTGTGATGAGATAGGTTGCAAAACATTAGATATGGGCTACGAAATCTTTATATGGAAACCAGGCGAGATGGGCTACAAGGCTACTGAAGTAATTATTGATTTTATACGTAGCCCATGTGGCCTGGCTCTGACGTTTTGTGTCCCGTGTAGTAGTAACCTTCTTTGTTATATACTCTTCTTCATTCAAAATCTGGTAATACTGTACGTAATGTACTTTACGCTTTTTCTGGCTGTACATTATTGAATCTATTCTTTCTTTCCAACTGGTTCGATATCACATATAAGAATCAACATATATGATAGGTATTTTCTTTTTTATTAAATAATAAACGGGGTTTAAACTTCAAAAAATTGAAACATTAAAACTATTTGGCTATTTAAGATGGAATGCACCATAACACAATAAGATGTAGATGTATTATATCCACGATATTTTTATGAAACAGTACGGATATCCCCTTGACCTAACGGTTGTATGACAGTGGTGGTATTGTCAGGCCGGAAATAAAGTTTAGTATTCTCTGGTTGAAAGCTGCCTACCAATAAAAAGTACCTTTGCAATTAATCGTGTCCTACGGAAGTAAATATTCCATCTCCCAAACAGTCATTTTAGAGCGCCCTTTTAAAATTATACAGAATTCTATTTGTACGGAAACTATGCTTCCGAGATTTAATAATATATATATAACCCTTCTTTTTTTTTAAAAAGAAAAACTAACAATCATGTCACAGCAATTAATTCCATCCAGTCTATATAATAATAGATTTTTCGAGCGCATTATCGCGCTTGTAAGTAATACGACTGGACTCTCACGTGACGGTAGTGCAACTGCAGTTGGTTTTGCTGCTATAGCAACCGTTCTATTTACATGGCAGCAACTGAGACCTTCAAGAGAAAATCTTGCGTTTAATGGAATACCAACCCCCAAGGGTGCTCGTCCAATTATCGGTATGTGACCCGGACTATTTTTCATTTGACAATCTTTAGGAAAAAAACAATAGACTAATTCATTATGGTGGTACAAATCAATAATATATAATAGGACACATACTATCTCTTGGTTCTGACCTCCCAAAAGCGTTTCACAAGTGGCACAAAGAATTAGGTAAACAACATGTGAATTGAAATACCATTAGTATTTATGCAAATGACTTTTTAACTTTTTTTTTTATTTGTTACTTAGGACCTGTTTTTCGTGTCAAATTGGGATCCAAGAATGCCATTGTGATAAGCAATCCTGCTTTAACTCAAGATTTACTTTCCACTAACGGAAAGTACACGTCAAATCGTCCGGATAGTTTTACCCCAGAAGATTTTAACCGAAGCAATAATCAGTAAGCAAAAGTTTTACAGCGGTTATTTTCTTATTGGTGAACAATTACACACCCGTCATGTTTTTTCAAAATATCAAACTAATTCGTATAACCTATTTTCAGTGGAGTTGTGGCAGGTAGCCCAAACGATAAGGTTTATAATACATTGAGAAAAACAGGTTCGCATTTTTTTTGATTTTATAATTGGCCGCAATTAACATGAATTTAATTTAATGCTATTATCATTGTTACTGTATATATTAAGCTCTCTTATAAAACTATTAATATAGTTCTCAATGCGTTAGGGCCAAAAAGATTGAAAGAGGAAAGTTCAGTACTTTGCAACGAGGCAGATGAATTTCTCGATTTGGTCTCTACTGGTGAAAATATTGATCCATTGGAACCACTCATGCGTGTTTCCCTGAACTTTATTCTACTCACGCTGTTCAGCACACGTACAGCGTCAATTGATGATCCTCTTTATAAACAAACTATTCACATCATCACTACCTTCATGTCATTAACGGGGATCGTAAATGCTGCTTCCGTAATAATTCCGATACTTCAAGTGTTTAAACCCATTCTTGGTAACGAAAAAAAAAGGCTACTTTTTTTTTCGAACACATGCAACCCATTTTACGCCGGTCTGATCGAAAAGGGTCTAGATGCAGATGGTGATAATATGGTAAAGTTGCTGAACGAGGAACTTAATCAAGGCAAAAGAGGGTTTTATGACAATATGTTTAATACTATACGTAGGTTTCGATACTACTTTTTATTTCTATAATAACACAATCATAAAAATAATTAAAATAAGAAAAATATTATTTAGCTAATGCTATATATATAGATGATATGGTGGTAGCGGGAACTGATACAACAGCTGTAACTATTACGTGGGCCTTTCTCCAAATTTCTACCAAACCCGAAGTGCAAAAGAAAATCCAAAAAGAGATTGATGGTTTTGTGGACAAGCATGGACGAGTGCCCTATTTTTGGGAAAGAGACAGTGTCCCGTACTTGATAGCTGTACAAAGAGAGTGTTTCCGATTAAGACCTACTACGGAATTTGGAGTGCCACATGCAGCTGCTGAAGATTGTGAGTTTTTTCTTTTACTGGAAAAGAAAAATTTATTTGATTTATAATAAATATTTACCAAGCAAATGATTTTGTTTACATGTTTAGTTGAATGGCGCGGAACACTTATACCCAAACAGACCTGGATCATATCGAATATGATGGATGCACACATGGACCCAGAGAAATATCCAAATCCAGAAAAATTTGATCCTGACCGTTTTCTTGGCCAAGAAGACACGATGTTCTCCTCTGCAAATCGAAGACCTGAGAATCGTGATCATTTCAATTTCGGATGGGGAAGGTAACAAAACAGAAAGCTTTAGATTTTTCTATTTTTTATTTGCTATATACACTTAGTATAAATTTACTAAATATATCATCTAATAAATTATACTGTATAGACGCGTTTGCCCTGGATCTCATTTGGTATGTAATAAGCGAATCTTGTTTGTGGCATTATTCATATCTAACTTGTCTATTTATTTTTTACTCATAGGCCGAAACTCAGATGTTTAATGTTTGGGTCAGAGTGCTAGCTAAATGTGATATTATGCCAGCTGTTGATAAAGATGGCAACGATGTGCCTGAGACTTTGGACACGGTGGCTCCCAAAACTGGACCTACTGTGGTATCTCCGTCCCCGTTCAAAATTCGATTTGTTCCTAGAAACAAAAATTAGATTACAATATAATTTATGAAATATTTCAATAAGAACAATATTGAAAAGTAGTATAAGCCAAATTTTCAATTATCATTTATATATATTGAAGATATTGAAGAGTTTGATGTAATCATACGTACGTAACATGTTTGCTAATAAAATAAATATATTATTTATATACAGCATATAATTTACACATTCTTTTATTAACTCTGGTTATTTACATTCTATTATCTAAACCATCATTATACTATCGAGCGAAAAATTAAATCCCTCGTACTTTTACATTGAATAATATATAGTGGCATCAATACCCTTCATATTGGCAATTCTTTTTGAGTCTGTGGCATCACGGACCAATGGACAGTTGTTAACATTAAGTTTCTTGAGATGCTTAGCTTTGTCCATTATCATAATTGTTCCATATGCCGTTAAATGATCCAGTTCATAAAGATGAATATAAGTAAGATGTTTCTTTAATATGTCAACCCACCTTATAATATCATTATCATTGGCATTTGAGAGGCCACCAATTTCAAGAAGGGTTACTTTTTCGGAAGACAGTTTCTTGAACAAATTCGTTAATGCTTCTATTGAAATTTTGGGTGACCGGGTATATATACTGATTGAATGGATGGTTTTAATATCAGAAAGAACATTCAATACCTCGTCTGACAGATTATCAGACCAATCTTGTATGCTGATTGATTCAAGGATTGTTGTTTGTGATGATGATGATTGAAGTGCAACGTACTGTTGAAAAAGTCGTATTAACAAACTATTCCCTTGGCCATTTTCATCATTGTCGCTTTTTGTCAAAGTAAGCGCCAAATTTTTTAATGGTCGTTGTAATGTCATTAACGCTCGGACAAGTGGTATGAAATATTGTTTATCTGTCACTTGAAGCGTATGTAAATTTGGAAAAAATGGGATTGATTGTAAAAGAAGTTGTTGTAACTTGTTATTTTTTTCCCTTGTTGTTATCTTCAAGCTTTTTAAGTTGGGCATATGCAAAGGCTGATTACGTAAATTGGGCATTTTAGGACAATTAGTGATATTGATCACTTTAAGCGTCTCTTGGTTGTTTAGAATCAATGGAGGAACATAATGAGATGTATTGAATTCTTTCTCATAATCTTCTCTGTTCATAGCACTCCAGTTTACATCGAGCACTTTCAATCCACAAGTTAAGTCGGTACTTTTAACAGCGCAAATAGCTTTTTTGAATTGTATATATTCATCATCCGGGATAATTGATTGGGCTGCTAAATTGTAGTTGTAGAAGAGTATTTGTAAATGTGGACAGTAAGACTCCAATAAATCCGCTATATTATCTTGATATATAGAAAGTTTTAAGCATCGCAGTTGGCTACATTTTTTCAGTAACAGCTCCGTCTCTTTTCTTGTAGCGTAGATAGCATTCAACTCCAAATCAATTAATGGGTGATGGTCCTCAACATTAGCTAATGCTGAAAAATCGCCTATGGCAGTGGATAACGATTCTGATGTCGAATATACCAAGCGTGTGAGATGGGGCGCAGAAGCCAGAATATCGCTCAAATTCATGGCTCTCAAGGCATTGGTATCAATGGAAAATAAATCCAACTCTAGTTGAGTCAAACTATGTCCGATCCGTGGTAAAACTGTTGTTGTGAATGATTCGAACATGGCTAATCTCATACCATGTGAACCATTTCCTATAATATGTATGTGTGTATGTAACGTTAGCTTGATTTTAAATATAAAAAAAAAACAGAGCAAAAGCTTGTTCAATTTCTACACTTTTCCTCCAGAAAGGTCAGGAAGAAGGCTAAGAAGATGGGAATGCGCATTATATGATTGTTGTTATTTACCTGTCACTTTCAAGGATTTAATATTATTAAAATCCCCATTGTTCATACTCTCCAAATATTCCAAACAAACATCTGGAAATAATGTATCAAGTATCAGATGACGAACATAGGTTGCTATATCAGGTAGATGGGTTACTAATCGGTGAATTGTATGTCGATCCGTATCATCAATAGACAAAGTAGACCAAGCAGATGGTGCTCTTGATATATTATATCGCCATTTTTTTGAAACGTTCCAACAAGTCGCTTTGGATTTTTGATCGAGACAAGTAAAAATTGTATATAATAACTCCTTGGGTAATTTGGATACAGGATCAATACGTTTTTTATTTTGTTGAACAGCTTTATTCATTTCTTGAACAAGTTGTTGTGTCCATATCGAGTCAATACTATCACTCATATCGTATTTTGTTACGTTGTTCTGGGATAGTGCCGTTTTATAGATATCAATTGCATTTTTTTGTTGTCCTAGAGCTGAGTAAAGTTTGCCTAGTAAGAGATAGGATTTTGTTGAGGATGGTGCAATAGAAACCATTTCGTGAGCATCACGAATTGCTTCTTGATATTTATTCATCTTGTGAAATGCATAAGCGCGATGCTCAAGAACAATAAATAACAAGTTCTTTTTGATTTCATCAATAATGTCGGTTGCATAATTACTAGCCATTGCATAGTTATGATTATCAATAGCTTCACCAATGCTGGGGAATGAGGTGACGATGGGAATGGCATCGAGTGCATAAACTGGAAATTCTTCGGCTACTGACGCCATTCTATATATTTTTCTTTTATCGTCTGTAAAGAACAATAAAAATCCCAAACGCGGGAAATTAAAAGGCCATGCAAGACGATCCTTTATTCCGCTGTATATTTACATTGGTTGACAAAGGGTATTATTTATGCATGAGGTAGCCAATAAAATTTGATAACAACCATGTTTACATAATAATATATCCATATTTATATTATGATTAGACTATGATATGCCTTTTTTGATATAATTTGATATTAAAGAGACAACAATTAACTTTAGCATTTATAGACATAACTAGATATCATTCCTTACCTAGCCCGCGATTGTAGATAGATAACAATATTCATGTTCTATATACATGTTGGTTATTATAGAAGCAACCCACAGCTCTTTATTTTTATGGAGCGACAATAATAAAATGTACTTTTATAACTTTGTGGATGGCTTTGTATATTTACGTATTTCAATTATTAGTCAACAAAATTTGCTCTTAATATAATATTATTATTATTATTATTATTATTATTATTATTATTATTATTATTATTATTATTATTAAACAACATGGGGTGTATTATGCTGTATATAGCATACAAAGAGCCAAAAAAAAAAAGAAAGGGAAAAACTCTTGAAATTATATTATTCAATAGGATATAACGCTGTAAATTGTATATAATAAAATTAATTAAGAAGCTAATTGATCAGAAGAAGAAGAAGATGATGAATGATCATCTTCATTCATCTGTTTTGCAATATGTAGAGCTAATGGGTATCCAGCAAATAAAAATATGATAACAAGAATGATGGTTCCAATTGTCATGGTATTACATATTCCACGTTGTGATGGTTTCTTGATATGGACCCTCCTATTACTTTTCTTTTCATCATATTCATCCAAGTACATGATCACTGTTTCTTTATCCTCTTTATAAATATTATTTAGATTTTGATGATTTTGTTTCAGTTCTGCTAAAGAAGGTGGTGTAAAAATATAATGTTGTGTTGTGCTTCGATTGATTTTGGATGGTGCAGATAAAATAGAAAAAATTGAATTGGTTGCTGCAGCTCGCCATGATTGTCGATGATTAGGTGATGTAGACGATGCACACTGTCTATTATTGTCATTGTTAGATGATGGTGCTGGAAAGTAATGTTGATGTCGAGACGACGTTGTTGGTATATCAACTAATGTCTGGCTACTTGACGCGCCTTGTAAAAGTTGGCGTCGGTCTTGTCTCACGCCAACAATAGCTTCATCATTGTCACCCATGTTTAATGGTATTTCGGTAATACCATATTGGTCAAGAGGATGAATGTGTTGTTGATGATAGAGTGTTGCATTGATTGAATTATTATGGTTGTTCTGTTGTTGCTGTTGAATGAAATCGGATAATGAGGATGGTACGCGTGGTGACCGTGGTAATATAGTGTTTGGATGATGATTTTCATGATACTGATAATGTTGATTTCTTAATGATTCATGACGTTTGGCAGTGCAGGGAAATTGAGGCATTGAATTAGCAGATACACTAGAATCACGAGCAAGATAATAACAACTGTCCATACTATCTTGATCTGTTTGTTTATTTGCTTCTGTAGTTATAACTAAACGGATATTAGAACAAGACCGAAAAAAAAGAGAACAGAAAGCAGCTTTACAAAATAATAAATAACTGTTATATGATATAATAAAATTTACCTTGTCCTTGTTCTGGTAGTATAAATGATGAGCGTGTAGGTGTTATAATATCTGAAAAATGGCTTCTCCTACTATTATATGTCATATAAACTTCTGCAGGTTGTTGTTGTTCAAGAACTATATTTTGAATATTTTCATTTGTCGTTGTCACCGCTACTTGTTCGCATTGCCTATTATTAGACATTATTAGGAAATAATTATAAACAAAAACAAATAACAAAAAGAGAGAGAGAGAGAGAAAGCCAAATAATACATATGAAAAAATAAAATAAATTGTGATCTACGTACATATGCACGAAGTTGTCAAACGCACAGGCGGGCATAATAAAATTCCAGCCAAAAAAAATTATTATTTTTCCATTTATCCCTTAAAAAAAATGATAAGCCCAAATATACAAGAATTTTTTTTCTTTTACTCTTTCGTTATTGAACGTATGCATCAAGCAGTAAAAAATAATAATATTGACGTTTTGTGTAATTATGTATATGTACATATGATAGAATATATGGTATAAATATTGCATATATGATTATGTATGTTATGTGTATTATTATTATTACAAGTCAAGGAAAAAAGAAAAGTTATTTACATTATATCACAATAAAGAAGAAGAAATTGACCAAAGTTTTTGTTATTTTTTGTTACTATTATATAGGCTTGCCTTCTCCCATCCTTCCAATTCCATATTAATAAAAAAAAACTATTAATTGTCTTCATCTACAGTATCATTTTCTCTTCTACTACGTCTTGAATTACGTGCTGTTTGTTCACGAGCATAGGAATCAAAACGATCCTCTTTTAATTCTGTCGCACGTCGCTTAACAAATTGTTCTGATAAATCGTCAATACTTGTTCTGTTTTCACCATCCACGCTACGTTTCATGCGAAGCACAGACTGTTTAATAAAACTGGATACTGCATTCTTGTCATCCTTATCAATCAATTTCTGCACTACATCCTGCATTTCATTCTCCGGGAGTACTTCAAGATTCTTGCCAAGAATTTCATCCACCAGTGTTTCCACACGAATATTATCCAATCGTTCAGGTATACTTGCTGTTGGATCGTTTAATACTTCTTGTTGACGTTGTCTTCTTGTTGTTGTACCATCCGTACTACGTTGTCGATAAAATTTTAGAATATCACGAGGATTGGCAACACGTGAAACGAATTTTTTACCAAATACGACCACATTAAATGCTTCAAACCCACCACTATAATCCACTCGAATTCGGATTAATGGTAATGGCATAGGTTGTTGTTGTTGTTGTTGTTGTTGTTGTTGCTCATCATCATCATCTTGTTGTTGTTCCCATTCTTCTTTTGCTCTACCAATTAAATCTTCCACTACAGAATATAAATAACGTTGACAGGCCTTGGTATCACCCATTGCATTTCGTAATTCATTGACTTGCGATAATTGAATAGAAGTGAATTGAAAGGGGCGTACGGTTGATAATCGAATTTTTTGTAAAGAATATTCTTTTCCTGTAATTTCCAATAATCCAACATGTTTTGGTAATGCTTCACCTTCTGCTAAACTTGTTGCAACAGAAGAACCAGGTTGACAAATATCTTTTCCGTGACATGGTTCTGGATCAATTCGACAATCATGTTCATGACCCCAAAGTACTAAATCCAAAAACTCATCTAAAAATTCTTCTGGAATATAAGATGTAGGACCATGACGTACTCGATTTTGATGCAAGACAAACATATTAAATGCATTATCTAACCATTCTTGACTCTGTTGTGCTTCATCATCATCTTCTTCATTTTCTCGATTCCCAGTAATACCAGCAGGTCGAATAAAAGAAACAGAACCATCTCTCCATGCATGATGTAATCGTTCGTCACGAACGTTACCCAATCCATACAATGCCAATTTAGTATCCCCTTTGGCCATCAAAATAGGATATACTTTAATATCATTTAAATCATGCGATCGACCAAAATAATTAGCACATCCAACACTTGCCAATAAATCCATGGCTGATAAATTCTCTTGACCTACTGGATCGTCATGATTCCCATGGATTGTAAAAATAGGAATACTAATGTTGAGATTAGGATCGTAAACATTACAACCTTGTTGAAAACGGCTTGGGAAATTAATACTTTGGTCACTGCAAATATTGAATTCACAAGGTTTATCCCCAAATAAATGTTGTCGAATAAGTCCCATAACCTCACGAAGACAATAAAGAGATGGTTGACTGTGGTGAAATAAATCACCTCCCAATAAGATGAAATCGACATTGTGTTGCTTCGCCAAGATCAAGACTTCTTCAAAAGATTGAAAAGAATCTTTACCACGAATTTGATCGTCTTCTAGGTAACCAACGTGATTATCAGTTGAAATTAAAATACGAAACGTATTGTCACTTGCCATGCTGCGTGTGTGTGTGTGTATATGTACTGAATTTGACTTGTCAATGAATTTGAAAACGCGTAATAAAAAAAAAAAAAGTTGATATGTTGACTTGAAAACGCGTAATAATAATAATAAAGAAAAAGACGAGAAAAATAATAATAATTTTTGGTGCTGCGTGATATTATACATATATGCTATATTATGTATATTTGGAGTATTAGGCTTATTTTTATATCATATTTTAGATTTCTTGTTAATCTATAAATATTTACTATTATCATACGACAAACAATTTATTGTGAAGCACAAAAAAACTTTTATTAAAATTCATAAATAGAATGAATTGTGCTTTATCGCGTGTACTTTCGTGTTGGGTTCATACAGGACAAAGCATTTACACGAGAATATATTAAACAATCAAGACACACACACACACACACACACACACACACACACACACACACACACACAAAATAAAATAAAATAAAATTGTAGTTCTTCTTTTTGCTTCGTTTTTTTAATAATAAAAAAAAAAGTCCTTTTTATTTGTTGCTTCTATCTCGTTCCTTAAAAGACAATAAATTCCTAGAATCCCAGAATCAGTTTTTTATATAAAAGAGCGAAAAGAACTTAAATTATGTAAGATGGAGTCGTTACACGAATCCTTTTGGTGCCCTTTATTTGAATATCAGCGCTACATTTTTTCAGCCTTAACATAGCCCCCCTTCTCTCTCGTTAACTCTCTTTAACACACACACACACTCTCTCTCTCTCTCTCTCTCTCCGGCCCCTTGTTTTTTTTTCTTACACAACTATCTTATATACTTATTTTTATTTGTGATATATAAACTAAAACAGAAATTACGAACTCAAACGATTGTTTTTATTTTTTGTTCTTCGTGACCGATGCCGCCACAATCACCACCTCCTCCTCTTCCAACGACGACGAGTAGGTTAAGTCATCGTCATCAACCTTCTACTACTTCCACTACTTCTTCAACAAGTTCTTCTTCTTCTACACGACCTGCTTTACAACATATTCTTACCAATTCTCCTTCTAATGCCGTTCATTTATCAAGAAGTACAGCTAGAACTTCAAGAAGAGTACGATCCCATTGGTTTAGTCATTTTGCTTTCAATTGGAGACGTAGTTCACGTACCTCGAAATTATTTCTTGCTTCTTCCATGACTTTAATGGCAATACAGGTAAAATAAATAAATAAAACTTGTTTTTTTTTTTTTTATTTCAAGAAAGTTGTTACTATTATTTAAGGAGTTATAATATTTACTTTTTTTTTTTTTTTTGTTCTTTATAGGTGATAGCGTCCATTATTGTATTAACATTTTCTTGGGAAATGTATTGTGATAAACCTTTACGTGTATTTATCACTGTTTATATTTTAAGACTTGCATTAGCTTGTCCTCTTACTGTTTATTTACATTTAATACCACGTCGATTATTACAACAACAAAGACAACAACAACAACAACAACAACAAAGACAAACACAACAACAATTACCCATATCTCAATTACATCAACAAAATGATAATAGTAATAATACATCTTCATATCATCAACATCATTATCCAACAATTAATACAGAGAATCGCGCTGAGCAAGGTGAAATGTATCCAATGTCAAATATTATCAATATACCTAATAATAACACATCTTCTTCTTCATCATCTCATGGTGTTACTACTGGTATAGTACCATCAGCAGCTCAACCTCCATTACCACCCACCACTCCAGCATCTTTTATATCATCAGCGCATCAAGAACAACAACAACAACAACAACAACAACAACAACAAGCATCTCATCAATTTCATTCATATCCATCCACTTATTATTATAATTATCATAATCAGCATCATTCTACTTCATCATATCATTCATCATACCCTCAACAACAACCATCTATTATGGCACAAGCTCCTCCACCTAATATTATGCATCGTACAAGTCGACCTGAAATTTCCAATCCATTATATCCAGATACTACTTTAACTCATTGGATAGATCGGTAAGACAAAAAAAAATATACATTTTCTTTTCCATCATGTAGATTATTACATTCAAATCCAAAAACATGGAATAAAAGAAAAAAAATAGACCCATTTTTTTTTTTTTACTAAAATATAATCGGACGAACAAAAAAAAACAACAGAGCCAAATCAGCATTAGATATGTTTGGTTTACTTTGGTTTATTATAGGAAACTATATGTTATTTACATCGAGTACATGTTCTGAAACGGCCGTTCCATTATATTATTTATCTTTGATGGTCATCGTTTATAATTATTTAATTATATCTGTACCCATATTTTTGTGTACTGCTGTGATTTTTTGTTTACCATGTGTTCTCGGTAATGTATTACCTTTCTCTTTCTTCTTTAAACTACTTTTCTATAACAAGTATAATATAATATATATATATATATATAATATAATTTTCTCACACACATAATACGTATTTTTTTTTTATTCTTTTTATATATTTTTTTACACGAAAAACAACAAATGATAATGGAATTATTAGTTGGTATGCGTATTATTCATGTTGAAGATGCTGTGGATATGGGTGGTGCATCCACTGAAGAAATTGGAAATATACCAGTTTATGAATTTAAATCCAATAAACCAACTTATATTCCACCTCCACCTAATAATACAACAACACATGAAGTGATTGAAATTCATGAATTACCATCATCCAATACAGCAGCAACAACAACAAATCCAACAACATCTACAACAACCCCAACTACCTTACCCACTACAATGACAACAACAAAGAAAAAATCGAAAAAAATGGAATCCTCTATGGAACCATCATTAAGTTTTTTAGATCATATTTGGGTTCGATTAGGATTTATATCGGATTCATCTTTAAATGAACTATCTTCTTCTTCATCCTATCAAGAGTTTGATACCATTGAAATACCTAATGAACAAGATCAAGTGTGTGCCATTTGTTTATCTACTTATGATGACGGAGATATATTGTGCCAATTATGGTAAAGTATTTATAATAAACGGGTTTATTATATATATAATCAATAATAACTAACGAAAATTTCTTGTTACTACTAGGTGTAATCATCATTTTCATCGTACTTGTGTACATGAATGGTTGGTATTAAATAGTCGATGTCCAATGTGTAAACGTGATTGTCGAGGAAAACCCTATCCAGAAGGAAATAATTCTTGATGAAGAAAAGAAAAACCACAAAAAAAAACATTCACACACTATAATATATACATTTTTTTTTCGTGGAACTATATTCCATGTTGTACAGCATTTCAAAATATATAATATATAATATAATGTCATAACATATACATAATTATAATTATTTACAAAAAAAAAAAAAAAAAATTCCTCCCCTTTCTTTTCCATGTAATATGATATAATTATTATACAAATTTTTTTCTTTATATATGTATATATATATATATATATATATATATCTGCATTATTATTATTTTTTGTACAAATGATATGAATGATGTATGTATGGTAATAGTAAAGAAGAAGAATGAAGGGGGTTAAGGAAAAAAAAATAATTATGATATACATTAATTTCTTTCTGTTACTATGACAACAACAATACTATAATTACGTAGCAACTGGACGATTTTCTTTATCACTACGACCTCGTTTACGAGTTGATCCAGAATTTTCTCGAGAATGTTTATCAGATGATGATGATGATGTAATCGGTCGATGAGTTGTACGCTAAATAAATAAAATTATGTGTTAATCCTTTTTATATTATATAGATGCCAATTCCCTCCCCTTACCTCAACAACGGATGTACCATCCCGAAATCGGGTTCTGAACAATACATTGGCATTATTAAACATGCCATCTTTAAGTGACACGACTACAAATTGAGATCCTTTGAAACGTGTTCTTAAAAGTTGACCAATATTTTGTGTGTGAGATAAATCCAATGCTGCATCGACTTCATCAAGAATATACATAGGGGCTGGTTTGAATTGCAATAATGATAAAATCAAGGAAAGTGCAATCAATGATCTAATCATAAGAATGAATATATTTGGTATTAGTATGAAAGTGTATTGCAATATAAATTTATTACTATTATTACCTTTGACCACCACTTAATTCAGTTAAACTTTGTTTCCATACACCACCAAGATTCACTTTTACTTCTAAACCATCTGAAATGGTTTTTCCTTCAGGTGCTTGAAGTCGACATGTATTACCAGGTAACAAATCTGCAAAAATTTCGGCAAAGTCCCTAATTTATACATATATACATTGATCAATTAAAATGTACTATTTATACACTAATTTGACACAAAACTAAAACTTACTTGTTTACTTTACTCCATGTTCTTTCAAGGGCTTCCATTTTATATTCTTCTAACGAAATGATAGTATCTTCAATTTTTTTTTTATCTTTTTGTACAGTTTGAAGCATTGTTGTTAATCCCGTTTCTTTCTTTTCCACACTATCATTAATATTATAAAAAAATTTCGAATTAATATGCTATCCATATATATACAAAAAAAAAAAAAGTGAATATATAACTTACTTGTCAATCATATTCATTACACGAACATTAATTTTTTTACGCATAGATTCATATTTTTCACGTAATCGTTGAAGTGTTTTTCGAGAATCACCAATATTAATATTAGAATAATCATAAGGAGATCCAGCTTCTCCAAAAAATCTAAACATTTATATATTCATTCATCCATTCAGACAAATCCATTCATCATTCTACTACACCCTATAGGGGAAAAAAAAGGACTTACTGTTTCTGATCCAAAATCCAATCATATTGATTTTCCAACTCTTGAATCGCTTGTTGAGCTCCATGTTGTTCTCGATGAAACTTTTCCAATTCATGCATAATTTTTTGAATTTCTAAATTATGTTCATTGACATGTGTAGCCTTTTTTTGTTGTAAAGTTTCTAATTCTTTTAATTCTTCATTAAAGGAAGCTAAAATTTCAGTTTCTCGTTGTAAATTTTCTTGGGCTGTAGATAAATTGGTTTGTAATTGATCAATTTCTTGTATCATTTCAGATTGAAGTTCTTTGTATTCATTAATTGTATCACGAACACGTTTCATATCTTGATCACACGATGTAATGTCTGATCGCAATTGTTCTAAAAATAAAAATGTAAATATTGTTATTTGTTTATTTTTATTTTTCATGGGAAAAAGGATCTACACTTGTGTGTGTGTGTAACTGGAACCCGATTTTTTTTTTCTTACCTCGTTCAAGTTCTAATGTTTGTACTGCACGATGCATATCATTCATTTTTTGTGCATCCTTATTTACTTGTACACGAAGTTTAGCAACACGATTCTAATCAATTGACTCATATTATTAGAACTACCTTATTTTTATTTTTTAAAAGAATAAACCAAAAAAAAAAAAAAAATAGTAAACAAACCGTCATTTCATGTAATTTAGAATCTCTGTTATCATTAAATTCACGCATTTCTTTTTGAATTCTTGCTTCATTTTTAATTGCTTCTTGATGAGCTTCTTTTACTTTTACTATAGCTATTTCTTGTTCTTTAATTTGAGCTTTAATAGCTTCTACACGTTGTTTTAACTATTATATCATTAATAGCGATATTAATAAAATGACACACACACATATATATATACAATCACCATTCCTCTTTTCCAATCATATATTGTACCTGAGCATGATTACTTTGATTAAGACGATTTTCCAAAAGTGAAATTTCATGTGATTGAAGATCTAATCGTTGTTTACATTTTTGATAAGTAGCTATTGATTTTTGTGCTGCTTCTAATTCTTGTTCGATATGTTCCAATGTTTGATGATGTTGTTCAATTTGTTGTCGAATATCAGTCAATTGTTGTACTTTGACCAAAATACCGGATGATTGAGGTTTCGATCCACCTGATAAAGTACCGAATGGATCATATACATCGCCATCAAATGTAACAGATTTCATTCTAATATTACGATCAAATGTGACTCTTTTTGCTGTTTCGGCATCTTCACAAATCAATGTATTGCCAAAGATCCATTCCATGGCAGGTTCAATTTCTTCCTCATAACCAATCAAGGATAAAGCCAAATCCACTTTACCAGGAGCTATTTGTTGAGCACGCGTAATCACTTCAGCCGATGCAACAGAACCTTGAATTTTGTTCAGTGGAATTAATGTAATACGACGTCGAAGACGTCCTTTATCCAAAAGTTGAGCACCTACTACTTCATTTTCAACCACGACATTATAAAGACGACCTCCAGCACAAATTTCTAATGCGGTAGATGCATCATAATTTTTCTGTTCCAAATTAATCAATTCAGCGACAAGACCTTTTACTTTGGATCGATCAAAATTAGGTGTTGGATTAGTATAAGAAAAGTCCAAATTAGATAAATGACGTGATAAACTTTCTGCTTTCTAAAGGGGAAAATAAACAGTTTAGCCAGAATATACATTAATAAAGCAAAAAAAAAAAAAGAGAGGGGAGGGGAACTTACATCGGTTAATTCATGAATCATTTCACGCTCTTGATTTTTACGATAAATTAAATCATTTTCTCTTTCAGGATTCCAATGTAAAGTAGATAAATGTTTTTTAGTTTCTGCTAATTCTTGACGTTTCATTTCAACTTCTTTTAACATGCCTCCATCTTCTTTTTCTGCTCTGACAGCTTGAGGTTCTTTTTCTTTTAATTCTTTTTTTAAATGAGAAATTTTTAATTGGGATTGTTCTTCTATAGTTGCTGCTTCATTAATGGCATTCTTGGCACCTATAATAATTGAAAAAAAAAAGAAATATGGATTAACCTCTTTTCATTTCTATGAAAAACACAAAGAATAAGAAGAAGAACTTACTTTGTAATTGTTCCATATAACCACTTTCATGACCTTCTTCTGCTGATATACCTGTTGTCAAGGTTTGTAAAAGTTCTGATTTTTTATGTAATTCATCCAATTTTTGATCATGTTCTTTTTTAAACGTTTCATATTGATGATTGATTTTTGTATATGAATTATCCTTTTCAATTAAATTTCGTTCCATTTCACCTTTATTAGAGGCTAAATTGGAGAATGTTTTTTGTTCATCTGCTGTTGTTGCTTCTTGTAAATCACGTTTGGTTTTTAATCGTACAAGTTGAGTTGAATAATCTTTGACTTGATTTTCCAATAAACGATAATTACTATTACTAGTAGAATCCTAACGTTTGTTTGTTTTTTTTACATTAAATTTCATTTCATTTTCTTTATCAATTTAATAACCTTTACCTTGGCAAGTTTTGAAGCAGCAGCATTTCTATCTTCTTCAATTGCTTGTAATTCATTTTCTAATTCTTTTTTTTCTTTTGTTAATTGATTCACTCTTTCTTGACGAGAAGTAACACCTGATTTATTTAATCGTTCTTCGTGACGATTATATTCATAAGCAACCATAACACGATTTAATCTTTCCATTTCTGATTCTGTCTTTTGAAAATCAAGATAAACCCGTTTTTCAGCTCGAAGTGTTTCCAATTTAGGTGCAATTTCTTCTTGTAAAATCTAGAATAACCCCCCTCCCTCATTTTAGATATCATTTCATCCATTTTATTTTCAAATATTTGAGTAAAGAGAGAGAGTCTTACTGTATTAATTTCTTCCACTTTACGTTCTTTTTTACCCATGGTAATAATGGCTTTATTTTTACGATCTTCAAACATTTTTGTTCCAGCCGCTTCTTCCACCATACTTAAAATTTCTGTGGGTTTCATATTCAATACTTTAGTAATTTTGCCTTGCATAATTAAAAAATGAGGATTATTGATATTCAGTTGAACCGATTGAAATAAGTTTTGAACTGTTTGTTGTTGTGCATTATGACCATTCACGATATATTTTGTACGACCTCCCATCAACACCTAAAATCCATAAAGTAGTAATATATATATATTTTAGTTTTCTAATATACATATATATATATATTATCACCCACTTTTATTTTTATATACCTGTCGAGTCACTGTGAGTTGCTTATAATTTTCAAAACCTAGAGGACTTCGTTCACGATCTTCATTATTAAATACAATAGTAACAGAAGCTTTGTTGACACCGGCATTACCACGTTTATAAATCAAATCGATAAGATTACTTGCTCGTACCTTTTTTTTTAAAAAAAAAAAAAAAGATGAGTTTATTTGTTAATAATTTTTTTTTTCTTTTATAAAAGACATTCTATATATATTATTACATGAGATAAGTTTGTGATGCCAAGTACGAAACAAATAGCGTCCAAGACATTGGATTTACCAGAACCATTGAGACCTGTAATAGCATTAAATTCAGGATCCCAACCAGTAATATGTGTTCTTGACACATAAGACTTGAAGCCTTCAATAATGAGTTCTTCCAAATACATGTGTCGAATATATATGTATAAAAAAAAAAAAGAGAGAGGTTAACTACTACTATGAGTTTCTTGTACTTTTATATAAAAAAAGGCGTCGGACTTCTTAATTACAATTCAATAAGCAACGCGAAAACTAAACGCGACATGCGCGTTTAAAAAAAGAAAAAGGTACACCAACATTCATCATTTATTATGCGGCTGTATAAATAAATCATTTGTTTTATTAAATTAATACGAAATATTTAATACTACAAAATAAATCATTATATCCTTTTATGTTTTAATAATAAAAAAAGAAATGAGATATATATATAAAAGAAGAATAATTATTATTATTAAATATCAAGAATAGGACCATCATCATTATTATTTTTCTTTTTTTCTAAATTATCATTCATATTATCTTGTGATTGATCTTTCTTTTTAGTTTGATTCGGTATTGTACTATTATTATTATTATTATTATTGCTATTTGTTGAAGTGGGTGAAAATGAATACATAGCACCCACATCAACAAATGCTGAACTACTATCATCATCACTCATTGCTCCTAATGAAGCTGTTCGACTCACTGGTGATCTTGAATTATTATTATAGTTCTTATTATTATTTTCAATGTGACCACTAGGAGCTTCCGTTGCCATGGAATCCTTGTTATTGTTTATAAAAGAATACATTAATATTTCATTTTTTTGACACCACTTTAATTTTCTTTTTTTGTTCTTTACCTCCATTACTTGAGAAATCTCTTTTTGTTTTCGACTTAAAAAGGATGAAAAACTAGAAAAGAGTCGACCTGCCTGTTGTGTTGATGATTCTAAGGGTGAAGTAGGTTGCTTAATGTGTGTTGCATCCTCTTTAGAACTAGATGATGGTTTTGTTATTTTAGTAGATTGGGAGGGTGTTTCATTAATAGATGACCAACGACGATTGTGATCCACCATGTGTCTTGTTTGACCTTGAATAATAATTATGTTAATTTATATTCCCCCCCTTTTTCCTGTAGTTTATTTTTTTTTAAGAAAAAAAAAAAAGACATACCACTTGCATTCGAATGAACAGTATCTACAGATGATCTTCTTGGTGTTTCTTCATTCATACCACGTTCAAATTCATTCCATAATGCATCCATTCCACGAAATAATCTTGATCCACCAGTAGATACAGCTTTTGCTCCTCCTGAGACTGCTCGAGATAATGTATTTCGTAATGGTTGAAAATTTTGTTTTAATTGTAAATCACGTAGTCGACTTTTTTTTATTTATATAAAACCTTGGTTAATATTACTTATTAACAACTGAAATCGTGGATATATATAAAAAAAAAACTTACTTTGATAAAGTATTTTGAATATCTACAATGGATATATTTCCCATACCAGGATGGCTAATACATATAAAAATATATATCAGAATACTATTAAATATATATATATATATATGAATAGTACTTACCCAGGTTCAACAATTTCATAAATTTCATGATCAGTATATTTATTCCATAATATAAAACTATTTGTTTCACGCCATGCTAATAACCAATTCATTCCATAATCAGATAAATAATTTTTCTCTATTATTTTGTTTTTTTAAAAAAAAAAGTTTAATAATTCATTTATTTATTACGTATCCATAATTAAGAATGATTTACCTCGATCGTCATCTCTCATAACATCTTCATGAGGATGATCTTCCATTGTCATTGTACTAGTAGTAGATTCTTCAATAGGATGGTGATCAGGGATTAAATTTGCATCTTGTGCATGTTTCATACTTGATAATAATGATAATATGTATTCTTCAAATCGTGCACGAAGATAATCATCTGATCCAAGATATGTATTTTGTACAGGTCGACTTGGATCTAAAAAAAAAAGAGCAATGTTAGATATTATATATAGGATGTTTCAATAGATTAAATAGGGATATTATATGATTTACCTGTTTCATCCCATGTATCATTTACTACTCTTACAATTTTTTCCATCCAACGACGATCTGCCATTGTAGGACCCACTATAGCTGCTAATGGTTGATTATGAAATTCTAATGTACCTGTTTCAACCTAAGTTCATAATATATATATATATTAATAATCCAATCCAAATTCAATTTTACTTCATAATAATAAAGAT
The DNA here is from genome assembly GCA_025093555.1 of Circinella umbellata. Classification (NCBI taxonomy): domain Eukaryota; kingdom Fungi; phylum Mucoromycota; class Mucoromycetes; order Mucorales; family Lichtheimiaceae; genus Circinella; species Circinella umbellata. The sequence continues at coordinate 495,459 of JAIWNF010000031.1, read as the reverse complement.
GCATCTTACATTAACTAAAACATCGATATTAATATCACTTTTATGATGAAAAAAGATTTGATTTGTTGTACCAACAACATAAGATTTTGTTTTTTCAGATGAAAGTATATCAATTTGTTGAAGTGGTAAATAAGGTTGAAAAAATGATCCCTACAATAATCATCATCATTGAATTAACTTTTCTTTTTTTTTTCCACAACTCCCGCGGCCCCTTGAATCTTTGTAATTTACTTTTTCAAAAAGTCGTAATGGTAATCCCATAAATCGTAATAAACTTTCTTTTTTGCCATTAGAAAGTTCTTTTGCTTCAGTTAATTTTAAGAAATTTTCAGAAGTGTCAAGTTCTGGATCACCTGAATCTTGTAAAGATCTTAAAAGACCTAAAATAGGATTTGAAATTATCAATATATATATATATATATATATAAATAGGAAGAATATATATTTTATATACCTGGGACTAATGACATGAGTGAATATTCAAATGTACATAATCGTTCTACTGGATATCCATAAAATAATATCTAAAAAATTGGGTTTTTTGATATTAGCTCCTTTTCCCCTTTCCCCTTTTGAATATTCATCTGATGACTTACTCTTTTTTCTAATAGTAATAACTTGAGTAATATCAACGTTTTACTTTTAAATTTATGTATTAATTCACGTAATGAAGTTCCCATATAAAGAGTAGAATCATCAATAGGTCCATGATAAGTGGATTGAAGGTTGTGATAAAAATCCTATTTTATAATAATTATTATTAGTATCATTCTTATTATGATACCTTATTCATATATTCACTTACATAAAGAATATCTAATTTTGTAAAATCTTTTTGATTAAACCATGCTGAAGTAATAACGGCTATTTTTTGTCGAAGTGGACCAAATATTGGCTAATGATAATAGTCATTTAATTCGTATTTTATTTGAATTTCTCTTTCATTATTATTATTATTTATTTACCTGACGTGCTAAAACGACGACTGCTTTTTGTACAATAGATCGAGTAACATCAGGTGTTGTAGTTAATAAATCCTAATAAAATTACATATTAAACTTTTTATTTCCCTATTTATAATAAATACAATACACACACACATCTATTATTTACCTACTTTCGCAGCAATTTGACGATTACATGATATTCCAAATAATGTAGTTTCTGCTACAGACCATCCTGATACAGGTGGTAAATGAAAATAAGCAAAATCTTCATCTTTTTGATGTGCTCCGTCTAATAATATACTTTTTAATTAAATCTTTCTTATCATACACATATATTATATTACTATTATTACCAGGTAATGCAAGAAAAGGTAAAAAGCTCCATTCTTCGGGTACTTTTAATTTTTCCAAAGTAGTTTGAGTATTCTTATTATTATTATTATTATTATCATTTTGTTCTTGTTGAGGTAAAGGTGGTATACTCAATTCAACAATGGGTCCGTGTGCATGATGGAAACCAACAACAAGTAATGCTGCAATCAAGGAATCGTCTTTTTGTTGAAAAGTATTCATAGTTTATTTCTGGTTGTGAATATTGATAGAATAAAAGAAAGGATTATTATTATTATTATCCTCCAATATAATAATAGTAAAAGAGAGAGAGAGAGAGAGAAAAGAAAGAAGGAGAGAGAGAGAAAGAGAAACTAAGAATACGTGACCGTAATGAAAAAAGTAATGAAAAAAAATCATTGGTGACACACATTGAAAATTCGCGCCATAATATTTATATACTATTTTTACGCCCTTCACGTTTTTTTTTTAATAGAACTAATCATTTACTATGTCAATATTTGAAACTACTACAAGTTCATTAAGAAACCTTTTTTATATACATTTATATAATACATATCCATTTTAACTTTATATATTATTGGAAGACCACATCCGTCCGCAGGATTTACTCTTTTCCTCGTTCAAATTAATTACTCCGATCACTTGAAGAAAAAAAATTCTTTTCAAAAGTATTTTTTTTTTTTAACCTTTATCAAATAATAATGTCTGGACGTCAAGGTAAAAAAAAAAAAAAGAAACTACTACTGATTTCTTACAATTTACTATCTTTATATATATATTTCAAATGAATCTTTTCTTTTTTTAAAAAAAAGAGGAGGGAGAGGGAATGAGAATGGGGATTGTTAATTTTTAATGGAATCCTTTTTTTTCTAATTAGGTGGTAAACTTAAGCCTCTTAAGCAGGCCAAGAAGAAGAATAATAACTTTGAAGACGACGTAAGATTGACTCATCTTTTATTATGATTAAAAAAACATAGATAAACTAATTTAGATATATTTTTTTCTTGTTAATAGGAAGATATTGCCTTCAAGAAGAAGCAGGCTGAAGACGCCAAGAAGTTAAAGGAAATGCAAGCCAAGGCTTCTGGCAAAGGACCTTTGTGTATGTATTATAAAATAAAGAAAATAGAGAGAAAGAGAAAAGAGAGAGAGAGAGTATTGTTATTATTATTATTATTAAACTAACTAATTAACAATTTTCAATATAATAAGTGAGTGGTGGTATCAAGAAGAGTGGCAAGAAATAAATCTCTCCCCCCTTCTTCTTCCTCTACACTCCCCCCAAACACACACACTTTTCAAGACAAGTTTTTTTTTGTTTTTTTTCAAACTACTTTTTTTTTTTTTCAAAAAAAGAAATAAAACAACAACTTGAAAAAGTTGGAAATTTACTTTAAGAACAATAAGTTGTTACGCCTGATTTCCCCATCTTATCCCAATTTGACTACATTTTTTGAACTCCAATTTTTTTGTTGACATAAAAAAAGTAGTTTTTAACCTCTTCTCCCTTCTTGATTAGATAACAGTTTTTGTTCGTCTTTTTTTTTTAAGGAGAATATACACAACTGATAACAATACATGACTTCTTTAAAGGTTACTCCCTTCTTCCACATGGTCCATAACAAAAAGAAAACAATGAAAGTGACTTTTTTTTTTGTCTATCAAATGATCAGCTATTTCTCGGATTTTAGGGGGGGGGAGTGAAAAGAGGCTCGTACAACAACAACAACAACAATATACAGTATACTATGAGAGAATGAAAATATTAATTAGAGTTACCATGAAATCCAAAAAAAAATGAGTGAAAATAAGGGGGGGACGAAAAGGACCTTTTTTTTTTTGCATATAAAAGTTAAACCATGAATCCAAGTTTCAGATTATCCACCTTTTTTTTTTCTTTCATTGAAATATCTTCAAATCCCCCATTATGCTTTCTGCAACACAACTTCAAGGTCTTTTGACTTCATCCGTTTCAAATATTAATACTAATTTAAGACTTAATATTAATCAAGATCATGGTCCTGCACCTGTAAAAGAACAAGATCAGGTATATATATATATATGAAAAACGAACCATGATTATCAATGAATTAATCTTATTTATTTATTTATTTATATAGGTTTTACTTGAACCTTATGAATATTTATGTGCTCATCCAGGTAAAGATGTTCGTACCAAAATGATTGCTGCATTTAATGTTTGGTTACAAGTACCTGAAAAAGATTTATTGGTGATTACCAAAGTGATTGGTATGCTTCACAGTGCTAGTTTATTGTAAGTGAATGAAAAAAAAAAACTAATTTCCCATCTCTCTTATCATGGATGATACGTACAGTACAGTACAGTAAAATTGATTATACTTTGAATACATAGAATTGATGATGTTGAAGATGAATCTGCTTTACGTCGTGGTGTTCCTGCTGCTCATCATTTATTTGGTGTAGCCCAAACTATCAATTCTGCAAATTATGTTTACTTTTTAGCTTTACAAGAGATTATGAAACTTCATAATCCTGAAATGGTAACCATTTATACAGGTACGTTTAAATAGATATGTTCATAATCCATAGACATTCTTATCTCATCCCTCTATGTATATCAAAATAGAGGAATTGATTAATCTTCATCGAGGTCAAGGAATGGAAATTCATTGGCGTGATCGTGTTCTTTGTCCAACTGAAAATGAATTCATTGAAATGGTGAACAATAGTATGTATATGTATATAGATAATAGATATATTTATAATTCATGCTCATACCTATATTTATATATAGAAACGGGTGGTCTTTTACGTTTAGCTGTTAAATTAATGCAAGCTGCAAGTGAATCAAAAACGTAAGATTTTCATATATACCTGTGATATGTTATTTGAATGATTTCACTTAATATATATGTATTTTATATTAGTGACTATACAAGTTTAGTAAATAAAATTGGTATTCATTTCCAAGTGCGTGATGATTATATGAATCTACAATCACAACAGGTAAATTAGTGTTATTAGTAGTATATATATATATATATATATTATCTATGTATTAACTGGTATTATTGACGCCTATTATTTATAGTATGCAGATAATAAAGGCTTTTGTGAAGATTTAACAGAAGGCAAATTTTCATTTCCAATTATTCACTCGATTCGAACCAATCCCAATAATCGACAATTATTGAATATTTTACAAAAACGGAGTAATTCAATTGATTTAAAACAATATGCTTTACAATTACTTGAACATACAAATACTTTTGATTATTGTCGACAATTCCTTTCCAATATTGAAAGAGAAGCACGTCAAGAAATTGAATATTTAGGTGGCAATGTAAAACTTGAACGAATTATGGATGCCCTTTGTATTCCTTTACCTTCCTCTGTTCATTCTTCTCATGTATCTTCTCCTGCATCTTCTCCTTCTTCTTTATCATAAACATATTTTTCTTTTACGTAACTTATTATTCTTATTTATTTATTTATTCTTATATAAAATAAAAGCTAAACAATTCACAATCATATAAACCGTGTATACGTAGTGATGATTGCATATATTTTATACCAATTATTTATGGATTACAGTAGTTAATTTTCTTTTTTTTATTTAACCTACGTACGTAACGAAACAAAAAATCTAAATTTCATTGTTTAAAAAAAATGGTTGATCTTCCCCCTTTAGAGCAAATTGGGTTTTTAAGGGGGAGGGGAAAGGATCACAGACGTTCCCAAACTTTAACTTTACTTTTTTTTTTGGGTATTAATAAAATAAAGAAGCTTTGCATGGTTTGACACTATAATTCGTTGGTTTTTCTATATATATATAAATCTACGTACGTACGTATGACAACATCAAATAAAATGGACTAGATTTTAGTTTATATAAAAATAAAAATTTGAACATGGATGATAATGCTATTTTTCTTCTTTTTATTTAAAAAATAGATATAATCCATATATATACGCGAACACTCTTTTTTGTTTTTATGTATGTGACGAAAAGAAAGATGTTTATAAATGTTTATGAGTTAATAGGAAGGTTGAAAGTTATATTATATATGATATTAGAAACTAGCCAAATGTGGATAGAGTGAACGAGATGGAAGTTGAAGAGGAAATCCGTTCGTTGTTAAATAACACAACTTTTAGTATCCTAATATAGTAACCGAGGTGTATGTTGTTGCCACGAGAAAACGGTTTTTATTTTTATTAGTGTTGAATGAATATCAAAGCTACGTACGTACGTATACGCACGACTGCACGTAGAATTAATTAATTTGGCAACCACTTGATTCAATCATTGTAAGTACGTTAGTTGTCTTTTAAATTTCAAGAATCTATATCATTTTTAAGCCTATTCAATGTACATCTCACTTTCATTGTAACTTGGATTGAATTTATCGAGAATACAACTATTGTCATACGTAATCTTTAATTAAATTGTTACAGTCATTTATCATCGTATTACTCTATCTACTTTTCTCAATTTTGTGATGCTTATATATATAAAAAGAAAGAGAGAGAGAAAAAAAAACAAAGAAATTTAAAAATATACTCAATTAAAAAAAAAATAGGGAAAAGTGTTATTCGTTGTCCAAATGTTTTATATATAATTATTTAAAGAAAAAAAAACAAGAACAACGTATGCAAAACAAAGAAATAAGAAAAGAAAGAAAAGAAAGAGAAATTTTGTTGTATATGCTGAAAAAAAAAGGGGGAGAGGGAAAATAAGAACTCGTTATTTAAAAAATGGGGTGGAAAGAAAGAAGGTCCTATATAAAGTTTGGTTTGTACGGTGTGAGAAAGAAGGTTGAAAGGATGGGTTGTGTGAATGATGTTTGTTATGTGTGCTGTGATATATATAAAAAGGGAGGAGAAGAGGGAGAGGGGGGGACCCAGATTTATTTTATGCGGCCGGCGCACTGTGTCCACTAATGAATCCTGAACAAGTAAGATCTTCTTCGTTCATTGTTAAAGGGGATGATCCTGGAGACCATAAACATACTCGGAATAATAATCGTCTTAATCGTTCATGTGAATTTCGGCAACCGGCTATTTAAAAATCAAATTAAATTATTATTAAAATCACGTTATATTTTCATTTATATTCTATGGATCATAAAAATAAAATAAAACATACCTAAAGCTGCACGTTCAAACCAAATACTTGCTTGATGTAAATCTACAGGACAACCAAGACCTCGTTCATAACAATTGGCTAAATGATATTGTGCTGCCACGTGATCTTGTTCTGCTGCACGTTTAAATAAATCAAAAGCGGTACCAAGATCTTTTTCAATTCCTGCACCATTTTGTAAATGAACACCCAATTTATCAAGTGCTCGAGCATGATTTTGTTGTGCTGCATGTTGATACCAATAAACTGCTTTACGATCATCTTTTTCAACTCCAATTCCATTGGCATAACCTATCATTATTATCATTATTCAATGTTAAATTAGTTTCTTGGGAAATACACACATTTTATCCCTCCGAGAAAAATTATTAAAAAAAAAAAACTTACAAAAACCAAGGTTACACTGCGCCCATGGGTTCTTTTGACGGGCTGATTTGTGGTACCAATAGACGGCACGAGCTGGATCCTTTTTAAGACCTAAACCTTCCTCATAACAATAACCAAGAGAATTTTGTGCCAAGGCATTTCCTTGTTCTGCTGATCGTCTGAACCATTTGACAGCTTCACGTTCATTCTTGGGTAATCCAATACCATTTCTATAACAATAACCAAGTGACAATTGGGCAGGCGCATGATTTTCTTCCGCACTCAAATAATACCAAAAGACAGCTTCTTGTTCATTGGCAGTAACACCAATACCATTTTGATAACAATAACCTAAAGAATGATAGGCAAAAATATTACCACGTTCGGCTGAACGTCGATACCATTTCACAGCTTCTTGTTCATTACGATCCACACCAATACCATTTTGATGACAAAATCCTAAATTGTGTTGTGCACGGGCATGACCTTGAATAGCCGCTTTACGATACCAATGGGCCCCTAAAGCATCATCCTTGGCAATACCAATACCATTTTGGAAACAATAACCGAGGTTACATTGAGCCCATGGATATCCTTGTTCTGCTGAACGTTGATACCAAATGGCAGCTTGTTTTAAATCTTGTTCAAGACCAATACCATCTTCATAACAATATCTAAATAAATAAAAAATAATATTATTAATATTTTTTTTTTTTTGTTGAATCTGATGATTTTTTTTTTTAAAAAAAAATAGTAAAGAGTAATTTACCCAAGTGAATTTTGTGCAAAAGCATTGCCTTGTTCTGCTGAAATACGATACCATTTCACTGCTTCCTTGACATCTTTTTCTACTCCTATTCCATCTTCATAACAATATCTAAAGAAACAAATAAAGAAAAAAAACCATTTAATTTTTATTTTTTACTTAAACAACCCTTTTTTTTTATTACTATAATTATTTTCAGATCTCCCCTCCCCCCCCCCTTTACAGGAGGAAATGGTTGTTTAGGAAACAAAAAAGAAAAGAAAAAAACTTACCCGACATTATAGATAGCCACTGTTTCACCTTGAGCAGCAGCACGACGATACCATTTCATGGCTTCGATATCATCTTTCTCAACACCAAAACCTTCACCATAACAATAACCAAGAATACCTTGACCTCGAGCATTTCCTTGATCAGCACTGGCCTTGTACCACCGAAAAGCCGCATGTTCGTCTTTGGCCATGCCAACCCCGTCGTGATGGCAAACACCTAATGCATATTGAGCGGCTGGGTCATTGTCCAGTGTAGCTGCTTCCACAATCCAAGACACTGGACTGGTATGAATAATACGTCGTACACGTTCTGCCCATTCTTCTGCTTCGGCACGATCAATTTTAACATTAGGTCGACCATATTTTCGTAAAAATGCTAAACGAGCCATGGCAAGACCATCTTGTGATTTAGAAGCTTCAAGATAATGACTTTCGGAACGAACGAAATCTCTTTCGACGCCCATACCAAATTCATAACAAAAACCCAAGACACCTTCTGCTTGGGCATGACCGAGAGCAGCGGCTCGACGTAAATAAGTAATAGCCAGTGTAGGTGCTTTTGGATAGCCTCGTCGACCAAATAAATGATTATTGGCAAGTTTAAAAATTAATCGAGCTGAATGGGAATAATGCGTGGTTGTTGTATTGGTTGGGTCGTTATTGTTCGTTAAAAGGGATGGTGTATTAGCGGTGGTTGAAGAACGGGATTGCATGGTAGGACGGTCGTCCGATTTATCATTAACTACTGTTGTCATTGAAGTTGTGGTATTATTATTGTTATTGTTATTGTTATTTGTTGTTGAAGTTGTTGTCATTGCACTTCGACTTGTAGAAGGTTGTGGTAAATTGCTATTGGATTCCTTGTTTGAATTTAACTTGGAAAAAGCAAGTCTAGAACGAGATAATATTTGGGATAAAGGGACGGAAGGAGGAGACATTTGGATGTAATAATATGTAATTTTTTTCTTTGAACACGAATAAGAAGGAGAAGAAAGGAAAAAGAAGGAGGAATAAAAAAAAGAGAGAGAGAGAGAGAGAAAGAGAAAAAGAAAGGGAAGGAGTGTGAGTGTGTGTGTGTGTGTGTGTGTGTGTGTGTGTTATAAGTCAAAGAAGAATAAAGGTACCAGAGAAAAAAAAAGGAAGAGAGAAATAAAATATATAAAAAAAAAAAAAAAATATCGGTGTCACCTGCGGATGAAATGGTTTGGAAAAAAAGAAACTCGTTCCCCCTTTTTTTTGTTTTCCTCTCTTTCTTCTTTCTTTCTAATCTCAATCAAAATTGGTTTTACTCTCCAATTTTGATGATCTCCTTAAAACCTAACCCATCAAAATCTAGTATGATTGACCATATCCGATCTTCTCTCAGGGCATGTTTCAAAGGGAATCGTCGATTATCTGCTACTACTATCGACTCCTTAGTTAAAGGTAAACTTATATATAAATATCTCTCTCCTGATTATTATTGTTACTTTCATAATAAAAACTTACTACTCCCCCACCTCCCCCAAAAAAATTATTATAACAAAAATATATGTTATATATATATTTTGTATAACCTTTTATATTTCTCTCTTCTCCCCCCCCCCTCTTCCCCCCCGAGAAAAAAAAAGTTTTTAAGTTTTATTACTAAACAATAAGTTTCTTATTATTATTATTCTTATTTAAAAAATAATTCTATTATATATGTTTGATTGGTTTATTTATTGTTTTTGAATTATATAAAAAATTAATTATTAGCCGTTGTTTCCGTTGCTCTTGGTTTAAGGTAAATGAGAGTCTCAAAATAAAAAAAAATCCTAAACTAGTATTGTTTGTCTAAATAACTAAACTTAATTCTGTCGCCGACTTTTTAACAAAAAAAAAAAACTGACTTTGGTTTCAGAGTTGCTCATCTCATTGATGTTGCTCTTGTCACTTCCGACCAAATAAATGAATTGATTATATTATTACGACAGGTAGATTCAAACTTATACAATAGACAGTTGTGACGTGATATTTCTATTTTTGTATTATAAAAGTAATATGTATGTGTATGTGTGTATATGTGTGTGTGCTTGTGCGTGTGCGTGTGCACCCGGACATATATATATATATATATATATATATATATATCTATGCACATCTTTGATATAAATATATATTTATATGTATTCAATTTAGGATTACATTCTATATATATCAAATAATAATAATAATAAATGAAACTAACTTTATTTGGTAGGACCCACAATGCCATCAATTGTTAGTATTACAATTCAAAGACCGTTATACTTTTTTATGTCATCGACATGAACTAGAACGACATGTGGAAGCCACGTTAAATCAACCAAATCGATGGGTTTATGTTGATATTCGAGGAAAACAAGGTCCTCCTATTCAGGTAAATTAGAAATTGGGATTTCTTTTCATTCTAAACATCATTTTATTCAATTTTTTTTTTATTCATTAAAAAGAAAAATATTATATTCTTCAACCTCTTAACCCCCTCTTCTCCCTTTTACTCCTTAAAAAAAGCTTTTTTTTCTATTATTTTCTATTCTCTCTTTCCCTGGACCTAATTTGAATCCATCTTTTAATGAAAAAAACAAAAAATTTATATAGCGACCATGTCCTGACATATTTTTATTTTGGTTACAAAATCGATTACAACCCTATTTATTATCATGTCAACAAGAACAAGAAAACCCTTTGTATTATAGTTCAGTAGTTCCAAGTTACATGGTTGTATTGACAGGATTTTTATTAGAATATCCTATTATGTATATGACACATAATGAAACGGATCAAGTGGATCAAGAATTGGATGAATGGGAAACGATACCGAATTGTTTAGGAGATCGTTCACTTTTATTAGTACGAGTATGGCTACACCAACCAAAAGCATTTTGGCAAGACTATATGTTGCTTAGTTACAGTTGTCCATCGGAGAAATTAATAGATTTTCCGGAACAAGATCCGACAATTAAAAAAAAAAATTCAGTTACCATGATAACACCCAAAGAAACAGTGATCCGGGACTTTGAAACAAAATTTCAAGCACGATTTCATCAACTTGAACAAACAACAAAAAATGCATTTTTTATGAAAGATACTCGATTAGAAATTTCTCATGAATATGTTACATTAGATAGAGTGGCGTTATAAACTAACTTTTTTTTTTCCATTTGCCAATTTTGATATTCTTTTATCCTTCACCCCCTCCCCTTCTGGCACTTCCAATATATATATATATATATACTACACAACACACAAAATTTAAAAAACCGTTTCTTTTTTTAGTTTTTTATTTTATTTGATAGTTTCTTCTAATGAATAGTGACTAAGAAGAAGAAGACGTGATCGCATATATATATATAAAGTGAGATAGAGAAAAACAAGGGTTTGTAAAAAAGGGCATGGAAAAAGAAAAAGTTAATTTTACGCAAGTAGGGAAAAAAAGGTTGTATATTTATATAAATCAGTTCGATACAATTTAGAAAATGGAGAGTTGTTAATATATATATATATATATATTTTGGAAAACCCCAATGTAATATAAAAGATAATGCAAGATGATGAGGTGATGTGTGATAACTAAAAGGGTAAAATAAAATAAAAAAAAATGATCGTGTTGCTTGTGCTTGTGCTTGTGCATTTGTGTTTATGCTTTTTTTTTTGGTTCTTATTTTGAGAAGGGTATATATATATGTGTGTTTATGTGGAATGTTTAAAGAAAGATAATGCAAGAAATAATGAAAATATGGGTAAAGTAAAGAAAAAAAAAGATCTTTTAGGTTATCTCATCACGAAAAAAAAAAAAAAAAAAAAGTCTTGAGTAGAAATTTTTATCGAGGACGATGACGTTTAGGACAGTTCCAGGCGATATGACCATCTTTACCACAATAAGGACAAGCAGATGATTCAGTTTGATGATAATTTGTTGGAGTATTCATGTTGGAACTCATATTTTACGTGTAATAACTTGTTGAACTTGGTGTTGGTTTTTCTTTACGATTTGAAAAAAAAATGACGCGTATATATATATATATGAAAAACAAAAAAAAAAAAACCAGACAACCGTGGGAGAAAAAAAATATATATATAAAAAGGGTAAGTTTTATGTGGAGAGGTGAGAATGTGGAAACAAAAGAAGAAGTCAAGTATAAATTGAAAAGGAAGAAGAATAAAAAAAATAACTTGATCTTATCTTATCAAGATGTTCTCTGCCAGTGAAAAAAAAGGAAAAAGGAGTTAATCACCCTTTTCTTTCTTAAACTTCAACCCTTTTATATTATAATGGGCACTTTTTTTGCTTTCCAGGTCCCAAAAATTTGCTGATCTTGTCATCCAATCGCACAACGTCGTTTTATTTTCATTATATTTTTTGTTTAACCCGCGGAATGAGTGAAAACCTTATCTTTCTAAGTTAATAAATAACATCATTTCTATATACATATTACGTTCTCTCTTGGTTGATATCAATTTGACTTATTTCGGAACTCTTATCCGGTTTCCTTTAAACTTTACTAACATGTTTTTTTCTTTTCTTACCCCGGAATGATATGCTTTTTTGTTGTTGTTTTTTACCTTATGCGGGGTACATATTTTTTCGGTTTTTCCGAATGTAGAATCACTTTTTGTTGTTTAAGAGAGAAGGGAGATTTACTTTTCACACACAAAAGGGATCAAACTCTGTTTGAGTTAACAAACAAACAATCTTAACTCACTAAAAAAAATTGTTATTAGTTTCCATTGTGGTACACACAGCTATTTGAAAAAAAAAACACGCGTTATTATTATTAAACATGGGCGTTTCTCTCTTAAGAATTGTATAAGTCATCAAAGAATATTAGGTTAGGTTAGCTTTTCAATAAGGCTTATTCTCTCATTCCAAAATCAGCCCTTCACTCTGTCTAAAGAAGAAAAGAAGGCATCATAGTAAGAACGTTTATATATTTATACATAAAACGATAAATTAATATTATTATTACTATTTAATAACCCATGAGATCTCATGTTTCTTTTTTAAATTTTGTTTTGCACTTTTTGTTATAAAAATTTTTTATGGTTTTATATATGGGTTACAAGATGATTTAAAGTACTAACCGAACTTTGTGTAATTTGTACTTACAAAAGATAAGGTGTGTTAAGTCGGTGTTCATAACGTTTTCATTATCTAAACTATAAAAAAAAAAGCCATCATCTTTCTCTCTAAAATATATATTATGTTTGTCTGTGTGTGGGAGAGGAGGTACTTAATATAGTATATCATAATAATCCAAAATGTGGGGAAGAAAGTTCCCACATTATTTTATTCATGGCCATTTATTTGTTATGTGATGTGACCAAAAAAAAGTTTTTATTTTACCGTGAATAAGTTGTTGAGTACTGTAGATCTTATTCTAACTAAAATAATAGTCTTCTTTATGAAATAATAAGTACGTATATGAGGCTCAAACAACAAAAATACAAGTGATAGCTATGCATATATTAAAACAACTATATATACGTACGTAATTAACAAAAAAAGTCAATATATTCTAATTACTACGTCTATTTGTTATTACGTATAAATGTAATAATATCAATTGAAGCAGTAGACTTTATAGTTTTTCCATTTTATTTTTATTTGTAGCTAGAAAAAAAAAATTAATCTAATTAACAAAAAGAAAATATAGAAGTCAAATTTATTTATTTTTTGTTTGCGTTATTATTATTCTGATAATTCAATAACAACAAACCTGTTGTTTCACGTTAGTTTCAAAACTTAAAAGGTGTTCCCCTCCTCTTTTCTTCTCGACAACAAGAACTGATAGTAACTAAATTTTCTAATGCTAATTTGATCGATTATCGATCAAATAATAATAATAATAATAATAATAATAATAATAATAATAATAATAATAATAATAAAAGACTACAGCTTTATTTGGTTGAAACCAAATCTAAACTTTCCTTCTCCAAGACTAAACCTCACTGTGTATCTTATCTTCAACCCACATAGTTAAAAGCTTATTACTCTTTATACGTGCATACTAGTAGAACACATCTCTAATATAATACCATATAATCATAGATGCAATTGATTTTTCTGATGTTTTGAAAGTTGAAATATCACCAGTTTATAGTATGTACACAAATAATCCATTTATATATACTATTTCTTGTCAATTATGTATTTCCCTCGGTCATGTTTACTTAATATTGATTAGTAATTTTATTGACGATTTTCCTTTCGTTTGCTCCACTATATTATAGTAAATAACCACACTACATTAAATGTCTTAATTTAAACTTTCTGATAAATCATAATCACAGCATTTTGAAAAAGGTACAGTATGAACTCTTGTAGTGTAATGATTTGACGTCATAAATTTGATAAAAAAAAATTGTAATACAGCTTGTATTGAGATCCTGCAGTACACGTCCAATTTCATACTTTTTAGTTGTTGACCAAACTAATTGTGTTTTTGAATAAGATTGGGTATGATTGTTGTTATTGTGTCGTAATGTGGGACTTTTGTTTTCCAAATATTATTATGGGGACTAAACCTTAATATATGAATGTAACTAGTAAAACGTTCTTATCCATTCTTCCAGTAAGTAAGGAATTACGACCTGGATTGTCAATGATGAAGTAAATATTGAGGATACCATTGAAAAAAAAATCTCCACTTTTTTTATCCCTTTACGCATTCAGTTGTGGTAAGTACTTAGAAAGAGACAAAAAGAAAAAAACCTATTTTTTCTGTATAATGTATATATATTTTGGTGAATTAAAACTTTTTTTCTTTTGGTAACACCGCAATGGCTATGAATACATTTTATTACTGAGACGGTGAAAGCATTTTAGTGTCATTGACACACCCTATTTGGAATCGAAAATACAAAGTAGATCGTAAGTTCGCAAGGTAAAGGGTACCTAATATATTTTTAACCCAAAAGTTACTGGATGGCCTTGAACACGGTTGCCACCAGGCGTGAAATGCCTTTTCGGACGACGACCGTTAAATGACCCGGAGCAAAGCGTAGGGGTACATTTAGTCGACCGAAGCAAACGTGGGTGGCTAGTATGTATTATTATTATAATGAACTGCGTATTATATTTTTAATAGTAATAAAGTACAACTAACTAATACGTTTCTCGGAGTAATTCAGGATATATATATTTTTTACTCAATCAAGAACAGCATGGTGATGAATTAAGAGAAGTGTTTGGAGATGAGTTATTAGCAAAGATTATCAGTACAATTAAAAAATCGTGGAGTCGAAGTTGTCCAGAATTTACGAAGGATGAAGTAAACAAAAATTGGAATGGATCTATATCTGTAAGTTGTCAGTAACATTAAAGGGCATTGCCATCATTTATAATTATCTGTTTCTAACTTGTAAAAGACCGTTCGGAGCGGTGCTGTTTTAGAGCCGCTGTTATGTTAAATTTAACAGCTTCTTGCAGCAATGTTGTTGGAGTTTAACAACTCCTAATTTTTTTCTTTAATAAAAACTGTTAGGTTTCACAACTGTTTGACTTCATTCTTTCCAACAGTCAGTCCACAGCATCCGCTGCACAATTTGGCCAATTTAACTGTCAGAAACGTGTTACCCGAACTGTTTAATTATAAGAATTAAACAGTTTGAAACAACTACCACTGCGGATGGTCCAATCTGTTTAGGGATACCAAAATTCTGAGGACGATGTGAGTGAAAGGGGTGATTCACGTAAGAGAACAGTGGCAGAGGTTGGCTGTTCATGGTATTGGATTCATGGATCCGATTAAAACATCGGCAGTTAATGCTGTACGCCGACTGTAAGTATCTAACTACACATGATAATATATGAGGAATACAAGAATGAGCATGATACGCAATTATTAATGATAATTTAATATTTTAAGAATCGAAAACATTCCTCTCAGAACTGTTAAACAAGACAATCCATGCGAAACGGAAGTTTGGGCTATGTTCAGTGACCCAATCTTCCGATCTCTCTTTAATTATTCCCGACCAAAATGTTTATCTTCGTTGGTAAGTCATAAAACGATTTTTCTTTCCCTGCTTTTAGTAAGTATACTAATGTGAAAACAAATAATTAGGACGAACAAGAAAGTATCTTCAAGTAAAAGCAATACCAGACTAGATACTGCCATCAGCTCTAGAAGCCAGATATATTGGAGTCATGACTGAGGGTATGGAGAAGCCAAGACATATGAACCTACAAACAACAATCACACTTTGGCCAAAGATCTTGTAAGACTTGGAATGTTTAACAAAGATCTGATCAATACTGCAAACGTCCGATCTACGATTGGATTCCAAATAAACGGTAAGTTAAATTGCAGAGTGTTTGTCGTATAGTATGGTACATCTAACTTGTGTTTGGTCACTAGGATTCCACCTTACATTTTATACTCTATTATATTAAAATCACACAGAAGTTACAGCTACTTCACAAAAAAGGAAAAATCTTAAGCTGCGCTCACTTTGTTGTGGCATATAAAAACTATTATGCAGCCTTGAACATACTTACTACCAGGCTCGAAGCGCCTTTTCGGGGGTCAAAGGGGGGGGGACCTCCCTTTGTGACGCAAACCGCTAAATGACCCGGAGCGAAACGAAGGGGCTCATTTATCCGAGCGAAGCGAGGAAGGGTTGCTAGCAATCGAATTAAATTCCTATGGGATTTATACAATGACAGAGTTGTCGTGTATCGATATTCCTCAATCTATTGAACATGTCGATCAATTAACAACCATCAGCCAGTTACAATTACTTGCAAAAGTTGCACATGTCTTCGAGATGATTCGCAAAACATCGTTACGTTGTACAAGTGAAGAATGTGAACAGAAAAAAACCAAGAGTATCAAGAACGAAGATTTGAAACAACTGGTAGCTAAGAAACGTGCTCGCAATTCTCTATGTTCATCAAGATTCTAGATATTATGCGTCAAATTATCATCAATCAATCACTTATTCCTATTTCCCCGTGCTTCTTTTTTTTAATGTTATAGTCTGACATTATCTATTCTTTTACTCTCTCAAACTTCGTTTATTCTTCACCCACTTAATTTGCTTGCAATAAGCTTGAATCCCTTTTACATATTATAACCACTGTATATTACCATATTACCAATCACTACATATTACCAATCATTACATATTCACAATCACTACGTATTCACAATCACTACGTATTGTTACGGATCATACAAACCAATCAAAATTCAATCCTCACCCCCTCTTTGAATTCATAAATATTATATATTTATACATATATTCATTTTTTTATTGAAAAGACCTTTGGTAAAGGTCCATAAGAAAAATGGACCAAGTAGTCCAAGGGATATCCGTTATTAAATCTTTGATGTTTATAAGGAAAAAAAGTAACATATAATTTTTTAAAGATATAAGGAAAGCCATGAACTGCTGAAAACTGGATTAACCTACGGAATCTTGAACCATACTTCAACCAAGCAAAACATACTACTAAACTCGAAAGCCGGGGCTGGACCTGGGCATCCATGAGAGAATGGGGGGTTTCCAGCCGGGCCGCCAAGTAAAGCGATTGTTCGTGTATAAACTAACTAGTTCATAAAGTAAATAAAAAAGAAATTGGCTGAATCACCAAAAGTAAATCCTTCTTTACAAAAAAAACAAGAATGATTCGAAAGATGTACGGAGGACAAGAAAAAAAAAACTTGCCATGATAACGTATATTTTGACCATAGCCAATTATAGTCGTAGCTGGAAATGAAAAATCAACTGTGGGTTGGGTCAAGTATTGGTCAGTTGTACTTAACCAGAGTAGTTATTAGCTGTCACACCAGATGATTGCATTTCTGTATATTAGTATCCTGGTTATCATTTTTTATATTTCTAATTATCAGTATACGTTTGACCAGTTAGTAACACTGGTGTGTTTTTTTATTATTATAACAATATCGATTATATTATCTAACATATTAAATAAAGGATTTTTTAAGTGAATTTATATTTATTACGGGTCATTCCCTTCAGATAATCCGTCAACTATACACGAGAAAATCATACTATTTATGCATATTATCAAAGAAATTGGCCTGTGCACCCAAGTTAAAAAAAACAAAGAGGCATAATTTAAAAAAAAAATTGGACCCCTGGTTGAACAGGGCCCTCACTCTCTGGTCTATGCTACAATTTAACTCGCACAGATACAGCAACATCTATAAACAATAAAAAATTCTAGAGTCATATTCATTATACCAAAAATAGAAATCTCAATGGTGCATGCTATCCCATGATTTGAAAAAAAAAAGGTCTGTTCGGGTGTGATACCACAAAATAAAAATAAAATTAGCCAAGAAATTCAACATACACTACGTATGGTATTTATTTTTCTACAGAATGAGGTCGAGAATGGCCAATTGTCAGCAAGATAATTTTTTTTTTGAGATTGATGTATACATAGAGTGTTTTGATATTCATATTCTTTTAATAATAAAAAATATGGCATGATAATAGTTGCGTATTAAGACATCCGATCATTCAGTAGAATTACCACGCAAAAGTATCGCCAAACAAAAATATATATAAATATTGGCTTGTACCCCCATATTTCCCAATAGGGGTTTTTATTTTCTAATTTCCCTTTTTGCCTCGTCTCAATCAATATGTCTCAACAGACGCTGGATTATGAGAGACAATAAATAAAAACTACAAATTTTCAACGTATGTATCCACATATTTTTTATAATGTTACAGACATGTAATTATCAGTACCCCTCCCCCACAATATCAATCACATCTTAAAAGAAACTAGTTTTGCTCCTTTGAACTGTCTAGGTAACCTTGGTGATGGTAAGTAAATAATATTTCGAATTAAAGAAAAAAGATGATTGTAAATTCGTGAGCAAGAAAATAGTATTTTTTTTCCTGATTAACAAAAGTCAGGTATCCAAACATAATAGTTTCTTATGTACCAAAAAAAATAAAAATAAAAAATAATGTAAAACAAACGTGAACGTTTGTCTTTTTTGTTTTACTGTATTAAAAGCTTTTTGTAATAAAGAGCCATCTAAAATATGCACAGGAGTTGTACGTTATTCCTGTCTTTGATATTATCGGGTTGTGTATATGTTTAATAAAGTATTATCATAAATACTTAAGGCCTGTGTAGTACTTCAATCTCTTTGTATTATTTTGTATGAAATTTTATTTATAATTGAATTACGTATTGAACAAAGAGACGAAATATTTATACGTTTCCTCTCTCATTGTAAGTACATAATAAATATTGAGCAGCAGCTACGTAGAATCAATTACGTATTCTCAATAACAATGTCTTTACCAAGCTTTTTAAAATATAATAATATAGTTAAAGAACAATAAGAGGAAGAGACAATAAGACCACTTTTACTAAATTAGCTTGTACTATCATTTCGAAAATATTTAAGAAAAAATAAAATAATAAAAAAGCACCCCTTCGTTTTGAATTTTTTTAGTACAACAACCTATTAGTACTTTAAGAAAGAAAAATAAATGTCTGGTGAAGCTTCTAGCTCTAAAGATATATCGGGAACTTCTTCGCCTATTGAACATTCTACTGAAGAACAACAAACACAAAATGTCACAACCGTACAACAACAAAGTACTTCTCGAGTACCTTCATTGCCAGCAGTAGAAGGGTCTCCAAATAAGAAAATCTTTTCATTTTCTGGTCCAGGTGGTACAAAGCTCATTAATTCTCCCGAAACATACGAGAAATCAAAAGCAATTATCAAATCTTCACCACTATCAACAGCAACAAGTACGTATATCATACCAGAGGATCAGCAAGCAAATGATCCAGTATCTGAATTGCCAACTCGACAATTAGATGGTATCGAAGAAGAGATGAAAAATAATCCAAGAGGTATTGCAGTCTTTCAACTTCTTTTTTATCTGTAAAAAAAATAGCTTTACAACTATGATTATATTAGTAACGGTTAGAATATAAAGAAAGTTGAACTAATACAGGTTTTATATTTATTATAAGAAGCTTCATCTTCTCCATCATTAGCTTATGTGGACCCAAACTACAAATTTCCTGCAGTATCTGAAACTGACAAAGAACCTATCATCTATGAAGAATTAAGCAAATCACCAGGTACGTTATTCTAATAAAGTACTACTTACTGTACATGATAAGAAAAATAATAAGTGGATGATTTATAAGTACCCTACATGTTTGATAACAAACCGATATAAATATACGTATTCATGTATTATACAGAATATCAATATCAGGAAGAATATGACCATTTACCACCCAAATCACCAGTACGAACAGATGAATTTAGAAGTTCTGGTAAATTGTTCTACTAACTTTACACAATTGTATTATATATATCTTTATTTGATGGTAATTTTTTTAATAATGTGTTATTGTTACTAGGCAACATAGGGGAAAAGTCAGTAGGTCAAAAACGAAAGCTAGATAACAATAGTGACAAAGAGCAAGACAAACAACAAGAACGATCAGCCAAACGTATCCATGTTAGTGAAGCAATTGATGATGAGAATAAATATAATGAAGATGATGATCTAAAAGGGTAAATTTCCATTTTTTTTTCATAATACATGACAGCAGAAATTATATAAGCAACAATAGACAACAACAACAAAAAAGAGTCGTTTATATATCTCAAATATTTTTTTTAATAATTTGCTTATTTCATATGTACGTAGTCAAGATTGGAAGGATGTTTTATATGGATTTATTGCAGAATATCGAAAGCATATCGAGAATGAAGAGAAAAATTTAACCATGTTGATTAATGTTTCAGTGAGACTACAAAAACTATTTGCATTAGGTGTTAAATCCATTAAAAAGATTGATGAAGATATGCGAAGCTCAAGACCAGTGCATCCATCCGATGCTATCGATAAGTATAACAAACTTCTTTTTGATGCAATGGCAACCGTTGAAAAGGATTCTTCTTGAAACTTTTTCTCTTAATATTTGAACAACAGTAACAATGTAAAACCCATCGAGCCATTATATATACAGTACATACGTACGATTACTCTTTTTGAAATATTGAAGTTATGCTTAGAACTGTAACGTAACATTACTCTCATTATACATGCCATGCCATGATTAATTTGTTTAAATGAGTATGATAGTTAAGACAAATGCTTTTTATTATTGAAGCGCTAACTTCTTGATGAATAGCAGCTAGCTCTATATGAATAGTCTTTGTGAATTTTCATTACCTCCTAGTGTATGGAAATGAATACGCACTATTTTTTTTTTCAATTTTCATAGTAAAGGATAAGCATCAGTACATATAATATTGATATTACACATAACATATTTTTGCTCTCTTTATTGAATCGAATTAAGAGAAATAAAACGCACTTGTTCATTTTCTTCAATATGTTCACTTTAAATAAACTGATTTATCACTTCTTGTAATATGTTATTAAAGTTATTGGATTCAGGTTGACTGAAACGGTTGAAAACAAGTGGTATAAGACCTTATAAGGTCGAGTATTTTCCAGGCTTAAAGTATTATAGGAAATGCTAGTATTAAATAATCATACTATCCATATTCACTTAAATACATAATAATAGGAAACTGTTGTAAGGAAATGTTAATTTTTTAGTCATGATAATGGAGCACTTTTGGTTTATATATTTTTTTGAACAAATAAATAAAATAAAAGTTGATGAATTAGTAGCAAGCACGATATCTTCGTATACCTACTAAATTATTATGATGACTGAATATATAATTTTCACATGAATATGGACACAGCGCAGCAATACACTCTTTTTTTTTTTGTTTCTCCGAGTTGGAGATATCATGAATCTTTTTTTTATAGTAAGTAAAAATAGTGAAGACCAAAAAGAATGATTGAGTAAACTATATTTTGTTACATTTATTATTTGCGAATAAAGAATAACTTATAAAGTCATGATAACTTTTAATTCATAATAAAGAATATATTAATATAGTTATAAGCACGAGCTTTTAGTTATTGTATGTGAACACACAGTCGTTCTTGTGTGACATAAAATACTTTATCCAAAAAGAGTATAAAAAATCTTACCCTTACATTTTTTTTTACTAACCTTAAAAAAAAAGTTACTGTGGATTTCTTAGTCTTTTTCTTTTTTCTTTCTCAATTTTTTTTATATATTAAATTATCAAATGGATGCTCATGCGGTTACCCTACAACAACTAGATACCAACCAACAGTCTGTAGAACAGCAACATAAATTACCACCGTCAACAAAAGATCCTATTACATCCCTGCCCTTAGTCAATGACGATCTTTGGAAAGATATGGCTTCCGTAAGTAGTCATTCTACTTCGACCACCATAAGTTCCATCAACTCTCGTTATTCCCAACCACCAGTACCTTTGGACGAAGAACTACCACCATCCAAACGTGAACTCATTGCAGGTCATTTGAAATCTATTCTTATCGCACTCTTCCGTTTTGCAACCAAAGGCAACAACTGGGCCTTGATTATCAACCTTTTACATCATCTGTGGGGTGCTCGTAAACTAGTAACATCCAAGAGGAATCAAAAATACTATATTGAACAATATCGTGAATTGCAACCTATCGCTCGTGATGTTGTACGTGGCTCAGTAGCAGCCATGCATCTTACATTTGCCACATTAACAGGGTTGGCATTGAAAAATCGACGCATGTCAACAGATCGATCAACATTGTTGGTATTAACATTAGCAGCTATTGGCCAAACTTGGGCTTATGCAACAACTTACTGGAAATCAGGAACAAAATATACCGCTCGAGCATTACGGCAATCGGGTCTACTTGATGCTATCATATTTACAATTTCAAGTATAGCGTTTTCTAAAACGGTTCGACGGTCAGGGCGCTTGTTATAAAAAAAAAAAATAATAAACAGGAAAAAACTTGTTGACCCCGTCCACCCACTCCTTCCTTCAATTCGTACAGCCTTCTCCCCCCCAAAAACAACAAACGCTCCTTTATTATTTTATATTTTACATAATTTTTATGTTTTTTCCTCTCTCACAAACAAATCCCCCTTGTTTTTCTCTGAGAAACAAAACATACTATTATATCACTTGCATTCTTATTCTTATTCTTATTATTATGTATTGTTTTTTATTATTAATATTATTTTTTATAGTGCAGAATTAAATATACCCCAATTTCTTTTCTTTAACTCTTCTTGTATACATATATGTTTTTTGCTCAGGTGATTAATTATGTTGTACTTTGAACCAGCAGAATTCGATTAATTTGC
The DNA here is from genome assembly GCA_025093555.1 of Circinella umbellata. Lineage (NCBI taxonomy): Eukaryota > Fungi > Mucoromycota > Mucoromycetes > Mucorales > Lichtheimiaceae > Circinella > Circinella umbellata. The sequence continues at coordinate 472,382 of JAIWNF010000031.1, read as the reverse complement.
GGGGTCAAACAAGTTTACATTTCAACATATGACATCCATACCCACCATATGCACCATGCTGACTTTTTGATCTGCACAGACATGATCATTTTCATTATTACCATAGCAATAATGATGTTAGCTATTAAAGCAAGTTTATTTTGACAACACATGGTTTTCTTGATGATCATCAATCCTAATATCATTATGTCATGGTAGTTTTTATTTATTTTATTTTGATAACCGAGATCGTAGATAATGTGTATTTGCGAAATACACGCATTAAAGTAACCATTGCCAATGTCATGTCTAATTTGACACTTAAAATTTCTCTCTATAATAATTATGACAGTAAATTATATGATTACTCTATGTTGTTGACCGTAAAGTAGCAAAATGTTAATGATTCTAATAATTAATCCTCCCGATTAATACTTGTTACTGTAATATGTACTTTTCAAAACTTTATAAGATACCAAGAAAGCTGTCCTTGTCATTTACGATGTTATGGGATTTCAGTGAGCAGTTTTAAATCTTTTTTGCTTTTTTTTTAAACCAATTCATTCATATCTCATTTGATTATTATGTAGCGATCAACTAAACAAGATTTAAAATGTGTTTCATAAAAATAGTATGGACAACATTACTTGAGCATCAAGAGGCATATTTTTGGTATATGAAACTATAAATCACTATAATAAATTAAATTCAATAGCTGATAGTTTTGACAAGCAGTATGGTAATTGGACCCCGAATTAAAAGCACGCGACAAACGCGCTTACTGTCCCTAATTTTTTTTTTTTTTTTTTGCATTTTTCACTTTCTTCCCTAACTCACTACTTTTTATTACAACAAAAATATGTCTATCACGAAACGAGACAGTTACAACATTCGTATTTTAGGACAATCACTTTATGAGAATGTTGCTTCAAGTCATGTATTAATGGTCGGTGCAGGTGGTATTGGTTGTGAACTTTTAAAGAATCTTGTACTTTCAGGATTCAAAAACATTAAAGTGGTAAGTTGTTAAGTGGTAAGTGGTGTGTGCGTGTTTTATCTTTTTACACATGTCAAGCCAGGAAACATGTGCTATTGGTTTTTGTCTATCATTATAAAATATTGTAATTAGATAACACTAATCTTTTCCTTTTTTTTCCAAAAAAAAACTTCCAATAACAACGACAAATAACAATAATGACAATAGATTGATTTAGACACGATTGATATTTCCAACTTGAATCGACAGTTTTTATTTCAAAAGCAACACGTGAAAAAATCGAAAGCTCATGTAAGGATTTTCTCTCTTTTATCAGCTTAATACCTTGGGTGTGGGGGTACATTTTCTTTTTTCGTTGGTCTAAAATATACTTTTAATATAATATAGGTTGCAAAAGAGTCTGCCCTCAAATTCAATCCGAACGTCAATATCACATCATATCAAGCTAATATCAAAGATCCAGAATTCAGCGTTACCTGGTTTTCTCAATTTACTATTGTATTTAATGCATTGGATAATTTAGGTATATAAGGAAAATAGCATACGAAATATACATAGTATAAGTTAAGTTGACATATTTGTATATAGAGGCTCGTCGACATGTCAACGAAATGTGTTTGGCAGCCAATGTACCATTAGTAGAGTCAGGTACGACTGGCTATCTTGGTCAGGCCTATGTCATTAAAAAGGTGAGAGGAAAAAAATTAAAAACTATTTTATTATCTTACAATCCTAACATACATACCGCACTGGTAGGACGTTACCGAATGTTTTGTTTGTGAACCAAAACCAACACCTACTACATTCCCTGTTTGTACAATTCGTAGTACTCCTAGCGCACCTATTCATTGTATTGTTTGGGCAAAAAGCTATCTTTTCAAGTAATTATTATTATTTTTTTCAAAAAAAAAAAAAAAAAAAAGATACAAAAGTATCAAATTATAAAAGAATAGAGTGTGTGAAAACTAAAAAAAAATGGTATGTTTATAGTCAATTATTCGGTAACTCTGAAGAAGAAGAAGAGGATTTGCAAGTAAAAGATTCAGATAAAGAAAATGGTAAGCTTTTCAATGCGAACGAAGTAATGAAGGGTGTTTTCATGGGGAATGAATAATATTGTATGAATTAACTATATGTATCTGTAATCTAGCTGAAGAACTCGAAGCATTATCACGAGAAACCGAAGAATTAAAACAAATCAAAGCTGCGATGGGAACTGATGCATATACACAAAAAGTATTTGACAAGGTTTTTACATCCGATATTGAACGATTATTATCTATGGATTCCATGTGGGAACATCGTGAAAAACCTACTGCTTTGTTTTTCAATGATATTGAAAAGGAAGTAGATGATAAATCTAAAGATGTAACCGAAAGTGGATTGAGAGATCAACGAGTATGGAGTTTGAAAGAGTGTCTTGATATGTTTAAGGATAGGTACAATATGAAAAAAGAAGAGCTTTTATTTATTTATTATGTGGAAAACAGAGGGAATAGAAATAGATGGAGATTAATATAATTTATTAAAAATATAGTGTTGAAAGGTTATCAAAGAGATTACAAGAACTTAAGAAAAAGGATAATGATACTATTTTATCTTTTGATAAAGATGATGAAGATGCAATGGATTTCGTTACTGCTACAGCAAATCTTCGTGCACATATATTTCATATCCCACAAAAGAGTAGATTTGAAGTTAAATGTAAGTTACATTTTAGATATAGATAAATATAAAGTGTAATGATATATGTAGAAGACTAATATAACTATGGATAATTAGCTATGGCAGGTAATATTATACCAGCTATTGCAACTACTAATGCTATTATTGCCGGTATAGCTGTGATGAAAGGATTTGCTGTACTTCGTGGTCAAGTTGATAAAATTAAACGAGTATGTATATTCATTATATTTGAAATATTACAACAATGCTATGAAAATAAAAAGAATAGAAAAGAAGATAAGAAAAAATCTAAAAATGATTTGAAAATAGACATATCTGACAACAGTTGGCCGACAACGACCTTTACTAATGTTGGAAGATCCACCTAAACCAAATCCTGAATGTAAAGTGTGTCAAACAATCACTGCGATGGTAAACGTTGACTTTAAGCGAGCCAAATTAAACGATCTTTTGGAAATCGCTATTGTTAAAGGTGCTAGTCTTGATATTGAAGAAGTAACAGTCATGAATGGAAACAAGTAAGCCCTGGATCTACATATATATACATACAGAAGTGGAAAAGTTAAGAAAAGAATTTAAGACTGATTAAAATACTTCCCCTCCTCTTTTTTTTCTATGTTTTGCAGGATTGTTTATGATGTCGATCTGGATGATAATTTACAGACTCTCATAAAAGATTTGGGTATAACAACTGGCAAGATTCTTCGGGTTGTATCGGATGATGGGGACGAAATTGACTTAGTGCTGCAGGGGGTGTATGTACAATTTAATTTCATTATCTTTTTTTTTTCTTTATCATATAATACTTTTTTCTACTATTTGGATGAAATTAATAGAAAAAATAATTTATCAATTCTTTGTTTATATTCATTTATATATACATGTAGAGATGATGCCGAGTCTGTTGTTGAAGTACTTGGTGGATCTATCCAAAAGAAGGAAAAGAAGTTGACACCTACTTCTCCAGTACTTGGAGAAAAACGCCAATTACCATCGACTGAATCTATAGCTGAAGCGAGTTCAAGTAAAAGACCAAGATTAGAAGATTCTAGCATTGTAGTACTTGATGATGATGATGATACAATTCTACTTGATTGATCAGTATAATCGTTATTATCGTTTTTTATCATTTTTTTTTTAAAAAAAAAAAAATAGGCGCAGCTTGTTACACACGCGTGCATAATTCATTTTCATTATGCAACTTATTAGCTAGCTACTTCCTCCTGAGAAACTCTCTCACACTCATATTATCCCATACGCATACATATAATATACAAGTAACTCCCACACGCATTATTTCATTTAACTCAACTCCTCTTTTTTTCACTTTTTATTTTTTTCATAACAATAATAAAAAAAAATGTTAAACATCCAGCAAAATACTAAACGAGTGCGCGATGAGATCGAAGACTATTCGCAACAACAACAACAACGACGAAGAAAGCGTCAATATCATCCATCATCCATAATAACACCATCAATAATACATGACTTTACTTTGAAGGCTTATACGCATCAACATGGTATTGTTGACGTGCAGCTTTCTAAAATATTAACAGATTTTAGATGTGCTGTGTTGTTTTGTTATGCACATGATTTGTAAGTTTATACTCTTATGACAGTTTAATAATAAAAGTAATATACTAACGCGTTTGACCATTTATCCTTTACATTTTAAAAGTACCCAACAAGCTCAAAGCGATCTACGATTGATCGAGTACGATTGGGAATTTTTATTTATTTATTTTGCAGGATCGAATCAAAAAGACAATGAACTCATCGCTTTTTTTTTTGTTTTCTTTGTTTAATGTTAGAGAACATGCAGAAAGGTTAATACATACATACCAAACAGCACCACTTGCTTTATCAACAGACCATTCTCAAATCCATTATGCCTTTACCTGTTCTTCAAATGGGTTAAATTTCAAGCCGACTTTTCCATTAAGTAAAAAAAAAAATCCAGCTAAAATGAACATGTTTTTGTATAACCATAATAATAACGAGACATGAATTTTTGTTTTGTTTGATTAGTTTCGGACCACCTGCGCTTAATAACAAATCACTTGGGAATACTTGATCGGGAACAAGGTTGTTCCAAAAGGTAAATAAATAATAAATAGATTATAGAGATAATTACTTGAACAGCTAATTATACAAAATAGAGCTGTTTTTATTTTGGATCCAATGAGAAATATATACCATACGATTCATTTACAAGAGAACGAACAGTTTCCAATGGCAACCATCATCAACATGGTAAAACAAGTTATATATGTGTGTGAGCATGATTTTTCGTGCGAAATACTAATTATATTTTTATGTAAACATTCTTAGGTTGCGTCTTGTACTACAAATAACATCCCAATACAATTATAGATTGTATCCTTTTCCTTTTTTTTAATTACATTACTATTAATTACTTTCACGGATAACTCAAAAAAAAACAAAGTTATCATTACGTACCAATTATCAATCTTATAACAGGGTAGAAGTACTATACTACCTTTCACATATCATTTAACTTTCATTTAATTTCTGTGGTATTCACCCATCATATTCTTTTCTCAATAAAACAAATAATCTTTTTCTATGGACAGATTGAGCTTTATGAATAACAAACAATATATATATACTAGAGATCTTAATCTGTTTCTATTTTTTATAAATTAGATTTATTTATTTTTAAAATAAAAATATGACACATCCTTTATTATTATTATTATTATTATTATTAAAATAATGGGTCATTAAAAAGAAACGAAAAACACACGAAGAAAACGAAAGCAAAATGAAGAGAAAGAAATTGGAAAAACAAGAATAATAATAATAAGAAAAAAAAATTTACAAGTTTAGTGCACTAAAAAAAAGGATGTTGAAAGGGAATATAAAAGAAAAAATCCTTTTGTGGTGTGTATATAACTTTTTAAATGTTGTTGTGTGATATTATGATATGTAAAATTTTGTTAGACTAATGAACTAATGAAAAGAGAGTATGTTGGGGGGGAGATGATATGGGTGAATATAATTTATTCATAGTTCTTCCAACCAAAGTTTTGATAGTCCTTTTCAGCATATTCATCACCAACCCAGTATTCCTCAGCTTGATTATCAGCAAAGTAACTATCATCGCCAATAAAGATCTTTTCTTCAACAATTACAACAGGATAACCAGATGCAGATGCTTCTGCGGAAACAGCAGAGAAAGAAGCGGATGCAGCAGAAGCAGATGCTTTATATGCGGCAATGGATGATGGTGCAACGAAAACAGATGAAGAGCCAGAAGCTTGAGCGGCTTTGTAAACAGCAGAAGATGGAGCAGCCGAGGCAGAAGCAGAAGCGGAAGCAGATTCAGATGCTTGACGCTTGTACATAGCAGAAGATGGAGCAGCTGAGGCAGAAGCAGGAGCGGAAGCAGATTCAGATGCTTGACGCTTGTACATGGCAGAAGATGGAGCAGCTGAAGCAGAAGCAGAAGCAGAAGCAGATTCAGATGCCTGACGCTTGTACATAGCAGAAGATGGAGCAGCCGAGGAATAATCTGAAGCTGAAGCAGATTCAGATGCTTGACGCTTGTACATGGCGGATGATGGAGCAGCCGAGGAATAAGCTGAAGCTGAAGCAGAAGCAGATTCAGATGCTTGACGCTTATACAAAGCGGATGATGGAGCAACTGAGGCAGAAGCAGAAGCTGAAGCAGATTCAGATGCTTGACGCTTATACAAAGCGGATGATGGAGCAGCTGAGGCAGAAGCAGAAGCTGAAGCAGATTCAGATGCTTGACGCTTATACAAAGCGGATGATGGAGCAGCTGAAGCAGAAGCTGAAGCGGAAGCGGATTCAGATTCTTGACGCTTGTACATAGCAGAAGATGGAGCAGCTGAGGCAGAAGCTGAGGCAGATTCGGATTCAGATGCTTGACGCTTGTACATAGCAGATGATGGAGCAGCTGAGGCCGAAGCAGAAGCTGAAGCAGATTCAGATTCTTGACGCTTGTACATGGCGGATGATGGAGCAGCTGAGGCAGAAGCTGAAGCAGATTCGGATTCAGATGCTTGACGCTTGTACATAGCAGATGATGGAGCAGGTGAGGCAGAAGCAGAAGCAGAAGCAGATTCAGATTCTTGACGCTTGTACATGGCGGATGATGGAGCAGCCGAGGCAGAAGCTGAAGCTGAAGCAGATTCAGATGCTTGACGCTTATACAAAGCGGATGATGAAGCAGCTGAAGCAGAAGCTGAAGCAGAAGCAGATTCAGATGCTTGACGCTTATACAAAGCGGATGATGGAGCGGCCGAGGCAGAAGCAGAAGCGGAAGCAGATTCAGATTCTTGACGCTTGTACATGGCGGATGATGGAGCAGCCGAGGCAGAAGCAGAAGCGGAAGCAGATTCAGATGCTTGACGCTTATACAAAGCGGATGATGGAGCAGCCGAGGCAGAAGCTGAAGCGGAAGCAGATTCAGATGCTTGACGCTTGTACATAGCAGATGATGGAGCAGCCGAGGCAGAAGCTGAAGCTGAAACTGAAGCAGATGCTTGACGCTTATACATAGCAGATGAGGGAGCAGCTGAAGCGGAAGCAAAGCTTGCTGAAGGGGCAGCAGAGCTGCTTGCCTCTTCTTCTGAGTCACCAAAGAAAAGGTCTTCAAAGAAATCAATGAAATTACGGCGTTCATTTAAATGGACAGAAGCAGAGGGAGCAGCAGCGGCAGAAGCTGATGAAGCAGCTTGTCGAATAGCACTGATTGAGCTAGCATAAAATCCTCCGCCATTAGAAAAGGATACTGAAGCAGATGATGGAGCAGCGGAAGCGGAGGCTGATGATTGAGCGTTAGCTTGAACGAGTAAAGCAGCCGTTGCGATGGCAGTAAGTGAGAAGCGCATAGCAATAATGATCTGTTAAATAAAAGAGGGTAATTGATAAAACAAATTTACACAATAAAATAAAAGAAGGAAAGAAGGTATATATCAGCGATATATATATATAAAATGAAGGTATATAGAGGAAAAAGAAATTATACTATTTTTTCTATATGGAGAGTTAAAAAAAGATATGACATAGAACAAATAAGTAAGATAATACTATGAATATTGATAGGAATGGGAAGAGTTGAATTTGCGACTATGGTGTTGAGGAATTTTTCATCAGACTAGGATGTTGGGCCACTTTACAAAATACGCGCCCTTTTTTTGACATGAACCAACTATAATAAAATACATTCTTTCGAGAAATTCCCGCTCGTTTAAATGTGTATTGTTATTGTTGTTCCTGTTATCAAACAATACATAAAAGAATTCTTTTTAACAAGTATACAGAAGAGCTAAAAAAAAAGACAAGTGAAAAGTAAAATCATCATCGCAACTGACAAGTTCTTTCTTCTTACTCCCCCAAAAAAGTGTTGTCTACCATAATTTCATCCGATCTCTTGATAAAAAAAAGTAAGGGGTAAAGAAGATCTCCCACTACCCCTAGAAACCATATATCTTTGTTACATCAGCAATAACAAGCAGATATGTGTTGTCAAAAAATTTACTATTCCTGTCTTTTCTTTCTATCCCCCCCTTGATCTTTTTTTTTTTTTTCGCGAAATTTACGCACTGATATTAGCACGTGTTCCACTGATAAGCAGAATCAAGAACAAAAAACATATATAGTTTGGTCTATCTACCTATCATCTAAAAATATTTCCACATGTTGATGATTCTAGATAGATCAGTCATTGTTCTCGTTCCTTTACAAAATACAGTAAAGTTTTTTCTTTTCAGTGTAGTACGTATTCTTCTGACAACAACTTTAATATCTGTGATAATCCACATACCACATCTATCATTTTATTACTGATCAATAGAACTTTCTTCATGTTTAATTCCTTATACTTTGAATTATATTCTATGTATTTTTTATGCTTTAAAACATAGTTAATATCATTGAAAATAGTAACCATACTTTGTTTATTGATTTTGAATCGATGGTGTTATTGAGTTATATAAAGGTTAATTAAAAAAAAAAGATTGCGTATTATCCAAAAAAACCAGAAACATTAGAATATAAAAAAAGTAAAAAAAAAAAAAGTCGATTGTACAACTGGGCTATGTACGTAGAATAATAATATTTTTAATAAAAGTACAAGTCGAACCTAAACGGTCTTTAAGATTTAGAATATGACTTGATAATAAACAAATTATGACGAAAAATAAAAGTATGATACTGATTATATATACATAACATCGGCCGTTATTATTATCTTCTTTATCTTACCAATATTTCAAACAATAAAGGTGGCGTTTTTCATATGTTGTGAATAGGATCTAATTTACCGTATGTTTCACTATAGTTATCTTTTGATGATTGTGAGAAAATATAAGAAATCTTAAATCGTGAATACGTCTACGGTTATTTATTATTATTATTATTACTATTAATTAAAAATATAGAGCTTCTTTTTCAATGTCATGTTATAATTATACGACAACATAGCGTCATTATAGTTTTTACCAATCATATATTATTTTCTTACTTGATACAAACTTTTAGTTTTCATTACGTATTCTGCTTGCTTTGATTCTTCCGAATCTAAAGATGTGTACCTGGAGATGTAGAGGATGGAGCTTTTTTTTTTGTTCTGATAATGTGGAAGAAAAAGGCACAATAATTGTCTCTCTCCTATTTTTTTTTGTTGCACTAACGCCAATCATTAGTGATTGACAACAGCTATAGATCTTTTAAATAATCAACTTCTTCTTTGCGAAACATCAAAAGTTGATTACCTTCGAAAGCATACCTCGACGTATTTCCAATCATATTTTTACTTGGAATGATTCAAAGCTGTATTTTATAATTTCCATCTTTCTTTATATCTATCTATCATACGAATGCAGGCCCATATTCCATGATTTCGCTACACTATGGATGTTCTCAAATCTCACTCACAAAAAAATAATAGAGGTAATAATACGTTGGTTCATTGGATTATAGAAAAGTATTTCATCACATTGGGATGGATCAATTCAATTAAGAAAAACGAATATGTATAGGGTTTAATTCGGGTGAAAAAAGAATTACATTACCGTGTTTGAGGAAAATGCTGCTAGTTTTACGTATGTTTGTAAAGGACAGGTGGCTAATGCCTATTGAAAACATTGAAAAGCGGTATACAACTTTTTTCCTACGCAATGGAATTGTCATAATACTCTTTTGTATATTCAATACTCGCAATCCATTACAGTATGTCAATTGAACACTTTTATCCATTTGCCTATGTATCAACAAAAAGTCGTTAAGTTCTTTCAAAATAACTTTTGTTGCTTATAATACCCTATTTCTAACTAAAGTTTTGAAAATGTGTGATATATAATAGGAGTTCACTTATACATAAGAAAAAGCTTCTAGAAAGTTTTGCGGTAATAATAATAACTTATATATGGTATATTAGAAATATACACTTTCAACTACCACTTTATAATTTGATAGACATATATTACGTAATATATATTAGTGGCAAAAAAATGACGTATTTTATGAACATCTTTTGATCAAACAAACTTTTCTGTTTCTAAATATAAAACTTTTTTTTTATCAACGTATCTTTCACTTATATCCTATTCTTCTTCCTTTCTTTCCCCCCCCCTCAAATCTGACATCTACTATCCTTCTTCTTTCTGAAAAACAAAAAGTTGAATATTACAATAATCCGTGATGGAAAAGACGATTTTTAATAGCATTAGAGCTTTCAAGTCTTCATTTTTCTCATCATCAGTATCACCTGGTAATGACGAAAAAAACGAAATAAAGAGACAAGTGGTGGTTGTTTATCAAGAAATGGAAACAAAAAAAAACCTGTTCTTGATTATCGGGAAGGCCTTAGTAAGAGCTTAGTTTTATCAAATGATATACTCCAATGTTCTAGAACCACTGTACAAATAAAAGAAGATAAGAATGACTGGATTCCAGAAACATGGAAGAAAAAAAACGGCAAGATTATATTACCCCCATTACATAATGATCGAGTATGTTTTCTTGCTCATCAGCGATAACCATTACTGCTACCGTTATACCAATACGTACTGTGCAAATCAATTTTCCAACAAGCACCACTATGCTGTCATTAACTCCAACAAATATTAGTTATCACAAGAGCAGGAATAGCAATAGTATTTGATATCGACAAGAAGAACTTTGTGGTCCATTATATACCAAAATATCTTTTCGATGGACTGACCATGATGCCGCAATAACAACAACAACAACAGTAACTTTGAAGTTAAAAATTAAGCGTCACCTCAGCCTACGGTTCTTATGTAGTCACTAACAGAAGAATCAACAACAACACCAATATTATTTTCTGGTGCATAATCAATAATATGTTTCTATTATAATAAAATGTTTATGGATTATAAATATTATAAATCAACTGATTCTATTATTACATACTACTAATACAGATAAATATAATACTATTTTTCAGAATAATAATATCTATCTTCTCATTATCCTCCTTCTAGCTTCATTGACAGATTTCCATTTTCGCGATGCTAGTACAGTTGTCGTGCCCACAATAATAACTGATCCTAATATACTTAACCAGTCTGGGTATTCTTGGAAGATTACTATACCGAAGAAAAATGCTAAAACCACCTCCAACATTCTAATCATTGAAGCTGGACCAGCTGGGGCCAACTGAAGCCTAATAATATTACGTATAACATATCATTCAATAACAATTATTATTGATATGGATAATAATCAGATTTTATCATTTTATATATAAATATATACCACCACAGAAAAAACAAAGCCATAAAAAGATAAATTCGTTTAAAGATACGTACCCTTTGCTAAGTAAGCATTGCCCTATAAATGCTGTGATACCTGTCATAAAAAGCATACAATATTCAGACCATTCTTTGGGCTGAACAAATGTCTGAAATGTCAGTAAAGGTGGAATGCTTATTAAAATTCCAACTACGCCAAAATAAATGGTAAGAACCAAAAAATGAGCAGCGTTTCCAACTTTACGAATAGTACAATAAGCAACAGCTGATAAAAATGCACCTGCTAAAGCGACAAGAACAGCAAACCCTCGTTCTCCTTTTGCTTGGCCGTCATGTTCCAATGACGGTACGTCATTATTGGCTAATACCCCAAACATAAATTCAGGCTTTACTACCAATAGCGCGCCTGTAAAACTAGATATAACACAAATGCCTTCAAATAAATAAAAAGGTTCACTTAAAACCAAAGCAGCAAGGATAGTGGTAAATATAGGATTCAGGTACATAATGACTATAAATATATATATATATATATAAAGTAAAAAAAAAATTATTGAGGGGATGGATAAATTTATGTAATTTATTAAACTTTCAATTCACACACACGCCTTTTTTTTTTCCGACGCCTCTTAATTTCTAGTGCGCCAAAAAAGCAATCCATACCTGTTGCATCAGCAAGTGGCAAGTGAGTTACTGCATAAAAGTTCAAAGCCAAAGCAAGACCTCCAATAACTCCACGGAATACAAGCCAGGGACGTATGGGTCGGTTTCCAAGTGGGTTGATACCCATATAAAAACATGCAAGCAGGCCCAACACTGTTTGTATAAGTGAACGTGCAAACACAATTTCAAATGACGGAAATGAACTACCACTCAATTTGACAAACAATGTCATGGATGCAAATGCAAATGCACAAATGGCCATCAATAGAAGTCCTATGACTTCTGATTGAACATTACGATTATTAATACCGTTGTTGTTGATTGATGTCGTTGGTAAAAGTGGCTGTCGTTCGTTTTCGTAGTTGTTGTCTATCGTAACTGTTGATTTGCTCTTATCATTGCTGTTGTTGCTAGGTATTATATCAGCTGGTGACATAATGTGCTAATAATGATAATGTATATAAAGGCGGTATATTAAAAAAAGAAAAGAATAAATGTGCTATAGTAAGACACAAAAACGCATATACAGTAAGCGTACAAAAAGAACTTGCCGCGCGTAACATATGTAGTGGTGATAAGGCGCAATTTTTGATATTTTTTGGGTGATCATTTGATGATATATGCAGAGTCTATTAGCAACTCATGTGGTAGTGCATAGAGTTTACAAAAAATAATTTGAATCTTATGCATGTGTAAAAAAGATATATACACTAGTACTTTTGTTATAGAAATACACAGAAAAACTAAATTGTGAAAGATTATGGCCCGGGAATGTGAGAATTAAGGACGATTAATAATACAATCATGCAGGGAACAGCTGGATCTGAATATATCATTACTTTTTACTTTTTAGGTATTTCTGTTTTTTATTTTTTGAGTTGGATATGAAAATGGTATTTCATTAATTAGTTTTGAAAACGTGGTCTATTTGATTATTTATATAAATCTTATATTATTTTGCATTTGATATCTTTACATCTTTGCATTACTAGGTCTATTCTTTACTCTCCACTCTCCATCATTTGCCCAAGTTTTAATAAGTTGATGGGCAATAGCATTGCCTGGTGGCATTGTAAACCGGGATCCAGATTCTTGGTTCAATGCTGCCAACACTTCTTCACGAGTGAACCAGATTGCGCTTTCTAATTCTTTATCTTCCAATTTGATGTCAGTCGTTACTGCTTCTGCAATAAAACCAAACATCAATGAATTGGGAAAAGGCTACGTAATATTATATAAATGTTTCTTATTAGAATAATGTTTATAATGTTTATAATAATAATAGATTCATCTTCTTTTCTGCTTACCCAAGGTTGACTACTATGGTAAAGTACTCGATCCACTTTAATACCTGCTTCTTCATATGACTCGCGGCGTACACATTCTTCAATTGATTCGCCTGCTTCAACAAAGCCTATTTTTATTTTTAGAGAAAATGTTACTAGTTAGACTCTGTTTTTTTTATAACTCTTCCATCCCATTTAATAATGATTATATACTTACCAGCAATACAAGAATACATACGGCCAGGCCATCTCTTTTGACGACCAAGAAGGAGCTTATCTTCAGTAGGGTGAACAATACCAACAATAATAACAGGGTCTAAATAATAACAGTAATTTTTAATAAGAACGCGTGGGTATTTAAATGTAAAAAACATATTGAGCAGAGAAAGAAAAAAAAATTATGTAAATACCAGTTCTTGGATAAGCAAAATTGTGAACACCCTTTTGACTAATACAATCAGCACTGGGACACCGACGTTTATGTCCTGCTTCGTCAGAGATAGTCTTACGTCCACATGCAGGACAATGTAAATTTCGTGTATTCCAATCCACTATTATATAAATTATAGACACAAAGTCAATCATTAATAGTACTATTGTTTAAACCAGCAATTTATCCACCATCCTCTCTTATTACCCATAGCTCTGGCTTGTGCAAGTATAGAGGCAATTCCTTGATCGATTGTAAAAGCTTTTGGAAGCGCAGGTGCAAATTCAAGATTCTTTAATGCAAAACCTAATACATACATACATGTATATAGTAATTAACAACGAATTCTTCTCTATTAGCTTCCTCGATTCAAATAAGCATATACCATTCTATATATAACTTACCTTCAACAAGATTTTCAAGTTCTTGCTTATATGTGCCGACAGGTGTCACATCCAATGCCCAATAAATATGACCTTCTTCGGAAATGCCTTCCTTTTCATCAATTCCCAAAAACACAAGTACGATATCTTGTTCCTCTTTAACGCTCTCTTGTTCTGGTACCGCTTTATCAACAATGGATTTAACTTGGTCATATTTAGCAAAATAAAGACTCTGATTGGAATCAAACAAAGGATCTAAGCCGTTCAATAATAAATAATTGGATCGTGGCGATTGAACCAATCGACGCAAAATATCTTTTTCAGTACGGTACCAACTATACCTATAATATTTAATTCCACAACCAAGATAGAAACACAAACATATCGGAAGATATATGTTTATATGTTAAATTAATTTAATTTTTTTTTTACCAGGTTGTACTACCTAAGATGACAAAATAAAAAATTAAGCTTTTTACCTATTTAATGAACTACCAGCAAAAAAGTTATTCCGATTAGGTGGATAAGGCGATCCTTTAGTAATAACACTTTGCTCTTCTTGTTTTTCAGCTTTTTCAGGTGCTAGAAGTTTGGCAATAGTATCAAATCCCCAAAACTCTGCCATTTGTGAAGCAGTTTTACCCTCAGAATTGGTTGCCAATAAATCACAATCAGGATGTTTCATTAAAAACTCGACAATTTCCAATTGACCATATCGGGCAGCGAAATGAAGGGCAGTCCAGCCTCGATCGTTTTTAATGGACACGCCATTTTTGTTTTGTTGAAAATATTCTAGATCCCCAGAAGCTGCTGCTTCAAAAATGTTACTACTCATTGTATATATAAAAATATAAAGGTAAACAGTTTTAAAAAAAAAATAGAAAAAAGAGAAACAGCAAAAAAAAAAAAAAAAAAAATGGTGTTTCGTGTGAAACGCTTCTCTTTTTTTGCTGACATACGACCTTTGTATTTGTCAGCGCATGAACGATCTATTTGGAAATCCGCTGATTATGAAAAAACATATGCGATCAGGTACAAAAAGTATATATACTACATATGAGAATAATTCGAGATGCTGGATGAGATCGCCCTATTTCAAAACATTTATTATAAAAGACACCTAGTTTATAGAATCTTCAATAGATAAATTATAAACTGCCAAAAAATTCTTTTCTAATATCTTTGAATCACAAGTAATGTATTACTTATTATGGTGCTATAGCAACGGTCCTTTCAGATATCCAATTTCACACTACTCAGTTACAAATTGATATGGGTTTCCATAGCAGCCACTTTTCTACCTATTTCACTTTCAGTTTTTTTCTATTTTTGATAAACTAAACTTTTTTCGTATATTAAATACATCAAATATAAATGATAGTTTTAGTTTTTTTGAGAAAGAGAGAGAGAGAGAGAGAGAGAGAAACATAAGGTTGGGATATAATTCATTTTGTTTTATTTGTTTTTATACACAATTTGATAATATCTATTTTCTTCATTATTAGTGAAATTAATCATAATCATCATCACTTTCATTGGTATGACTTTGAAATATAGATCCTTTCACTTGTGGGGTATTTTCTTCTTTCTTTTTCAATACACCTATATAAAATGAAATCGTATTAAAGTTTTTTTAATAAAAACATTTCATAATTGATATAATCATATAAGAAAAAAAAAAAGGGTCCAATATTATTTTACCTGCATTTGTCAATTTCAATTCTAATACTGCAGTTGAAAAACCATCTGTTCCTCCCAAATCATCAAAACCAACAATCCTAAAGAGAGAGAAAAAATGAGTTATTATCTAAACTGTATCCAAATATATATATTTTTTTTCTTCTGAAGAAAAGAAATAAAGTTGTTCCTACTTACTTTGTTTGTGCATATCCATTTACCCATGCCATGACACATGGTAATACACGCACCGCCAATTTCTCTACCAAAAATGGGCAATTTGACACATTGATTTTGATGAATCTTGTTTGATAATGTTTCTCGCACAATTTCTAATAGCAATATATATATATATATATATAAACACCATTTACTTTTTTGTTTTTTTCATATATATAATTATGTTGATCCATGACTTGTATTTTTCTACTGTCATCTCTCCCCCCCCCTCTTTTCCATTCGATCCAATTCTGTTTTATTTACCTGCAAGTGGGTATCCATAATTTTACATCGTCGAAAATCTTCATGAAAAAAGTGTCCTACAACATATTTTTCTTTTGTTGTAATATTCATGAATTCTTTTTCATTGGTAATCTCTGTGAATTGACCATGATCATTTTCTTGCATAGATTGTCGTCTCTCAAATCTTTATTTACGACAAAACAGGTCAATTAGTTACGCCATCTTTTTTTTTAGATTTATGTTTATTTATTAAGTATAATATAAATATATTTAAACAATGAAAAACTTACTCTTGTTGAATTTCTCTGATGCGTCGTTCTCTCATATGCGCAATTTCTGTGTCTTCTTCTCTTTCAAGTTCTTCAAATAATGCATCATCGTCCTCAATGTCGGATAAATCTTTATTACTACGTATGCCATTATAATAACAAAACATAAGTCACCCATTCATAGTTTGTTATTTTATAATGATGACCAAAGAAAAATTAATTTGTTGATATGTATATTCTATTACCTGATGCTCATGTCAAACCAAAAAACCTGTCAAATATAATGTAATAAAAAAAAAAAAAGGAACCGGAATTACTTTACAGCTCACAAAAAAAAAAAGTTTAAAAATGCTATTTTAACATAATTCAGTCTCCGCAACCAGTTTTGTAACTTTTTTTTTATATTATTTTTTCTGTATTGATCGTAAACGGAACAACGAAAAAACCAAACATGGAAGAGGAATTAAAACAATTACGTCAACGTGTTGCTGAATTAGAAGCTAAATTAGAAGAAGAACAACAAAAAAAAAGTGATCAATTGCTTGAGAAACAGGATCAATTAAATAATGAAGAAATTCGTCGGTTCGGTAGACAATTGATCTTACCGGAATTCGGACCGGAAGGACAACTCAAGTTAAGAAATAGTTCAATATTAGTTGTTGGTGCTGGAGGGTTAGGTGCACCTGCTATACTTTATTTAGGAGCAGGTGGTATTGGTAAACTTGGTATTGTAGATCATGATGATGTAGATATATCCAATTTACATCGTCAAGTGATACACAAAGAAAGAACACAAGGCATGAATAAAGCTGTTTCTGCTATGTTGGCAGTTCATGAGTATGTTGTTTCTATTTTGTTTTAATGTAACAAAAACATGATGGAAGTGGGATATAACTTAACATTTTTTTTTTGTTTATTAGAATTCATCCACAATGTCATGTGACACCTTATCCTATCTTATTGGATAGTTCAAATGCCCTTTCTCTTATTAAACAGTAAGTAGTAATATTTCAATTATGATTTAGAAAAGGTAAAAAATTTATAGAAAATGTAATGACTTTATTTTACTAAACAAAATAATAATAAAAAGATATGATGTAGTATTGGATGCAACAGATAACGTGGCCACTCGTTATTTACTTAATGACGCATGTGTTTTGGCTGGCAAACCATTAGTTTCAGGTAGCGCACTACGAATGGATGGTCAGGTAAATAAAAATAGAAAATATAAATAAACAAACGAAATTGTTTAATATGGATGGAGATGCACATATATTAAACTTTCTGTTATTATTATTATTATTAGTTAACGGTATATAACCATAATGGTGGCCCTTGTTACAGATGTATTCATCCAGTGCCACCACCACCAGAAACTGTGACCAATTGTTCTGATGGCGGCGTACTTGGTGTCAGTAAGTTATTCATTATTACTGCCGATCAATTTACCGTTTCTGGACGTTTCTATAATATCAAGCACATGATATTTATCCATTCATATTCTTTTCTTTGTGTAAAATAATGTAGTTCCCGGTGTGATTGGTATATTACAAGCATTAGAAGCCATTAAAATTGTTGCTGGATTAACTGGTAAGAAGCAAATGTTGAAACATTATAGATCTAGTAACATTATCATCACCCTCTTTGTTCACCACCCTTATTTATTATTATTTAGAAAATCAAAGTTCACATAGCTTCCTTATATTCAATGGATGCTATTCACCCATGTTTCGATCTATTAGATTACGTGGAAAAAAAGAAAATTGTTTAGTATGTGGAGAAAATCCTACTATTACCGAACTGATCGATTATGTAGAATTTTGTGGAAGTGGAGCTACAGACAAGGTAAATAATAGTAATAATAATAATGACGATTATGATGACTTGTAATATCTGAAAGTGTTTATGATGTAATGAACAAAAGAAAAAAAAGCCAATATATTACAATGGTTATTATTGTTGTTATCATATTATTGCTGAAAGTGAAAAAGGAAGTAAAAAAATTAGATACTAAAAGAGGAGAAACCTAAAAAAACATGATATCAACAAATAATTTAGGAGGCATCACTTTTTGTACTAAAACCAGAAGAACGCATTAATGTTCAAGTAAGTAGTGATTTTTATGAAAGAAAAACACATGTCTTTTTTCTAAACAAGAAGTAAAATATTATGTAGCAATATAAGAAAGTGGTAGAAAATAAAGAAAGCCACTTATTATTAGATGTAAGAAGTCCTGTACAATTTAAAATCTGCAGTTTACCTAATAGCATAAGCATTCCTTTGGATAAATTGGAATCACAATTACCGGGATTAAGAGAACAGATAGAAAAGCAAAAGGCAGAAAATGGTAAGCAAGTTTTTGTTTTTGTTTTATCTATCAACAACAAATAAGACCAAAATGAAATTCACATTCTTTTTACATTATCAGTTTATGTAGTATGCCGATTAGGAAATGATTCACAGTTGGCAGTACAAATGTTACAGAAATATGGTATCATGAATGTTCAAGATATCACTGGCGGACTATATAAATGGGCAACTGATATCGACACAAGCTTTCCTATCTACTAAATAGCTTAATATATCGTTGTACATGGAAATCACAGACTGTATTACAAACGCCCTATATTTTTTTTTTCTTATCTTGTAAAAAAGAACGATTTACAATATACGCGCGTATTTTTGTTTTTACGTGCTTATTATTTTTAAGCATAAATTATTGGTTTCTTTATTAAATAATCATGCGAATCAGAAACAACAACTCATCACTGTGTTATTATTATTATTTATCATTATTACCCCATGCGATTGTTTCTTTACTATTAGTAGTAACCCCGAAAGAAATCATATATTAAAATTTCCCTCTCCCCCACCCATGATAATGATGATGATGAAATGGTTATTATTATTTTTTGTGACGTGAAAAATTGAAATAAGGGGGGAGGGGGGGAAACGAGTTCGTTTTCCTTTGCCCCGCAATAATACTTTTTGGAATTTAGGGTTATAAATGTTTCTTTTCGGCTTTTGTTTTACGAAGAAACAAACATACAAAAAAAAAAAAATAGTTTACACAATTAACCTAGTAAACAAAAGATAAGCAAATGTTAATAAAATTGAAAACGTGACTCTAACATGTTGCTACGTACGTTATACAAAGATAGACACTTTTTCTTTTCTAACCAAAGCCCCCAATGTTGTAGTCGTTTCTTTTTTTTTTTTTCGGTTAAAAAGTATCAAGGAAATTTACTTTTGCGGGGTGATAGGTTTTGATTATGTGTATATATAATGCAGAGAGGGGGGAGTGAGGAGAAGTGAAAAAGGTGTGGAACTTTGCCAATGATTGGTGCTGTTCCCCTAAATTGGGTGAACGGTCCCAGGGCGCAAACAACGAAAAGTATCGGAAGCTAGCAAACGGGAATTCTTTTTCCTGCTTTGGCTTAAGACCTAACCAATCATTATCGTCTTACTAACTTTGCATACTTTGCGTGGGGTGAAAAAAAAAAGGTATTATGAGAAACAAAAAAAAAACAAAAAAAGAGCCGTGCTCATTATAATCAAATAGTTGGAGAATTTCTCATTTGATTCTCCTTTTTTTTTTATTATTACTGTTAACTCTCATAAAGCAAAAGAGTAGTTTTAATTGAATAAGTTCTCATTAGTAAAAGCTAAAAGAAAAAAAGTGTGTGTAAAACGGATTTTCCGTTATCTTTAAATTCGTTAAGGTTTATTTTATACAGATATGTGATACATAAAAACGCGAAATCTTCGTTGGCGTGTGTAACGTTACTATAGTGAAAACCCTCTTTGACAGCGTTTATAAAAAAAACAGCTGAACCTAATCGCGTGTTTGCCACGTTAATCTTATTTCTGATTGGTTGCGTAACAAATAAGGAAATTCTTTTCGGAATTGATTTAACATAACACTCTTTCATCGGCCAAGTTCTTATAACAAAAAATCCGCTCTTGTTTTTTTTTTTAATTATGTGCGTGAGTTTGAGATGCGAGAGGAATAAAAAAAAAAGATCCCGAAAAGAATAACAGGGTTTATAAGGTTTACTGTTCATCGCCCGAAAGGTTGACCATCACGCACAAGAAAAATATACCGTAACCGCGGGATAACTTTTGTTTGGGGGGGTAAAAAAAAAAAAAAAAAAAAAGTATAAAGACACTCTTATTTTTCTTTACTTGACTCTTTTCTTTTTTTTTCTTTCTCTCTTCTTCTACATAGCAATTCTATTCTTTAGTCTTTATTTATAACATTATATCAATTTAATGCTTCACCGTGCTATTCCCCGCGCTACCCCTACTTTGCATTGCTACGCTCGTTGGTTTCCAACCCAACAATCTACTTCTGTAGCCTCATCTATTCTTTCACGATCTGTATTTTATAACCGACCTAATACCACTTTCCGTCCTCTTACTCGCTCCTATGTTACCAACTCTTCTACTACTACTACATATACCAAACAACATACCAAGAGCCGTTTTAAGTCCATTTCAGCCAGCATTGCACTTACAACGACTGCTTCAATGATGTATTTATATAACACTCAACGAGATCAAAACATTGTCCATGCTGAACACTCAGCCGCTTCTGCAGTCCAACATCCTCTTTCAGCCTTTAGTACTGCCTCTCCAGCTTCTGTTTTGGCCGAATTGAATGATTCCGACAATCGTTCTTTCTTACAAGCCAAATCAAGTCAAGAATTGCTCTTTGCATCTTTTATTTACAAATTATGTACATTTGGATGGCTTGTTGATGCTGCTCCCCATTTAATTTCCTTTGCCGAAACTGTCGGTATGGAAAAAGTAGCCCATTGGGTTGTTCGCAACACCTTTTTCGAATACTTTTGTGGTGGTGAAACTGCAGAAGAGTGTCTTCGTGTCATGGATAAACTCTTACGATCTGGTATTCATTCCATTCTTGACTTGAGTGTCGAAGCTGATGAAGATGCTCAACAAGACGCTACAAGTCAAGAAAGTTTATGTGATTTCAATATGGAAATGATGAAAGTCGCTATTGAAACAGCCGCTCAAGGCGCTCAAGAACACTCGAACTCGACTCCATTGATTGCTACCAAGGTGACTGCTTTGACTCCTCCAGAATTTCTTTTGAAATTAAATAATGCTATTGCCACTTTGGAAAAGGCTTTCCATGAACATCAAGTCGATGGTAAAGTTTCTGTTGCTTCACTTCGCAAGATTACCGATCAAATGTTCCCTACAACCACTGCTCAAGATAAATCTTATCGTGATGAGCTTTTTAACAAATTTGGTCCCAATGAAAACGCTACTGTTGACTTTATTGAATATACCAAGTTATTTAATGCTAGTAACTCTTTCCGTAATGTTTGGTATAATCATGGTGATCTTTTGAGTAAAGAAGATCTTGATACTTATGATCGTATGATGTCTCGTCTTGATGAAATTTGTGCTTTAGCAAAGAAAATCAATACAGGTATCATGATTGATGCTGAACAAACTTACTTCCAAGAAGCTATTGATCATGTTGCTATCACTATGGAAGCCAAATATAACGGCCGTGAAGAAGAACGTGCACCTACTGTTTACAATACTTGTAAGTTTATTATCATATTTTCTTTTCTATCTACAACATTCCCAAGTTCAATCTTTAATCTTGTGTTACTTATCAACATCTACAACTTTTATATATTTATTTATTTTAGATCAAATGTATACCAAAGCCGCATTGAAGAAGGTTAAAATCGATGTTGAGCGTGCTCATCGTGAGAATTTCTCATTTGCTGCCAAGCTTGTTCGGGGTGCTTACATGGTCTCGGAGCGCAAGGTAATTTTTTTTTTCAACGACTCGACGAAAACTAAAAAAAAAAACAAAAAAAAATAGCGACGATATCAACGGAATGCTGACATATTTTCTCCCCCAATTTTTTTTTTATTTTAATTAGCGTGCAAGTGAAATGGGTTACCCATCACCTATTCATGACACCATTGAAGATACCCACGCATCATATAATGGTGGTGTACGATTCTTACTTTCCAAACTTCATGAACATCAAGAAGTGACAGGTGAACCTTTAACCGGTTCTACTGCTCCTATTGTTTTTATGGTTGCTTCTCATAACCGTGAAAGTATCATTTTAACTATTGAAGAAATGGAACGTCAAGGCGTTTTACCACGTTCGGGTGTTGTTCACTTTGGTCAACTTTATGGTATGCAAGACCAAATTTCTTATGCTTTGGGCAAGAATGGTTATTCTATTTATAAGTATTTGCCTTATGGTTTAATTCAAGATGTTTTACCATATCTTGTTCGCCGTGCTCAAGAAAATTCCACTGTCCTTGGTGGTGTTAATAAGGAACGTGAATTGATCTACTCTGAAATTAAGGAACGTCTCAGTGGTAATAAACCAACCGCTGTTATTACCGAAGCTGCCAATGTTGCTGTTAATACCACTACTTCACAAGAATTCGAAACTACCACCGGTGTTGTTGCCGCTGCTGCTACAACTGAATTCGAATCTGCTGGTGTAACTGAACAAACAGCTTAAGAGTTCTCATGTACTCTTCTATATATTTATAATTATTACCCATCCCCCCCTTCATTTATTTACATGTTCACACATATACTTCATCTATTTCATCTCATAACTTTCCTCACATAATACTACGCATGTATATTTTTTTTATATTGTTCAAATCCCTTTTTGTATTCCATGTACTTTTATCTTTTTTTTTTCGCATATTATTTACACATTCACACACTTGTTAAAAAGAAAGGAGGAAGAAAAAAAGTCGAAAAGTAGAGCCTTAATTATCTATAGATAACTTACATATATATATTCACCCTCTCGCTCACTCACTTTTCTCTCTTTTTTTTTTCCTTTCCTTTTCTTTATTATTATTTTTCCCTGATCTTCATATCCTATTGATATTGGATATGTTTATACATAGTCTTTTTTCAAATAAATAAATAAAATTATATAATATATATTATAAACAAATAAATTTAATAATTTGTTATTTTCTTTATTACTTTAAATGATCGGAATGTTGTTGTTATTTGTTATGATAAGTGCGGGGAGGTAAGGAAAAGTCGGTTTAAGAAAAATTTAAAAAAAAAAGTACGCTAAAGTAATGTGAGATCGGTAAACTTTATCCAAATTGATTTCAGATATAGTTTCCTTTGTGTCACACACACCAAACCTACTTTTTTGTACGACGCTCATTTATAATATTGACGGGGGATTAGGGCCATGTAATATGTACTTCCTTTTTAGCATTATTATGTACGAGATTGGGGGGGGGAGTAAAGAGAAAGGTACTCAGAAAAGGTGGAGAGAAAAAAAAGATCTTTTTTTTATATAACAGGAAATTTGGAGATGGCGAACCCTCTTGGGGGGGAGGGGTGAAACATTAGAATGATTGGTTCCAACATATGTATTGTTATGTTTTTTTCTAGGATTTATAAACTCCCCCCCCGGATGAGACGTGCAGTTTTCTTTGCCACTGATATTTGAATATTTTTTTTCCAATAACTGGAGAAAATAAGAAATCAACTCACACGCCTTAGCATAAGGGCTATTCCAGTCCCCATGACAGAAGTACTTTGTCCCTAGACCTTCGCTGGGAGACGATGTACCCCGCGACACATGAGGCTGTGAGTTACATATTTAACAATATGTTTATAAAACCAGAAAGGACCAACATAAAAAGGTCTTGCTTTTTGAGTGTTAAGGATCTATTAAAAAATAAAGCAAAGTTAAAGGACTCATTTCAGTATATTAAAAATAAATACTAAAAGTCAGTTATCTACTTATGTACTTCACATATAGAGGTCATCATCACCTGTCACGAAGGAAAGATATATTATTACTTACTCCAAATAATGGATTGTTTGGAGATATAGTTGAACCCCGCTTTTTGCACAGGTGAAATTTGGCTGAACAGTAGTGCAAAAAGTAAAAGATAGTGAAAACAGAGTGGGGCCTTTGGTAAAAGATGTGGGGATGTTCAATAACTGGATGTAATAGCACTAGTAAGGAAATTGACTGATAGCATCCTTTGGCCACCAACGAAATAAAACCACAACAGCAGATGAAAGAAAAAAACTAACTTTTGTTATAAAAATCGTCGACGAAAGAAAGGTTTTGAAAAAAAAATCAGCATGCGAGGGAGTATTAACCAAAAGAAAAAAATTGGATTGCAAGAAAGGAACAGCTTGTATAAGCAAAGTGATAACAATACCAAGAGAATAGAACCAGATGCCCAAACGACTTGCTTGTTCGATTATTAGATGAGGTGGTAAAAAAGAAAAAGTTCATTATAAAACAGATCCTTATTGAATAGGCAAAAACTATATTATTATACTGTATTGTTGCCTACATGTTTTATAATAACATCAATATATCTACTTATCAGACACAATCATTGAAAATTTGGAACGAGTCTTGAGGAATGAAAGGGTTTTTACTTTTTATTTTTGATTATACCTATTAAGAATGATCTACAAGTCCCAGAATAATAAAGTGTATACGTTTATAATATCGAGGAGATGTACATTCTTTTGGTCTATCGAATGTTGGCTTTAAATTTTATATGGCATTCTTTCCGAATACTGTACTGTTAGACAACACTTTCTACGTCTTTCCAACTCGATACTTGGATAGATATAAACAGCTGCGGGAACACATAATATACTGGTTTTCTCCAAATTACTTGCATCAAGCAGCGTTACTCATAAAAGAATTTTGCGTTGCCTAGGAAACAAACTTGCGCCAGTAACTTTGCGTTACCAGCTTGAGTTAATATCCTTGCATTGGTGTTTTTGTGTAGCAATTTGCTATACTTTTTTTTTGTTTACGTATATATAGTTTTTCAATAAAATAAAACTTCATGTAAAATTATATGTATTAAAAGCGCAAATTGCAACATAAAGTTACTTCTATCGTAATACCTTCACAGTAATGGTGTGTATAACATCGCTAGCCAAAGCATCCAATGATTCCGCTAATCGCCAATACGTACAATGAATCGTATAATGTTTGTTGTGGAATTAAACCTGATGTTGGCTTCAGTATGGATAATGCCGGTACTGAAGCTGCCAAGGAAGCATTTGATACTATTCGCATGGACAATAACTTCAACTCTATCTTAAAGGCTTTGTTGTGGGGCCATGTCGTCAATGATGATGTACGCAAGTACTTGATCATCCAATTGATTGTTCACATTGCTGTCGTTGCTCTTTCTTTCATCAGTGCTGTTGACTCTTCAAACTCTGAAAGTGTCTTGAGTGCGGTATAGCCCTTGCGGAACAACCTTATCATGGGCATTTTGGTTGCCTTGGCTTTGGCTACTGAAGTACCTACAAACAAATTATTTCAACGCAAGCCCATCAATTTCGTATCTTCATCCATGTAATTAATTTCCTTTAGTTTTTTTTTTTGGACTGTAGAAGATCACTCAAATCTATATATAATAATTTGTCAAAACCATTCGTTAAAATCATATGTTTACAGATAAGATGGTTGTTTTCTCTTTCAAAAAAATGTATATCATTGTCTGTTTACCTGATAATCCTAAAGTCGAAGTCGTGCAACAAAATTCCGTCCACCATTTGTGCATACACATGTGCTTGATAGAATGCTTCTTTGTGTAATGGAAAAGTCAAGTGCTTGTTTTCATATAATGTAACCCTAACCAATGCAATAAAATGGTGAGATTAGAGTTCTTAAATTATATAAAAATTAAGTGGTGAATATAGCAAATTGTTACTTACATTTGATTTAAGGCGGTACGGATATATTTGATATTACGTGTAACATTGTTCTACGGCATTAAAAACAGGTTATCACGAACATTTTCAATATCATCAAGATCTTTTCCACGAGCCAAACTAGTCAAGATGTCATGTTCACCGATAGTAACTGCGTAAGGAAGGACAAGTTTATGGCGGTTCAATAGTTTCTTCGTGTACTTGTAGAGCAGTTCTTTGAATTTTTTGGTAATCTTATCCAAATCAACTACTGTTTCACTACCCCTAATAAAGATAAAATGGTAATATGGTAAATGTTATTATCATTGGCAGGTTACATATTCTACATTTTAATTAAATAGGGATTATTTACACTTCTTTAATCAACATTGAAAGCATTTCATCTGAAGCCATTTTTAATCTCTTTGGTGGTGGTGGTACGGATGTTGATGATGAGGGTGATGATGATAGTGATGTACTTGCTTGTGGTGTCATTATTGTGGAAGAATTAACACGATCATTCAAACGTCCCTTAGATCGAATTTTAGTAACAACCAGTAAGTCTTCGCCATCCTACAAATCCAATCATTCCTGTAAAACATAAAAATATAATGAGAGCTCATTTGAATCTTACGTACAAATATTCATCGTACCACACAATGTACTCAACAATAAGTAAATTAGACTATACCTGGCGCGCTGCACTTATAAACTTTTTCATAACCAAGGTTGAATCGAGAAACGACGACAAGGTATCCTTATATAATTGTAATTGCGCAGCCTGTTTTTGTGATAAAGTAGCTCTTTTAGATTACCAGAAATCATTCAAAGAATTGCAGTATTCGTTCTTCACTTTTCGAACTGATGAATCAACATTATGCACCACGAATTGTTCTAACACCAAATCGACAACGTGGGTAGTTAACCATAAACGGATGTCTGTACTGGTCAATTATTCACGGATCGTTTGTCCTACACCACGCTCTAAATTAAAAATATCATAATATTAGCTGCTTTCCATTCTTTCATTGGCTTCAATAGTTTCTAATTATAAAAGAAATAAACAGTTTTCATACCGTTCTCTTCGATTAATGATTTTTCAACATTAGAGTTACTCATTTTGGTTCACTTTCCATGGCAACTGTTTTGGCGGGTTCAGCTTGACTGGGGTTTTCATTGTGGCAGATTGGTTATCGTTCACGAGCGTCAAAGTATCTTTGATTTACAACGTTATTGTTGTGGGTAGCCTTTGCATGGCAACTGCTTTGGCGGGTTCAGCTTGACTGGATTTTCCATTGCAGAGAACACCTGCTGATACGAAAAAGAGATGAAGTTTAATACGAACGGGCGCAATTCTATGATGTTTTTGTTTGTTTGATGTTGTTGTCGGTCATAACATAATGATCCTGATGCTAATAATAAATTATGTCGGTTACAGTTGTTGTCAAGGTATACTTTGTTCCCATAGTAATAACTTGAAAGTTAAGGAAGCAAAAGGTTATATAATATTTAAAATATAAACTTCCCCTCCCCTCCCGTCCCCTCCCCTCCCGTCCCCTCCCGCTTTTTTTTCTTTCTTTGTTATTATCTACCAACCTTCAACAACGTTTATAATAAAACACACTGATAATTTTCTCTCATAGATGATTTATTATGGCTATTATTTAGTATACAGTAGGAGTTGATAGGGAATTATTGATAATAGTATTTATGGCTGATGATGATGATATGCTAGTTTGGTCGCTATGTGGCGATTATTCACCAATGTATATTACTTTTTAGATTTCGGATGTCCATCCACAACAGGAAAATACACAGAGAAAGAATAAGTATCTGATTCAAAGAAAAGTAACAATATATTGTGATTATTTGCTTTTAAATTGAAAAAAAAAATATGTGAGGGAGCAAAGCATATTCCAACTGACATCATTGTTTATCTGACACATACAAGGTAAAGCGAAAGAAACTAAAGAGGATATAAAGAAGGAAGAAAATGGTAACGAGAATGAAGAAGGAGGTGAAGAGAATAGTGATGAATCTGCAATTCTTGAAGAGCAAGAAAAAATTGAAATAATAACAAAAGAACAACAACGACGACGATCCTTACGTAGCACAAAAACAAAATGAATTAACACCAGGTCAAAATCGGCCAATGCTTGTTGCTGATAATAGAGATTTAGATACTATGGCAAAGATGAAATATACAAGTTATCCGCACACAACCTCTCCTTTTATTTCGTAGTTAGCAGAATTATCGACAGTTCTATCTTCTTTTTTCTCTCTCTCTCTCTCTCTCTCTCTCTTTTTTTTTTTTTACAACATTGCTGTAGATATTGCCAGCAGTTCATGATCGGTTTTACAAAGGATTAGAACTTTATAAGAAACAACAAGCTGAGAATGGCATAGGAGCACCAATGGAAAAGCCAGATGTAAAAGATTTGATGCCTGAAGATATTGGATGATATTTATATTGTGTTTTCAGGTTTAGTTCCACAACAACAAACATTATCCGATTCATTGTATTGGCGATTAGCGGAATCATTTGATGCTTTGACTGACAATGTTATACACACCATTGCTGTGAAAGTATTACGGTAGAAGTAACTTTATGTTGCTTGACGCAAATAATTTAGAAAAAACCAGTAATGTTATTTTTACACGCACTATTTTATATATTATTACATCGGAGAGACTGGTTTCCATCCACACGTTACATTTTATCATAGTCGCCCCTCTTTCTCTCCTTATTAACTTATTGATTTATTGATTTATCAATTCCTTATATTTTCAATTGTTCCAATACTTTTTATTTGAATTTGTATTAAGATATTTTTGATTTGGTTAGATTACGTGCCCGCGTTTTTTTGGGAACGGCTAGGGGACGTCAGTTTTTTGGCTGTACCAATTCGACATGAGTTTACCTAGTATTAATAATAGCAACAGAAGATATTAGAGGCAGGGATATTGGTTGCTTTATTATATTACACATAAATATTTTCATTGCTTTTACCTTTGTAGCAAATCGTAAAGAACAAATTGTTTCATTAAAATGTTCACTTAGTGGGGAGATATTAACAAACATGAGTGTTTTACTATTACCACCTATTAAAAATAGAAAATGCCCATTTCGAAAATAAGATGATTATTAATCTTCTTCTCCCTCTATTTGGACTACTCAAGCATAAAAGAAAGATTATATATTATCATCGCTTAAACTTTTTTTGTTCTTTACCTAGTGAATTTTGTAATAAATAAGTTAATTTTGAATTTCGGAACGGTACATGACCAGTACCATCTTTATTATTAGCCAAAGCATGTATTACATCGCCTAAACAACTGAGACTTTTGTTAATAGCTTGCGTTTCGCGTAACCGATCACCAGTAGACCCGGACAATGCTAAACGTTCCGAACCAGCCAGATCGATAAGATTTAATACACCCGATGAATGTTCTTTTGTCGTTGGATTAATACCCGTCAATCGTAACATAAATACACTATGACTTCGTGATGAACGTTCATTTAAATTGGTGGCACCTGTAGCTCGATTATGACTTGCTTTTCGAAGCATCATGTTCACTTTAGCGGGTGAATCCAGTATCACTGTTATAAAGTTTTTTTTTATAGCAAGATGATTAATAGCCCTTTCTTTTTTCTTGTTTGATCTCTCCTGTGTAAAAGGAGATACGTGGCTTGTAATATCCAGCCATTAGCTCCTTCTCATTTCTCTTATATTTTCCAGTTGTCATTTTACCTGTAGTCATGTCAGTTACAATTGTTTTCCCATGTTTTTCATGTCGAATGTCATGTTTGATTTTGCCATAATTAGATGTGTCTCCGAGTAGATCATGAAGAGTTTCATTATATATTTCTAAAAATTGCCCTTCCATTGTATATTTCCAACCTCGTTCATTTAATTTTTGAGTCACATCATAAATCTGTTGAACGGCACGAGGTATCATACCCACTGATGATGAAAGTACTGGTCCAGAAGGTCCTTGCATTGTATACGTCTAGTATATATATACAGTGAAATTAAAGGGTTTAGTAAAGATGCCTTAGATGGTTATTTCGCGTGAAAGGAAAAATGAAATAACATTTCTATTAACGTTTTATTCTTACCTTTCCACTTCCTGTTTGACCATATCTATTATTATATTTTTAGTGTTAAGCATAGAACAAATTTCATCAAAAGTTAGTGTATTTACGTTTTTTTTAAATTACTTATACTAGGTGGGTAAAAAATAATATACCATTTACTTACGCAAATATGCAAACATTGTAACCATCAAGTGCTGATTGAACCAATTGTGAAATTTCTTCAAAACATTCTTCTTGAGTTGTTTCTGGTGCGAAGACCTAAATTATTAAAAGAAATTATATACTTAGCAACGATTTTTACATGTCTGTATCAAAGTGTCTCCCAGCAACAACATCCTTTTCTCAGTATCATAATCGCTTTCTATCATCATCATTACCTTATCGAAAGAAAATGGATGAGATTTGATTGTCTTTTTTCCAAGTGTACTGCTAAGAGTTTCAGTCAGTTCAAGTTTTTCGCCATCTTCACCATAATACTGTATTTGTGCAAGATTACCATCTCGTAATTTTTCTGATTCTAAATTTAGATAATCAACAAATTAAAATTTCAGTGTAACTACGGTATGAGTGCAACCGTGAAAAGTAATTCTTTTTTTTTTTACCTAGTGGAGGACGAACTCTACAGAATACACGAATGTTTCCTTTTAATTCTTGAATTGTATTGTGTAATTTTCGCCGCATTTTTTCGCCACCAAGTAATCGTGTTTCTAATTCTTTGATATCAACATTGGTAATTTGAACTTCTTGTTTAAGTTCTTCGATATATTGATCATGTTCAGAAATTTTTCTATCCGTCATCTGTATTATATACAGATATATGCAATTAAATGATAAAAGAATATTTTTTATTGTTATTGTTGTTGTTTAGCCATTTGTGTTTGTTTTAAATAATATCATTTTACTCTTCGCCTACAATATATATACCTCATGGCTGGATCTCAAGCTTGTAAGTTCAGCTTCTAGTTCTAGAAACGATGCAGATGTACGGCTGACTGTTTCCTATTGGTTATCCCACAGAAATTATATTTAAATTGCATTAATAAAAACATGCTCTTTCTCTTTCTCGTACTCCTCTTCTGTAGTTAACCCCATCAGTTTAAGCTAAGTAAAAAAAAAAAAGTCTTATATATTTACCTGTAGTGCTAGATTTTCAGTTTGCGCAAGCACATGTCGTTTCGATGCATTTTGAGTTCGTTGTTTCATTGTCGAATCCTCATTTTGCATTTCAGTAAGTTTGGTAAAAAGAATATTATTGTTTTCTTCCAAAGCTCGATTTTGTTGCATATGGTGTAATTTAAGTTTTTCTAGTTCTTCTCCATGTTTACTTTCCGCAACCTATAAAATATGTCGAGTGATTGTTTGTGTTGTTATTATTTTCTCTTCTTTTTCGATGTTAATTCTTATTTAATCTCATCTATTTTATGTATTTATTACCTCTCGCATAGTTTGTAACTCGACCAATCGTTGAGAAACTTCTCGGGATTTAGTTTCCTTGTCAGCAACAGTATCTTCCAAATCTCTCCAAACTTGTGATAATCCAGCGACTGCAATAAATATTACTTTTAGTAACGTACAGATAATAACAGTAATAATAATAATAAAGAGAGAATCAAGAAAAAATCATTACTTTTTGATTCGTTTGCATGACGAGTCTCTTCCATATCCGATATTTTGCCCTGAGAAAACAAATGCGTTTATATGAGTTATCTATATTATACACTACGATTTGTTGTTTTAATTAAATTAATTACTCTTAAATCCCATGAAGCTCGTGTCTGTGTTTTCTTTGCTTGTTGCTGTGGTTGTTGTGGTTGTGACGAATTTGATTCTTTTGTCGTCTTCGCTGATTTATTTGTAGTGGTAGAAGAAGTACGACGGAATGTTGATTTACCAGTATCAACACGAGGACGAGTAGATCGAATAGGCTCTTTCTCGTTACTTTTACGTTTTGATGAAAGCATATTTGTTGCTGTGGTTGGTTTACAAATGTTATTATTAGCAATGCCTAGTGGTTGTTTTTTGATAGTGGGTGTTGCTGTTGATTTTAATTTCGTATTATTGTTATTATTAGAAGTATTAAGTGTGGTGGATTTAATAGGAATAGAACTTCTTTTCCGATTGGACTAATTGTGTTTAATTTTTTGAATGACCAATAGAAAAAATGTTCGTTAATTATAATAATAGAATATAGTTCAGTTGCTGTAAACTAAATAACACAATAGTTTTACCTCAACAGTTGATTTCATTACTCAAAAATAAAATATGAAAAAATAAATGGTTCCTTTTTTTTATTGTTTTAAAAAAACACGCAAAAGCTGTTTGCTTTAAGAGTGGAGTTTCAAATATTTTTGTAGCTAGTGAAACAGACGCGTGCAAGACAGAAGAATAAGAAGGGAAGAGTATACATGTAAAAGTGATAAAAATATTACCTTATAAGAAGAGGTGGGATGTTTTTTTTTATTCTGTCAAAAAGTCCAAATAGAGATCTGTGGTCTTCATCAATCTAGTTTCTAGGAAAGAAAAGAAAGGAATGAAAACTCTTTTCGTTTAATGATACTAATAAATACATAATACGTAACAGGATTCTACATTCATTTCTGGACACAACCCTAAATTTTTTTTCGCTTATGATAGATGATACGTACTTGGTTGATCCGATAAAAGCAGGTGTAGCAAATACGAAAATAAATTGATATTAGTCGCGAAACCCCCTCCCTACCATTTGTGTAAATCTCTAATCGTCACAAGTGAATCTCTTAGCCCTCGTAAGTAAAAACAATTATATAGTTATTACAGTATTTTAACTTGGTTTTCGGATCTTTTCATTTACTTTAAACGAAGTTCTTTTTCAAGACATCTATCCCAGTATGTTTCAGCATGTCTTATCCAATCATTACAGTCTTCGACAGTAACTTTAAGACATGCCTCGACAATACGTGGTGTAAGGGTATCTCTTTCGTCCAGGGGGTTTCTTCTGATCAGCTTTTTAATCTTTGACCAGCATTCTTCTATAGGGTTGAGAAATGGAGAGTAAGGTGGCATGAAGAGTGGTTTAGAGCCTCTTCTTGTAATTACATCAGTTACAAACTGAGAATGATGAATTCTGCAGTTATCCAAAACAATAAACATTCCTTTTTTATCATGTTTGTCCAAAGTATCCTTGACAACATCCATAAATTTCACAATATGGTATGCAGTTGTGCCTTTTGGGAGCTTTTTGGTCTTATCCACATCCTGCATGTTGGCCTTTCTTTTCTTATTTGCAGGCTGGAGAACTCTTTTTCAATGATTCAACTTTAGAGTAGTTAATCACACCGAATGGAGATATACATCCGATGATGCTTATGTTTACACCTTTCTGTGTATGTACTTGAACCACTGCTGGATCACCTTTTTTTGACCATACACATCCTCTAATCATTTGGGTATGAAACACAGCTTTATCGACAAACACAAAGTTAGTTTTGAAATCCACTCCATTTGCTTTCGACTGTGTAATAATATCAAAGCGTAGCTGGAGAGTCCTTGGTGAATCTCTTTCTGTTGTATATTTTGTTGCTTGCTTCAAGATAATGCACACTTCTCTCGGAAATGCTTCACAAAGTTGAATCCTCGCCTGTTCAAGTACTATGGAGGGATTTTGACCAAAAAGCTGGATCAAAAATTTCGAGTGAGTTGGGTGAAGCTTTTTCGCTCTGTTTTGTGATTTTCTTGGATTATTTCCAGGTAGAACCGTACCGTCACTTGAATTGAATTCATTGATCAATTCATATGCAGTACTTCTAGGTATACCACATTGCGCAGCAGCTTTTGGGATTGACAAGCCTTCTTCTTGTTTTAAGCGTATAAGTCGTTCTATTTGATCTTGTCCATATTTTTTGTACCTCTTTATGTTATGAATAGAAAGAACTTGTATTTCTTCAGAAATACAATTAACAGCTTCGACCCTTCGTTCATTTTCTGCTTCCTTCATGTCATCGAAATTATCAATCATTTCAATGTTTCCATACTCAATGGCAGTACTTTCGAAATCCATCTCATCATTACTGTCGGCATAACCGGGAGCATCAGTTTCTGGTTGGTAGTTAATAAAGTCCATAGTTGTTCTTTCAAGTTTAAAAAAAAAATTATTAAAAGGCCAGGAACAACTCTTGTCTAGATATAGTCTGAAATTAATGCTGTCATAAGCGAAAAACACTGCAATCCAAAAACTAGTATATTAAGATAGTTGAACCTCAAAATTTCCTTTTTTGTAAGATACTCTGCCTTTGAATTTCTATCTTTTCGCTTTTCATTTGCTCACTGTATTTTAAAGATAATTGTCAGCTATTCCGATATAAAAACATTGGTTGCTGGAAATTAATACAAAAAAGTTGTCTGCGGAAAGGGCTTTTGTTTCATCCTATTGCTACTATGAAAATTGTAATGATTTTACTATCAATCGAAAGGCAAAGTTTGTCTTTGGTTATATTTTTATTTTTTTGCAAAAATCTATCACATGTGTCTCTCCACATCCATATTTGTAGGTTTTTTTTATCATAGTAAAAAGTCTTTTCCACAACTATGATATTCTATATCATCATTGGACATCGGATCCGTAATAAGTTTCACTCCGTAGCTTTGGACTGGTATTTTGTTCTTGATCGGCAACGTTGCTATATGAGAGGATAAAACATAAACTCAAAATTTAAAATAACAGTTAATCTGCAATATTTTGCTGAAGAACAATATTTTAAGCAAAAACTGCTATGGTCGTTTTTTTAAATGGTGCCGCCAATGACTTATTTCCAGGTTAAATGTCGTGAATATTTGAGTGCAGATACAAATCCTAGAGAAGGATATACCAATCAAATTTCTGCCGAGATTTTAACCACAATGTCTATTTTACGTAGCTAACACACATATCTGCTAAAAAGAAAAGACAGCTTCCGTAATTAATGCAAATATTTCAAGTTAATTTGCTACGTTTCTGTTATATTAAATAATTATTACAAGTTATTTATTCAGCACAGCCGCTTTTCTTTTATATTTTGTTTAAATTTGATAGAATTTCCACCCCATTGTTTTTAACCAAAATTTAACTAGCCTGTTATTCTTGAATCCTGCAGAAGGTCTTTGTAACAAAACAAAATTAATTTTCAAGAAACTGGATTCACACTTCATACTAGCCGAGACAGGTGGAATTTATACTGGAAATCGTGTCCATCTACCACGAATTAAGCTTATCAGCTCTTCGCAATCTTCTGGGTTACCGCGTGAAGTATCTCGAGAATAATTTCCACTTAAACTTGCTTTCTGTTAGTATAAACTAATCGCAATGTTAACCATTAACACATGTTTATGTATATCTTCCTGATCAAATGTTTTCGCATGATCAGCTATACATTGCCTTTTGATGCGTTACAGATTACAGAAATTTGTTTATAATCGCTAATTAGGATAGGCAAGCTTATCGCCTTATTACAAAGAATGTCGGCTATCATGAAATAGTCTCTCTATCTTCTCTTCCATTTTCTCCTTCATTTTCATAATGACTTGTTACACATTGACTCCATTTATTTTAAACTATTAATGTTTCTTTCAACAATAACCTTATGTACTTTTGTAAAAATTCGATAAGATCAACCCTACTTTTATTAACTTTTATATATTTTGTTCCTTTTTTATTAAATTTCAGAAATTTCTTGAACAACCTGTTAATGTGTCAGTAAATAATATTATACTCTCTGATCGATAAATAATAACCCACTCCCTTTTAATTTTTTTTATCTATCAAAGACAGTAATTATTACAAAACTAAAGTACGTAATTCTCACCATATTATTACCACAGTAGTAAAGTATACAGTCATAGCATTATTATTTAATTTTTTTGCTTTTCGTTTAATAAAATGACATTATTCAATTGTAAAGACATCTTATTGCTATACTATCACACTTTATTTCTTTATTTGCCTGGATCCACAAACAATTATACAGCCTTACTTGGGGATCGTCGCTACCAGGCGCGAAGCGCCTTTTTGGGGGGTCAAGGGGGGTTTACCCCCCTTGCGACGTGTTTTCCGTTGAATGACCCGAAGCGAAGCGTAGGGGCTCATTCAGCCGAAGCGAAGCGAGGCAGGCAAACGCTAGTCATAAGCGAAAAAAATTAAAGGTTGTGTCCGGAAATGGATGCAAAATCCTGCAACACCATGAATCGCAGACTGTTGCTATCATGATAGCTGTACATTTTTTTGTTAAGAAAACTAAAAAAAAACCCAACTTTTCCAACGTCTTCAGTGTTCTTTTAATAGAGAGATTATATAGATGACATCAGTGAGCCACAGTGACAAAGCGGACGATGAGCAATAAAAAAACGCCAGTGGTTACTGATCTATCTATCAAACATGGAAAGTAAACAAGCCATTTATTGAATAGCTCCTACTGTATAATACGTAGAAAAAATAGTATGCTTGTTTTTTGTATTCAGAGTGAAGTCTACTTTGATGTTTTTGCTTTGATACGTAGATGATAGGCTAGTCGTTTTATAAAATACAATATGCATTGCTTCACTGAATCCAAAGAGTTTTCAGTGAAGAGCAATGGATGTAAAAACCAATCGGATGGAACGATATGCTGCTATTGTACGTAGCTACATAGGTTGTATTATGATGGATAATGCTTAGGTACTCTACGTATTCAATAATAGAGTAGTCCACATAAAACAGCTTACTGTTATATTACTGAGTCGTTTTTTTCAATGCTGCTTGAAAATAAAATTCACTTTGATGACGAGATATTGTCAAACAATTGTATAATGATACTGACGGAGGATTTATGACTGTATTCCCATTAGATGTTAAAATATTTTTCGTGAATGGATTTAGTTATGTAGTCTCTCTCTCTCTCTCTCTCCATTTCTTTCAATCATTACTGTGATAAAAAACACATTAGATCTTCGTAATATAATAATAAAAGCATGAATTTGAGTATATATGTGTACTTATAAACTATTACTATAAAAAGGATATGCATGTAACTATAAGAAGGGGTACAGGGGAGCAAATAGGGGAACAAATAAACACAAAAAAGTACTATAAACAAAGCGAGTAAAAATAAATTGAGATAAGATAAATGATAACAAAAAAGTGAAGAAGAAAGAATTGAAGAATATAATTATTTGAGCGAAAAATATATTATATGTAAGATCGTGTATATATTAATGGTGGATCGGTTATAGAAGGGAGTGAATGCAACTAAAGAGACTTTGGTATGTATGTATTGTTATTATTTGACGGTGATATTGATTTATATGTTATTGTTTACCAAGGAACTTCCATGGTTATTCCTTCAGCGAGAGCAATTCCTTCTGAAACTACCTTTTCAGAACTTGCAACGCATCCTTCCAAAAGTGGAATACCAGGCCAACAATAAGAGCCAACAAACCAAATCCCACTATTCCCCTGACAACGGCCCAATTGTAATGATGATGTTACATTCTGACTATCTAATGGAGTAAATAATCCATCAAAGATTGCCTTTTTCGAAGTTAAAGTTACTGTTGCACGCTCAAACCACGCTTTGGATAAGATCTTTTCCGGTAGAGGGGATATGCATGGATTCGTTGTCTGCATATAAATATCGTCCCCATCCAAATGCTCCTTTAAAACCTGATTCGTATTATGTGTCATGGTTAAAATATGTGTTGTCATGGTAGTATCATGTGGGAATGGAATCGTAACGTCGTTTTTAGCGGATAACTGAACGGATGAATCCAGTGATGCTAAATTCAAGGATCGCCAACTTTTTGGATTAGATGGAAGTAACCTTGTATCGGTATGATTGACTACAATGGCTTTATCATAGCGAAATTGTCGTAAAACATCACTTGCTGATTCAATATCCTTTGAAAGTGTATCATAAACATTATCATTATCTTTATCGTTGTTATTTTTATTGAGGTGTGTTCGACATTGTTGAAGGATATTAAGTGCTTGATTTCCTTGTGTTGCAAAAATAACGTGATGGAAATAATGAAGCTGGCCAGAGGCATCTTGTAATTCAAGTTTATAACCAGGTATACTACTTGGTTTTATAGAAACAATACAAGTTTGCAAGTGGATATGTTGTAGCGGAGAAGCTAACCTATCTACAATGTGTCGTACACCTCCTGAAACGACAAACGACTCCTGGAATAATCCCACGGCCATATATTCTGAAATTTAACAAACAAACAAACACATAATTAATAAAATACTTTGTAGATCCCTTCCAACTTAACCAACCAATCAAAATCTGAGTTTTTCTTCCATAATAAACCGGAATAGGGAAGTCCAACCATAAATTACATAAACATACAGGACATATTAACATACCTAATACATCAACAGCTGGGTAATCCAACATAGATTTCCAAGAATTAGTACATACAGCTGCAAATAAAGGGATGAAAATATCATGAACAAAATACGGGTGAAATCTGTGACATCGGAACCAATCTCCCAGAGTCATTCTATAAATGACATGATCTCGATTCTTTAAATGACCTCGATGGTGTAGCCATAAAGCCAATCCCATAAGCCAAAGATAAGACACTGAAACAATATACAGTTTCCAACATGACAAGTAAATCTCATATAAATATTCATTGAAGTTGTTTGCCCGAGATTCCGGTGATTCTAACATTCCGATCGTTCGAGATCCACTGTAAGTGAGTTGAGATTCGTTGACCGTTTCGGAGGCTGCTTGATCAGTTGGAATGTAAAGTTGCTCATGAGAATTACCGTCGATTGCTGTATTATCGTTGTTGTTATTAAATGGTGCTCGGATACGATACCAGCCAAAACTGAATTTGGCAGGTATAAAAGAAATGTTTAAATGTTGATATAGTCGCAACAAATGTGAATAGTAACCTAATAATCAATATCCATGATTTATAGATTTTTGTTTGCTTTTAGTACTCATCTGTTTGTTTGTTTTTCCTTCATTATTTAATTTATATGTACCTGACATAAATGATCGCATAGGAACCTAAATAATAATATACAAAACATTTATTTACTATTATTTAAATTGTATTAACCCTTGATTTATCTACATTTTAATTATAGTATCTGCTCTTACATCAACTCTAAATTTTTCTTTGGATCCAACAGATATAGATGCTGCATCCATACCGAGTTTTTCGCCTTTTTCGAAGATATGAGGTTCAAATTTCTCATTTTGTGATAATAAATAAGCAGATGTTAATCCTGCTAACCCGGATCCGATAACTGCCACTTTGACAGCTTTTTTTTCTGAAGGATCCATTATTGTGCGTATTGTATTGTTTTGATGATAATGTCTGTGTGTTGTTCCGGAATGGAAAAAAAGAAAGAAAATTTTACCAGGAAATTTTAAAGGAGCCTTACACAAAATAAAAAAACCAACTTATAAATCCTTAATTTTTCAATGGCCGATTAAAGGGATCATCGGTCACCATTTATCATAATATTATGACGAAGTCTGTTCTTTTTGGAACAAGAACACTCTGTTTTTGGGATGAAATCACCGACTTTTGTTTTTCCGGTCCCTTTTATCCTTCTTTGTAGGTACATCAAACTTTTCAGTTACTCTATTTTAGTAGGTACGCACACATTTCATCTATATGTAAATGCCTGACTTCTTATATGAAATATAATGTGAGTGTGTGTTTTTTGCTTAGTGAAATAATTCCAATTTCGTATAACTTGGGAACACAACCCATTTCTTTGAGTGCGATAACCATTTGTCAATCTCCTATGAAACAGGTTACACACTATGTTTTTTGATTCCCATCTTTTTAAAAAGTATTTAGTGATAAATAGAAAAGAGGCAAATAAAAAGTTTTGTTCTTTACTATGCATAATAGATAAAAATCTATGTATCATCTGTTAATATATCAAACCAGCCGCAAAAGAAATGTTGCTATGAACTGTTCTATGACAACATATACATTGATTAATAATTTTTTTCTGCTAAGCAGTTATATTTGGTAAGTATTCGTATACTTCCGCTCTTTATTTCTCTACTTACATGAACCAAATATGATTGGCTGAGAAGTGTGGTTTGCATGTTTCTTCCGATAATCATTAGTGCACAAATTTTGGGTTGGGGTATTATTACTTCTTTATCCCCATATTAACAATTGTTAAAATACTCTATCATAAAAACAAGAAGGAGAAAAAAAAAGACTATATTAGATAGCTCGTTCAAATATATGCTAGTGAAACAATCATAGCCTTCATATCCAATATCCGGAAGTATTTTGAAAAACCTCTACATCATGATTCCTTTTTTTCTTTCTGGCGCTTTGCTAATAAGTGATATGTCTACAGTATACTGGAACAACTTTTGCGACATCGTACTTCGTATACAGTGGTGAATTCTCTTTTACTGGATATGATTTAAATATGCCGTTGATACGTAAAATAAAAGTAAAAAAAAAATCTTAGCCCGAAATTCAATTTTTTAATATTATTTAGCCGCGTCCTGTTAGTGCAATATACATCGAGTAACCACTAGATAGCGTTAGATACGTATATATATAAACAAAGGTTCCAATGCTAGTATGGAAGAATGGAAGCTCTCTTTTATTTTGCGTCCAATCTATTACATGATTTGATTAACTAATGTGACACTGTACTGCAGTAGTCAGCCATAAAACAGTTTTTTTTTTAAAAAAATCTTCATTGATAAAAGAGGAAACATTTATTTTTTTTACTCTAATAGTAAAAGCAATAAATTGTAATTTTCAAATTCGACACAATTTACATGCAGTTAGACCCAACAGTAACAAAAAAAAAGTGCTTTAAAAATTTAATACGTACGTACGTAATATTTATCGTATATTCTCAATAAGAATAGATTCAAGTACTGAATTGCTTTTGGTATAAGTCGACATGCAGTTCATTCAATATAAACAGTTGACTTTACGTATCAACAGTATAAAGATACAGAATTATGACGAGATTTTTATTAGCACATATTTAGTTAATAATGATAATATGGATTAAAAGAAGCACTTGATTTTTTTTTATAATTGTAAGTAGTGTTGCTATATCTTAAGAGAAACTGGTTGAATTTGCAGCTTGAATTTTGTATTTTGTATTTGTACTTATTGCACGTTCTTTCCAGCAACATACGTGCTGACTACTTTGGCAAAATTCTCTCCTTGCGTTTTTGCAATCTGTAGTTCCTTCTCGGTAGGCTGACGTGAACCATCACCATTTGCAACTGTGCCACATCCATAAGCAGAACCACCGATCACTTCAGTGTTATCAAACAAATTTGTATGGGCGAAGCCAAAAGGTACATAGATCATACCGTGATGTGCAAAATAGGTAACTGTAGTTAAAGCAGTAGTTTCTTGTCCACCATGTTGCGATGCAGTACAGAAGAAAGTGCCAGCAAATTTACCAGATAATGCGCCAGTAGCCCAGAGTTTACCTATAAGATATTACGTGTCAAATTCAACAGTTCTTTTATTCATTACCCAAGCTGTTTTTAAGTGTTACTGTCCCTCCCGCAAACTGAAGAAAAATATATATACCTGTGGCATCGAGAAGTCTGCAATAATGATAAAGAAAACCAATATGGTAAGTTTATGTAGAGTATAATTGAAAAAAAAAAGAAAAAAAAAAAAGAAGAAAACTTACGCCTTTAATTGTGCGGGCATAGTACCAAATCTATAAAGACGATACAAATTCGTTAATATAACGATCTCCTTAAGTCAAATCATAGAAATATACATATTACCTTGTTGGAATACCAAAGATAATACCATCAGGTTCAGTAAGCTCTTCAACAGAAATAGTGGGTAAATCAGGTTTAGGAGGAGCATGCATCTTTTCAAGAATTTCCTCTGTCAAAGTCTCGGGCACTTTTATATTTTGATTAATTAGAATGAAAGAGCAATAATATATTAACATTTAGTCATATATTATCAATCGCGTATAAAAAATCCTCATATTTACCCTGATAAATTTTAGTTTTAACGCCATTAGCTTCTAAGCCCTTTTGAACTTCTACAGCCAGCTTGTAAATATGATGATAAAGTGTATAAATGACAATATAAACTGTTCCCGCCATGATGAAAAGTAGTTATGGTTAAAAAGAAAGAAAAATGTAAGAGAGAAAAAGAGAGAAAAAGCTGGGAAAAGGTCTTCAAAAAATAAATGACGAGGAAAAAAAAAATTCAACTTTCACATAAACAAACTTTATATCAACTTAATTCAGCCCGAAACTTAAACTGCCCAATTATGAAATTATGCAAGTGCTCATGAAACAAAACAAAAATCCTGTTTTTATTCATGGGTTTCAGTGATTTTTGACACCGTTCCTTCTTTCCGAAGGCGTATTTTCGTATAAACAGCTTTAACATTTTTTTTGGAGTGAGAAAGAGTGAAAATAGAAGTGTTTGATTGTAAACAAATTTGTTTTTCTTTCCCTTTTCTTTTTATTTTTTTTTCTTCCAAAGAAAAACCTTATTAGTTTACTATGGCCGATAAACCTAAAGTATACATTGTTATTTACTCTTTATATCATCACATTTATAAGCTATCAATAGCTATAAAGGAAGGTTAGTTATACATGTTCTTTGGGAGTTCGCGCCACACGCATAAAAAACAACACCCAACCACAAAATATAGTATAAAGTTGAAATTCCGCGTTTAAACTTTTTTTTTACTCACAAGCAAACAATGTCTAATATTTAGGACTTGATGCAAATGGTATCGATACAACAATTTATCAAGTTCAAGAGACTTTATCTGATCAGGTGCTCGAAAAAATGCATGCCCCCGTTAAACCTGACTTGCCAGTAATTCAAGCAAATCAGCTTGCCGATGCAGATGGCATTATTTTCGGTATCCCAACTCGTTTTGGCATTTTTCCAGCTCAAATGAAAGCGTATGTGATATGCATTATTACTAATTTTTTTTATTTTCATTTTATCATTTTTTCATCAACATCTTTTTAACTATTATCATTCTATTATAAACAGCCTTTTAGATGCTACAGGTCAATTATGGGCTAAAGGTTCTCTGGCTGGTAAATTTGTTGGTACATTTTTTTCAACGGCGTCTCAACATGGCGGCCAAGAAACAACAGCTTTAAATGCCGTGACTTATTTTGCTCATCATGGATTGATGTATGTACCGTTTGGATTTTCAAACAAAAGTATGTTTGATAACAGCGAAGTTATTGGCGGGTCCGCTTATGGCTCTGGTACAATTACAAATGGTGATGGCTCACGGCAACCAAGTGAAACTGAACTGGCTATTTCTAAGAATCAAGGCGAAAATTTTGCCATTATCTTGAATACATATCATAGGGGAAAGAAAAAAATAGCAGCCACTACAGGTGCTGATTCGGATGCTTCTATACGTTCGCTCAAGGCTGTTTCACATGATACAGCAGCAAATGATAAAGATACACCCGCAATCACTACCACTGATCCTGAAGGTCAAACAACACAACAAAAGAATATTGGCGCAGCAGCAGGTGCCGCGGCTGGTGTTACAGGAGGTGCTGCTATTGGCGCTGGCGTTGCATCAGCCGCATATAAAGATCCTAACATTGGTGCTGGCGCTGGCGCTGAAAATATTGCTTCCGGATCTAGTGCAAATGCTCCTACCGATGTAAAAGATGCTGCAACATCTTTAGAGCAACAAGAACAAGAACAACAGCAACAAGAACAAAAACAACAACAACAACAAAAGCAACAAGAACAACTGCAGCAACAAAAGCAACAAGAACAACTGCAACAACAAAAGCAACAAGAACAGCTGCAACAGCAGCAGCAACAGCAACAACAACAACAACAACAACAACAAGCAAGTAGACCGTCGGATACTGCAAATACATCTACTGCTCGAGAACCAAAACCTACACAAGAAAAGCCAAAGAAAAAATCACTCATGGCATGGCTCTGTTGCAGCAGCGAATAATCGGTCATACGCATCATTCTTTACTAGTATTTTCTCTGTATTTAATTCATTTTTACATTTTATCTTATAATTTGCATATAATCCTTTTAGGTATAGCTTCATTTTTAATATTATACATCCCAGTATGTAATTCATAACCTTTTCATATCATATTAGCATTAAAAAAATCCTCATGCGGAATTCTTTTCACCTTTATCGACATCTCCGGATTTGTGGTAGCCATTATGCAGACAAATTTAATTTATAATTATCTTAATTTATCATCATTTTGGTATATTTTATATACGGAAAATTAAAGGTGTGTGTATTTACAGAAAGCAAAAAAAAAAAAAAAATCGTATTTTGAAGGGATAAAGAGAGTAAGGGAAATGCTTTTGGTATGGATAAAAAAAAATCAAAAAAGGTAAAGATCAGCAGACGTCCTTTCTTTTTTTACAAAAGAAAAATCCAATGAGCTTGTTACGAGCTAGCATATGCAATGGAATAATAGAACATCCAGCTAGC
Organism: Circinella umbellata; assembly: GCA_025093555.1. Lineage (NCBI taxonomy): Eukaryota > Fungi > Mucoromycota > Mucoromycetes > Mucorales > Lichtheimiaceae > Circinella > Circinella umbellata. The sequence continues at coordinate 427,498 of JAIWNF010000031.1, read as the reverse complement.
TGCTTATTGATATAAATGCTGCTATCAATCGAGTAATAGAGAACATAGATAATCATACCATTATGACCAGGGTCTTTGATTACTATTATTATGACCACGAGCATGCAATTGTCTATCTCCATTTGTGCTTGAATGTTGTCGTGCGTATGCTTGCCACTTTGATTGATTGGAAGTATCGTCAGTCTTTTCCTTCTCTCCGTTGATCTCGTTGTTCGCATTCAAAATTGTATCATTATAAACGATGTCAGTGTTCACTGTGGACTTAGCTTTCATCCAAGTGACTGAAGCCCTCTCACCGTCATTAACATTACTATATGCTGTTATATTCTTGCTATTGTTTTGGCTAACGGATCCAGATCCAGCGGGAATACTTGTTGATGTTACAGTAGTACTAGTACCCCAAGTAGCAAAAGCAGATTCTTTCCAAATATCATCTTGTTCAGGATCATTATATCTCTCACCTTGAGGATTTTGTACCTCCCCATCCTTATTACCCGTAGTGCTAGTCCATGTATCTGAAGTCCTCCCATTCCCATTCTTCTTTACAGAACTTTTATAGCTACTATGGCTTCTTGCATCATCATTATCCATTGTACTACCAGCATTCCACGTTGCAGATCCATACAGTCCATTATCATGTTCGCTTGACGATCGTCTTGTCTCGTGTTTCCTCCTTGTATGATCACTATGCGTTCTTTTGACTTGAACCCCGGCAGCAATCCATGCAGCAGATGCTCGTTCGTTTTCATTCCCAAAGTGGGATCTGATACCACTTTTTCGACTAGTGTGACTCGCACGACTCGTATGACTCTTGACATCATCATCAACACCGCTAATACTGCCCGTTCCTGGAATATGATTCCAAGTTGTACCACCACGCCAACTATCATTATCCTCCTTTTTTGGCTTGACATTATCACTTTTTCGGCTACCATGGCTCCGTGTGTCGTCGTCATTATTAGCAGCTAAAGCGGTCCAAGCAGCTGAAGCCCCTTCTCCTTCAATATTGTTTTTATGCACGCCAGATGATTTGGTGCTATTATTCTTCCAACTGCTGTGGCTCTTTAGACCATCATTATCCAAATTATCCATTGATGGTGAAGTATTCCACGTGGTACCTACGCGCCAGTCAACATCGCTATTATTATTATTATTATCTGTGGTATCCTGTCGACTAGTCCAATTCTTGACATCATCATGTATTTTTGGTCCATTGCTTAGTGTTTCCGATTCATTGTGTTGGTTGATACTGTCATCTGAATCATGATGAGAAACAGTGTTAGATTCAGATATGGCCGTTGATGGTAAACCAAGATTGCTATGTGTTTTTGATGGAGGAGAACCTCTTTGTTGTTGTATCGTTCCTTTATTGACATTGATGTTTTTGGATAAATGATTCAATATCTGTTTCTGTGGAGATTGTATAATAGAATCTTTCGGTCCATCTGCGATTTTATCATTGTTAGATGCTATCGACTCACTAGTTGATTGGCGACGTTGCTGATGTACTTTTGCATTTAAGTGGTGTTGTTCTTGTCCCTGCTTTTGCTCATATTTTTGCGTAGCCATAGCCCCAGTATTATCCGAGATACGTTCAGATAAAGCGTCATTGCTTACTCTTGTTGTCGTAGCCCATTTTGAAGTGGATTGTTCAGCAAACGTGTTCCAACTAATAGCACTATCTTCTTGTACAAAGGGCACCGGTTTGGATTCCTTTGATTCATCCTTCAAATCTTCTTTTGATTCTTCAAATTTTGACTGTTCAGCTTCTTCTAATTGCTCATTCTTTAATTGTTCATCCTTTTCCATCTCGTCTTGTTTATCTTCTTGTGTGTCAGTTGTTACTGAAGTAGTGGTAGTTGAAGCAGGTGATCTTGAAGAATTTTGTTCAGCAAACGAAATCCACGGACTTGGATTATCTACAGTTAGTTTTCGTCGAGCAGGGGGTGGGGGCGAAGTAATAATACGATCAACATTTTTCTGCGGAGACTGTGTATTGAAGTGGTCAGAAGCTGATGGTTGATAAGTCGCGGCATCGATCGATCGATCCGAATGGTCAGGTGAGGATGCCGTGGCATCGCGAGACAATTCTTGTTTCAACTCTGACATCGATTGTTCTGCAAATCCTTCTTCTTCTTTTTCTTCTTCTTCTTTTTCTTCTTCTTCTTTTTCTTCTTCTTCATTATCATCATCAGTATCTGGAATATCATCAGCCCAGTCACTTGGCCCATCTGCAGAAATTAAAATCGATGGTTTGACCGGATCCGCTAATGGTAGAACTGGTTCTGGTTTCTCTTTTGGTTTCGTCTTACTGTCATTATCATTACTAGCTGATTTTGTACCAAATTTACGTTGAAACTCCTTTCTACTCTCTTCTACTTGTTCTTCATATTCCACTTGTAATTCTTCAGAATAAAGATGCCATTGTTTTGAATTATTCTTTTCTGGTGCTCGGTACGGTTTGTTGCTACGCCATTGAGTCTTATCATCCAATTCTTTTTTAGGTCTTCGCCAATTATCCTCGGCGTCTATGTTTTGTCGTTGACGTACCAATTGTTGTATGACTTCCTGTTGTTGCTTTTTTTGCTCTTCACTTGGTAATCGCCAAACGATGCCACCAGTTCCTCCTCTACCATTACCGCCACTTTCTTTCTTTCGTATAGTTTTCGTGGTTGCCAATGCTTCAATTCTTTTGATGGTTGATTCAATATTTTCATAATATTCTTTCAATTTGTCATTATTGTCATTTTTATTATTTTCATCAACGGTCTCTTTTACATCTGCTTCGCCATTTTCCTTTTCGATACTAGATACGTCGGACGTTGATTCGTTGGGATTAAGTTTGTTGTTGCTGTCAGTTGCGTCATGACAATCAGAAGAATGAGATTTGTTATTATTTTTTTCAACGTCTTCTTCGTCTTCGTTTTCTTCGTCCATCATATCAGCCCATGACTCACCAGATTCCTGGTAAAATGAACTCAAGTCAATCATAATGTCTCTTTTTTTTTCAATAGAGGGAGAAAAAAGAAAAGAATAATCTTCGAGGGTTTTCTATGAAAAAATGGGAAAAAGGGAGAACAACATCAATTGCATTAGCGGGGTTAATTGCTAAGTGAAACACTTCTTTTATGTTCTACTTTGCAGCAACTTAGCATTTTTTTTAGTCTTATTCACATACTATATAACCATAATCATAGTGAAAATAGATACTGACTATATTCATAGTATAGAGATGTTTTATTTAATTATAAAATACCAAAATGTTACAGCAACAACTAACAGTATGATAATAGTTAGCTCGTAGGTAGTTATTTCATGATTATACTACATTATGAAATTTGTATTTTTGCAAGTATCATACTCGTTACACTGAAAAAAACTATTTTTACATAAAGGACATAATATCTATTGAAATATATTATATGTTGGTTATAGATTTACCATTTAAGCTCTTCTTTTTTTTTTCCAGCTGACCACACTTATGCAAAAGCCAGCTACTGTACAAAATTGACTTGCTCGCGCCATTATTTTTTCGAATATACTTAACAAGTGATTTTTTGTACGATGTTAATGTCATCATTATATGACAGGTAATCCTACAAACTAGCATGATATTGGTTGCTGCTGAAATATAATTGCGAATGCAGGACAAGTATTAATTAAAATATAATTGATCCAATAAAAAGATTATCACGTTTTGAGAAATTTATTAAAACGGAATAAAGCACACTGTATCAAACTCTTCTCAATACCGATTAGCCAACAGGTATCAATTTCCTCTTCTTGAATAACCTCGGAGAATATGATATTTCTGACAACTAACAAAATAATAATAATAATAATAGCAATATGTAACTGGAGGAGAAAATGAAAGAAATTTGATTGATACGTATAACAATGCTTAATATATATATTGCTGCTACTTTTTTCTGATATGAATAAGGTAATCTATTACATGTGTGACTAGCATAAAAATGATGGTTTGTTTGTAATTGATGATAAACAATAATCTCATATAGTCCATTTGTCAAAGTCATTATCTTTGTCTTTTTACATCACCATGACAACGGTCTTTTTTTTCATGTGAAAGTAATAAAAGCCGAAAGTTTAGTGTTTAAAGTTTTAAAGGTTGAAAACACAACAATAGTTGGCTTTATGTAACCAGGCAGAAACAAAATGTAATTTTTTTTTGAAACTCTCCCTTTACGCCCACTCCTTTTTTCAGCCAAGCTTTTTTTTTCTTGTTAATTATCACCTTGGCAAATGAATGGTCATGTTGGCAAGGCATTTTCCAAATCACTACCAGCACTAATGCCGGGTGAAATAAATGCTCAACAAAGGCAACAACAACAACAACGATCGCTAAAAAAGACAACAACGACAGCAATGAAAATAATAAAACTGGACGAGGCGAGTCGAAATCATTTATACACTTTGATGAAGTCTTGGTTAACGGAAGCCCATTTGCCATCATCTTTAACTGACACTTTATTTTCAATTCTTATGCCACTTATTCCGCTTTGGAATGAAGCTCAACAAGAGTCGACAAGCACAACGGTACCTGAAAACTCGTTTTCTTCTCTTTATGAATCGATTTATATCCAGACACTAGTTGGGTCCAAGACAATAAAAGAATCCAAGTTCTTACCTGGAGTTTATCATGGAGAACCACTGTCTACCATTTTCCCTTGTAAGAAAAAAAACACAAAATATTTAATATATGCATATACTAAAATGTCAAAAAATGGCATATTTTTTATTTCACTATTAATAATGAAAAGTAAAACTTTTTTTTTGGGGGGGGGACGTATTTTTTGACTGATTAGGCGATTTGGGTGGATCGCGTTGCAAGTGGCTGCATCACATGGTTGGAGGAACTTTACAAATTTATGGAGCACCTTCTGGTCCTGTAGGAGATCAATTAATTAAAATCGTGGCGGTATCCATTTATACTTTGTGGAGTTTGTGGCTGGAAATGTATCTTGTACATGATTTTGACCTTTTATCAACATTACCTCCATCATCATCACCACCACAACATGGTGATGCTGTGCCGATTCGCGGATTTATTCCAAGAAGACGATCTGGAATTATCAATTGGTTATGGCCTAAAAGTAACACATATGAAAAGAAAACCATAATGAACAACAAAAGTAATATCGACAGTCATGATGAAAAAAAGGGCATACATGATAACGGAGCAATAACTACAAAGATAATGGCAACAGGGGAAACGCTTTCTTCAATTCCAGCACAAGATGATCCGCATCGATTTGCAAAATTACGTCAAAGGTTGGAAAAAACAACATTATTATCATCATCTCCTCACTGTCATTTCCCTGCACCTCAATTAATTATTCGTTTACAAGATGAAGAAGACGGAATTGATACAATTCGTACCGTGATGAGGATGAAGAATAGTGACGCTAGTCAGATTAAAAAAAGGAAATCTACAGGTCTTAAACGACGTGCATCATCACTCTTATCTTTACTTGCAAACAATAACAACAACAGTAACAATGATAGTCAGCCATCGTCAACGTCACTACAGCAACAAGGAAAGTTACAGTCAGCTCCGAAATCATCAGCACTAGGGCAACAACAATCGATGGCTGAAGTACCACAATCTATATCAGCTTATTCATCATTACGCTGCTGTATTAATAACAAAAAAATTGGAATGGATGACTTATTATTAGATATCCAGTCTACTGAAAGCTTCCTTGAACACCAACATATTATACTATTATATGAAATGCACCCTATTGGATGTTCACAAAGTCCGTGCGCAGGTCCATTCTTATCTAGATTAAACTTTTTCCAATATGAGAATGGCAAAGATCGGTCACTCGGAGATACGATTTTAAATTGGTGCATACAATGCGAAAAAGGAACTACTTGTAATGCGTTGTTGAAATCGAAATTAGATGATTGTCTTACGGAATCACCGACGCCATTGAATGAGAGTAGAACGGCTCTGTCTACTGAAGAAAAACATAATAGTACGATGAATAATACTACTAAATCGACACTAAATAATAGAAATGGTAGTAGCAATAAAAATGACAGTAGCAGTAATAGAAAGAAAAGTACTATATCGCCTAACGAATTAACAACTGGAACGGCGACAACGGCAGAGGAAAATGTTGATTATAATAGACGTTTATCATCATTAAAGTTATCTTTTAATGGATGCCAAAAATTGCTTACAGACCATATTATGACATTTTCTCATGGACCTGGAAGAGTGGTTGTTTATATTACAAAAAATGACGACGATGAAAAAGCAATTTTATCGCAAACGAAAAAAGCAACAGAAGTATCACCGTGCAGCGACAGCAATAAGACATTAGCATTACCCTCATTATCCTCCCCTACTACAACAATTGATACATGGTTTACCTGTTCAATGTGTGAAGCTGAAACATCGCCCAAACCAATGTCTTTTCCAACATACCATTATTCGATAGCAAAATTTATTGAACTTATCTTGTACCATGATACCCATTTGGCACCATATACCCATCCTTCTTGTGGTCATTCGATTTCTTCTCAAACATCCATCATTCATTGTTTTAAACCATCCGGTATACCATTTACAGTCAAAATGTCATACGAGCCTAACTCATTATATGAATTACGTGCACCGCGTCTACAAGTCATCCCAGATGACAATAAGAATACTAAGAACAGTGTCAACCAAAAAACCAGCGTTGTAAGTATGACAACGCTTAAAAACTGGCAAGGCGAAATTCGTGATGATGTCAATGCTTTATTTGAAGCAGTGGATACTCATATCAAAATATTAAAGCAATTTACTATTGCTGAGTCCAAACGCATGGCACGAGGTAGCACAGCAAGTAGTAAGGGGATAGTAAACAAAGTCGAGAAACAACACGAACTTCAAACGCAGTTGAATTTACGACAAAATGAATTAGCTTCTATGAAGCGATTTTTTGAAGAAACAGAACATCCAAGATTAATTTTAGAATTACACGGTACATCACTGGAAAATCTCAATGATTATCGACGACTTTTTGCTCTTCGGTCAGCAGCCATATTATCACAACTCTCAAATTGGCAAGAGAAATGGTGCTCAGGTGAGTCACTGCAATTCTTTTCCCGTAGTTTTCATTTTATGAACTGTATCACTAAAAAGGGGGGGTTTTTTTTTTGATATTATCAATTTTTTTTAACCTGGGGAAAAAATTACTCAAATATGATAGATCTAATGGATGGCTGTACATGGGAACCTCCTGACTATATTAAGTATATATCCCGGTAAAAAAAAAATGGTAGTGTGGAACGATAACAAAAAATTAAGCAAGGCCAATGATGAAATCATTTTATTTTATATATAGGTCAGATAAGGTTCATGCTTTCCCAGGATCAAGTGTTCTCGTTCGTGAGGAAGAGCCATCATCTATTATCGCTTATACATTAAGGTAGAACATAATAATTATACCATTATATTGGAGTAATATTGTATTGATCATATAACTAAATATACAATTTTTCTTACGCTTCATACATTCACAATCAAAAAAGTTCAAGTGAATACATTAAAGAATTGAAACATCAACAACAAAACAGTAGTGGCACAACTGATATGGAACCAAAATTAATACCATTGTTAAAGACTAATCACAAGAAAGACGACAAAACTACGTCAACAACACTTTCAAATGTTACTTCAAGTGCAAATATACCATCCACCAACGATCATCAAAGTGATAAGAAAAACCAAAATCACACTAACGACAGTAATGAACAGAAAAAAGATACCTCTATCAATAACCAACAGCAAGAGATGGATAATGGTTCAGCCATCAAGAGCATTGAAAATGATGGCACTGATTCATATTATTCATTTATTAAGCGTAAATTTGTTGTACCAAATGCTGGCGCCGCAAGTGAAACCGCGTCTTTTCGTTCTATGGTACTTCAAACAGTTAAAGCCAATGCAAGTGAATTACATTATCAACAACATCGCAAATTACAAAATATAAAGGATAGGTGGATACGATCAGAAAATGAAACTACAGCTTCAAAAAATAAACGGCTCTTCAGCAATCCTCTTACATCAACAAGTCAGCGGGTTATTTTAAATGAGCCAAGAATTGAACGCGATATTACAACTGAAGTAACTACATCCACATTTTATCAAAAACAGCCATCAGTGCTTCCCAATAATAGTCCAAAGGAGAAACCATTACCGCCTATTGCAAATAATAGTGATAGTAATAATTCATCATCATCTTCAGTAGCTTCTCCCGGCGAAAACCGCCGATTAAGTCCACATATTAAGCATAGTATGTAACAATAATTCCGAATAACGGAAAAAGAAAAAGAGGGGAATGACAGGTTCAAAAAAAAAAGGAAATTATTAACGGGTGTGGCTTTTATGTCTTTTTTTTTCAGAATATATCCATAATAACATAGAATTTACTTGTATTGTATACTATGCCTCCGAATTCGAAACACTAAGACGACAGAGCGGTGTTGATCAGCTATTAATACAATCATTAAGTCGGTGTGACTCTTGGAAAGCGACTGGGGGTAAAAGTAAAAGTCATTTTTATCGGTCTCAAGGTAAATGGCATAGATACACATATAGTTTAATAATGTGACTTATTAGTATTTTGTTAATATGTTTATATATTTCTCTTTATCTTTTGATTATCATTATCGCTCTTTCTAACTTGAATATGGTTTTACGACTATTTTAATCTGCACAAAAAAAACTGGCTACGTATAAAAACAAGATGGCCGACTTGTTATCAAGGAAATGGTAAACGCATGGAATAATGTTGAAAAGGAATCAATTTTGAAGTTTGCGCCTAAATATTTTGATCATATGAAAAAGGCAGAAGAGGTAAGGGATTAGGGATACTTTCAGACGCACTACTACTGTATGTTTATATTATGTTTATTGATTTTGCAATATATATATATATATATATATACAGACTCCAAGCGTTTTGGCCAAGATATTTGGATTTTATACCATTCGTATCAGAAGTACCACTGATAAACGAGTTATACTTAATCTTGATGTTTTAGTAATGGAGCATTTATTCTATGGTATCGTTCCACAGAGTATACAGGTAACGTCAGTTTTTATTTCTTTTTTCCCTTGTATAGATTTGGATTTTTTGGGCTCGGTACACAGACTAAATAAATATTATTATCGATTATAAAATCGTATGGTCAGAAATTCGATTTCAAAGGAATCCGGGATCGCCATGTGGAATCGTGTAGCAAACAAGGTGATACAACTTTATGGGATGGTGACTGGCTGCAAGGTAAAGCAAAAAGAAAAAAAGACAGATAAATACAGTGTTACTTGTTGAAGGCAACAATATTATTTTTTAAACACTCACATGAAAAACATTTCATTATCTCTTTTGATTATGATTATATAATCTTATAATAGATTATCGTCTACAATGTCCTGTGAGTGGACAATCTAAAACGTTTATAGAAAAAGCAATCAAGAGTGATACTGAATTTTTGACAAAAGGAAATATTATGGATTATTCGTTATTGCTTGGAGTTGATGAGACGAAGAAGGAGTTAACTGTTGGTATTGTTGGTAAGGCTTATTATTATCATCTTTTTGTTTTTGTTTGTGGTAGTACAACCAGATGAGATCTCTGAAGATTTCTTTTCTTCTTTACTACTGAACAAACTGTAAACATTTTATTGCTCTCTCTGCTATTGTTATTGACACGTGGTATTATGTAAAAAAAAAAAAAACAGATTTTATCGGAGCATATACTTGGTATAAAAAAGTAGAGTCAAGGAGTAAATCTACATTAAATCCAAACAAGGAGGTTACAGTTGTTCCTCCCGATCAGTACAAGTGGAGGTTTTATCGAATCATCAATGACTATTTTGTCGCTGTTTCTGGTAAGGAAAAAAAAAGAATATATAATTAGAGAAGAGATAGTATTAGTAAAAAAGAGAAGGAAAAAGAAGAGAAAAACCGAAAGAAAAAAAAAGTTTATGTAATCATCAAATAATATGGAACTATATGTATAAAGTCAAATTAAAAGAAAATACTTTTTATCTACGTAGGAAAATTTGACAAAGTTCAAGAAGATCAATTTGTCTCAACAAATACCATCTTATAACACAGTTAATTATAGATAATTACTATTTACAATAATATGTATTTGTTCTCTTCATGTATCTACTGTTATTTATTAAAAAAAAGTAAGCACCAAATATCAAATTAGCATTTATTTGATTATAATGAATAAAAACAACCCCAGCTTTGTTTATGTTCTTTTTTCCTTTCTTTTTGGCCTGGTTACAAAAACTTGTTAAAGTGTAAAAAAACGTGGTGAATTTGGTACCACATAAATGTATATCATAAATAAAATCCATATACTGTTTTCAATTTTGCTCCGAATCCATAATAGTGGTACGATCAGAATGGATGAATCAGCTTTTAAATAAGGCACTATACTTATTTATCTTTGAGGCTAAGATTATGCATCTCTTGGCTTATAACTAAAGACTGATCGGGCGAACAGGGTGCAATGTAGCACTACCGAAATACTCTCACTTTGGGGAGGCAATTGTGTGACAAAATGAAGAAAAGAGACCAAATGCGCATGTCCACTTTCCCTCGTTATAGACACATATACCCACACAACATTTTTTTTTTTTACAATAATCCCTTTGGTATCCCACCCCACACAAATGTATATAAAATATATACACACTCAGCTAGAAAGAGAGAGAGAGAGAGAGAGAGAGTATACTTACTTCTTTTTCTTTTTCACTTTTAATAATTTTTTAAGTTCTAGATTGAATATTTGTTGCTAGGAGCCCAATATAATCACTTTTAGAAAACAATTAAGAAGCTTATCAATTTTTAGCGGAGTGTGCATTATATGGTAAATTCACCGCTCCAAGAAAAAGAAAAGAGAAAAAAAAAAAGCTTATTATTGTTACTATAGGAATTTTAACAACTGAGACACACAACACACCAGCCAAATCCATTCTCTCGTTATTTTTCTTTCCTTTTCTTTTTCTTCTTCTTCTTCATTTACCTTTTCGTCGTCACTCTCTTCCTCTCTCTCTTTTCCTTGCATTTGACACATTTCTCCTCTTTTTTTTTTTTTTTTTCTTCTTTTCAATTTCTCAGTTTTCTCTTCCCTCTATTTTTTTAAAAGAAAAAAAAAACACATGCAGGTGCCATGGCGTCTTCCTTTCCAAAAATAATTTGTCGAGTCAGGGCGATCTATCCTTTTTATTCGGAGGAACCTGCGTCCCTGAATTTTAATAAAGACGATTGTATTGATGTACTTGCTCAACTTGATTCTGGTTGGTGGGATGGATGGTAATTTTTACATAGTGAGACGAGCTGGTGTTATATATATATATATATATTTATTATTATTTCGAACTTAAAAAATTAACGAGTTTATTTGTCAACAGGTGCGGAGGATCGCGTGGTTGGTTTCCAAGTAATTACGTCGAAGTCATTGAAGAAAATAATTCTGAAACAACGGTAGCAAATAAGCAACAACGACCCCTTGCAGCATCCCCCACCTCAGTACGGTCTGACCCGCAATTTCAACTATCTCAACAGCAGCAGCAACAACAACAACAACAACAATTTCGACGTCGTCCAACACAACGAACTTCCAAAAGACGCAGTGGAAGTGGCAGTCACCGTGCTTCTATACGGACGCTTGGACAATCGAATACTCGACACCCATTTTCTGTATCACCTCCACCAAGTGGAGGAACATCAACTAGTTTTGGTTGGACATCAAGTAATCGTATGAGTCAAGCAAGTTCAGCAGATTCATTACCTGATGGTTGGTCAGTGCAAGTAGCAGAAGATGGTTCTACCTATTATTATTATAATCATCGAACTGGAAAAATGCAATATGATCACCCTGGTCATGTATCAGATGGTGAATATGATAGTCAAGAAGAATATCTTGATGGTCAATTCGCAACAGATAGTTATTCAGAAGAAGAATATTATGACGAATATGATGATGATGATGATTTTGCTCATGATATTAACCGTAAACGACTGTCTAATAGTCGTATGAATCGGTTAAGTATTGACTCATTACCAGCCAATGTGGAATCACCAGAAACGACGATCTCAGATATTCCTGGTGGTGCATCATCCAATGTAAAATTTTTATTTCCCTTTTTCTTTTCTCGAGTTTTTATAATTCCTTGTGGGCTGTTTATACAATTTGTGTTAAGTTGATTATTAATCCATTTTGATAGGCCATGTCTCAATGGGTAGAACGAGTAACTCCTCAGGGGCGGATTTATTATTGTAACTTAACTACTCAAGAAACAACATGGGATCATAATGATATTGATAAAATTACTGGTCGATTAGTAAGTCGTATAGTGTGGGAATACACCTGTACTTTTATATAGAATACGCGGCATGTGTGCGTATGTGATTTTTTTTTAAAAAAAAACAATATGTCTCACATTATTACCTAAATTATATATTTGTTCTTTTTTCATTAAATAGAAGAATGCAAAGGATTCCGATTCAGATTTAGACGACGCACCTGTCCAACCACAATCTCGCGGGGTCAACTTCCCTGATACGTTTGATCCCCATGACGATCAAGCAGATAGAAACGCAGCCGAAAACGCCGAAGAACCACTTACATGGCAAAAATTATCAAGTGGAATTGCATTGGCCATTCATCATTTAAATACTGCAGCACAACGTGGAGAACGTGAAACATTTGTCCAAGATGCATCATCCATTGTAGTTGCTATTCGTGTTATGCTCTATGCTTCAGGCACGCTGGATAAAGAATCAATACATATGCAAGATCGCCTTTTGCGCGATCCTCATCGTGCTGTCATGGCAGCACTTTCAAAACTAGTCTTGTCAGTGAAAACAGCAGCAGAAGTATCACAAAATACAATGCAACCAGAGATGCTTTATCGTGTTCAACGAGATGCTGGTGATGTCCTTGCCTCTGTTCGTAGCTTTGTCACTGTTTGCCAAGAAAAAGGAATCCATGTCGAGCAAGTAAAACCTCAACTTTTAATAAATCCAAACTCGCATCATATGACAGCCAACGGTAACGTTGGACAAGATATTGTTATTGCTTCAAATCAACAACAAGGAAATAATAACAATGATTTATCAGGTGAAAACGACAAAGATAACAGACGAACGAGTATGGTTGATCGATATAATCAAGTATTGGTACAAAAAGCAAAATACCCTTTGAATCAAGATTTAATCGTCAGTTTGCAAACCCATGCAAATCAAGTGTATGGATCAACCGATGCATTATCCAAAGCAGCAGCATTTATTTTGACAATTCGGGAAGAAGATTTCAACCATACGGATGACGAAGATTATGATGATATTGAACGTATACGTAACAGTAGTCGAGCACGATCCAACGTGGTGATTTTATTCCGCAATTTATCCATGCAAATTGGTCAGTATCTCAGCATATTAGAAGATGTTGATTTGAGTAGTGTAGACGGGACCAAGATACCATCGCTAGCCGATTTCCATGTCAACAAGCAAAATTTATATAATTCCGTTGGTAACTTATTTGCAGCTGTTCAAACACTCAGCAGTGCCGATGTCAATGTTGGGCAGTGCGTTGGCGGCATTGACAACGCTGTTCAATTGGTAGAAAACACGATCGGTGTTATTTTTGCTAACGTGGAAGAAATGGTGCAGCAACGTAAAAACTATTTTAAGCAAATGGAACCACGAGACAAAGAAGTACCGATGTCACCCATCACTAGCAATATGCCATACGACGATATGATACCCAACAGCAGTAACAACACCAACTATAATTACGATCAAGATGAATTTACAGCCTCTTCACCTATTTCAAAAACACGTAAAGTACAATTGACCAATCGTAATAATGATGAGCGAACACAGTGGTGTCTTGGATATGATTATGCTCCTGATGAAATAGTATTTGGATCGGACGGCAATGTTAAAGGCGGTACTTTGCGGGCTCTTGTGGAACGATTGACACTGCATGATACGCTAGGTAAGTTTAAAATTGCTGTTGTGTAACATAAAAACCTGTTTTGCGCGTGTTTCTTTTATCGTTGTTATTGTTGTTGTTTATAAAGGCATTATCGTTGACATAAAATGGCCTGACTTTTCCTTCTTTCCTATTTTTTCCTTATGATTATTAGACACGAGCTTTATTGCAACGTTTTTGCTGACATACCGATCTTTCTGTACAACTGAGGAATTTTTGACATTATTGGAGCAACGATATAATTTAAGACCATCTGAAGGATTGACACCCTGTGAACTCGAGACCTGGACTGACCAAAAACAAAAACTTGTCCGTTTACGGTAAGAATGATGAGGATAATGATAATCCCTTTTTTTTTTTTTTAGTGCAAACGAAATGCATCGGAACTTATAAAATTTATTCTCGGGATTGAACCCTATAAATATTTTATATAGTGTATTTAATGTTATGAAGAGTTGGCTCGAAAATTATTATAATGATGAAGACGAACATATCCTTGGTCGATTGGAATTTTTTACCAATACGGTTATTCGAGATGCTTCCTCTTTCTCAGCAGATCAATTGAATCGATTGATTCGAAAGCGTAAAGAATTGGACGCTAACGGTGGTTTGAAAAAACTTGTACCCAACACAATGGCAGCTCCGATGCCGATCAAACCCAAAGATATCACGCGTATTACCCTTTTAGATATAGACGCTATGGAACTCTCGCGCCAATTGACTCTCATGGACTTTAAGTTGTACAGCAGTATCAGACCTATCGAATGTTTGAATAAGGCCTGGTCGCGTGAAGATACCGAAGGAACGGTAGCCATGAATGTCAAGCAATCGATTGATTACTGTAATCGACTTACATGTTGGGTTACTGATAGTATCTTGGCCAATGAGGAAGCAAAGAAACGAGTCGTTGTGATTAAGTATTGGGCTCAAGTTGCTTCTGTAAGTACATTTATTTAAAATGAAGGAGGAATGATGAGAATGAAAAAAAAAATTCTAGAATAATGAGGATGTTCATCACATCTAACGTATCTATTTTTATATTTTAGCGATGCCGAAGTACAAACAATTATAACACGTGTATGGCTATTATATCTGCATTTGATAATAGCGCCATTGGCCGACTTAAAAAGACTTGGGATGTAAGTTTACTTTTTCTATTCTTTTTTCAAAAGCTGAATTAGATGTCATTAATGAAAAGAAGATAATTACTGGATCTTAATCTATTTTATATATATATATTATTTGTTATTTTAGTTGGTAGGCAATCGAACAATACAAAGCTTGGGCAACATCCGAAAATTGATGGGTGCTAATCGTAACTTCACCGAATATCGTGAAATGATTCATTCAGTGAATCCACCTTGTATTCCATTCTTGGGCATTTATCTTCAAGATTTAACATTTATCGAAGATGGCAACTCTGACTTAATTAACAAATCTACAGGATTAATTAATTTTGCTAAACGACAAAAGGCCGCGGAGGTGATTCGTGAAATCAATCAATTCCAATCTGCACCTTATAATTTGGCTACTGTTCCAGAATTACAAACTTTCATTAAGCAACATTTGGAAAGTAGCCGAGATCTTGATAATCTTTATGAACGAAGTTTACAACTTGAACCAAGAGAATCTGCAGCATAAAAACATTACAAACTGTCATTACATATTTATCTTATCTATATTCACCCATCTCTTTCTCTCTCCCTCTCTCCCTCTCTCTTCTCGCTCACTCTCATTCTTTTCACTTTTAACCGTCGTTTTTCTTTTCTTCTTTTTTTATCTCCATCTCTTTTCACTAACTATCGTCTCATCCCGCATTGCTTTTTTTATTATTATTATTTTATTGTGTAAAACTATATATTCCCCAACCCCATTTTTTCTCTTATACTATTTATCGTGTCATTCATATATATTTTTTTTATTATTTAGCTACGTATCTTTCTCATTTATTCCTCTTATTTTTTTTTAAGTCAATCACATTTCACGTGTCTTTGAATTGTTCAAACAAAAAAAAAACTGTTCTATTCTTTTATTTTTATTTTTATTTTTATTTTCTCTTTACTCAATGATACAATCTACATATTGTAATTTTTTTTTATATATTTCATTTAAATAAAGCTGGAACAGCTATTTGTTATAATTATTAGAATTTGTATCTTTTATTCTGACAAGGTAGATCCCGGTTTTTGTAATTAGTGTGAACGGACCATTTTTTGTACAACGTAGTGTCCGTGTGATTTGCCTATTTAGGATCGAATTAACAAATATAATTTTTATGTTTATCCGAAATATGGCACGTTGTACGGAGGGGTTTGCCTTTTTTTTTTTTTCTTGCAAGGTCATATAAAAGCTACGACCAATAATTGGCTAACACATTAATGTTTTTGACAAAAGTTTGCTTCTAGGTTATTGAATTAAGATTCAGTCTTCGTTTTCCCTACCCATGGCCACTTGAAAAAAAAAAATATTAGCGTCATTTGAGATATATCAAAAATGCTCCCTATTTAAATTTACCAAAAAGCATAACGTCATTAAATAATGTTGTTTTCAATAGTAAAAAGTAAATTAACATACGCTTTATTGTCTATATAGCAACCAACAAGGGGTTTATAATTAAAAAAAAAAACACCACACACACAGAAAAGAGGCGCTTCAAGTGTATATTATTACATACGTAGCAAATAGAATCGCAAAATAAACAGGTACAGTGACACTTAAAACAGCAAAGGAATTCAAACATGACTATGCTCATTATTATTATATTGCTTCGATTGACCGATACGTAGGTCGTTGACAATGTATTTGTAACTCTCTTCTTTTTATTGACGTTTAGTGTCGTCAACCACTACGTCAAACTATTGCTATTATATATACAGTATATATGACGTATAATATGACTATTTTTTTATTACAAATAGTAGCAACAAGAATAAAGACATATTCGATTTGCTATGAATAGTTATTACGTAGTGTGAAACTATATAAAAAACACATCTGCGTGTGGATGAGTGGACTGATTATCTCTAACATATTAAACATATCAATACGTGCCATTTTACGTATTATCTTTGATGTTTAGGTTCATTCTCTCCCCCCCCCCACTACTCTTTAAATTTATACATAACGTAATCATCATGTTCTGCAAGTAAGTGACCACATGCCCCCCCCCAAGGCGCAAGTCAATATGATAATTTTTAGCCTAACCCATTCAATGCATGTATTCGAGCCCCAGGTTCTGCCTTTCCTTATCCAACAAACAAAACAAACAAAATTATAGAAAAGTTTAATTTTTACTTGCTTTGCTCATGATGAAAGAAGCATTAGATATATGATGAACTTCCATATCATTATGCAATTCTTATAATGCCAAATAGTGTGTATCGTACTAGAATTATATGTAACTATCCTATTGATAAATAAGAAAGACTTTATTAGAATCTCCATGCGATAATGTAATATAATAAAAATGCTTTAATTATAATAATAATAATAAAAATATTACCGATTTATGAAAATATATATACTGTATTAATAAAAGAAAAGGGAGGGAGGGAAGAAAGGAAAGGTAGAGAAAAAAAAATGTGAAATGATTAAAATGAAAGAGAAAGAGGGTGGAAAAAGGGTATTCTACAGAATTAAAAACAAAATGATCACCTTCAATATTTAGCCTCCAATACAGTTCCCTCCCCCAGGAAATAAAAAATAAAAATAAAAAATAGGAAAAAACCAAATTAATTTGTTGTTGCGTATATAAAAAAAATAATAAAATGGTGTGTGTGAATGTGTGTGTGTGTGTGTGTGTGTGTATACATTGTTGTTGAGATTGTGAATAATATAAATGTGTATGTGTTTGTAATATTATGGTAAAACAAAAAAAAAAGTTAGAGAAAGAGAGAGAGAGGGAGAAGGAGTTTTTTTTATAGCAATAATAGTAATAATAATAATAATAATAGTAATAGAAATATAAATATAAATTGGGTGTTATATAAGCAAAAGAGAGAGGAAATAGTAATAAGAAGAAGAAGAAGAAGAAAAAAACTAGAATTGAGAAACAAAGACAAGTTCTTGGAAACATTTGCCTTCTGTCACCACCTTTTCATCACCAACAGTAATTTCAGCTGAAGCAGTATCCAACCATTGATAAATATAAGGCTTGACTACAAATGTTTGAACTAATTTCTTCAAAAACCATGGGATTTCATTCAACACATCAATCTTATCCACCAAATTCTTGACTGTAACCACCATTTCAACATGCACATCCTTGGCAGGCTCTTCATCTCCTTCTTCCTTAATTGTCTTTCCCTTCCAAGTCAATTTGATCTTCTGTGGAATATCATATTCTGTTTCCTCATCCTTGGCCAAATCCAACAACTCAACATGATTTTCTACCGAAACCGAAATCAATTTTCCATTCAATACGATGGAGCCTTGGTTGATATTAATAGCACCATATTGTTTGGTAGTTTGGAATTGCATCATAGATAAAGATGCTTCTTGACTGTGGAAAGTACAGAAATTCCAATTGGATGCAATCAACTGAGGTTGCATACCTTGAATAGCATGAATAAATGTACCGTCACCTTCGACTTCATGCAAGACTTTATCGACAATAAAGGTACCCTTGGCAATAGCTTTAGGCCAAAATTTGTGTGACACAAAACCAGCGGCTGATGCTTGATCGCCGCCAAGATATGTCTTGCCTTCTCCTACCTTGAAACCACGATCCACGCGTGTAAAATCCATGGATACGACCAACTCCGGATGGGTGATTTCGATTTTATAAGTAGTTTGTGTGGGATCCAATGTAATGTTGAAATGATCGGTTTTAACAGAACGACGGTCTTCTGATAATTCAAACTTGGATGACATATTAATGTTCTTGAACGCATTGGTTTTGCTGTTGGGGTCATAAAAACGACAAGTAATGGATACAGTAGGGTTCCAGATTCTGAAAAAAAAAAAAAAAAAAAAAAAGAGTAAATAAATGAGAAACATGGCCATATATATATTTCCCCACCCCACCCCCCAACCATCTTTTCCGACATTTTTTTAAAAAAAAAAAAAAAAAACTTTACCCAATGTTAGAATGAATTAATTGAACAAAGGCAAAAGCACCCGACTTTGTAGTGACATAAAAGACTTGGTTCTCGGTCGATGAACCATCTGCCAAAGTCCAATCGAGATCATGTTCTTCCAACTTGCCAAAATATTGACCATCGGTGACAGTGTCAGCATAAGTTCGAACGGCTTCCACTTGACCACCCAAACCAGTGACGTTTGAAACGGTACTCGATAACTGAGAAACTATATAATACAAAAAGTCTCTTTTTATTATTTTTGCATTCGAAAAAAAAAAAAAAACAAGAACTCTTCAAGTGGGGTATCTAATACTTACACCAAGATGCCATAATGTTTTTTTTTTTTATTGAAGTTTTATAAAGGTGCGTAAAGCTGAGAAGTAATAAAAAGAGAGTGAATGAGAGAGAAAGAAAGAACCCAAGATTTTGTTGGCTTGTGACGTGCTGTGTTCTTGCTATTTTTTTTTTTTTTTTGTAACACGCGTTCTGCAAAAATAAAGAACCGCTTGTGCAGATGATTTTTTTTTTTTTTACCTCCATTCCCTTTGCCTCTCTTTACTAATATCAATCAACACATAGCAACAACAAAAGTTACCATGGAAATGAATTTGAGTCATCCTATATCCAACTTTTTTTTATATTTTCAAAAAAAAAAAAAAAAAAAAAACTTTAAATAAACCATCCTCCACCCCCCAATTTCCTTTCTTTCATATGAGAGATATATTCAGACAAACCCACTCATTAAATATATCATGGTGTGATATGTGCGGTGATCCATTTTTTTTTTTTTGCTTGGTTTCGGAGTAAGTTTTTTTTTTATGTGAAATAAAAGAAGAAGATCGCCGATTTTGTTTATGTTTATTATAAATGCAATATATGTAATTTATATATAAATATAAATATCAATTTCTACTCTTTTATATATATATAAAGTGCTAAGAAAAAAAGGGTCAGTTATTTAAAAAGACATGTTTCAATGTATCATGACAAAATAAATATAAAAAAAAGAGAGTGAGAAGGAAATGCATAAAAAAAGAAGAAAAATGGACAAAATTGGGAATAAAAGTAAAAATAATGAATGAGGGATAAAAGGGTATATCAATGGATGAAATGAAGGTGTTGTTGTAGTACAAAAAAAGTTAAAAAAAAAATAAGGGACTACTACTACATCAGTCGACTTTTAGCTTCTTCTTGTTTGCATTGATGAGCATGTTCAATTACTTTTAAAACATTTGGGTCAGTTAATATCATTGAATGACTATCATCGCCGGAGGAATGATTTAATAGGGTCTGATGCATTTGTTGAATATAATCAATAGCAGCTTCTAAGATAGCTAATTTGTGTAAAGGTTGGTGAAACGATGGACCTCGAATGGGTTGTTGATCGGAGTAAGGATTACATGTTGGTATAATTTCTTTCAGTTGTTGAATTTTATCATTGATGCGTTCACGTCTTCGTTTCTCAATAAGGCTATGTTGTGATGAAGATGATTCTCTTCTTGATGTTGCGTTATTGGATATATTTGTTGTTGTTGTTGTTCTTTTATTCATGCCCATCATTTCTCGTTCAAGTGAAATATAAAAAGTAAATTCAGTTTGGGTTCGAAGAGTTTTAATGTAAGAAAAAAATAAATTAAAGAGAGAGAGAGAGAGAGAAGGAAAGAAAAAAAAAGAGAAAGAGAACACACCGTTTAATTAATATATCAGATATTACCAATTGAAAGAAAGGATAAGGGGGAATGAAAGATTGTTTTTGTTTATCTTGAAAGCATGACGAGTTACTTTCATTTCATTGGTCAATTCATTGTCAAGTTTTTTGATTTATATCACTTCCCAGATTTGTTTCACAACTTTTCGTTTAACAAAAAAATATATAAATAAAAAAAAAATATACATAGAGTTTGATATTCAAAAAGGAAAGGAAAAGAGTCTTTTTTTTTTCGTGAGTGAGTGAGTGAGTGTGTGAGTGTATATATATATATATATAATATGAGATATATAAAGAGATGGGAATAGAATTTAAAAATATATATATAAAAGCATGTACAAAGAAAGAAAAAAGAGAAGAATAAAATAAAAGAAACTATATATAATATAAAAAAAAATACGTAACAATGTAATAATCCATTGTCGTCAATAACCAAAAAAATAGGGGAGAGAAATATATAAAATATAATATAGTTATCGTCGAGAATAAAAGAGATAGATTTCGGGAGAAAGGAGGGAGGAGGTGGGGTGGAAGGGTATTTAATAATAATAATAATAATAATAATAATAGGGCTTTGTATATACTTTTTTTCTTTAATATATAAATTTACGTATTGACAGTTGAAGGTGATGGTTTAAGCCAACCATAAGCGTTAAAAGCGGCCCATAATCTACTACTTTTGTTTACATCGATGCGGCACACTTTTTGAGCATCTGACTTTCTAAACTCAAGACCATGTAATGAAAATTCTCGAGCAGCCATAATAATTGAACGTTTGCATCGAAGATAAAGTTGAGGTGATAAACGCATATGAGAGATGACATCTGCTTCAATAGGATGTAAGCGACTAAAATATGGATCATTATTATCCAATTTCAATGGTTTGCCTAATAATGTTAAGAATTTCCCTTTTTGTCAGACTATAGTGTAAAAAAGAAATAAAAAAATAAGCAATAGGATTGTACTACGTACCTTTCCAATTGATATCTACAGGGACATGATCCAGACGATCGGTTGTTGGATACCAATCCTTTGAAGGATAAAAGTCTCGATCTTGAATATCAATATCAATATTATCAAATAAATATTGTGGTTCGATAGTAAATCCTTTGATTGATAATTCTCGAGTGTTTCTTTTCATGCCTGTGCCATTATTATTTGAAGAATGATTACTATTACTGCGGCGACGACGATATTTTTCATTTGTGTTGTTATTGAATGATTTTGTTGTCTTGGCTTTCTTTCGTGAAACGGACTTTTTCTTGCTATTATTATTATTATTATTATTGTTAGTGTTGTTGTTATTACTGTGTGACGAAAAGGAAGAAACGGTAGAATAAGAAGAGAAATCCGATTCTTGTCCATCTTCATCTTCAATTTGGTTTTCTTGTGGGTTGTCAGCAACAACAGTCATTATGGCTTGATCTTCTTCTTCTTCTTGATCATCATGATAGGAAGAAAAAGAAGAACGGGGTGATCCTTGTACTTTTTGATCACAATATTCTTGCCTTTTACGTTTGGATGAACGTAAGGGAGCAAATAATTTACATAGATCAAAAGTAAAGATCTGCTGTTGGTTTTCATCAGTAGATGTTGGCCAGTCAATAGAAGTTGAAGATGTAGGCGATGATGAGGTTGATCTTTTACCATACATCCTAGAGTCCATAGGTCTTAAATGGGGCACCATTTGTGCATAAGCATGAATAAACCCTTTTCGATTACTATTATTTGAAGTAGTAGTAGTAGTAACAGAAGAAGAAGAACAAAGTGCGGGATCAACAATTGTATGATGATCTTCTTTTGGAGTCAAAGGTGGAGATAACATGTCATTGTTTTCTTTCTCAATATAACAATGAACATGAGTAGTAGGGGTAGTAGTTGCTGTTGTCATCTTTCTATATTTATATATATTTTCGGGGGAGAGAGAGAGAATTAAAATAAAATCCAAAAAAAAAAAGAGATAAGAAAGTAAAGAAAGAGAAGAAAAGAAAAAGAAAAACGGCCAAGAAAGGCTGGGATATACTTTTTTTTTTTTTTTCGGAAGTCGGGATTACAGAAATTTATGAGTTGTTGTTGTTATTGGGGAAATAGGGTGATCACCTTTTGCAGGACTTGGAACGTCATATTTCCTGACGAATTTAGGTTACATCCCAGTCAATCATCATGTAACATGATCACCCATTTTTTTTTTTTACACACCAAAGAATGTATTACTTTTGATTTCCAATGAGTATATATATATATATATATATATAAACTTGCCCATTGATGATGGGGTACATTGTCGTCTCACGATAATTTGTTAATTAACAACCTTTTTTGTTGAATATGTTTAGATAGCTTTTTATACTTTTATCATGATTAATTATTATAATTAAATAAATTTAATATGAATTATTTCATTTGAAGAAGAATATAAAAAGAAAGACCAGGGTCACATTTTTTTATAATATGCATTTTACTTTTTGTAACAACTCTTTTGCATCCACATGCATCAATAAGGTTGTACATTATTACCAGTATTAGAATCATTTTCATTTACAGCCAAGAATGAATAATATATGTTTCATGTTTTTCTTCTTCTCAAGTGAAATTAACATATCTTGTAAAGAACAAGTTATGGGGGTTTTAACTTGTAATACAATTATAATAAAGCCGTCAGATCATTTGTTTCCGTCATCTAATTTTTTTTTTACTTCGGGGATCTACTTGGTTAGCGTAACACATTATGATTTGTTTGTGCATCTTTATACACACACACACACACACACACACACACACACATAGATACTCTCAGTTCCTTTTTTCTACGTTCTTTGGAAGCAATTGATCTCTTTTTTATTGTGATAGATTTTAATAAATCCCGAATTGATGGGTTTTATATATAAAGACGTACGTGCCCCTTATTTTTTTTTCCAATACTTAACAACATATAAATCAAAAAAAAAAAAAATTAAGATTTATTTATACACTACAATAAAAAAAAAATATAATAAATCACTAAACCCTTGGAGTACAAAACTTTCCATTAAAGATTTTGATTTAGAGAGTGTGAAAAGGGTATCTATTTTTTAAGGTTTTTTGTAGAACAAAAAGAAACTGATATTGAGTGAAAAAGTGACACCGAGCCACTTTTTATATTATGAACTCAGTAACACTAGCCCCAGCAAACGGATAACTTTTGTGTGGCCAACAAAAATCTATATTACAATAAAATATAATAATTAAAGAATAAAAGAAGCTCCGCCTCACTTTCATTTCTTTGAGAAAAAGATAAACAAGGCTGAGTCCTATCAATCATTTTAATTTTTGTAAAGGGGAATCGTCAATTAGTTTTAAAAAAAAGGGGGTGTGAGGGGGGTGGGGTTAAAAATGAGAAAGAAAAGAAAAAAGGGGGATCGACATATTATTATCAAGTCAATTGAAATAAACTGTAACTAAGGGGGGGGGAGAATTATTTTTACTTGCCTAATTCTTTACATGACAGTAAAACATAATAATTTCGTCATAGGACCTGAAACAAATATGACGCTGATATTCTATTCCACACATATACACATTAACCCCCCCCAAATCAACTTTTAAAACATTTTTTCACATTTTAACTTATCAATTGAATGAATTAACTTCTTTATTCTTTTTTTAAAAAATGAGCCGATTTGAATAATAACTTTTCAATTGTTAACCAAAAAAAAAAAAAAAACTTTAAATGTTTAGTGGTACATTTATTCCTCTCTCTCTCCCCCCCCCAATATTTGTGTGATTGTTTATGTGTCAGTCATTTTTTTTTTCTTTTTAGATCATGAGACATTTTTTTTTCTTAGAATCTAACGCAGATTGTTAAAAATAAAAAGTACGTTACCTTCCAGCACAAAAGATACACCAACATATAACTTACACATGGAATCATAAAAAAAGGTTAATGGCGGGAGGAGGATAAATTTAATTAAGTTTATTTATTATGTTCTTGTTCTTTTTTTTTTTCATACCCATTTCTCGCATGCAATTCCCGACGGGAAAGGTCTGAAATTTCTTTTTTAGTTTTTGGTTGTGATTATTTGATAGATTCCCAAACGATGGAAACAACGAATTCATTTCAAGTATATTACAATAATTGAGATAATATATAGTAATTAGGAGTAATCTTATTATGATAATTACATACAAAAGTAACTTTGTTATAAATTTACATTATGTAATAATGAGTTTATATAATATACGTACGTAATGTTATTACATCTGTTTCACTATACTATCTAATGTGGTTGTTATCTCTTAGCTTTTATAAAAGTAATAATAAATGAGAGCGGATCGACAAAAGAATAATGCTTTTCCCACGACTTTACACAAGTTAATTATTTATTTATTTATTCGATTTGATTATTTTCGGGGGGTGAGGAGTAATAATTGATAGGGGAAAAATAAAGGGGGGGTAAATAGTTAATATCTACAAAAGATTATGTTTATACACCAATTGCTTATATACATTGAGTAAAAAAAAAAGATTATATTGAGCAAAAGAAATAATAATAAAAGTGGTGGTGGGGAGGGGGAATTGCGAAAGAGAGTTATTATTTAGAAGATGATAAAGTGATTGTACTACTATTATTACTAGTGGATTTTGATTTATGATATTGATTATAATCAAGACGTACAACCAAACATAAAAATTGAACGGTTTCTGTAGCAGAATAATAATTCAATGCATCAATTAATAGTTTCATATGATAACTAAATGTTTCTTCAATCTTAATTAAGGTACGTTGAGCATTTTCAAATGCTGATTGGGTATGATTGAACGCCTCACTAAGTCCTCCTTTAGGAATTCCAAATTGATCTAAAGATTGTTGTTCCACCAATGTGTTTAATAACTGTGAGAATCGCTCGGTTTGAGCCACAAATACTGTACATGAGGTCATTAATTTATTATAGATCTATAAAAAAAAATAGTATTTCCCAATAGTAATTTAGTTATAGCGATCCATTTACTTTTCTTTGTTTTACTATCCAGATCAATGCAAAAAATAACTTACTCGTAATAATTTGGCATTCGTCAACATACATTCTTTGAGACAACTATCCAAGAAATCTGAATGATATTGGAGTACTTGATCTACCGTAGATACTTTAGCTAAATTGGATTCAAGACGTCGCCAATTGGGTTCCAATACTTCATTTGTAACATAATATGCGAATTGTTGAACAAACATTAACATACGATGGCGTAATGTAAATATACGATATTTCCATTGATCGACTTTTGGATTACTGTTTTTTGATTTCCACAATATATCTTTTTGAGCCATCCATGCGTTACATAACATATCTTCTACATGTTTGAGATAAAGTAAATGTCGAAATAAGAGCTGGTATTTGGTTAATGCTTTACGTGATATTACCAAAGATAATGGGAATGTTACAGTATAATCAAGTGTCAAAGCATCATAACCTTATTGGAGCAAAAAAAAAAAATCAATCGTTTTGTATATTTATAAAGATCATTGTGAATTATGTTCGTATACTCCATATAATTATAAAACTTACCACTTAATGTATCTCTCGAATGAGTTCCAACATTAGCTGTATTTGTACCAACACCACTTATACCCGATATACTACCGACCATACTTTGACTTCGTTCCAATTGAGCAGACCCTGCCATAATCATACTATTACTACCACCTCCTCCTCCCCAACGAGTGTTTTCACGTGGTAAACTATCCAGCCCAGCAACATTGATGATTCGTAATAATTCATCTACCAATTTTAATGGACTCATCGTCACCTTGAGATCTTCCTTAAATGGATCATAGGCTGCAACAGAAGACGAATTACGTAATACAAGATCCATTAAAGATTGAAGTCTTGCTAATGATATTTCTCTTGAAGGTTGTTTGAGTTCCTCTTTTGCTAAATCCAGAAATGATGTCAGAAAATCGGATTGATCAAGAAAAAAATAGTGTTTTAAAGACCTATTTATTTGCAGCTAATTAATAAGTATCCTGCATAATAATAACCATAATAATAATAATAATATCAATTTACCGTAGTCGTGCAATTAATTGTTGTTCTTTAACGAGTAAATTAAGTAATGTATGATTGGCATATTTGTAGGCTATTTCTAAACTCTTGACGAAACTAAATAAAATGAATGTTAAATTGTTTTCTGTCCCACAAAGACCCCCCTTGTCCCCAAAAGTATGGAAATGACTTACCCAGCGCCATTGACTGCAGACCAGACATCGCCGCGTGCAGGACCTGTAGTATTTCTACCCCAAGTTGTTTCTCCTCCTATTCCTCCCACAGTACTATTATCCACTTGTTGTAAATCGGCATCCATAGCTGCTTGCATATCTTCTGGTTTAGCAATATTAACACCACATTCTCGTACAACATTTAAATATTTTCCTGCCAGCAGGATCTTGGATTTTAATGGTTCCAAAAAGGTCGGTACCAATTTTTCTCGTACAGTATATCTCATTTCCCAATAAGCATCATTAAAGTCTTCTTTTAAGTTTTCTTTACGTACACTTAATTTTTCCAATACCATAAATTCATTGTGTGGATCAATGATTTTTCCACGATAAATCCATGAATGTAATATTTCGAAATAAGGGATAGATGCTCGAGCTAACAAGTAGGCATATGTTTTTTTACATCGTGGATCACTATTTTTTTTTTAAATCCCCCATTCATATTCATTGTTATTATTATTATTATTTTGGTTTTTTTGAAACAAATAATAATATATTTATATATGTAAACATAAAAAAGGACTTACCCACTGAGACTAATCATTCGATCTGTCAATATATTCAATATAGGACCTCCCTTTTCTTGATCTGTAATTTTCCCTTGATCTTCTCTTTGTAAACCTTCCAATACAGCTTCAATATCATCTACATCATCTTGATCCGTTGATTTTTTACGATCATATCGTAATTGACGAATCATTGTGACTAACTCATGTAAAATATTCATTTGTTGCGCTGTATCTTCTTGAGTATAAAACCAAAATTGTTGTAATGTAAATGTACTGGAAGATTGAAATTGATATTCCAGTTGAGCGATAAAAGTTTCATATTCTTTTAAAATAGAGGATAAGGCAGCTGATAATGCATGATTGATAGATCCATATTCATAGCGTGAATGTTGTTCTACAAAGGCACTAATAGAGATATAATAAGTGGCAAGAGGTAACATTTTTTCAACAAGTCTTCGAACACTTGGATCTTTAAAAGAAAAAAATCAGAGAGTATTAAGTTTATGATTGGAAAATGAGTGTTTATTATTATTATTATTATTATTATTACCTAGTGTTGGATCAATAGTATATCGTACAGATTCCCATTCACCCGTATCATTTTCTTCATCATCGTCAATCATTGAATCATCTGCGCCTTTTGGAAATATAATTTTGATAGTTGTACCACTAATACCCTGATAATTTTGATTATCAAGAAAAAAAAGAGTAAGGGGGGTGATAACTCATTAATAATCAAATGATAAGATACAATTAACAATAAAAGACATTTACCATGAGAACATAAAGTAAATCTTCCATTACTGCATATTCTTGAATACGCGTTGGATATCCACCTATTGCTGACTATGTATTTATTAATACAATTCTTTGGTATATATATATATATATTATGCATTAACTTCTAACCATAGCCAATACATACATTACTTTGTGGTAATCCTACTTCTGATCGTTCATCTAAAATAGCTGAATTACGTGAAATAATCGACGTGTCGTTAGGGACTAATTGTGGACTAGGAGCAATTGAATTATGTCGTATATTGGCAATTTTCCTGTTAATCTAATTTTCAATTCACGTACACACATACGCATCAATAAAAAAAAACCAATTAAAAATTGGGTCTTTTAACTTTAAACTAGTTTTTCTTTTTTCCTATAAAATAATAAAACTAATTACTTTATTGACTTGTCGTTCAGAAAGCAATATACTAGCACGATTCGTGGTCATGGAACGTCGTTGTTCTACTCCTGTAGTTCCAATGGCACGATGGGAAGGCGATGTCGGTGGCGATCGACGTGTTGAATAACTTCGTGGTCGCGACATGGCTGCCATACTATTAATTTTCTTCTTAAAAATTAATAATGATAATAAAAAGTTATTATAGAAGAAAGAAAAGTGTATTTTATGTATGTGTTATTAAAAAAATAAAAAAAAATAACGGGATTTGCTCCGCAAATAATCCGCTCTAAATATCTGATTTGGAAAGGTACTAAAAAAAAAAAATAATAATAATAAAAATAAAAATATCCTTTCTAAATCAGGCCTTCTTTTCTCTCTCTCTCTCTCCCTTTCTTTTTTTTTCTTTTATACTTTTTCAACAACAATTATGGCATCAAAGAAATGTTGTTGTTGCATTCCATTAAGAGGTGGTGTATTACTTTCTAGTATTCTCATTGTCGTAAGTAGTTTTTTTCCCAGTTCAGAAAAAAAAAATACTCTCCCCTTTTATTTTTTTTGGGTTATTCTCCCCCCACCCACTCTGTTTCTTTTTCATAACAATGAGACTCATTTATATATAAATTCGTATAGCTTGTTTCGGTGTTATTAGTGGGACTTACTTTTACACATATGAATCGTAAGTGTTTAGTCTTTTTAAATAAAGAAAGTTAGTTTGAACTAAGAACAATAATATATATTTTTGCTTTCTTTTAGCTATGGTCATGCACTTGTCAGTTATTCACGTCGTTTTACCATGGGTTGCAACTATCTTTTACAGTAAGCTTCCCTTTTTTTTTTTTTGCTCTTTTGAATTCTTGGCGGATAAAATTAAAAATATATATATATATATACTCACTATGAATCTTTTTAGTTGCGAGTGGTGTTATCGGACTCTACGGTATCTTGGCAGCTGCTGTGGTAAGTCATCCGTTACAAATATAGTATATGAATACTTTTCACCTTCTCCCCCCCCCCTTCTCCATCCCTTTCTCAAAATACATTCATATTTATACATATGGTACAGCCCCCCCTTAACTGATAATCATCACAATACGATAGGGCAAGCTAGCATTAATGCGATTATATAAATTATTATTCTGGTTCTTCCTTGTATTCTTATTGACGATTTGGTCTGCAGTATCATTCATTCTTGCATTGGTCAACCGAGGTAAAAGTGAAGATGCTTGTAATGAAGCAAATCCAGATAATCAAACGGAAGGATCGGGTGGAGATCAAACGGTCAGTGTGGGTGATTATTCTACTACTTTTTTGGGTATGCAATTGGGAAGCACTTATGGTTTAGCCAATTGCGGTCAAGCTGTTCAAGCCGGTGTTATTGGTCTTGCCATTTTACTTTTTATCGGTCAAATTTCCATGGTAATTATTTTATAAATATTGATTCCCCTATTAAAAAGTTATCACAGTGTATTTAACGACTATGATTTTTTAGTTTTATTTTGCAACCATTGTAGCAGGATATACCAAGAAATTAAGAGAACGTAATTATGGTCATCGTTTGCGAGATGATGAATGGAATGATAACTTGGATGATTTAGGTGCTGCTTATCGTTCCGATGCTCAAAATGCACAACGTTATCGTATGAATCAAATGAATCAAGATAAAGGAGGAAATAAGTTTACAAAAGGATTAAAAAAGTTTAAGTTGGGCAAAAAATAAATATCCTTCCCTCCTTTTCATTGAACACATACACTATAAATTCCTTTTGCTCCTCTCTCTCTCTCTCTCTCTCTCTCTCTCTCTCTCTCTCTCTCTCTCTCTCTCTCTCTCTCTCTCTCTCTCTCTCTCTCTCTCTCTCTTTCTTTCTCTCTCTCTCCCCTCTCCCTTTTTTCTGTCTATATTAACTGTATATAAATATATAAAATATATCATTCCTTCATCGTCTATATAAATATCCATCCAAATTATCAAAAAAAAATTTTGATCATTTTACCATTGGGGGGAGGGTGAACCATTTACAATTTTTTTTATTTTTATTTAATCATCCATAAGTTCTGCTAATTCTCGTTCTTCTTCTTCAGTTAATCCAAGTCCATCCTCTTCTTTTTCTTTTGGTTTATTTTTTGGTTTTTCGTTATATTCTTTTAATGCCGATGCTATATAAAAAAAAAAGTACATTAACATTTGTTGAGTGTTATAGATAGGTTACACGAGCATACACAAAAAAAAATGATAGATCAAAAAAAAAAAGAGGCTGGCGAAAATTAAAATAAACCCATTCCCCCAACATACCTGTAAGAGACCATCGACGAAGAGAACAATCTAATGAAGCACTATAAAGAGTTGAACCGACAACATCAAGACATCCTACTTCATCAAAATGACCTTCAATGGTAGAAATCAATTTTCCGGACTAAAAAAATGGCATGAATAAAAAATTAATTAAATATTAATATTAATATTAGAAAATTCATGCATCCATTGTTGCTCTCTCTCTCTCTCTCTGTGTGTGTGTGTGTGCACGTGTGTACATGTGTGTGTGTATAAAATAGGATTTACTTACAGCAATATCCCATACTCTAATAGCATCATCACTTGCTCCTGTGATGACATAGGGTTCTGCAACAACAATCGATTTAACTCGATCTGGATGTGTTAATACTGTATCTACTGCACCAGTCTATAAAAGAAAATAGCCATCATTATCAGAAAAAGATCAATTCAAATTTCAGTTGGATATATATATATTTACCTCAGTATTCCATCGTCTCACAGTTTTATCGGCAGAAGCTGTCCACATTTCATCATCCCAAACACGTACACAATAAACACTAGTATCATGCTCATCAAAAGTAGCTACACATTCACCTGTACTACGATCCCATTTAGATATCAATCGATCCGATGATCCAGCATATAAAAACTTGGTATCTGCTGCTAAACATTCAATAGCTCGATTATGTTTCTTTTTAAAAATATTTTTACATTCGTGTGTTTCTATGTTCCATTGTCGAATGGTGGTATCGGATGATCCAGAATATAAATCTTCTCCCACTATAATCAATGATTTTACAAAATCAGTATGCCCTTCTAATGTAGCTAAACAATCTCCTGTCTATAAAATAAATTTAGTTTATGTGTATTAGGAAGGGGGGGAGTTAACGTTCGTTAGTAAAATGTGATTTATTCTTAAAGAAAAGAAGAAAAAAAGTTTTTTTTTTTTTTTTTTTTTTACCTTGGCATCCCACTTTTTAATAGTTTTATCCCATGATCCTGTCCATACAATCTGTTTATTATGAGACAATGCTAAACATGTCACTGGTCCTTGATGTCCTTTGAATAATTTGACTACTTTGTTGGTCTATATATATATTATGCGTCAATCTACCTTTTTGTTATATATGTATATAAATTCAAAACAGTGAATTGTATTTGTACCTCGAGATTGATTCGTTTAGCACTAAAACCAGATTCGGCAACATAGGCGTATTTACCCGTAACCAAAAGACCCAATGCCTTTGTATTTAATTGGATGGCATCACCTTCTGTATAATTATATTTTGCTTCTTTTTCTTTTTGTTTTTTTAATTCGGCATCGGTTTGAAAAAAACTACCTGCTTCACTTGCGACATTAACCATTTTTTTTTATTTTTATTAGGTGAGTAAGAGAGAGAGAAGAAAAGATGGGACAGAAAAAAAATAATAATATTTAAGGTACGTACAGTTTTCCTTATTTTTATATCCTCGTGTTACTAAGGTTACACACAGTTGCTGAAAAAAAAAACTCCCCCCCCACTTAATTTTGACAGGTGTAAAAATGGTTGCCCAACTGCTAATATTAGTGTTCAATTAACTATTAACACCAAGTCATACTAAATGAACTAATATTAATTATATTCTAATATACAACAATCGATTCAAAAATTTCCTTGAATGAAAAAAAAAAAAAGTGAGCTTAATTTTCAATCAAGACTTTTTTCCTTAATGATGATGATGATAATACAGGTATTATTATAGACAGTCAGCACTTTTTTTTTGCTTTTTAGTTGACTTAACCTTGTGATATCAAAATGTTACGTAGAACCGAAATTCCAATCCACCTAAAAAAGTTTATTATCATTAAATATATGTTTTGGATAAATAATATATAATATACCAGAAGTAGTAACACTTTTAACATGAATCCTACCTGTAATATGTAAGATTCTGCACGTACGTATGATTAAATATACTGTTCTTTTCGTGCATTTAAAAATGGATATGTAATATTAAGATTGTCGTAGTAATATCATATCTGTCCTACTATATATAAAGGTATACGTAAATGATCTTTTTTTTTTATTTAAAGTAGAACTTACTACTTTTTTGCTATTCGCTATCATTTCAGGACTTTTTTTAAAAAAGACTTTACAATATGCTTGAGAATTATGTAAAAAGAGAAATCAAGTAGCGAACATACCTTCTAGATTGAAAGTAATTTCTGGTTTCTGGGTAATCCACTATATATAAAATAATATTTTTTGATCTGGTACGTACGTAAAATCAAGAAGTTCATTCTCTATTTTATTTTTCACAAACTAAAAAAGAATCAGATGGGGAGTTTGCTTGGGGGAACAAGAAGATATAACCTAAAGACCTCACCTCAATTCTTAACGTCTTTTTTATTTTTTTTTACTATCCCTACATCATCTTTTATTATACATTGCATTACTTTCTGTAGTGTGTGAGCTATTTTATCCAATTAGAAAACTTTTAACGACAATAATTTAAAACTTCTATGAACACAGAACCGATTTTCATTTACAGTAGGCCCCCCATTAATTCCATGCACTTCATTCCTGGCTATTTTGTGAAATTAATAATGGAATAATGTCGGTGGATTATGTTGGAGGCAAAAACTGGTAAAATGTCTTAACAGAATAAGTAATAGTGGAACATGGGGCGATATTTATATATTCTTGGTCGGTTTCTAACATACTTCAATGTTATTTTTTTTAGTGCTTTTGTGATAAGATCAATTAATGAAGAAAAAGTATGCGAGTATTATAGATGCACTCAATGGTTGGTACTATAGCAAAGCTGTCATTGCTCCTCGATTCTCCTCAACAAGATCAGACAGTTGCTATCTTGTAAATAAACTACTTTGTTTAAAGCTTCTTTATCATAGAAAATCAATAAAAGCCTTTCTCAAGTAGTCATGTTTTGTAAGGTGGCTTAATTTCAAGTTCCTTAAAATTATTGTGAAAGTGAAAATAAAAGGGAGATGTGAAAGTTGACACTATGTTTTGTAGACTATTCCTGGCAAAAAAAAAACAAGTAAATTAACAAGGGGTAGAAATTAAACATGGATGAAATTAACGGGGTCCTAACTGTATACGCAAAAAAGAACAATGAAATAATATAGTTAGTGCTGACAAAGAATGGTTTATTAATATCTTTATATTGAATACTATTATACTCAGTAAAATTATTGAATGATTATAGGTACACTTCTTTTTTTTTTTGTATATTTTATATATAGTACGTAACATTATTCTTGCAACGACAAAAAAAAAGCTTATGGCTTTTTCTTTTCACGATCCAAAGCAGAAGGAGGGTTTTTTTTTTTGGGTACCTATTTTCGTCTGAAACATTATTTAATAGTAGTATAGCTAACGAATCTACTATTATGCTTATTCAAATATGTTAAACACCAATGATGTTATTGAGAGTACAATGAATTATGTTTACTTTCAACTATTTTTTTTGTGGAACCTCAATACAGGTAACATGGCAATGAAAAAAAAAACTACTTTTTTTTTTTTATGTAACCATACCAACAATAGCATGAATTCATTTAAAAAAATACAAATAAAGACTTTATATGACTTATAAAAGATATGATTATTCTATAACATCGATCGAATTTAGAAATAAAAAGTAAGTTTTTTTTATTATTCCCTATGGACGAACGAAGAGCGGTGATAGACTTTTATGATAATTTTTTTTTAACGGTTGCTGGGTCATGCGGTTTTTTTTTTTCTTGTCATAACAAAAAAAAGCGCGTTTCGTTTCTGTAAGCTTCTGTCTTTATTTTTTAGTTTTCTCAACGATATTTTTTTTACTGTTTGAAAAAAAAAAAAAAAACCTTTTGGTAATCTTTACTTTCTTTTTCTAATCATCTATTGAAATATTTGATCACTAATCTTATTCTCTTCATCCACTCTCTCTCACACTCACACTTTTACATCTTTTCGCAATTCACTCGAATGATCTATAAAATGGATGATGAAATGGATTCGGTTTATTTAAAAAAAAAAGAATCATGTATATCCAATTTGATGAACAGGATTCTCCTGAAAAATCTCCTGTTGAACAAAAAGTTTCCGCATCACAAATCAAAAAAGAATTAAACGGTCCAAAGGTTGGAAAATAAAAGTAAAAAAAAAAAAAAAGAGCAAGAGGAAGAGAGAAAAATAAAAAATAAAAAAGAAGCGACTGTATAACATATTATTTATTAATTATTATTATTATTATTTGTTCTTATTATAGGATACGAGTGAATCTATTGCAGTGATAGGTATTGTACGTGATACATCAGATGAAGAAGACCTTGAAAATGTTACAGTTGGAGGTTACGGTGTAGTTTGGGAAAGAGATGCTTTTCCTATTCAATCTGGTAGTTATGCTGGTGAGGCTAATTTGAATATCTTTATGGAATTGGCGGTAAGTTTTTTTTTTCCCCTCTATTATCAATAACTGCGTTAGCTTTATTGTTGCCTAATGAGCGGTTTTTTCTTTTTTTTTGGGGGGGGGGTTATTTGTATATAGGCCTCAAAAGCAATTCTCGAGTTATGTCCACCAGAACGACCTTTGTTTATTGTTCTCAAAAGTTCTAATCTTATATCATGTAAAGTTTTGTTTCGTTATGATTTAAAATACTTGCTTTTTATTTATTTTTTTACCTTGTTGCTTTTTACATATATATATATATACAGTGATAAATACTAAAAAGTTACCAAACGAGAAACGTAAGCGAATTATGAAACCATTAATGGAGGAAGTTCGGTCTTTGGTGTTAAAACGAACAGCTAAAGTTCAAGCAGTACGGGTATGATATTTATATTTATTTTAGATGATGTTGATGTAAAGGAGGAACAAGATAAATAATAATATATATCACTGACATCTACTTGGGGGGGGATTTTATAAAAAAAAAGTATAGGTCTGAGGTCCCAAAATGGACTGAATCATACCAAACTGCAGTTAAAGAAGCTACAGCAGCTCGAGAAGAAAGGTAAACAACTCAAATATCGAAAGGAGTTTTTGTTTTTTTAATAGATTATGGAGGATTTTTTCTTCTTTTTTTTTTACTAATTGGATGAGCTTCTTTATCTATAAAACAAATAATAGATTACGTCTTCGTCCAGTGAAACTAGAGAAAGTTTTAGATAGATCAGCAGTACAGCAAGGTATTCAAGAAGAACAAAAGCAAGTACATGAAAGTACTATACCAGAAAACAATCAAGTTGATTTATCTACTCCAGTAACTACACCAACTACTACTGATATTCAAAAGCCATCATTATCTGTACCGGCACCAGCACCAGCACCACCGGCACCAGTATCTGCACCAGAGACATTATCATCAACTCCAGAAGAAGCAACATCCGATCGAAGGAATGGGAAATATCATGATCATGAAACTAATTCAACTATTGCTACAGATGAACAATCAAAGACACTCATTGAAGAAAGTATAAAGAGTGCTGATGGTGATTCTGTTCAAGAAGAAATGATTACTACTACTACCACCACTACAACAGCAACTATTACAACAGCTCCCACCATTGAATCCAGCGGTCTTAAACGTATGAGAACGGAAGATATGGATAATGGTGAGCCAACAACTCACGACGAACCAAATACTAAGAAAAAAGTAAAATTAACGGTTGAAACCTCATCACAAAATGATACTGTGACTCAAAACGACACTAATAATGAGAACCATGGTACCCAAACTGGCTGGTTAAGTTGGGTGAAAACCATGTTTGGAATAAAACAATAAATAGGCACTTTTTTTTTTGGACTTTTCTTTCTCATTCTCCCTACACCCTTTTATATATATATATATATATATATATACAGGATTTTGCATTGATTTCCGGACACAACCTTCAATTTTTTCGCTTATAAGAGTAATTTTTTTTTCACTAATAAAGTCAGTTTTTTTCGCTTATGATATGCTATGCTTTTCGCTTATGATAGCAGTGTTTTTTGCTTATGATAGTATTCATTTTCGTTTGTAATACCTATATAATTTCTTACTTAATATGAGGTCTAAGAGATTCACTAGTGACGATTAGAGATTTACACAAATGATAAGGGGGGAGTTTTTCGCGACTAATACCAATTTTTCTTTTATATTTGCTGCACCTGCTTATATGGGATTAACCAAGTATCATCTATCATCAGCGAAAATTAATGCTATCATAAGCGAAAAACACCGCCCTCATAAGCGAAAAATATAGCGAAAAAAATCAACATCATAAGCAAAAAAAACTGACATTATAAGCGAAAAAATTGAAGGTTGTGTCCAGAAATGAATGCAGAATCTTGTATATTTATATATTTTTGAGTTATTATTGATTATCATTATTAAAAGTAACGTCCGTACCGATTGATGTGTTACACGCAAAAAGTGAATGAAGCGCACATTTTTTTTATGAGTTTATCATCTTGCCATCTTGTATGTAAACTCGATCCATATTCCTTTCATGTGATAGTATAGGAAGACTACGTAACTTTGATAAACAATGTTTTTTTTTCATGTAAACTAATAAAAAACATGTATGCGGTTTACAACTGTCTATAGGTAGTTTAGAGCTGTATATGTATATTTTATCACCTCGTCCATAGTAATATATCATACATAGATTCTTGATCATCAAATTTTCTTTAATTATGAATCACAGATTGTTATAAGACCCAGAGCCCTGGTAACAGATAAAGTTTGATTATTGTTCGAATAGTCAACATACACAAACAAATTCCTCGTTCTTGGGTTTACGTCATAGTATTTAAGAAAAGAAACAGGTTATAGAAACCCATTTATTTGAAACTGATTAGTAAAATGCAATAAAAAAAATAAAAAGGACTTGTATACTATTATGTTGTTATTGGTTATATTTTTTTTTTGTTTTGTTGCCTTGGAAATGTAAAAAACAATTCCACCATTCCTTTTTTTTAAAAAAAAACAAAAAGCTTATTTTTGTTATAAAAAAAGAAAAAGAAGTATGTAAACAACACATGCTTATGAAATTCACATTCTAAAGAAGCCAGAATGCCCCAAATGGCGGGTAGAAAAAGTAATCAACTAACCAATCAAAAAAGACAATTCATCTAATTCAATTCATCTGAATGATTTTCTTTTTTGGATACGGATTTCCTTTCTTTATACCTGTTATCCGAAAAAGAAAAAAAAACGTTTATCCTTTTCATTCTTTTCTTTCTTCTTTACTTCTCTGATTTTTTCTTTCCTTTCTTTCGTTTTATATTATTTCTGGGTCTTTTTTTTTTACTACTACTTCTTTATATATATTTGAAAAGAAAAATATGCTTAGACCAAGTCAAAGATCATCATCCTATGATCGTTTAAGAGCTAAACTAATAAGAAATCCATCCTCTTATAAAGAGGTTAATAAAAAAGATTGGAATCGACCAAAAACACCAAATGAAATTGCTATCCATGCAATCAAAGGCGGAGCAAGTATGATTATTTGAAATGCAATCTATATAATGAAAATTTTACTTTTCATTGTATTTATTTTTTGTCTATACCCACTTTATATATATATTTTTTTACTTGATCCCATCTTAAAATAATAATATTTAATAATAAACAGGAGCCTTTCTTATGGCTTACGGCCTTAGAGCGGGTGTTCACTTTTGTTTCTATTTGTTACGAGTAATTCGAAAAAAGTATGTGGTTTTTTTTTTTCATATTTAAGAATATCTTGATTAATTTTATTTTTTTCACATGACATTTTTTTATAATGAATGATTCTCTTTTTTTTTAAAATTAAAAAAGAGCTGCGTTATCGAACATTTTATCAACAACACTTAAAAATGAAGTCGCTTTACGATTCGGTGCTATGTTTGGTGTATTTGCTTTTCTATGGAAAGGTGTTAATAATGGTATGCGAGTCTATCGTAATAAAGAAGATCGATTAAATGGATTAGTAGCCGGTGCTGTAGCAGGATTAGCTATCTTATGTGAAAAACAAGAAAAACGTGTTGATATTG
Organism: Circinella umbellata; assembly: GCA_025093555.1. Taxonomy (NCBI): domain Eukaryota; kingdom Fungi; phylum Mucoromycota; class Mucoromycetes; order Mucorales; family Lichtheimiaceae; genus Circinella; species Circinella umbellata. The sequence goes on along the minus strand of JAIWNF010000031.1, from coordinate 388,442 downwards.
CTCAACAATTATTTGTTCGGTAAGACAAATTCATTATGATGTTTATAGGGAAACTGTTTTTTACATTCTCCCCTGATAACATAGTAAGAAGAATGAAATTTGAGCTGACAAAGAAAGAATTCAAATAATTTTTTTTTAAAAAAATTAGAGCACTTCAGGGAGCATATAATGCAGGAAAAGCTCGAGATATTATATATTTTAAGAATGGTGATGCGTTACTCTTTGGATTAGCTTGTATGGAAATCTTATATGCTTATACTGTAAGTTTTATTTTATATGTCGTGAAGAGTAGCTGATATAGTAGAATGAAAAAACGAACAAGGATATGGGGGGGTGATAGTGTGGGATTATTATATTTATAATAAAATGTGGGACAATGGAAGGAGGGTGGGGGGGGAGTGATAGTTTGTATTTTTTTAAGGTTAAGAATGTGTCTTATAATAATAATTATTATCATAATTATAAAGATGCAACCCTCGACTCTTGCCCCGGGTTACTATGATTTCATGATTAAGACGGCTAGAGTACCCCACGATCTGCTGAGACTCAATGAAAAAAATGTCAGAGGAAATGCTTTAACAGTACATGAAACATTAAATGCTATACAAAAATTCCGACCTACAGACAAGGCCATCCAAGTTGTTCAATCTTTACCACCTCATCCAACCGTTGTTCCTTGTGAAGCGATTCATCCATGGGTAGATGGGTGTCATGCAACGGCTCTTGAACGTTTTATCAAAGTAGTGCAATCCATGCTTCCTATTTATGGTACACTTCATTTGGTACCTATGCTTATATTCCGTTTCAGCCAATTTAGCAAAATGCCTGTATCCATGTTGTCAAAGACAGCACTGGGTACAGCTAAAAGCTGTGCTTTTATGGGATTGTTTGTCACTTTATACCAATACCAATTCTGTACGCATCGTAACCTTGTGAAGCACAATATTATTAATTTCAATAGTAAATATCTGTATGGATTGTTTGGATTCGTATGTTCGTTCTCGTCTATCTTTTTGGAAGAAAAGAAACGTCGTGGTGAATTGGCCATGTATTGTTTACCTATTGCTCTCAAGAGTTATTACCAGATTCTTTATCAACGTAAATGGATCATTCATATCAAACACTTTGAAGTCATGATGACTAGTTTCGCCATGGCCATCATTATGGTAAAGTATAAATCAAATAATTTGTTTCATTGATGTTTTATATACAAAAATAATTAACTTTTTTGTCTTTTATTATAGTCATTTTATCAAGAAGAGCCTGATGTATTATCATCATTCGTACGTAAAATTATGCTTCATCTTTTTGGTAGAAATTAAATTATGTAATATGTATAAAGAAAAAAAAACAATAAACAGAAAATTATATATATATATATATGCAAGATTACAATTTATAAAATTGTAGTGTGTTTGCGTGTGTAGAAGGAAATAGTGAGGAGAAAAAATTATTATACAATGGATGATAAAGAGAGTCAAAAGGAGATAAAAAAAAACTGGATATGGAATAAGGTACCAGCCCGAAAACCAACCATCAATTCTTTTGTTGTTGTTGTTGTTGTTGTTGTTGTTGTTGTTGGATATGAAAAAGATAGGGAAAAGAAATAGAAGAAAAAAAAGAAGGGGGTATATATTCTATCATTCGTATGATGATTACTATTTACTGAGCAGCAATTGTTGATAATGGTATTTGAAGTTGTGTTAATTGTATAGAATAAAGATGAGGTGATGGTGCAATTAATTTTTTGTTTGTGGATGATGTAATTGATTTTTCGTGGCGTGTTAAAGCAGCATTAATTTCACAAAGTGCCGCACCTTCAGCAGTGATATCAACGGTTGAACCTTCTGACATGCCTTTTTCTACAGTGAATACAAAATCTTCACAGTATTGATTTCGTCGTAATAATGAACATTGAATGTGTCGTTTATGATCGAACATGGTTTTAATTTGAACAGGTTGTTGCATAGTAACATTAAAAGTGACTTTTTTTGTACGGGTATCAAAATGTGTTGCTGTGGCAATTGCCTGATCGAGATGTACCTGTTTTTGGAATTAAAAAAAAATTATGTATAAGTATATTATTATTTGGGAGGAGAGAAAAAAAGTGGGTATAATAATAATTATAATAATTTAACATACCAAAACACCCCAATCATTTTTTAATGGTCCTGAAGTAATACGTCGTTCGATTTCACCATGACAAAAAGCTTGAATCATTCGACAAGTACGTTCAGCACGTACAAGGTCGGCAAGTGGTAAATATTCAAGGACGTTAAGAATAATTTCGGTGGGTAATACTGAGATATCCATTGTTGATAATTATATTAGAATTGAATTTTAAATGGAGAATTTTATCACAAAAAAAAAGAAACAATAGGTAAAGAAGTAAATAAGTAAAGTGTGGATAATATTTATTGTGTAAAAAAAGAACTAGCTTTTTTACTTTTTGGATTGTTAACCTCCGTCTTTATATATAAAAAAGAATTCCCCAAATCTTTCGGGGGGAACGGGAGTTACCCTCGAAAAAATTAACTACAGCGGGTTTCAGAATCATGGGTTTGTTGCCGTCATAGCTATAACTTTCTTGACCAAAAATGGTTTGTTTATCGATAAAATAGGGTCGCTGTCAAATTTTTTACAACTTTAAATCAGCCAATCCAATAATTCTTTTCCGATTCCCCCAATCAATTCAATCAATCAACCATCATCATCAATTTAATTGTTTTTTTGTATATAAACGATTTTTATGTGTTACTAATTTGTTAAAAGAAACGTTTTTATTCTAAACAGGTAAAAAAAAAAAAAAAGAATGAAATTTAATAAAAGAAAAAAATTCCCATCGAATAATAATTTATTCTCTTTTTTTTTCACTACTTGAACAAAATAGGTAGTCAAATGTGGGATCCTTTTTTTCTATTTTCTATAAAAAATAAATAAATGGTAGAAAACAAGAATAAAAAGTATATTTTATAAAAGATATAAAGAGAATAGATAAAAAGAATGGAGCGGACATCAACTTTCCCTTTACTCCTTTCCTTCCTTCCTTCCCTCCTTTCTCCTTCTCCCCCCCCCCTTTTTTTTTTTCTTCCTCTTATCATTGCGCGATCCAAATTATATCATTAGCGGATCTGGGAACAAAGCTACTAATAGTTGACGCTCAGCGGGGGGCGATGGTACTTGATAAGCGAAAACAGAATATTATATCAGAAAAAATATTGCGCGTGCAAAAATGTTGTATAACATAAACATGCTCCAGATAGAATTGTGGTATTTTGTGTCTTCTTTATTTATCTCCATATTAACTACACTTAACTCACTAAACTTTATGGAGAAAATTTTTCTATTACTAAAGGAAAATATTAAAAAAAAAACTCTCACTGTTTGTCAAAGCATAATATTCTTTTTTATGTTCACATGGGATTTTTTATATATACATATATTTAATAATAATAATGAGCTCCTCCTTTCCATCATCGTCATCAGTGTCATCATCCACACTAAAAAAAACAAGTTGCAGGACCCAGTAAATTACATTTTTTAATTTTATATATTGTTATAAAAACCGAAAAATCAATATATAATTATTATTATTATATACATGAAAGTTAAATATCTTTATTTATATGGCAAAACCTTATGAAGCATCTTTCTTTGTGTTGGGTTAACAATAGTAGATCGACTTAAACGGTTAACTCGTTCGGGAGAAAATGAAGCGTTTAAATGACGAAGTCCAACTTTCCAACGTTTAAAGTTACCATTGCTGGTAGGGAAAAATCTATAAATTACAGAAATGTTATTTTACTCAATCGTCTTTATCACCCCATTTGATTTTTTTTTTCGATTTAAAAAAGCAAGGTAGATAATAAAAACAAAAAAAAAACGAACCTTTTCTTTGCACCAGAATGAGATTTGAGTTTAGTTGCCATACCACGGGTTTGCATTTGTTGAACATTCATAGAGAATGCATTTCGAGCAGCTGTAGCTAAAATATTTACAACCATTTATATAAATTTATTCGAATGAGAATGGAGCAATGAAATACCTTTTTTTTTTTTGTGATCCTTTTTATTAATGGTTAATTAAGAAAGATTTAATTACTTACACAAAATGCCAAACATTGTATAGTCAAACTATAAAAAACAAAATGCAGCACACATACCCCCTTTGCGAGATTAGGAAACAGAGTCACGCCTAAAATAGGAATTATTATTGTTTCCCTACACATAAATTTCATGCCCCTATTAAAACTGATTCATTTATTATATGAACCAAATTACAAAAGTGATATTGATGAAGAAACTAACAGGTTTTTTTTTTCACTTGGGCACATAGCCTGCTAAATAATCTCTTAGAATAAATCTGCTATCAAACTTAATCAGGCTTGGTACTACTAGTTAGAAAAAAATAAAGGGGTTTTGTTACTGATAATGTACCAGATTTTTGTTTTGCAAGCATCCTATAAATAAAACGCTATCAAACAAGTTTTTTGTAACCGGTATCATCAGTAGCACTTATTTAACTACTCGTATGTAACGATAAAAATAGATACTTCTTACTTGATGTCATTATATGTGGATTACAGAGAACATATGACCAGTGCACACAGTACAAGATAAAAAAAAATGACAGTTCATATGATGTGATAAGTTGGTTTTAGATCGCCTTGTTAATATGTACTACTTGTGGAGCTTAACTTCTAGTGATAGAAATGAACAATTCTATAAATCATATATTGACATGGACCATCAATTTGTTTAATTAGTAATCAAAAACAAAATATGTACTTATATAGAATACAGCGAGTGGCTGTATAAATGTATTGAGATAGATTGTATAAATAGCACAATTATGTATCCAATGATGAAGGAACAAGTACATGAAGAAGTTGAAAAAAAAACGGGAGATGTAAATTTGGTGAAAAAGTGATGCTACTATTTACGAATAATTTTATTGATGGATCTTTGCTTGAAGACAAAGATGGACTGAATATTTTTTATTATTTGTTGGATACGTAAAAGAATTATCATAACACCGGAAAGAGCCGAGCTGGCATTTGAGCTCGTATGATTGAATTTATCAATTAAAAGAATATGATAGTGTAATTTATAGAGCAGGATATTTAAAATACTACGTACGTACTTATTATGATTACACCGTATAAAGTATTTGAAACAATAGCAACTTATACGCACCAGTTAACTAAATAACTAGTATTCTACTACGTAAGGATATAAGTACGTAAATTGAGATATTCGATTGATTTAATGGGAAAATAATGTGAATTATTACTAATAAATATGTACCTAATGCTTGATTTTATATAAGCACACTCAGTCAAGCCTCATAAATAACGTCAGTTTTAGGTTTTCTCCTTCTAGGTTTTGGGCAATCTAATATAGTTATTTCTCTGTTTCTCGATTTACAACTCGGAGCGTTTTGTCATATTTGTCGTCTAGGTTTTCAGCCACATGACCGTTATTGGATTCATAAAGGTTAGAGTCTTGTCAGTTTCGTTCTGTGAATAAGGCCAATTTATATGAAAAGGAATATCGGAGTACACTGAAGAAGAGACCATCACTACATCGCATTTCTAGAGTACCTTTAATTTAGCAGTACTGCAAATTCAGTACGTTTTTGCCGTAGTAGTCGGACAACACCATGGATTTTCCGCACAATTGACCGGATTCTATTGAGTATTACTAACTATAAAAGGTGCTTTGCGGTACTCCTTGCGGTAGTTTACAGTACTATTCTTGCGGTGGTTTACAAATGTGATAAAGAAAAAAAGAAAAAAAAAATATCTTGTATCAACGGGTGGGATGTTTTTTTGTGGGATTTTTCAGTTTTTTGTGTGCTTCGCCACGCATTTGACGCTACACAGTATATTTTGTATTATAGAAGTTTTTAGGGGTGTTTTTTGTGGGATTTTTCAAATACAAATGAGTTAGCTTAATTAAAACTATTTATTATAATTTATCACCTGTTTTTTTTTGTAGATTTGGGACTTATAGCAACAAACATTTTATTTTTAATTTTTTGACATTTTATAATACTATTAAAAAAATATCTGCTGGTATTTGGTCCATCTATAGTATAGCCATGTACGTCCTTTACTCAATCCATAGATAGCATCAAATCAGAATGATAAAGAAAAGAATATTAAGTAATAAGTTAATGAGCACCAGTAGCGCAGATCGATTTGTACTTTATTTAAAAAAAAAAGGGTTCTCTCTATTTATTTTAAATCCTTGTTGTTGTTGGCTGGATATTATCAATATATGTGTGTGTGAATATACACAGTGTTTTAATAGTAAGAGCTTTCCAGTAATTCTTTCTATGGTTGACTATATGACATATTAAGATGATTGACAGATTACTATCACTGATGAAGGCGGTGTCATTCTATTATCAAACATTATATATTCATCTTCAGCATTCTCGCGAAGAAGAATTTGTTCTTTGAAGTCGCCGTTGGGGAATTGAGGAAATGACATTCATAAGAATAAATAGCAGTGATGGAGTAAAGTAGTTTAAACAGGAACAAGTGCTAATAGTACTGTATTATCTTATGGGAATTGCTATGTACACCCCACAAATAAAAAGTTGTCAAACAAGTTCTTAGACCATATAAACTAGAGTACCGGCGTTATCAACCAATACCGCTCCTTTATTTGACCACTCATATATATCATTAAAAGTATATATTATCCCTTGTTTGTCTTGTCTCCATGTAGATTAAGTATAGCTCTCACTTGTGTGCATAACGATATAGTGAGAGAAGATAAGAAATATTGAACGATATTTATAAAAAGTTGAACTGCTAATATAAGTTTCATAAACATTTTAAGTTATATAACGCTAACAACTATATATAATGTATAAATGGCTGGATACGACATAATTATATCGGATTGCTATGTATCTTAAAAAATATAAAAGTGGGGTGTCCGTAAGAATTGAAATTACCTAATATGGTATGTTTTTGGACAATTCCCTTGTACATATTCTGCGACGCTTTTCCCCGCATTTGACAGTTTTTCATTTCAATGATGATCGGCTTTTCAATTCTAAAAATCCTACAAAAAAACACCCACCCGAACCTGGATTGGATTATTATTTAGTTGCTATTGTCTTCTGTATGATATATTATTTAAAATTGTACTGGAATATCGACTATGATATGCTTTTATATAATAAATGCTACTATCTAAATTAGATTCATCATTGGCCTTTCTTCTAACTTGTTGTCAAATAGGACCGGTGTTGTTGACGACAACAACACTTTTCTCCGCTCTTATTGGTCAATCAGTAAAATAGAACGGGGTTTGTTGGCGACAACAGCTTTTTTTCCGCGTGGGCGACAACAAAATAATAATAGAACCTTTTTTTTATGCCAACACGAATAAAAGTTTACTTTTTATCTATAACAGAATAATGCCCTATTATTTTTGTCCCTTTAGAATAATAACAATAATGATAATAAGCAAGTTTGGATATCTATACTTTCTTAAACCATTTACTTCGTATCACTTGGAGATAGACCAAGTAGATAAAGCAATGAGCGTGGACATTGTCATGATTTTTGAGTTGGAATCGTACGCGTTGACATTTCGTGAAAGAAGGAGTGGACTCTGCCAATTTTAATATCCTAGGCAACTACTTTATCTACAGGGCTTTCCTTTTCCGAATCGATCATGTTAATATCATTGTATTTATGGCGACAGAGCAACCATGGCTACTATAGTACTTTTGTATTTCATTAGGAAGAAAATTATTTTTGTTCATTCAATTCAACAAAGAAGGAATATCCGTATAGACTACCCCACACTTTTAAAAATATAAATGTAAAAATAAATCATATCGCAAAAATTGCTATTATCCTTTAAACTGCGTCACCCAAAGTTAAAGGAGTATTGTTATGAATTTTTACGAACATTTTATTACGTAGAGTGATCTGAAAAATGGCTTTATTATATGAATTGCTACGTTCTTCTATATAATAGAACTTTTTGATTGCTGAAGATTTACCCACAAGGATCAATAGCAGGGTCGGTCATATTCATTATAATATTCCATTTATCCATACATCCCACTATACACTAATTACCGTTAACCCATCTTCAGCTCCCCCCAAAAAAAAAGGTCGGTGAAATCATCCATAACAAATTCCCATTTATTTATTTGATTTATCATTTCAATTTTGTTGTTTTTTTCCAACGCTGGTATGCATTTTTGAGGCTGTTGGAGTTTGAGGTGTACGATAGAATAATAGTTTAGTTCAACAATAAAATATAATAAAACGATGAGTCCTTTGAAACAGTGTTTATTCTTTAAATAATAAGATAAAGATTATTATTCTATGTACGAGTTGGTCTATTTATATGAGCTGTTTATTATGATGGGTTATCTCTGATATGTCATCTGAAGAATGTATCTTAAAGAATGCTATCTTAAGGTATGATAACCTTATTCCTAGGAAGATCCTTTTTAGCTTTATCAGGAGTAGACCCTTAGAATCTCCGGTATTTTACACTCTTAATTCCAGGACACTACAGAGTTGCTATAACTTGAAAAATAACCGCGGGGCTGGCCTTCTGAATAGCAGGCTTTCCAATTCATTTTGTCATCTCCAAGATTTTGTATGTAATTGTCAATAAATTCACAGTTTCTGGATGATGATGATGAGGCTGCTGGTAACGATGATGATGGCGGCGATGAGATTGATGGTGGTGAGGGCGATGAGACTGGTGGTGATGGTGATCTACTGAGCATATACTTGCGCTTGTATGATTCTATAGGGGGGTAAAAGTCCTTTTTTTTGATCCCGCAAGACATGCCCCCTCAGATGAATTGTGGTAAATAACGAAACATCGCGGCGACTTGTATTATTTCCAATCCATCATTCATCGAATCCATGGCACGCTTTTTCGAACTGTTATTTGGCAAATCTTCAAGAGCTTCGATGGCGTCTTGGAACTTTGATTGAGTGTTTTCACAGATGCACAAAAGGTCAACTACAGTCGTGTTCTCATCAATGACTACGTTTTCAAAAGCATTCTGAGATATAGTGTAAAATTGCCGGATAGTTGGGTCGTGTCGCTGATCATGGTCAAGAATAGATTGTTTTTGGGCAATAAGAAACGCACCAAGAGCAACCAATGGAGATAACGGTGTGCTGGTTATGTGGTCACGAATCGAATCGTTATTAAGTATTAAACACTTTTTAGCCCATGGAAAGCTTGGCAATTGGAAGAGGAATCCATGTCCCTTGTTCTTTCTGGTTTTACGCATTACACTGTCTCTGGTTTTGTTGATCGTCACAACAAGCACCACGGGTACAGAACCGTATTTCTTATTTACTTCTTCACAATATAGCACAAGTCGATGTAAAAAATTGTCATCCACAACGCTCTGTACTTCTAATAATATTGGTGTTTGGTGGAAACGTGTTGAAATCATCAGCAGCAAATAAGACGTCCGATTGCGTGCCGTTTGCCCATTCCGTTGGGAGAGGCTGATATTGATCAACCGCGCTTGGTCCTAATCAAACAACAGAAAGAGTAAGAAAACAACATAATATAATAACGAAGTCTCGGTAACAACTTACCAATAAGCTCTTTTATTATATAAGTCATGACATCAGGGTCCTGCAGCACTAGTTTACTCATTAAGTCAGTTCCGGGGCGGTTCTCATATGGTAAAGTAAAAAGAAGAGTATCTGTGCTACGCAACGACATTTCGATATAAAAAAAAAAGATGTTGTCGCCAACGCGGAAAGAAGTTGTTGTCGCCCACGCGGAAAAAAAGCTGTTGTCGCCAACAAACACCGTTCTATTTTACTGATTGACCAATAAGAGCGGAGAAAAAGCGTTGTTGTCGCCAACAAACCCATGTAGCCCCATCTAATAATAATTTGTAGCCAAGACGTTTTGGTATAACCACCGCCATTCACTGAAATAAGCACTTCTAGTTTATTGTAGAATTGTGGAAGTCGGTCGTGAGCACAATCGTCACTACTAGAACCATCTCGGACAAAAACGTCCCAGTGCGGTACCTAAATCCAACAGGTTGACCCCGGTATAACACATTCGACTAATTTCGTTGTATGCGTCATGATTGTTTCGTTGGTCACGGTAAACGGGTCAGTTAAATGGGAAAACAACCCTTTTTTGTTCCGATTTTTCGTCGTGACATGGCTTTTACTGCTGCAGTAGATCGATATGCATTCACTTGCTGCCGTTGCCCTCGATACATATTCCCCGCTAAAATAAACATTAATGAGCGAATTAACCACATCCAGTCAATTTATCAACTTTTTATAGAGATTATGTTTAAAGAAAACTTACGAAATGGCGTCCACGCCTCCATCATCTTCAAAAACAGTAATGAATCAGAACCCAAATACGCTTCATCAAGTCTTCAGTTTTATAATTTTTATGGATATTTTTGATAATAATGTCGACCGTCCGAGCAACGGGACGGATCGAGGCAGTTCATATCTACTTGTTCAATAGGGCAAAAACTATGCTTGTTGTTTTCTGCCCATATGTCATTATTGTCTATATTATTATTTCCAGTTAATCAAATAGTAAACACAAATATATTTAGTACAGCCTATAAGATAAATAAAAAAAATTACCAAGTTTTTGTAATTTTCTAACTGCTGGTTCATATTGCCCGGAAGTTCACAAAACTTGGGCTCTCCTTCTCGTTCGATCTCAAGCAACTCCTCACTAGTGAAATAACTCTTTCAGTGTGGGTCTTGTCTGAGAGTCCATAATCATTGAATGACATGGACTATTATATAGTTAGTTGTGTTATTAGTAGAGAGGTAGCAAATAATCATCAAAAACATTTTGAATGGAAAGCATGAGAAGTGTGTAAAAAGAAGATAGTACTATTGTTAATAATAAAACTTACTGCTCTTGAGTACAGGTCAAGGCAAACTTTCGCATCTGCTCTTCAACCACCGTGCTATTACAGTTAAAAGCCGTTTTTTTTTTGCACACACCCGCTTTTTGCACACCTTTTACCAAAGGAACCACTGTCTGGTCGTACTATTTCCGACCCCATTTTTTGCACACCCCAATTATGGCACTACTTCTGAGCCAAATCCCACCCGTGCATAAAAAGCAGAATTTGGCTATAGATAAGGTCCAAAAAAAAAAAAGGGTTGAACATGTTCTCGAAGTTCTCAATGTCTTGTTTTGAAAGATTCTTAATGTTGCTATAACTGCTCTCGGTATTTGAAGAAGAAGTTGCCTGTAATCTTGACGGCGAACTAGTTTTATTGGTGTATTCTTCATTCTGTACTAGTTTTTCATACAGGATGTCTAACAGCAACTAGTCGGGTCGAGATTTTCCTGCCATGTCGATATGTTTATTAGTTTTGCTTTAATTTTTTTTTCTTTTTTTTTAAAATGGCTGCTTTAAATTTCCTCACTGTGCATTCGAAGCGCCGAACCCATTTTCCACTAAAAAATTCGATACTTACCAATTCCAAACCGCTGTTCCTTGCTTCTTTTGCTAAATAGCCCATCCAGATCTCTTTATAATTTTGACCAGGTGTCAAACTTTTAGCAATAAGATGCTGGTCACAACTTACGGAATCTGCAGCTTTTAATTTTTGATTACCACTTTTTTGTATGTATTCTGAAATTTCTATTTACAAAATCGTTAGTTTGATATATTATTCATAAATATTTCAGAAAACATCATTATAGAAATAATTATACCTTGTTTGATTGCTGGTGCTATGGTAGACATGACAACAAGTAAGTATATACTTACAATCGGGGGTTCGATTGGTCACCTTGAGGAAGTGTAATTGATGAATACAAAGGTGAGAGAATAGCACGAGACTCGAATTACATATGATTTGAACAACAGTATGGTTTTCCTGGATGTCAGAAAACCCATTATTTACATACATCAAAATATCTGAGGCTGACTATCTAAGTAGTAGTGATATATCTAATACCAATGATAATACTTCATGTATGTATAACATCCATCGGAATGTGTCATCTACAGTCAACCCCCGCTTTTGTACTTCCCGCTTTTGCAAATCTTCCAGTTTTGCACCATTAGTTATTGGAAATTTTGATAATACTTAATGGAATCGCAACTTGCATCGAGGTTTTTGGGCGAGTTGCGCTAATCGGGAGTAAACTGTATAATAATTTAGTAGCTGTGTATAGAATTTTGTGAGCGACTATTATGAATCATTATCCAAATATGGAAATACCACAATGCCAGCTAAGAATAATTGATGAGATGCCATATTTGAATATATATCAAGTCTCGCTTGTTGCAAGTCTTCGGTTCTGCAACAAAAAACCAGGAAATCTCAGGTGTGCAAAAACCAGGGGTTGATTGTATATCTGATGATCCGTTCGATCATGTTTTGAAAGCTTCATAATACTGCTGTTGTTGATCTTACCACTATCGTTGCTGAAGAACTTGAGATTACTTTAATCAGCAACCGTGATTTCAGTGGTGCATTAATAACTATCGATACCCTTTCTTGTTTTTTATAGAAGCTTTTCATATCAAATTGCAAGCAAAGATCCGTCCTGTGAAAGCTGTTTTATTGTGGAAATTGAGATCAATTTTTTTTCACTACGCCTTTGACGCGCCGAACGATTTTTGTCCCTTCTTCATGCAAATAAAATTATAATTTAAAAATTATCAACTTATAATAGTACCTCCTCCCACTTTTATTATCCATTTTATAAAATCTTCATAAATAAACTTACCATTGAAGTGATATGTAGCACCAGTTTATATCGTTTTTCATCAATTACTGAAGTCCTCCCAGGGCTCAATTTATTTCTTTTTGTGTATTCACTTTATGGCAATCATCTACCAGCTTTTTATTGCATAGACTGAACAAGGATACACGAACCGCAGAAGAAACTTCTGCACCGATAAGACATGACGATGGTAATGACTTTCTACCCACCGCGTCATCAGCTCAAGGGGAACACGATCAAAATACTTATATTGCCCGCATTCTAACTTGATTATTCCGCTCCACCTCCAAGCTTAAGGTCACAGTGGTAAACAAATCAAGTATGACCCAAAAGAACTTGTATATAAAATGGTTTTTTTTTCATGAAGTTATCTTTTATAAACATAAAGAAGAAAAAGAATAGAATACGAGTGAGGAAAAGACAAGAAAAAAATGAAAAATAAAGAAATCTTTTTTTGTAAAAAAAAAAGTTGGGGGGGGGGGCAACTGCCATGACAGGGTCGTGTTTTCAAAATAAGGGATATGAAAATTGTCGAACACTAAGAAAGATTAATAATAAAAAGCCACAAGTATGCATACCATCGTTCTAGAACACTATTTATCTCTAAATAAATAGTAAATATTGCTATGCAAAGTGTGAAACACATTTTATGCAAAGAAACATATATATTATAATATTATTACTGCTTTATTTTGCATGATTGCATTACATATCTTTACTACGTATCCCGATACGCACAATCTTTTATGGAACTAATAATTATTTAATCATGGTCCTTGTTTGCATCCTATGCGTTTTCTTGTAAAATTTTTATTTTATTATAATTTGCTGATATATTACCTATGTCAACATATTCGTAATTCCAATTTATCTTGCGCTCCAGCATATTACAAAACATAAGAGAAAAAATAATATGATAGTAGGTTGTTGGCAGATACCCGAACCATGACCAGAGCAAGAAATTGTTCATTGAGGTCAGTATAAAACCAGTAACTATAAGTTGTGAAAAGAATTGTTTTTGTTTTCCACTGATAAAAGCACACTTGCTCATGCTGTGGTAAAGATATCTATATAAGAGCAAAGGAATAAATAAGAGTCCAGCAATTCCAAAGTCCTAAAGAAGCACAATATCTTCATACCTTGAAAACATCGGTTTCAAACAATAGTAGTCTAGTTATTCTTGAGCCAAAAGAGTCAGAAGAACGATGAACTAGCCATGGCAGAGATTCCAAGGGCATATCCCAACCGAACATATTCATCACGGTTGGAAACATGAACCTAATATGATTCCAAGCGTATATCACATCATGCCCATCTTCCAGTAAAGAAAAGGTGGCAACATCCACAAGATTGAGATTCCAAGGGTATATCCCAACCAAGTACATCCGCCCTAACTTTGAAGCCGCACAAAGCATGATTCCAAGGGTATATCATCCTAAGTACAGATCCAAGTCATACCGCACAAAATAAATGTAATAAAAGCTTTTTACTTTACTAGTAAAATGTCACGAAAAAAAAACCCAATATACTTTATTAATAAAACATCAAGAAAAAAAAAATAAGAAATGCCATCAGACTTCCCTTGTAGAATGTTAGCCAGTATGATCACGGCACATGCAATCCTTGAGAAACAAAAATACCAGTACATATGAATAGCAAAATACTATTCAACGGCAATACTGTTGTTGAATAAAGTAGAAAAAGAAAGAAAATTAGGATTTTTTTTATATATATATAATCCGTTGGGATTAATAAATCAAAGGGGTGTACCATCAAAAGAGCAAAAAATACAAAGGAAACGAAAGAGAGAGGAAACAATCAGCTCGTTTATCTTAACAACTTATACTACTTGTTCAATTTCTTACATATTTATACCTAAATATAGATAAATATTGATACTATATATTTCAATACGTATTCATTATTACCATGGATGCTGCAAAATAATTTTTATTTATGATCCACATAGCTTTATTTTAGGACTATTATAAAGTTGATAAATCAGTTGCGTTGTAGTCGTTGTGATGTTAATTGCTATAATATTAATAAGCAGAAAACAACTCTTACAATACTCACAAAGTGATAGTGTAATATATTATAAGTACATGGCTTCCAAGCTATATGTATGATAAAGCACAATTTTATTACCTGATATATACGTACAGCATCATTCAGTTATATCTTGTAAGCAATTATTAGTATTATATCAGCGTTGATGGTATGGCAGATGTTGATGTTTTTAATAAATAAATATGATATTAACTATTTATAAATAAACGAGTGCCAAGTTATTTAATCTTGCTTATATTAGTATATTATGATCAGCATGTTTCCTGCGATCAAATTTATACCTCATCGTTTTTTTTAAAGATAAATTACATGTGCTATATAACAGATCGAAGATCTATATAAGCTTGTACTATGTATTTTACCAATTAGAAGAAATAATTTATATATTTAATATAAAGTCAAACATTTTTCGTACTTTTTTCGATCTGTCCTTTTTTTAATCTTTTTATTCAACACATTATTATTTTTTTATATTATATCTCGTGATAATAATTATATTATTATATTAAAGAAAACCTATTTTGTGGAAATTGATTTAGTTTTCTTTTTACCAGCAGCACTATACTAATCACTTCAAAAATAAATGAATACTAATTAGACAACTATTCATTATTCGGATATTTTCTTTAATAGTTTGCCTAAAATGAAAAAAAAATAAGAGTATTATGTTTTTATTAACATTTAAATGATTTTGAAAAAAAAAAAGTGTGCTGTAAGCAATAAGAATACCAATGAAAAAGTATGTCGATGTAAACTATTTTTTTTTTTTTGAATTATATTATTCATTTGGTCTCAGTTTAATGATTTATGATTTCGTTATTTGATTTTTACTACTTGTAGTAGGGTGCATCATTAAACAAAGTAAAAAGAAAAGTAGTCAGAAAAAAAATCCGAAAGAACTTGGATGAAATATCGTATAAATCTTATACAATCTATTTTTAATTGTTGTTGCGACAGTTTCATCACTGAAGACGGATATATTATAACAGAAAAAAAAGAACATCATACAGGTACAATAGAAATAATTGAATGAATTATTGGTTGGTAGTTTGAAAGGAGGGATTGGAAGGGAGAGGGGTTAATAGTATCTTACAGCAAAAATGTAATACATCATATATAATATAAATATTTATTCTATGCAAAAATAGCAACAATCAAGGCCAAAGCGAGGGCACTTGTAGCGGAAATCTTGGAAGCAGAAGATTCCTTATTGGCGGTCTGGGCCGATTCAGAACTGGAAGCACTGGCACTGGTTGCAGAGCCTGCAGCAGTAACAACTGAAGAGGTAGTAGAGGTCTTACCGAAAGGAGCGAATTTGACACTGTTTTCCATGTAAGGGGTAGTAATGTTCATACAAGTAGCAACATCCAAAACGTTCTTGTAGTTCTTCTTGATTTGAGGAAGATAATCAATAGCCATTTGCATGGTGGTGTTATCAATTTCGTGAGTAAGAACAATGTTACCGCTAGTAGCAAAAGTACCGTTGCTACCCATCTTGATGAAATCTTCATAGTTGCCTTGAACTTGAGAAACAGGTTCAGAAGCACCAGCGGCCCAATCGTCAGTATCAAGATTCCAGAGAACAGTAGTCAAGTTCAGTTGAGTAGCAATCCAACGGACACGGTCATCAACATCACCGAAAGCCTGTTATTTAATTAAAAATATAATTGTGTAATTATTAGTATCTGACTCCCTCTTTATAACAATTTTATCTTCCTTTTACAAAACAAGAAAAAAAAAACTTACAGGACGCCAGTGACGGGGAGTGACACCAGTTACCATTTTGATAGCCTTTTGAGTATAGTACAATTCAGCCAAGACTTCTTCGTTAGACAAGGTAGTCATCATTTGATGGGACCAGGTATGATCGGCGATATGATGGCCATCCTTAACACCACGTTGAGCACCAATGGGCCAGTCAACAACATTGGAACCAATGTAGAACATGGTAGCCTTAAGCTTTTGTTCTTCAAGGAAATCGTAGAAAGCATTATGGGAACAGTTGGGACCATCGTCATAAGTAAGACCCCATGTTTCGGGTTCAGGACAAGTGTAGATATCAGGAGTGACGTCTTTATGCTTGGGAACGGTACAAGTTGTTGCACTCCACCAACAGTCAGGATCACTGCTTTCATCGTAGTCAGACATGTCAATAGCACCATCAGCGCCCATAGTACGAACAGAAATATTAGGCATGTTACCCCAATTGATCGATTTGTACAAAGCTTTGAATTCGGCAGATGTATTCATACCATTGGAAGTAGCAGTTTCCCATGGTGTGGGCCATTCGGATGCGACAAATTGAAAGTTGCTGGCTTCATAATAAGTACATTGAGTGACTTCATCATATGAGGTGGTTTGAGGAATTGAAGGAATAGAGATGTTTTTAGGATTGACTTGAGATTTGAAAGATTCCCAGTATTCAGCAGCGGATGCAAACTGGGCGAGTGCAAGGGTAACAGCAATGGACTTGGCCAACATTATTGTATTTCTTTTTAAATAACGGTAATTGATGTTGTTGTAGGATGAATGAAAAAAGGAATGTAAAAGACGGTAAAGGGAGTGTGTGGTTTTTTTTTCCTTTTAGGAACTTATATCAATTGACTTATATAAAAGTAAGAAAGAAAGAGAAAAAAAATAACCTGTAATTGAAAGAAATTGAAGAAAAAAATGTAAAGGCTTACGTTTTATACTGAATTTTTTTTTTTGAAAGATACAGGGTCATCTAAACGGGAATAGGTTTTCACGTCTGACTTACATTTGTACTCCCCTCCCAATGAACTTTGTGTGACACTTGGCTGTTTCTTTTTTTACCTGTTTTTGATAATATCACTAAACACGGTTTGGCCCATTTTCTCTCGCACAGGCATTCATTTAGAACGCATAAGGAATATTTAGACAACCTTAATATCGCACGAAAGCGCGCTCTTTTTAATTATACAATATAGCCATTTTGTCCGCTACTCTTTAATCCCTCTATTACTACTATGTACTATGAATAATCATGATTACCGGGCATTAAGAGTCTGCTTAATATGTTAAATATAATTTTTTTTTTCTAAAAAAAATTCTGAATATTATATCATGACCACTTTACTTTTTCCCTCCCTTCTCCGATATGAATTTAGGACTCCAAAACGTGTTATTAACCGTTTTGGCAAATTTATCCTATTGAGCATGTTTCT
Source organism: Circinella umbellata (assembly GCA_025093555.1). NCBI lineage: Eukaryota > Fungi > Mucoromycota > Mucoromycetes > Mucorales > Lichtheimiaceae > Circinella > Circinella umbellata. The sequence continues at coordinate 370,429 of JAIWNF010000031.1, read as the reverse complement.
TCAACAGCAAAAAAGCACAGGCATTTTTCATAAACATGAATGGATTCCACGTGTTGCTATATATTTGATCTCTCTCTTTTTTACTTTATTTTATATTTTTTTTAATACTTATACTCCACCTCACTTCCGTAAAATTTGATTTCATCGTAATGACTGAATATATACAAAAAAAAAGCTATATTATACCATGAAAAAAAATGAATAGATTGTCCATTTCTATTTGTTATCTTTCAGTCTTCTTTTTTTAACTTTTTTTTTTTTGACTCCTGAAAGTAAAAGACAGATCAGGTCCTCTCCGCCACAATATTTCTGGCTAATTCCTTTTCTGGACCGGAATTAGCACATTAAGGTCCGAATTTTGAAAGGGAGAAAGAGGTCAAGGTAGGAACATTTACTTTTCCCTTTATTGCCCGAAAGTCCCTGAAATAGCTTTTTATATATTTTGTAAGATTGCATGTTCCAGGTTTTTGTATTACAGATAATATTGTGCTTTTTTGTTCAATTCATAGGGGTGTTTTTTCGTGTTTTTTTCTTTTTTTTTAAAAAAAAATTAGGACGAAACGTAATAAGCGATTGTAGAAGTTCCTTTATGTTAACTAGTTACAACAGCAACTTCTGGAAAAAGAAGTTTTATTCGTGCTTACTTCGGGGCGTTGCTTTACTGGTAATAGTGATGGTTATCAGCAAACACTTAGGCTATCTATTTTTATTTTTATTTTCATCTAGCTATATACTTGCTGTGGTTCATCTTCTACCTTTCTTTGAATGGCAATCATTAGAAGAAAAACACAAGTCAATTACCCGGATTTGTTTACGATTGCGTTCGAAGCAAAATCGCATATCTATTTTTTTATTAATCAATACTTACATGCCACTGATAATCACATACCGTTTTCTCCTTCTGGAAAGTTTTTTTATAATGAAATAACGGGAGAGAGTATAGGCATTCATTTTTATTTGTTTCTAATTATGTCGACGCTCCTCTTTAATATTTTTATTTATAATGGATGTATGTCGTTGCTGCTATAATTACGTAAATTATGAGAACAAAAAAAAAATAACTGACATCATCCTTATCCAGGATCAATTGAAGGAAAAGATAAACAAACAGAAACAACTCTTGTAATTACATTATATATTGTCACCATAATGTTTATAATGCTATCAAAATTCAAGTTACATACCGTAATCATGCAATTTTACAATCTGTTCTTTTTATTTCAAATCTTTTGTTATTCTTTAATATGTGCATAGATTATTGTAATGACAACAATCATATATATATGCTGTTGATAATAACCATCCTAAGTCTGTGATTGCCTATTTGGGACATCAGACGTTAGATAGGAAAGGGAAAAATGTTTTAGATGGTGGGAATATTTTAGTTACCCACAGTTTTACAATTAGAAATTGAGTGTTATCCAGAAGTCAATGGGAACTTTAAATATTCTATACTTTAATTGAAGGGCGTTTATTTGTGTGCAACCATCAGTGGGATGTCGTTTCTATCAAGTATAATTCGCGTTTATATATTCGAAGTTAGTAACCTACGTAATTGGTTTTTTATGTGTATCGATTGTTTTCTATTCTTAAAACCATGTATAATATATAAGAGATTGTAGAAAAACCTTGATATGACATGTTTTATAGAGTCTGTCATGTCGAAAAGGAAAATGCAATGTATTAAGATAGTAATGGAATTAAAAAACAGTTCAAAACACAAATAAGTTATAAGCCCACTAATGAGTCGCAATGGGGTACAAGGCAGATCAAAATAATCGGTGAAAAAGACAGTTTCCCACCAGTATCTTCTCTCTTCTCATATTTAGTGTTAGTATTTTGGAGAAGGCATCAATTATTTCTGTAAAATATAAAAACAATTAGAAATTATTATTTTTTCTTCTGTAAAAAGCTAACAATAGAAAAGTTCGCTTGGACCAACAACTTGGTTCTTGTTGGTGGAGTTTCATGTCAAAAGATTCAGACCGAGCGCGCTGTCAAAATTAACTATTATACATCTATCTAAAATCTTGGTGGCTTGATTCTCCCCGCCTTTTTCCTCCTTATTTTTAAAAGGTGTGTATATATATCTAGTATAATTATTTATTGATATTTTAACTTACCACGCATAATTTTATAGCTATGTCTACTTCTATTACCTTACCTTCTGCTCACGACTTCCATCTTCATGTTCGTCAAGGTGAAATGATGGAAATGGTCACTCCAAAGATTGTTGAAGGCGGTGTTTCAGTTGCATATATTATGGTAAATATATTAGCTATAACTACATTATACTCCATCCCCACACTCTTAACAAAAAAAAAACGCTAACCAGCTATAATTATTATTATAATTAGCCCAACACTATCCCACCAATCAAGACAACCGAACAAGCTTTGGAATACAAAAGTCAACTTGAAGCATTGGCACCTCAAGTGACATTCTACATGACCTTGTACCTGTCACCTGAATTGACTGTCGAAGAAATTCGCAAGGCTGCCGCTGCTGGTGTTGCTGGCGTCAAATCATACCCACGTGGTGTCACCACTAACAGTGACTCTGGTATTGAATCCTACGAAATTTACTATCCTATTTTCCAAGCTATGGAAGAAGTAGGTATGGTATTGAACTTGCACGGCGAAATCCCCAGCGATCCTACCAATGACATTTGTGTTATGAATGCTGAAGAACGTTTCTTACCTCAACTTGAAAAAATTCATCATGCTTTCCCTAAGCTTAAGGTTGTTTTGGAACATGCCACTAGCAAAGCTGCTGTCGAAACTGTCAAGCGTTGTGGTGATACCGTTGGATGTAGTATCACTGTTCATCATTTGCAATTGATCGTTGATGATTGGGCTGGTCAACCCCATCATTTCTGTAAGCCAGTAGCCAAATATCCTCATGATCGCGAAGCATTACGTGAAGTTGTATCATCAGGTCATCCACGTTTCTTCCTTGGTACTGATTCCGCTCCTCATCCACGCCATACTAAGGAAAATGCTAAAGCCAATGCTGGTGTATTTACTACTCCTATGGTATTGCCTTACTTGGCCAAGATCTTTGAAGAATTTGGTCATCTTGATAAACTTGAAAACTTTGCTTGTCACTTTGGTCGTAAGTTTTATGGATTGGGTCCTCGTGAAGGATTTGTTGACAATGGCGTCACTTTAGTTAAGGAAGATAATGTTGTCGTTCCTGAAAGATATCCCGTGTCGGCCACCAATGAAAGTGCTGGCGTTGTTGTTCCCTTCTTGACTGGCAAGAATATTGGTTGGAAGATTACAAAGAACTTTGTTTAATTGAATGAATTAATATTTTAGTAAAAAAAAAAGAAATTTATTATTTTATTTGTACATAGTTTAAATAGTTTTTCTTTATTAAAGAATACGATTCTTTTTTATTGGACTTCCAAGTGATTCAAAATCAATTTCATCTTCATGACCATCCATTCCACTTGCTTCTTTTTCATGATTATATTTGGTCATGAATGCTTCTGAATCTTTTTCAAATGTCTTGTTTTCGATACTCTTACGGATAGTGCCCATAAATCGTTCAAATTGATATACATTATGCCTATAAATAAAAATATTATTTAAAAGATCTTTCCTTTAAGTTCTTCCAGTATATAGTATATTATAAAATGTTGTTACTTACATCATAATCAACAATGGACCAAGCATTTCATGTGCGTTCAAAAGATGGTGGATATAAGCTTTGGTATGAGGTGTAGTACATGTATAACAACCACATGAGGAATCAATAGGATCAAAGTTTTGTGCAAGTCGTGTATCCCATAAATTCAATGTCTTTTCAGGTTTTTCTCCTTCCTCTGCTTTGGACATGTTTTCACCAAATTCAAAAGTAATTGCTCGCCCACGTTCAGTCATTTTAAACGCATAGCTGTCATCAAATAAATCAATTCCTTGTGCTACGCCTTGTAATACGCTCTCTATAACAATAACAATAATCAATCATTAGATTATCATTATTAGTTTGGTTTTTATTGTTGTTATTATTATCCTTTTCATAATTTTGTATACATATTTTTTTTTTACCTGGTGTAGATAATCCATAAGCGAGTCTGGGTTTATTTTCAGGTAATTGTTCAATTGAAACTTTGAAACATTCCATACGAGCATCTTTGTTTAATTCAAAACCATTCAATACAAATCCAGATACTTCTTCACGTTTAGCTGCTTCCTCCGCAGATCGTACACGTTCTTCTTGATTGTCAAAACCAACAACAGGTGCAAAAACAGGTGCTGTCGATGAAGATGTTAAACAATCATCCAGCCAACGTAATGTTCGATCCACTGATTTTTTTATACGTTTTGTTTTGATCTCTTCACCCGCTTTAACCACATCTGCAGGAGTAGCACACCAATCGGGCTTGTATGCTTCTATGGCTTGTTTCCATAAATCCGGTGTCACTCGTCGAACACCACCATGAGTATCGACTGCAACATATTTCTCAGTATTGGCTGAAGCAGGTGCTAATTTGGATGGATCGCGTACATCACAGAATATTAAATGCTCCTAAAATTATACATATGTATATGTGAATAAATTATACTATTTTAAAATGATATAGTTATATATTTATACAATCAAATACTGAAAGGTTATTTACAGGTAGGTTGATATATCGATGTAAACCATGTGGGTATTTGAAAGAAGAAGGTTCTTTTTGTTCAACACTATGTATATACATATATTATTCGTTTAATGTTTTTTTTCCTGGTCGTTGAATATAATAAAAGAAAACTATCTTACAAGTGTTCCAACGCTACGTGAACCATACTGATAGGTAATGACTTCAAGTTATCTGCAATCAGGTGTGGTACAGATCCACGTACAGTGTATGAAATACATGCAGGTGTTTGTATTTTTTTGTTTTTGTTGGTGAAATGAAGGCTGCCACGACGTAATGCTTTGTCGATTGTTGTAAGTTCGAATTGTAGTTGGCTCATGGCTCGTTGCATCAAAAAAAAAAAGAGAGATCAATGTACGTTCAAAAGGGCCTTTGAACCGGAGCAAGAAAACATACTGTGTGACTTGACAACATTTGAACAATGAGAGATTTTTTTTTTTCGCTCCTAGTACTATTTACTAGCAGCTCAAGTTTTGATGGTAATAGCAGAGCTTATTGAGAATCATTCGATTCTGGGATTATGATAATAACTGTAACTTTCTTTCGTTACTGTTTTATTCATGCATCGATTGACAGTAGCAGCAATCAATATTAGTAGCCGCCAAGCCAAAAAGTTCCTATCTTTTTGAAGGGAGTTTGACGTACGTTTTAATTTTTTTTCCTTTTCTATTTTTTGCGTCGATATGCAATATTTGCATATGAGCCTTACAAAGTTTTTCTTGATGACTTATTAAATGGACCTGATAAGTTAAGAAGTTTTATAAGTAAGCCTCCGATTTTGAATACATAGAATTAGTTCAAGAATTTTTTTTAAATCTTTATGCTTATTTTTGTTTGGAAAGCTACTTTAATAAATGTTTCTCTCGATGATAGAAGTGGAAGTGAGATACATTGAAAGATTGGGGCAACGCTGAACCAAATAGAGCGGTTTGGTGGTATTCTATTTGTTTAGAAACTCGTCGTAACCACCGTTAGAGGTACCCTCATCGTCTAGTGCGCTCCTTCAATGATAGACTTCTTTGCTTCACTTTATGTCAGCAATTATTGCGTTCTAGCTCGATGACGAAGATATACATAAGCAGGAACGTATTAAGCTGATTTTATGTTTCGTATAGCGGCCATACGTATTTCTATTAGCACTTGACAAAACCCAATATCATCCAGCCAGCTAGCCCGATTTTGGTCCGATCTCTTATTCGTCTCTGAAAGCATAACTAAACTTCCAACGCGAGATATGTATGACTTCTAGTTCCAATCTCTTACTATAATAGCACAAAAGTAATACGATAAATTATGTGGTAAAAAAAAGGAGATCCGTTAGAGTGACAAAATTGAGACAAAGGGTTATCTCAACGATCAAAAATTATAATGCCTCCCATGGAAACGCGATTCAATGACAACTACGCCTATTGTACATTAGAGAAAAAAAAATAGAATAATTGATCAGATGAAATGATGAATAGATGGTTGTTGGCCCAACTATAAGAAGTGATAAAGAAATATATTATAATGTTGAAAAAATAAAGGTTTTCTCGTAATACAACGGAACATTCATCCGAGAAAAGGAGTGTGGGGAAATAAAATGAACAATAAAGGTAAAAAGCTTATGACCTGGGATGTAAAGGTTATGGATATTATCCGGATTGAATTCCCACGAATTTCGATACATACTCCAGTGGGAATTCAAAGAAACCAGAAAAAAATTGAGAGGTCGGTTAAATAGAAAAGAAAATTATTTTGATTTTGGTAGTGGTAGAAATATTTAACTCCCACTGACTAATTATTCACCTTTAATATAATTTACCCCACATCTCAGATAAAAAAGGCCAAGCATTAATGTGATTAACTAGAAGCTTTTTTTCGCCGTCCACTCAAAACAGTAATTTTATTTAAAGTGCTCATAATAAAAGTAATTAAAAGCTCTTCCTTCTACTCTTTTGTATTCATTTTAAATTTTTATCTTCTTTTTTAGTTGAAACTATATTATGGTTGTATTCACATCCCATTTTAAGCCTGTCGAAGAGCCCCAAATGGGTACTATGGAATTCTTATTCAAGAATCATTTTGATATTCCTGACAAGCGACCTTTGTTCATTGATTTTCTTACTGGCGAAAAGCTTACTTATGGTGACTTCAAGGATCAAATTTTACAATTTGCAGCCGGTTTACAAGACAAGCATAGTTTCACAAAGGGTGATGTTATGTTGATATATGCCCCCAATGACGTACGTTTATTATTTTCAATTGTATCAGTAGTATTTGTAAAATTCAAAAACCACGTACTCTCAGTCGAAAACAAAAAAGACACCAAAAAAACTAAGTTTTCCCATTGTATCAATATATGTTATTATAGTACAAGTATACTGTTCCATTAATGGGTGCTGTTGCAGCTGGCGGTGCCACATCTCCTGCCAACCCCAACTATACAGTACGCGAACTTGTTCACCAATTGAAATTGACTCAAGCTAAAGTGATGATTGCACACGCTGACAACATTGATAATGCTCTTGAAGCTGCCAAAGAAGTTGGCCTTCCCAAGAAAAGCATCTATGTATTTGGTTACAAAGCCCTTCAAGGGTGTCTTCCATTCTTGGCTTTGATGGGTTCACGCCGCGCCGAACTAGTTCATCTCACTCCTGAAGAGTCCAAAGAATTGCCCGCTTATTTGTGTTTCTCATCAGGCACTACTGGTCCTAGTAAAGGTGTTATTACTACTCACGCCAACATGAATGTTAACCTTTTGCAATATTGTGCTTCCGACGGTCCATTCATTGATGGTAAAAAAGATTGTACTTTTGCTACTTTACCATTCTTCCACGTTTTCGCTTTGACCAATATTCTTCATCTTGCCTTTTACATTGGTACACCTGTCTATGTTTTGAAACGTTTCCATCTTGAAACTGTATGTAAATTGATTGAATCAAAGAAGATCTCGTTTGGTTATATGGTTCCTCCTATCTTACTACAAATTGTGAAAGAACCTGTCGCACAAAAATATGACTTATCTTCTGTCAAATGGATTCAATGTGCTGCCGCTCCTCTTGCCCCTGAATTACTTACTGCCCTTAAGGTTCGTTTACCTACTTGTGCTGTGAAACAAGCTTATGGCTTAACTGAGACTTCACCAGTTGCGACATCCGAAATTCCTAATGATACTCGTCCAGGTAAGAAGAGTTTCCACTTACCTTTTATTTTTGGAAGTATGACGTAACTAATCTTTTTTTTTTCCATTATTTAATAGGATCCGTTGGTTACTTGTTACCAAACATGACAGCTAAGCTTGTTAACGAAGATGGAAAGGGTAAAATATTAAATATGATTTAAAAGAAAAAGGAATGTTGAAAGAGAGATAAAAAAAAAAGAGCGGTGCGGAACGGGTTTTTTAAGGATAAGGTTTGCTTATACATTCTTAATAGAGGTTGGATATGATGAGCGTGGTGAAATTTGGCTCAAGGGTCCCAATATCATGAAGGGATATATCCGTAATCCTCAAGCCACTGCTGATGCTATCGATAAGGATGGTTACTTCCATACTGGTGATGTTGGTGTTGTTGACAAGGAAAACCGATTTTATATTGTGGATCGTCTTAAGGAATTGATCAAATACAAGGGTTTCCAGGTTAGTTGGGCTGACATTAATAGTTAGTTGCAAATTATCCCTTTTTTTGTTTTACTTATTATTGCTATTGTTATCCCTTTTATATAGGTTCCACCTGCTGAACTTGAAGCACTTTTGGTAAATGTCAAAAGAAAAAGAATGGGAAATTAATGCAGGGAAATTAATTAAAGTGACGTTTATTTTTAATTTTAGTTAAAATCACCGGATGTTGCCGATGCTGCAGTTATTGGTGTTTATGACCCTGAACAAGCAACTGAGGTTCCGACCGGCTACATTAAAGTTACACCCAATGTACCTAAAACCAAGGAAACTTCAGACCGTATCAAAAAATTTGTTGCAGATCAAGTTGTCCCATACAAACAAATTCGTAATCTGATATTTTTGGATGTAATTCCCAAGAGTGAATCTGGAAAAATTCTTCGCCGTGTCTTGCGTACTGAAGCTAATGAGGCTATCAAGGCAAAGATTGCCGCTAAAGCGGAATCTAGCGCTCGTTTGTAAATTATTTGTTTTTATTATTCTTTTTGATTATATATCCCAATCCAGCTGTTTAGTTCTTTTTACTTTCTTTAAAAAAATGACTTCTCCTACACACACACATGTTCTACTTTTGAAACAACTTTGTACCATAATTCCTTTTACATATAAAAAATTCAAATATTTAGAAATATAGATCCTCACATTGCATATTTTTTATACAATGATTCATCTCATTGTGTTCAATGATTGCAATAAAAGACATGTCATATTTGATTATGATACATATAGCATTTAGAGACTTGAAGTATTGTTTGAAACTTGATAATGAACTCATGCGCATTAATATTTGAAACTCACTTCTTTTCATTAATAATTTATCTCTACGTCGAGTTGTTCCAAACTAATATATATAATTCATTATACTGACTAATACAACCAGTCCACATCCATTCACTTTCATATGTATTCGTATACGATGTTCTAACAATCATAAAATCTATTGCCTGTGCCATATTTGATTGGGTATTACCTGGCGCAACAAAGCAAATGCTTTCCACGCTGCATTCTTCACGAAGCGTTTGAAGGCTTCGAACAAGGCAATTTTAAAGGAGAGTGGGTCATTTGTTCCTGGTCTCGAAGATGCAACTTTACCCTCCATTACATTATAAGCCTGTGCTCTTCTCTCACACTCTCCTTTTTCAGTCCTGTTGAAGTCATTTCAGGCGGCAACCTTACGAGCAGCGATGTTGTCCATTTGCTTTGAGTCTCTCTTTAGTTATTCCCTATCTAAAAGCGAAACAACAAGCATTTATTAATGTAAGTTACAATATTGTTATCCCATTTTGGAAATGAAAATGTCGAAGTAAAAAAAATCACTCAAAGCCATCGAAGAAGAATTACGAATTCAGTCCAAAGTATCTCGCGCCCATGTGAAAAAATTAAGCCCACCAATCATTAATAGAAATCCTGTATAGCAAATATTCTAATGAAAAGAAAGTCCAGCTGTTTGGATATCTACAGGGTACTTCATTTTATCTGATAGACTCCGGGAGTTTGTTTGGTCTTTTTTTTTTTTTTTTTTTTTTGCCTTTTGTAACGTATGTTTTCTCTCCTATTAGAATCTATAATAAACTCATCCCGTATTCGAGGATAGAAATATCTTTTTAAAATTTTCTTAATCTGAGCCTTGTTTTCGGAATACTTGTATATATATTAGAGTTAGTATTATGTGTCACGCCATATGGTATAGTATTGAGGTGTTGATTCGTGGACGTTATGTTTAAGGGATTAAAGCGGTGGCAAAATTTTTCACTGTACTTATAATTATCATATTTCCGAAATTGAGGCCCCTGAAAAGGGAGGTATCGTCAATCGTGGGTTTGGTATGGCAAAAATATCTAATCCATTGATTGGTGCGAGTATGAGAGAAGCCGGTTGCCTAGTTACAAGTACAAAGAAGGTATCTGATTTATTCCCTACTACGTGTTTGTTATTTGTTAGTAAGAGGGCGGCTTGATTGATTATGTTTCGTGGCAATGGATTTTGGCAGGCAAACATATTAGAACTTTATTGAAATCAGTTACTCAACCGAGAGATATTGGTATCTAATAATACAAGTAAAAAAAAAGTCTGGCTAAAACTCTCATGAATATGTCGTATTATGCAGAACATACTTGTATATGTACAAACACGTGTATAGTGTTTTCTTTGTCTGTGATTTCAAAGGAGAAAGATAATGTAACATATAGGGGGGAAAATCAGCTTATCAACAGGTATATATATCTTTACACTAACAAACTATATATTTTACATATTTTTGCATATAAACGCCGACGTATTCAATTTTTTTTTGTCGCAACAAGTCTAATAAGGTTTCTCATATGTTGAGAACATTCATATTCCCAACTATATTAAGTTGTTTCTGTAATGATGATTTGCTAAGAAAAATTCCAGAGTCCTTTGTGAACATGGTGATAGGTTAAAGTTCATTAGAAGAATAAAAATAAAAAATGACCAAATGAACTCTGCGTCTAGATAGTACATATCCGCTCTGGTTCGACCCTGTTTGGCATGGTGATAAGCAATTCCGAACCACTGTCGGATTTTCTTTTCATCCAATTATACTTAACTATCATGGGTACCAATTCTGATGCTATTCAGATAATATGGTGTTTCATGATTGCAATATTGGGTATCAGTAGCTTTAGTTTTTTAAGAATGCTATACAAGATGATGTTAAAAATTGAAATAAAAGACAGCTTTAATTGCAGATAATATATGGTTATCTATGCATCAATCCCCCTTGTTTGTTCAATACCACCTACATTGTACCAGAAAATTTTCTTATTTAATTTATCTCAACAATAAAAATAAACTCCTTCTGTAGTTAATAATAATGATGATGATGAAATAGATTATAGTAACACTACTACTGTCTATGGTCAATATAGTAACCAGTACTAACAAGTACAAGGTAATTATAGCAGTAATTTAATTACGAATGAAAAATAAAACACTTAGAATACTATTACTTCAGTATAGTTTTTTTAACTGCACTTTTCAGATATCAACTTCCTTGAATATATTTTTTTCTTTATCGGTTTTATAAAACGCAAATGAAATGTTAGTGCAGTGTTATTACTGCTGTTCAGCGGCAGAAGCCATACATTGTTCTCTATGTAGCATCAGCATTTATATACAAAGCATCTATCATTATATTCTACAAAAAAATATAAACTGAGAGTCCTTAAATACGTACAAATATGAATGAGTATAAATGGTATGATCTTCTTTTCAAACTCCTTAAAACTTTTATTATTAGCATGTTATAAATCTAGCAACAATTGACTGACTATGGGTAAAGATCAAATTATTGTTTTTATATTCAATAACAACAGTAATTTTTTATTGTTATCTAAAGAGCAACTTCTTTAGTTCTTATTATCCGCAGTCTATAATAAATAATTATATACAGTTATAGGAAATGAACAGAAGAAAGTCTTTCAGGTAGCAATTGTTATGCTAGTAACTTGGAACAAGAGAATACAAGATTTCGTGTGGAAAAGAAATTAGGGGTAGAAAAAGGTAACTTTAAGTTCGCATCACTTTCTTACGCGTGGTGTCAAATGGTATTGAAAAATATTAGAATTATTGCTCTCACAAGTACTGTGTTTTTGCCATTTACCCGGTATATCTATATCTAATGTCCTATACAACCTTGTTATATCTAAATTTGTACACTCCTTATTTTTTCTTCTATATTAGGGAACTAGGGGAAGATGCGAAGTATTTGGCGAAAATGTAACTTTCAAAAATTCTAAAAACCTTATACTTACTATGCTTATTTCTGGGTCATAAGGAGCAGCATTTTTATTGTACTTTTTATTTTTATTTTTCCTGCATAAATACTAAGCCCCAACATTTGGATGCAAACTACGCACTGCCATTATTTTTGTATATTGTCACCTGTTACGTATCATTGGGAAAAGTGTCCAATTATATTTATTGTTATTGAATAACGAAGAAAAGCTATCAGCCAAGACAACTATTTTTACCATTTCATGATTACCTGATATTCTATTTGGTATTGCATTCTATATATAAAATACGTACAATAAACTACGTAATCAGATTTTTTGAAGGGCAGCTTGATAAAACATAATTTACCACTATTACTGATAACGCTCTGGATTTTCCTCTTGGACGGGATCCATGCAGGAGAATGCAAAAATCAGTATAGATTCATATATATGTAATGTTTATCCCGCCTGTTTAATTTTATTTTTTTGTTTCTTTTTTCATTTCCTCTCACTTTTTCTCACTATGATACAAAACAATTGTAAGTAACACGTTTACATTACCTATCACCCAGTTAAAAATGAGAACATCGCTTCCATTTCAACAAATATATCACAGCAATACTAATTAATTACTCATATTATTATATAGTATATAATTTATTACTAGTATTAATATCAACAGCTCTCTTGATTACCATTGCTTTTGCTGACACAACCTACAATGTGATATGCGCCACGGGTAGTGACAACAAGAACGTAGCTGTAGTCATTGACAACAAACCCTATTCACTCAAAGCTTCTCAATCATCATCCATATTGTATACTGGTAGTGCACCTTCTTCTCAAGAATATTACTATGCCGTCATTGATAGCCAAGGCAGCATTATCGAGAAAGAAGCGTTTAGTCGCACCTTGCAGGCCGAAGATGCTTCGACTCCGAATGAATTTTATAATAGAACGTGGACTACAAAATCTGTACGACAACTACCTGCTATTTTCCCCCCTCACAAAACCTTTCCTTCAGAACTTCATCCAACTGATGAAATCCCAACTTTTCATATCCAAGCGGATCAGAGCCAGATTGACAACATGCATGCAAATGTAAACGAGGACCTTACTGTTATTGGAAAAATGACTTATATTCGGTAAGTAATATGTACTTGGATAATAATATATATAGAAAAAAATAACAATAGATTGTATAACATTTTTATTTCATTTATTTCTATTTGTTAGTCGGGATAATGTACAGACTTTCACCAAGGTCAAATTTAAGATTGGTGGTCGTAACGCGCGAAAATATCCGAAACTTTCATATAATATTAATATTAGTGGAAAAGGCGAAAGTATTTATGGTTGCAGTCGATTCAAGCTTCGTGCTCTTGGAACCACTGATCCAGCATACATTAGGGAAGATTTAGCATACAAAACCTTGGTCTCTTTAGGTGTACCAACATCTGGAGCTTCATTTGCAAGGTACAATATATATATATCAGCTTTTTAGCAGTTAATGTTGAACAAGTCTTATTAAAAATGTATGCGTTTTTTATATTTATAGAGTTTTCTTTAATGGTAAACCCATGGGACTTTATACCATGATTGAACATTTTAAACCATCATGGCTTCGTACAGTGTTCGGTGATGATGACAAAAACTATAATTATGGTTCTTTATATCAAGGCGCTAAACGAACCCCTGTGTCTGATAAGTTGAATCATTACTCTGATCTGGACTATTATCCAGACAGCGCTGCATATGAAGATGGCCAGTATAGAATTAAGGAGGAAGCATCAGGAGGTCAGAGCTTAGGATACCAACCCCTGATTGATTTGACAAAATTTATTCATGATACCAGCGCCGATAACTTAAATGAATGGAATAACCATCTCGACATGGAAGGATTTATGAGATTGTAAGTAAACATAGATTCACTAACCCAACACACTGTAATAATCAAAAGAAATAATGAACATAAGAATAACCAGTACTGTAAATAGCTTTTAATAAATTATAATAATTTTATATTTTTATTAACAAAATAGCATGGTTCATGAATTCTTCACTGGATTGTCAGATAATTTTATCATAAACTTTAACAATTACTTTTTATACCAAGACCCAAGTCAAAATGACAAGTTTATCTATTTAAACGCAGATTTCAATCGTGTATTAGGCAACAGCATTTATGATATGAATCATATGCTTAACGGTGACTTTAAATCATTTGTCTTGGGAAAGAAGGATATTATTGAATCACACTCATCTCCTCTTTTGGTCAAGTTGTTGAACTTGCCCGAATTTAGCAGTCGAGTTGATGAACTTATCCGAGATGCCAATAATAAACTTTTTAATCCAGAAGTATTAGAACCTACTGTAGATGATCTGGTGACCTTTATTGAAGATGACGTTGAATGGGATCAGACATTACCCAAGCCAGGAAAGGAAGTAAAGATTCCTAGAAAACGAAAGGAAGGCGAGCAACTTAACATTCGTAATAACGATGAAGCCTATGACACTTGGGTTGTAGCAAAAGAAGGTATTCCATTCAAGAAAGCCGTTAATGGTCCTGTTGAAGGTCATCCATCCACCATTGGCGTTAAGGAGTGGATTCAAAGGAAAAACCAAGCCGTGAGCCAAGTTGCTCTCTGATCAACCAGTATTGTTTAAGACTTTTTTTCCATAACTAAAGCTTTCTGATATACTTTCGTTGAACAAAATTACAAAGATACACAGACAGAGATTATTTTTTATTCTAATTAATTGTGCACAAGATTAGTGTTATTAACACCTATAATACATTGTTTAAATAATATACGTATATATACATATACATATTTAATAGAATTGTATAAGTTTGTTTAAATAATATTTCATTTATATATGAATATTATAATTGAGAAGTGTCTCTACCTACGTACTGATATGTATGAAAAAAAAAATATAGGGTTGAGAAGGGTATAATAAAAACATAACTAGAAACTAATTATTAAATAAAAAGAGTTTAATCTTCACCAGATTTTCTTGTAATATAGTTAAACTCAAAGAATATGAGCGTTGTTTAATTATCCATATTAACAGAAAAAAGTCAACAAGGATGGAGATTATCATAAAGTTACTGACGATTTAAGATTCAATAATATCCGTATGGTTTGTGTAAAGGTCGAAAAATTATTTCTACTACGAGCTCTACGTAGAAACAGTCGTTCTCGTTTAATGTCTCTTTCAACACTTTTTCAATCTTCTTGACCCTCTTTTTATATCCCATCAACTATAACAACCGGAAATATATTATCAAATTGGTCCTTGATAGTTTCAGGAAAGCAAAGCAAGCTGCTTTATCGAATGCTTTCTTTTTATTATCATTGGTGATCATCTGAAGACTGGTTTTTTTGTTATTTTTTTGCTAGTAGTATGACATATTAATAAAAAAAAAAGAAGATCAATAATATATACTATTTTTTAACAATAAATAGTGAATTTACAACGTATCAGATGATAAAAAGAACATTTCCAGTTTTTTATTTTTGCAAGGTATACCAAAAATAAATAGATGTCTTCCCATTAACCAATCCGTTATTATCATCAATATAACTGGTCACTGTCTTTAACAGGAAAAATAATTCGCACAGACTTCAATTTAATTAAGAAAAAAGTGTGATTATGCTATAACAGGGATATCAAATGTAATATGTGACAAGAAAATTTGTCGCCCCTTTATTTGGATTTTGTATTACGTACGGGATCTGAGGCGGATCAAAAGTGATGTAAAAAATACTGTAATAATCCTACACTTGATCCTTTATTTCTCGATAGTATAATTAATTTAATACTACTGCATAGTAGAGTGAGTCTATGAAATAGAGAAATGATTTTACAATAATAAAACTTAAAGATGTAAGATACATTCTCTCTAGGACAGATTAATTTATTGTCCTGTGCTGCATGGTTACAATTTTATCACATGCTTACAAGAATTTCTTGATTCCTTTTAATAAATAAGGAAGCATAATGACATAAGCTTAAAATAATACTTTTAGAGAAGTCTTCCCTTTCATCTCTCTTTCTGAGTCCTATTGATCCGAGAGAATAATCAATGTTGATTATTAAATATCAATTCATTTATCTATTCATAAGTTCAAGAGGAATGATCGGAGGTTCCTTCATAATAATTTGGGTAAACTAGAAAAGGAAAGTGAAAAAAAAAATTTGTTGAGAATTTTGAAAACCTTGTTTCATTACATATGAAGCATTAAAAATCATTTTTTTTTGACTAGCCGACATGTAAAAAAGAGCATATATAACCCCAAAAAAGTAATAATCTCTTGGCCGCCTTTTATCTTTCTCTCTTCTTTTTCAAACTATTGAAAAAATGGCAAGGTCACCAACATCACCTTCATTTCATTCAGTGGCATCCTATCCAGTAACTCCTACACCTGGGAAGTTGAGGGTAAATAAGAAGTATTGTTTTACTCGTTTATTTATTTTACCCCACAAAATAAAATAACCCAGTTGTGAGACATTCACCACACTAACTGACATGACGATAAATACAGATTCAAATTCATAATTGTTACTTGAATATACCCGTCAAACGACCTTATGTTATTATTACAATGGGAGGTAAATTATATAAAGACTTGGGACGTGTATGTATATGATAACCTCAATTATTTCTAAAACACCATCGCCATGCCCTTTGTCCTTTTCTACCCCAAAAATATTTATTAGAACAAACGTTTCAAACATCCATTTCAGAGTATCCTCAAGGGCGTTGGCATGAAAGTTTTGAATTTACAGTTACTTTCCATGCCCAATTATTTAATACGATACAAATGGATTTATACGACTCTTACATGTTATTACCGGATAAACACGTCGGACGCGCTGAGGTGAGGCTAAGAAACTTACGAGGCATGCCAGAGACTTTTACAAATTATTATGAAGTTTGGGAAAAGCAATTGTCAACAGGTGCAAGTTCACGTGTTGGAAGAGTAAAAACTATGGCATCTAATGTAGGTGCTATACAAGCAATGATTTCATATATATATCAAGAATCCGAAGAATGTGTTGGAGATAAATCAAATGAAAAAGGAGTTACATCAACAAGGGCAATAACGGCCAATGGATATAAGGAGCAACAAAAGAAAGATGGCTTGGATAACGAAAAAGCAATCAGAAAGAATCTACGTTCACTTAAACATAATACAGCAACAACATCTAATATTGAGGCGACGGATGATCAGTTAGCAGCCGAATTTCGACAACATATCAAACAACAGCGTGAGGCAACAGCGATTAATTTTCGAAAATATGAAGAAAATAATGTCAATGGTGAGGATTTAAGAGATACAGTAAAACCATTGTTGGATGATGAATTGGATTTCCCGGATGAAAGCGAAACAGAAGAAGAAGGGGATCTTGGATTAGCTCATTTACGACTTAATTCGGATATTCATAAAAAAGACAAACAACAACAACAAGACATCAATGATAACAGCACCAAATCAAAAAGTGCAAGTACAGCAAATAAACAAGGATCATCATCATGGTTTAATCTTGGAAGACGTTCATCACAAAAACGAGCATCATCTACCCACAATTCTTCAACATCTTATAGTCGGTTGGATGCACATGAACCAGATTCACCTCCTTCCAAAAAAAATGAAGAGTTGGCAAATACTGTTAATGTACTTGCAGATGATGAAGGAAGTTTAAAACCATTCCCATTATTGAGTGCTATTGGATCTTGGACAACTAATAAAGAAACCAATCAAGTTTTACGTGCTATTTTAAAGCTATTGGCTGCTTTTGTAAGTTTTATTCACACATATACACTATATATAAAGTGAGGAAGCTTGCTTGGGTGGAGGGAATATGACTTAAAATAACAAGCAAATTAATCGTCTAACATTTTATTCTTTCAGGGCCAAGGATTTGAATTATCCAACATTCAAATTTTGACAGGATTTTCTGTGTTAGAAAAATTTTATGCTGATTTGCCAAGAGATCGTACTTGGGATGTAATTGAAGATTTATCCGAAATTGAAATGCCTGCTTATTTTTGGAAATATTCTGTGGCATCTTATGGTTGGAAAGGATTAAACTTTTTTGGAAAAGGAAATGGATACTGGTCAGATGCTATGCGAGATCATTCAGATGCATTATCTATTGTTGAGTATCTATCTATTCCGAAAGAAGATTTACTGGCTTATGAATTTCGACTCGCAGGGGCTTTTCGACCTAGTTATTATATTTCACTGGATAGACCTACGAATTCAATTGTTCTTTGCATCCGTGGTACAATGGTATTGTGTTAACTTTTTAACTATTATTCTATGTTTTTGTTTCTTTATTTCTCGGATTGTAGTAATAATGTTATGTATATATATATAGAGTGCATTTGATGCGATGACGGATCTTGTATGTGAATACGAACCATGGAGAGGTGGTCTTGTACATAAGGGTATGAAGGTAATAAATATATTATACCATTTTATATTATCAGTTGATAAACAGAGTATATCTAATAAAGTTTTTTTTTTCTTAAATTTCCATAATTATCACTGTTCATAGTCTGCCGCCACTTGGTTCTTTCGTCATGTTGCACCTCAATTAGTTGCTTATTGTAACGAGCATTCTACAACTGCATTATATATTGTGGGTCACAGTCTTGGTGCTGCTACTGCAGCTATTTTGACTATCATGCTTGTTGATTTCATTGATGAATTCAGAGGCAATGACTCTAATGAATTTACATTAAAATGTTTTGGTTACGCACCTGCATGTGGTCTTAGTCTCGATATTTCTGAAAAATATCAGGTTTGTAAACGACAATGAGAAAAGTGGGAAAAAGAATAAACAAATATTAATTAAAAAAGTTTGGATCATATTGTAGGATTATATTCAATCAGTTGTATTTGCAGATGACGTTGTCAGTAAATTAAGTTATGGATCAATGATGGATCTTAAAGAAATGGTGCTTGCAAGTGCCGAAGCATCTCGAAATCTGGGATATAGTCAATTGTTATGGACAGATAAACCAGAGGGAAAAGAATGGGATGATGCATTTGCGCGTATAAGAGAAACTCGACAACGATGTTTGGAATCATTGGATAATCCACGGGTAAATTTAATTAAACTATTTTTTTTTTTGAAATGTTTTTAATAACATAATATATATATTTATGTAGCTCTATGTCGCTGGTAAAGTATATCAATTCTGGGTGGTAAGTACACTATGTATATATACATATATTTATAGACTGTAAAAAGAAAATTTAAAACAAAACATTAATTCACACGAAATGTCAAAAAATTTAATTAAAATCCAGGATCCTGCACCACGTGATGATACAAGGATCGTAATTGAACGAACTGATGCAAAACGGGTATCGAGTGAAATTATTATTCGACGATCTATTGTTCTTGACCATTTGCCAACAAATTTTGATCTTGCATTCCGTCGAGCTCGAGAAGCGTTAATGTTACAAGATACTGGTTCGTCAGGTCGCCCATCTCAAGAAGCTGGTGGTGTTTTGAAAGGAGATTCAACTAAAGAAAGCAAAGCAGCGACTCATGCTTTAAAACATACCACGGGGACACAAGAAAAAGGGATGTCATAAAAATAAGAATTGCTATTGTGATCATTTATATATATATAATGTTATGTAGTATTTCGTTGTTTATATCCATAGTATTTCTTTATGCAGTCATTTCCACTCATTTTATACATAGAAAATACCAACATCCACACAAATATATTCTGTCATTCACTTGAATAATTATCAACTTGTGCCATATTTTTAATATATAGTCATACAAAAAAAGTGAAATGAAATAAAATTTGGAAGATATACGTAAAGAAAAGTAATTATTTGTTTTTTTTTTCTTTTTGTGTGTTTTTGGATTTGACGCGCTGTTTATGTGTTTGTATTATGTATATAGAACATTGAATTATGTCATATGAGAGATATGGGAAGGGAGGAGTGAAATAAAAAGAGAAAAAAGAAGAAGAATAGGGTTATCCTTTTAGAAAGCTTCAGTGGATTTAACATGATCATCATCAATTGTAATATAGCAATGACCTTCATTTTGAAGATAATCGATGCCTTCTCGAACATCTTTTTCAGATGCAATTCCATTTAATCGAGAAATAATCTGATGAACGCTTGCTCCTTCCTCCAACTCATGATATTCTTTCATAATATTAATAATTTTATCGTGAAGTGCGTTACCAAGGGCACTGGATGCACCAGAACCTTGATCAATTACCATGGCATCACTACCATTACCAGCTCCATTCTATAAATTATATTCCCCAAATGTGCCGCAAAAGTATATTTGTTATTTATTTAATCCGTTTTCTCTATTTACTTAATATAAAGGCATATGTACTTACGTGATTACCGAATTTGACATGTGTTAATGTAGCTTCAATAAGATGATAAGTGATTTCATTGAAATCCTTGATAGGTCGGATGTTATGTGCAACAACATTTACTCGATTATTAAAATTGTTGAGTCGACCAAATACACGGATATATACATCTTCACTATAATTTTTAAAATAATCGTTTTTCAACATATATCAAATATATAAGTTTACAGAGACATTCATAATGTATACACATCACAAGATAAAGTACGTACATTAAATCTCGTCGTTTTTGTGCATCTTCAGCAGTTTCAGTTTGGTCGATCCATCGTCGTACTTCAATTTGACCGGTACCATCTTCTACAGTGTATGAAACGTTGGTGGATAATTCAGTAACGCGTCGAATAGCAGCAATAAAGGTAACCTATCATTGTTAAATAGTAAGTTTATCCATTAAATCCAGTCATCACACATATACTGTCTTTCAGGTTTGGTTGTCAAGGTTTCAAAGGGAAAAAGACGCGTTATGTAAAAAGAAATAGAGAAAAGCACAAACCTGAGTAACATCAGCGTTATCGATTCTAAATGTGCCTTCTTGAGTGATCTCACAATTAGCGAGTTGTTTCAATGTTACTGGTCTCAATGTTTGTTCACCCATAGGTCTCTAAATAATAGTAATAGTCATAATAATAAAATAGTGTTGTTCTTCGTTTAGATATATTTTCTTCTTCTTCTTCTTTATTGTTTGCTGCGTAAAAAAGAAAACGTAAAAGTTTTTTATTTTCTTACTCGTGAAGAACTACCACTTCCACCAGAGAAAGAAGAATCATTATTACCGCCAAGGAATCCTTATAAAAAAACCAATAGTTAATATTTATTGATGCTATGGATGCAATTGAAAATTTAAGTATAAAATATTTACCACCGTCCATTATGCTTTAACTTTTAAGTTTCAAGGTTTATGTGAAAAGAAGTAAAAAAAAAAAAGAAAGAAACACGTCTTTTCTAGTTTTAAATCTGCTGCACCTGAAATTTAATTTTTTTTCTGTTTGGGCAACACGAAATTACAATACGCGAAAATAATAATGACCACGTTTCGCGTTTATATATTGCGCATTACCCAATTTACTTTCTTCCTCCCATCAATCTCCAAAAAGTTAAAAGCAATAAATTATTTGACGACTTTGTTTATTATTATTTGATTATTATTCTACATTATTGTTTCTGTTTTGATGCTACACGTTTTGCTTCTTGAACTAAACATTGAGTCAATGGTTCAGATAATTGCATGATGCCATTTGAAGTAACTAAACGATGTGTTGGCATAGGTTGATATGTATTAGGTTGAATAACACCACCTTCAATAAAAACAGTACCAATAATATCTTCTGGATATGGAATACGTCCCCATGGAGGTGGATTACGTTCATCACCGATATGTAACCATCTAATATTATTTATCATCATCATCAAAAACATTGTCATTATCAGTATTGTTAGCATGTATAATTTACTTAAGAATAATAATGAAAAAAAAAAAAGAAACGTTCAACCCTAATCCTATTCACGTCAACTTTATATATGTATACTAACCCATCTTTTTGCCATTCTGCAAGGCTTTTAAGTACTGGGTCATTGATTGAATGAATATTATCTTTTAAAACACGATTCAAGAAATCCACAAAAGGTGTATTATCCATGAATGTTGTATAATCAATATCCGTATTATTAGGTGTCCAACCAATAATAAGTTCTCCTTTGGGGGTTTCAATATCCTTGGAAGATAAATAAGAAACAGCATATTTTAAATCGACAAGCGGTGCATTGCTTGTTGGATGAAAATGTAAATAAGGTAATTCTTTTTTTATTCACTGTTAATCGTTTTTTATTTTCTGTCTGGATTCCATGGAAAGAAATAAAAAAAATTATATTTATAAAACTAAATTACTCACTAGAATAAGCTGTACTTTTATGTCGAAGTTGAAAAAGAGTAGGACGTGTTGAAAGAAAAAGTCTTGATGTAAAGACTTGCTTGCTTAATATGCTTGTCATATTATTTTTTATTTATTTGTGGAAAAAAAATAAGGTTTGGGGGGGATTGGTTGCAGAAAGACAATGAATTTTAAAAATATAATAATTATATTATATCTTGTTAAGTCACAAGGTTTTGCGCGCACCCGTTGATTAAATAGGCACGGTCCTCTCTCCTTTTTTCTTTTCTCATTACTTTTTCTTTCACTTTACTTTCACTTTATTTTCTAAAACACGATGGAGTTTGTAACTACACCAAGTAGTCGTCAAAGACAATCATTACATGACCTAGAACAAGAGGAACAGGAAGAAGAACGTGATCCTTATAGTAGTCCAACACGGTCCATACAAGCACGTCATGCACAATTACAACAACGTCAACGTCAACGACAACGATCTATTGACCTTAGATATCGTGACACGCCTGTTGATATGGCCGCTGCATTTGAAGCTAGACGACTTACATCACCACGACCTGAAAAAAATCATTCTCGAATAAATTCAAGTACGAATCCAAGTTCATTAACTGAATCTACTTCAAGTAAAGTATCTCCCTTTTTTTTCTTATATCAAGAATATTAGAGAGGGGAAAAAAACAGTAAACTATCAGAGAGAAACTAAAACATCATATAACCTTTCTCTCTCTTCCTCCTGATATTTATAGGAACAGCAGCACAAGATGAATTTCTGGATATATCCTCACCTCTTTTACAAAAAGAAGAAGATTCATGGTTTCAAAATGACGAGTATGACGAACAAGACATAAGTGATACGGATCCATTGGAAGAGTTGGATGCTCTAGCAAATCAACAAGAACTTGATTTATTACAACAATACGATTTAAATCATTCTCCTTTATTTAGTATGGATGGTTACAGTAACAGCAACAGCAACAACAACAACAACGATATCAATAATTATAGAAATCATCAAGACAATAATGTCAACAACAACAAGAATAGGTCAAGAAACGATCGTATTGATGGAATTTTATGGCCATTCATTCGACCTATAGGAGAACTATTATATGAAAAGATTGTATTTGGATTATTTTTTATTGTTTATTCTATCAAAGAAACATTATTATCCATGGTTGCATTTCTTGATGCAGCAACATGTGTTTTATTGGTCAATTCGATATTATGGATACTTTATAAAATTGGATTGATTCGCGATTTTCGTGAATGGCATATTATTAATCGACGAGAACAATCGCAACCTATCTTTCAATTTATTGCTGTGATTGTATACATGTGGATTTTTTATGCAGCCCTTTGCTATTACCATGAACCTACTACAATAATAAAGTATCATAACATTTATGATTCTGTCAATGGATATATTAATGCCAACAACCATTATCGCCATCATCCCATTCAGAATCCTACAGGATCATCACCTCCAATTGATCCATATACTGGTAACGATAAAGCAACTACTCATGAACAGAATACAGATACAATTAGTGAAACAGTTGAACGGATTTTATCCAACATTATTCCATCTTCAGCTAAAAACGGGGATTTTCTCAGTAACTTACAAACTTACTTGAATGATCATTATGTTCAACGAACCGAACTTCAAGAAAAAAAAATTGTAGATGGCAAAACACGAGACAGTAAACAGCAACATGATTCTAAAAATAATGAAAACAACCAGGAATTATTATCTTCTTCGTTGGAGAAAGATAGCTTACTTCAACAAGTTGGGGATTTCGCATTAGCTACGCGTGGAGCTCGTATCATTCCAAAAATGACATCCACTACTTTTACACCCAGCAAAAAACATCCTTGGAAATCAGCTATGGCTCATGCACTTGGTATTCACCCTGGAACCTATCGTGCATCCCCTTTGATTGCTATTTTACCAGAAACTCATATTGGACAATGTTGGCCCATGGAAGGAACAAATGGAACATTGGGTATTGTATTAAGTCAACCGATTGATATTAAAAGTATCACTATAGAATATCCAGCCAAAGATAAATCTATGGATATGACAAGTGCTCCTCAAGATTTTGAACTATGGGGCTTACGAAAAGTACATGTGCCACTTTGGGGATCAGTTTCATGGCCTTGGGACAAGAATGATACAAATGCAAGTCATTTAGGAACTTTTCGATATGATGTCCAAGCTAGACGATCCATTCAAACGTTTAATGTTGTACATAATAATCAAGAAAAAGAAGAACGAGAGGATAATAATAATGTATTTGATGCAGTAATTGTGCGAGTACTTTCTAATTGGGGATTAGAAGCATATACATGTCTTTATCGGGTACGAGTACATGGTGAACCTAGTTTATAATAGAAAAACCAAAAAGATGGTTTTTTTTCCCATTCCTCTTCTTTCATGCTCCCCTTTATTTCACCTTTAATGTTTTTCGATTTGTATTTCCATTCATCATCTCCTTCATCTTCATTCTTTGTTCTTATTTCAAAATACCTTATAAACAATCAATTGTAATAATTTGCTCTCCTTTTTATATATATCACGTTTAATAATAATACTTTACTTTCTGGTTTGTTTTGCTTTTGGCAAAGCTACAATTTATATTTATAAGTCAGCTTCTATTATTATTACTATTAAATTAATATTTGATGCATTTTTATTGTTGGTAAAATAGAAAACTTGCTTTTTTTTTGGTCTCTCTATATAACTAATTATTATTATTATATATATTTTTTTTGATATTATTACTACTATATTATTATAATTCATAATGGCGAAATTGGACCGAATGAGTGCAGATGAACTAGTCTCCATTAGTAAAAAAATGTTTTATGGTGGATTAGCATTTCTTCCCTTTTTGTGGTTAATCAATTTCATGTACCTATTCCGAACCAGTCGAAAACCATCTGCCCCCCCTGCTTTGAAAAAGTGTAAGTCCCAATGCCTTTTTTATTATTATTATTATTTTTCATTCATTGATGTCATTATGAATGTCATTATGAAGGAGAAGAAGAAAGAAACTAAATAGATATATACTATTAGACGTATATTTATCAATGGCTGGGTGTGTTGCGTGGTTTGTTGCCATGACAACTTGGTATGCAGTTTATGTCAATAAGAGGACATCATGGGGAGCTGCTGGAGATCAAATTACAGTTGTTATACCCAAAGGTGTATAACTTTACAATAGCACACCTTTTTCTTTATACCATTATTTTATTTTTGTACATCATTTCAAAAGTCATTATATAATACACCCCTTATTTGCTATCATCATCATTTTATCATCGATAATTTCATTTTACCACCCAACTATAAAATAATTAATCGTTTCATTATTACAATAATTACTCTCTACTAATATAAACCTTTAATAATAAAACAATCCAATTAGAACAATAATTTAAAAGAAAAATAATGCAAAAATAATAATGGAAAATAATAAAAAGAGCTTTACGATGTGTTGTGTTACCGTAGCATCATCCAAGATAGGCTTAGCTCATAAAATTATTTGATTGACAACTTATTATCTAAAAAAGAGAATGTTCCGGATAATTGAAAAGATTTGTTTAAAAGTGGAAGAACGAAAATGAGTATGGCACTCTTCGCACACATTTATGCATCATATGATTTTTCATCTATCATCCAATATCTATATATCTCCCACCTATGACATTACTATATTATTTATTTCCTGATATTAATAAAGTGCATCACATATGGAATGTAATAAACACGCTTATATCATTTTCTTATTAGACTTCACCGTTCTCATCCCCTCACTAATGGTTGTGTATTTCTTTTTGGCATGGATTAGCTAAAATTTTTTGTTTTTATGATTGAAATGAAAGCTCAATAATAATTATCATATTAACCTTCCAGTTCAAGCATAGGCTCACAAGCGTAAGACAATTTAGTCTTTCTTTATTACGTATGTGTTTATTCCATTTTATTTTTTGATAAATTTATGTGCTCCGCAATAAGTAATATAACAAAACTCTTTGTGATTTATAGT
The DNA here is from genome assembly GCA_025093555.1 of Circinella umbellata. Lineage (NCBI taxonomy): Eukaryota > Fungi > Mucoromycota > Mucoromycetes > Mucorales > Lichtheimiaceae > Circinella > Circinella umbellata. The sequence continues at coordinate 344,008 of JAIWNF010000031.1, read as the reverse complement.
TTTTGTTGATAAATTACAATTGCTAGTAATGGCATGGAACCATTTTTGATAAAAAAAAACTTATGAAAATGCTTTTTTACGATAATAATCGCACGTACGTAGTCAATGTTTTCATATTTTAATAGTATTGATATAGACTGAAAGCATGTTGATTACTTTATTCTTTATTTTTCTCTTGTCTTTTGTTCTTTTTCCCCATGCATTTCTCCTACGTAAATTATACCCAATTTTTTTTCTAATATACATCAATATCATAGTTTGAACTATATGCTTTTAGAAATGTTATATTTCAATAACTATATACAAACTTACAACTGTACGTATATACTACAAAGCATCAAAATGGCTCATAATAACAAACTTTTCTTCAAACCCTGATGGTAGTATTACTAATGGCGAACCAGAATATTATTATAAATACTTGATCCTAACTTTGGAACAAATATCCAAAGCATATGGGCAATCATTGATGTTGCTAATAAAAAAAAGAGTCAAATGACGAGATTAGTATTATTAAATATAAGAACATTGTTATGTATTTGCTATGAACATAGCATCAACAAAAACAATAATAATGATCTGCATCTATTGTTTATATTTATATATATATGTAGCCTTGTTTATATCTTTTTTCATTACGTAATAAGACATCATAGCTATTCCGCCACTACTGACGTCTACGTATGAAAATATCAACAATCATCCATCTTCTTCAGCAGCTTCACATCCTATTTATGAAATAACACAACAATGTGTTGCCAAATACAAAGGTAAATCCACTTTCCGTTACTATACAAACAAAACCAATTATACCTAGGCCAATTCTAGCAACAAACTCCTCACCATTAATTTACCACAAATTCCATAGGAAGAGGATGAACTTATTTTGCATTTAAATATATCACCAGCTTCATCGTTTACACAAGCGCGGAACACGATTTTACACTCGTCGTTAACTAACCCTCGTAGTCATTTCCAACAACCGCAACAACAACGGGAAACCTCATTGTCCCGCACGGTTCATCCTCCGCCACACTCATTACAGGGTCAACTACAGTATTCACCGTTTTTAATATTAATATGCCAAAGTACCCCACCCGTAAACGTCGATGAAATCATGTTAAATGTACTACATATCTATAATAACTCCATAGAACAAAAAATATAGTGTATTCAGATCATTTTTATTATTGTCACTACATATTAGAAATATATTTCGACTACAATAAATTTTTTATATTTTAACATCATAGAAATAATTATGTATAACCTCCCAAAATACTCCATAGCTTCTTAACATGGCTTCCAAAGCAGCCCATGTAGAGAATCATTCAAAATTTCAAGTAAAAGAAAGAGTCCTGAAACAGTTGCTTGCACAGTACCAGCAAAGGGGTTGCACACTACACAATGCTAGATTCCTATAACTCTATCGACAGAATAATAATAATAAAGAAGAAGAAGAAAAAAGAGAGAAGAAGGACCCGGAAACAGTTGCTTACACGGTACCAGCAAAGGAGTTGTCCAACTACACAATGCTAGATTCCTCCAACTCCATCAAGAGAATAATAATAATAATAATAATAAAGAAGAAGAAGAAAAAAGAGAGAAGGACCCGGAAACAGTTGCTTACACGGTACCAGCAAAGGAGTTGTCCAACTACACAATGCTAGATTCCTCCAACTCCATCAAGAGAATAATAATAATAATAATAATAAAGAAGAAGAAGAAAAAAGAGAGAAGGACCCGGAAACAGTTGCTTACACGGTATCAGCAAAGGAGTTGTTCAACTACACAATGCTAGATTCCTCCAACTCCATCAAGAGAATAATAATAATAATAATATTAAAGAAGAAGAAGAAAAAAGAGAGAAGGACCCGGAAACAGTTGCTTGCACGGTACCAGCAAAGGAGTTGTACACTACAAAAATATGGTCACGTCAGCAAGTGAATACTATTATAAACCAAAAGAATGTGGGTGCGATTTTTTTCAGGTGAAATTGAGGATTCATGCTGTTCAGTCGCCGATTAATTTGAGAAGAATAAACAGTCAGTATAAGGAAAAACAGTCGGTTTTTTATATATGTGATTTTTTTTGCATCTTTTGCATAAAAAACCACTTCGTCATTTTTTTTTCATAGATATTTCACTATATATTTTTGTATAAAAAATCACAGTCATTTTTTTGTATAGATTATTCACTATATATTTTGTATAAAAGATTACTAGTCATTTTTTTGTAAGAATATTTACTATATATTTTGTATAAAAAATCACCAAGTCATTATAGATTTTCGTTATGCGATTTGTATAGAAGATATCACAAATATCATTATTTATAACTAGTCAACAACAACTTGGTTTTTTTTATTGATATTTGGATTTATATGATGTGATAGACATATACTATACATAGGTTTCTCTTCACATCTGGAATAAATGTAAAAAAAATCACATAAAACAATCACATAAAAAATCGTTTTTATAATACAAATATACAAGCGGAGATTGCGTTTAAAATGGTTTGTGGCAATCACATAAAAAATGTGTGGCTAGGCACATAAAAAATCCAAATTTCACCTGAAAAAACACGGCACCCAAAGAATGTGGGTTGCTTGATCACGCTTCAGACATCAGCATTCCAGAATCCTACAAAGGATAAGTCACATAAATGCTGAAGCGTCAAGCATTTGCTTCTTTCGTTCGACAAGCTCAAGCAACATTTACAAACCAATTCACTTGGAGCATGTGCAGCGGAGACTGTAAATCATCCAGGGCTGTAACTTTACAGCCCGGTTTTTTACAGCAAAGTTGGTGCAGAGGTGGATGTAACTTGGGCTATAAATCAAAACCATGGACTTCAGGTTATAAAGTTACAGTTGTTTTAACACCACCGCTGCACGTGCTCTGAGAGCTATTTGGATTAACACAATCAAAGAACTTGCACTGCCAATTGACCGATGGACTCCTGGATGGAAACTTAAAAATTTGCAAAAGACTTATACGACGATATTGGAGAACTCTTAAGGGTAAGACACACATGCTAGTTATTGACTATTATACTCCATTAACAATTGCCATTTATTGATTCGTTTTTATTTTTTGTATTGTTTTAGGAATTCGATCCTGATACTGAAAGCATCCGATCATTGAAAGTTAGTATCAATAATTTGGCCAAACAAGCGGATGATCTAGATCATATACTTATCGACATCCTGATCAATTAGTAAGTCGAATAGATCTTATCCAATCTCCTTGTTCAAACTCACTATTTATTTCTAACATATTCATATTTATCTAGTTGTAATAAGCTTCCTTTGTGTACTCGAATAGATGAAGAAATTGGTGAGGCGGAACTACAAGGCACATACATAGATCCTCTTTTATATCCCCTGTTCCACAATCCGCAAAAAAACAAGTATTATCGATGGTATGCATATAAATTGGCATGTGATGAAAATTGGTAACAATCAGCTATTAATAGCTACTGGTTTTTCTTCGCTGTTTTAGGTTAAATAAACAAGTGTCAGGAACAGATGTTCGAAGACCGGATGGAAACTTATATCGAATGAACCAACGAAAAATTGATAGCTCGATCGGTTATGTTGAAACCAAGCGTGATCGAAGCGAATCAACAAAACGCCATGAAGACATGATTCGATTAGTAGCCTTTTGTCAAAAAACACTCAACAGCACAAAACTTAATGCAATGACGGCGATCCAAGCTGTTGGTATGTGACTGAATTCATTATAATATTGCCCCTAAAAAAACTTCTTCTAACTCATTATTTTCTTCATAATAGGTTATTATATCTCATTTTATCATTTCATAAAGGTGGGTAGTGTTGATTTGATGATTGAACTGTATTCATTCGAGGTCCCCAGGTACATTGGTCAGTTGTTACAAACTTTCAGCTCATTTAATCATCTTAATCAAGTGATGGTTTGTAGTGAGAAGTACTGTGTGAATGATGATAGCACAAATCCACAAACAAGAAAAAGAGAAAATAATGATCGTAATCTCGACCAGACCACCTTGCCCGCTCGATATAACAATATTTTTGCTAAAACCCTATTGGATAATGTTATATAAAATTAAGAATATCTCCCGCTTAATCTGTCTTGAGCCCCAAAACCCTATCATTATATCGAAATATCGTTTTATCGAATATCGTTATAGTGAGCGGTGACAGTGTAATAAATAATTTCAAGAACATTGTTTTACTACTATTCATAGTGAGACCGTTGTTTGTGGCCTTTCTTTCTTTCAACGTCCTACTTTTTCTCTTTTTCATTTAGCATACGTACACTCCCTCTCACTGTGTTCATTCCCTCAACTTTTTTTTTTCGTTTAATACTTACAACTTCTTTTAAAAGATAATTTGCATTTTGACTGTCACTATTATTATTATTGCTTTGTATAAAGTCACATATATACAATTTTTCTTGCAAATCATTTGACTTTCGTGGTATTCTGAATGTTACGTACGTACCAAGAAGATTTTTTTTGAAAGACATTTGCCAAACCAGAAATTGTAATATTCTATAATAAGATCACAATACCTTTCTGACGACACTCTTCTTGTTCAATTACAATCGAGTTTCAATTGTCGGCCATCAACAAGCCCATGGAAAAAATTACAGCAATCACCCATCTGGCAACATCGTATTGATAATCTCCCCTCCATTTTATCCGAATACACCAGGTATAAAATTCCAACTGTCAATCAATTTAAACTAGGAGTTGACCTCATCATGTGAATGGCTATGTCAAATAAGGCACACAGTCAATGTATCTGATGACGACTAGAATGGTTACCTGGTGGTACACCAAAGCCATGATGTATCAAGTACAACAATAATAATACGTTCAACAAATTGCATGACATTAACTGTTTCAAGTTACATCACCAACACATCAATCCAAGACAGACCAAAGATCCCTTATCCCTAATTTTAAATAAACTACCAAATCAAAACCTACATCTCCTTCAAGAATCAAATACCTATAATAAATATGGCCCATTGTATGCTGAATTTGACGCATGTCAACACCTTTCGACAAACCAGCAACAACACATAGACCCGTAACCAGGACAACCACATCTACTTTGGATTGATCCATAACATCCGCGATCAGATTAGAAATACAAAATGACAAGCTCTTCTACTCCCTTGAAAAACATAAAATAAATACTCAGCTCAACTCCCCCCCCCCTCTGCTCTCTCTACGTTTCTCTATTTCTACACCTCAATCCCTTATCCACATCTCCGAAGAATCAGCATTCCTTTGTTTATGTACCTAGTCTTTTCCCGTGCTCCTACAACAGGGTTTCAATTTTCAATTTTCAAAAACCATAAACTGTCCCAAACAAGTATGTCCACGGGATAGTGTGTTTAATAGTGACTTTGAATAAAATAAATTAAATTTATCGTAATAATATATTCCGATTAAATAAGGTTACGAAATAGATCATCCATCTATTTCAAAAAGACAGAGTTCAAGACTTATCACTGGACATACTTTTCCCAGATCCAGTTACGCCAATGACAAAATTTCCTGTTATAGAGTCCACCAAAAATAAACAGTAAAGCATGTAAATGTATGTAATACAAACAAAAAGTGCACAGATCTTCATTTATAATTTTGTCCAACCATTATCTTTTCTTTTTCAAGTATAAAATCATATATTAATTGGCTCTCACGCCTCAATATAGTAGTCTAAGCTAGTTGGTACGTAGAAGTATTATGCAGTTTCAGATTTTAGTCTGTCACAAGAATGATACAGTAATGACTGATGACTCTTGCATTGAAGAGAGAGAAAGCTGAGAGAGAAAACCTCCCATAAGGTTGGTTGCATATTTTTTGCATATGGTTCTGTCTGTGTGCTTGTGTAATGTTGGGGCGGGGGATGTTTTACAAATGCGATTTTTACCCATTTATGGAAAGAGGGTAACAAGAAGAGCCCGCCAACATGCAGTTAAAGACCAGCTTAGCTTAGTATATTACACGAAATTCGCTTTTTTAATGACATTACTTGATATGTACAACTCATGAATAGCGGTCTTGATATTTAATGAAAAAAAAGGAACAAAAACAAAAAAGTTCACTATTAGGTTTATATTGTATATGTTTGGTGTATAGCGTGGTATGATAATCGAATACATAAGTACAAAAACAAAAAGCAAGTAGAAAATGGTTAGGATGCCTCTCTAGGGTAAAAATGCCCACGCGTATTTTAGCATAATGCCTTAGTCAATTACATTTTCAAAATTATAAATAGTGCAGAGTAATGATGATATATAACAAAGCCCAGCTCATAGTTCTTTCAGACGAGTAAATTTCCCAATTGAGAAATATCTTCTAGATTAAAGTACTACACAATGCGCTACTCGTGAACAGACACCAATACGTAAAGTATTACAAGATGGTTGATCCCTTTCTTTCTCTTAATTAGTAGTCGCACTTCGTGCAACGAAAAACTGCTAATTATATGGACAGGGTTTTTCATCATCCCTCTCTTTTGCTATTATGACCCCCTTTATTAACAAATATGGTATAAAATCGAATAATAGTAGACATCAATACAGGATTCCTCTTAATGATTGGCAGGGCCTTTTTTTCATTTTGGCGTTGGGGGATATTTTTGGCTGACGGTGTTATTTCGATAAGTCAGCACCTTCTCAAATTTACCGTACACGTGACCCGAAAAAAATCCAGGTAAATTTGTTTCCGTAAAAAACTTAGCGATCAAAAAATAAAGTACCTTCAAAAAATATTGTTTTTAATATTTCTATTACTTTTTTTGCTTTTATTACTTCAAAAATACTGCTACCAACATCACCCCAGCCACCACTTACTGCACTGGTTGTCATTGTTTTTAAACCTACTGAGTTATTTGTAGGCGGACAAAGACGATACAAAACTTGTAAAACGTGCCGAAGTCGTAGAAGCGATGTTGGTAAACTAATCGCTGACGAATTACTCGTTACATTACAGGAAGCAGCTTTCATCATGTTCGCCGATATCGTGAACGATGACGCTGTGATTGAACATGGTTTGACGATAATCCATATACATGTTACCTTTAAACTAACGTTTATGTTTCTACCCATTTTTTTTCATATGTTTAGATTTCTATTTCATTTTATACTTATCCATTATTCGTCTTTTTGTATAACAAGTGGTAGATATGATCAAATAAGGTAAGGTAAAATAGATAATTGAAAATCTGGTCTACTATAAGAGTTCATAAACTTATACGTATTAAAGTAAATAAAACTGATAGTGATCGTATTCAAGTCTATATTTATAATTTTTTGATGCATGCTCTTTTCATTCTACAAATACAACATGTTTCATCAAGGATCCATGTATTTCAAAATAAATCTAAATTGCTAGTTTTTTTACCATCATCATTATCTTCTATTATTATTATCACTACTATTGGGATTCGAAACGGAACAAAATATATCCTGTTTCTGAGACATAAATGTCCGGTGAAATTGAGAAAGGGCTTTTTTATCGGCACGGCTAACGTGAATGATGCAGCGAAAGATAATAAAAAAAGACTATGACGTTTGGATTTACCCAATCACTTTTGACTCTGACATGTTGTTGAGATTTAAACAGGTAAGCATAAAGCATAAGAGAGAAAAAAGTTCATACATTATTACTTTATTGGCGTCAATATTAAAAAAAAGTTATTGGTGTCATGGATTGGTTCAATAGTGTCACAATGGAATATAACTCCAATAATAAAGAGACGTGGGAGAAAAAACAGAAGGAAGAAATCCTAATGCCAGGAGAAAATCTAATGGAGAGTTCTTGATTGCGCTACCAAGAACATTGTTAACAACCGGACCATTAATAATGAATCTACCATTAGTCGAACTACTGCCATTGAATCCAGTGCTATGGAATCGAGTTTATTTGACGTGATAAGTACGTCTTCGAAAGTGTTAACTATAGCTGCAATAGAATTTAGTGTTAACGGATTCAAATTCTATTATAGCACTACAAATATTTACAGATAGCAGCAGCAATAATAATCTCCTTGAATGCGTCTGTAAAAAGAATTAAAATCATGTACTATTTGTGGCACCATTGAGTGTAAAGGGAACAACAAGAAAACAAACTACATGTTCTCGAACATGACCATTTGATTACTTCGACAATTAAATGCTTAAACATCACATATACAGTACGTATAATGAATAGCTAACTATTATCATTATTTTCTTTCCATATATTAAATATAATAGTCATTTTACAATAGGATAATCTCCCTTTCGCTTCGCTACTGGGGCCATTTCCTAATTGGGAACAATTAATTTGATCTGCCTCATACATGCTATCCGGGCCTCTTTTTGTTTATTATTAATCAATGAATGCCATTTTTTTAGGCGACGCAACAAAATGGGTTTAACACTAGTAACAATTGCGTAATTCTTCGACAAGCGGTAAAACCAGGAATACCTGAAAATTTGTTGCCATGGGTACCTTGTCTTTTATATTTTCATCGACTTCTAGATTAAAGTACAGTATCAGAGGTTTCTTTTTGTTTATTATTGATTTATTGTATTATCAATCAGTTTTATTTTTATCATGTAAAGCAACAAATCGGTTAACATTGGTTCGTATATTTCCCTAACCCTTTACTTGCAATTTCGTTGCACTGGGTACGTCGTCTTTTATACCTTTCCAACTCAAAGATTCACACATTGCGAATCTTCCTGCTCATTAAAGCTTTTGTTTCAAGATTCTTTCTGCTGGGCTACCTTGTCCGCTCTGTTTTCATCGGCTCAAGGACTCGCTTGTTACAGCTTTATTTCAAGATTATTTCTGCTGGGCTACCTTGTCCGCTCTGTTTTCATCGGCTCAAGGACTCGCTTATTACAGCTTTGTTTCAAGGTTCTTCCTGCTGGGCTACCTTGTCCGCTCTGTTTTCATCGGCTCAAGGACTCGCTTATTACAGCTTTGTTTCAAGGTTCATTCTCATTTGATAATATTTTTTTGTTGGATCGTGGCTTTAAATCAATGAGGTAAGTTTCAGTATGTTGCGGATTCCTATTTGAAATTTTAAAATTTGATGATGATATATATGTTTGTTATTTATAGAGCTGAAATAAAGCCATCAATAGTACATAATCTCCGGCTGAAGCATGATTATATTACAGACAGGATGCGCATTGATTTTATCTATCGCAAAATGGATGGTAAAATAGATGTTTCCGCATCAGAAGATAAGCCTGCATCTGCTAGTAAAACAAAAGTAAAGAAGATTCGGACATATGCGACAAGTTACGTATTTCATTATTAAAATCATTGGAAAGTCGTGTTGTATTTATAAAAAGTTTGGTTGAAGAGGTTGAAGTCGTCACGTTGCAAATGCATGGTTTGAAGATAACTATACGAGGAACAAAAAAAAATGGCAAGGATTATATACATTATACCAAGGCCGAGGCACAGCTTCCAGCGGCGAATGAACAATACCTATAAATTTTGTTATAAATAACAAACTTTATGCTATTATTCTATTCTAGTCAAGCTCCAGAATCAAAGAATCTTTCGGGCGTCGAACTAAAGTTCTAGTCAAGGAGGGATATGCTCATTACCATTCCGCCGCTATAATGGTAAGAGATATTTATATTGTTTATAAAAAACTTTAATGGTACGTAGAAAAATTATTTATTGGTAACAAAATTAAAAAATTTAAATTAATAAAAATAAAAATAATAAATATAATAATTAAATTTCTTTTATAATATTGCTTTTTTAGAGGTGCATCATGGTTAATTGTATCAAAGCACATATTATTCTAGAAGCGAAAAAGACATCCAATGTTCAATTTCTCGAGTCAGGATATTTGTCTGATAGTCCGAAGAAGAATGATACCAATGAAAGGGAGGAGAACACGATCATGGAAAAACAAATCGAAGCCCTTAATGAATTACGAAACGCATCAACCTTGTCAAAGACAAAAGGTACTTTGGAACAAGTTGCATTTCGTGAGGATTTATTCCAAAAAAAAGATTTTGAATATTTAGTAACACTTAGGGAATTAATATTTCAATTTTTTCCAAAAAGTGTCCAAATTCCAAAAAATATGCATTTCTTCTCCAAAAAATATATTTTTCAAAACTCCACTTTTTTCTAGAAAAACTCCATCCCCGTTCGATTAGAAAAAAAGGTCGTTCAAATCATGTAAAACGCTTCTATACATGAATTCTCGAGTATATAAATCATAGCAACTGTTTAAATATGTATTCTCAATCCATTTCTATAAGTAGAAAAAATTGAAGATGTCAAAATTCCATAATAACTCCACTTTTTTCTAGAAAAACTCCATCCCCGTTCGATTAGAAAAAAAGGTCGTTCAAATCATGTAAAACGCTTCTATACATGAATTCTCGAGTATATAAATCATAACAACCGTTTAAATATACATTTCTACACGTGAAAAAAATGAGTAATAAAATATTATATGTTTATGATATAGTCATATGCTTCACTAATATTTATTTATCACTGTTGTTTGTTTATTCAGTTATCTAAAACAGGTTTGTATAGTCTGATATTTAACAGTCTACCATTGATTGGGGACACACATGATGAGTAATTTTTTTCCTCAATAATCCTAACTCGGAGCATCTCTTTCTCTTTCTTCAACTCGGTATTTTTTTTTCAATATCACCATGGTGTCTTCATAAAAAAAAAGTCAATAAAAGTACAAATAGTAAAATTACTAATAATAAAGTAAATAAATGATACAGTGGATGTCATAGTTAAGTTATCTCTGGCCGTTTCACGAATGTATACTGACCTTACGTAGAATCTTAACTAGCAAAGTCAAAGGAGTATAAAGAGATTAAAACTAATAACAAGATCTGTGAGCATTTACCCAACATTCTTGAAAATCAACAACCACAAAAATACAAAACCAATAAATGACAGTAGCTCATCAAGGATCATAATAGGTCGCGTAATAATTGAAAAACCAAACATACGTATAAAAGAAAAAAAAAGGATACAGGATAGTATGGTCTATTCTCACTTCTTTTCCCTCCGTTTGTTTTTTCGTGTTTTTTTTTTATCCACGCCATTCATTGTAAACATTTATTTCGTGACAGATATAGTGCTATTCCTTCTTTCTTTTTTTGCCAGAAAAAAAATTACCTATATGATTCGATAGGATTATGTGTATTTTGAAATGTGCGCCTCATACTGGTAAATCTAGGCACAATTTAATTTGAATATGCACAAATTTGATTAAATGACCCTGATACGTAAAATATATTAACAGTTCTTTTTTGATAATTTTATTAACTTGTTGTAGACAGCAATAAACCAAATAATACTCAAGAGCGCTTAAAACCAACAAAAGAATAACAAGTATGTATCAAAATGACTGTACTAGTACCACTAGTTTTAAAAGTCATAATAATTCAGATAATTATGAATATTACGTTTATGATGAAAGTGCTGGCAACGAAAATAAGGATGATGATGATGAAGACGACATTGACGAAGAACAAAGCTTTAACGCTGACAAAGGACGAAACTGTGAAGACATCGATGAAGAACAAGAGTTCAAAGATTTTAGCAAAGAAAAGTCTATTGTATCAAGGTGTAAATCGATAAAAACAAAACAAGTACAAAAAATTATTCATTACGACAAACGCGATAGTGACTAGAAAACGAGCATTAAAAGAAGATATTTTACTAATAAGAAGCAACCCGGTAACAAACAGAAACAATAAGACGAAGAAGAAAAAATTAGAGCAGAAAAAATTATTGTTTTTTCTTTTATTACTGTTGCTACATTTTTATATATTCAAATAAATTAAATTTTGGCATGATATCCATAGGCAATAAAATCGATCTATTATAATCTATTTAATTACCTATTTTATATCACTATTCTATGTTCGATTACTAGTATATATTACGTATTTCCATTTTTTTCTAAAAAATTTCCAGAAAGCTTTCAAACTAACTTCCAAAAAACATCCAACTGATTAAGTTGCGAATAGCTATTCTGGAGTTGGACTTTTTTTGGAAAAAATTGGAGCTTTTGTGGAATATATATTCCCTAAGTGGTAATGCGTGCATTAATGCAAATATAACACTATGCCATTCATTGTTACAATTTATCTTCTCTTCTTTCCTTTTTCTCTGTGTATAATTGAAAAAAAAACTTTTATCATCACAAAAAATACCTATCATTTTTCTTCTCATTGAATATACCCTCTACCAACACAAAAAAACACTCTAATCAAAATAGTAATAGTCTATTACCAATCAAATTTCTTTATTAATGGATAAACATATTAAAAATTCTTAACGTTGACAAATGTATGAATGTGTGTATGGCTTGAACACGTGCACGTTGAGGGGGGGGGGCTTGCAGTAATTTTCTGCAGTAAGTTTTATAAGTAAATGCTGCATGTTTGTTCGTGTTTTCCCGGGAAAGTCAGGTCACTACTGCAGGAAATTACTGCAGAATTACCGAAGCCCCACGTTGGGTATTTTCATAGTGATGGTGGCTGCATATAAGTCTGTGCTGTTGTTGTGTCCATTACTACTAAAGAATAATATAGCCATGGATTCAGCTGAGTGATCGATAATGGAAACTTTTTATAAATACGTAATATTGAAATCGATCAATTCTGAACATACATTCGGTTCCTACACTGCATAAAGATAATGCGAAAATATACATAGTTAAAATGATTTTCAGGTAAAATACCTACTTTACTTGGAAAAACAGAGCTTTGATACTTGATTATACCAGTTTCTTCTTCAGAATTGATATCTGTACATTCCATATCGTGTAATGTAAATATATGGAGTGATTATGGTAGAATACGACAGTGGATAATGCCAATATACACCATAGTTACTGTGGGAGCTGAGAATACAAGGTGTTTTACGTGTCTTTATATGCATCAATTGTGAATCATATCAAAGAACTCTGGTCAAAATTAAAAGTCGATGTCAAGTGCAAGTTTCTAAAACGAAAGACTCTTTAAAACTACGCTTCACTGGTTCTACCAATTATGTTACCGCCGGTGATTGCTAAGAATAGATAAAGTACACGATGTTTTCTTTGAAGCTGCCTCCTGGAAGAGCAAACGAATAATCTGCCAAATAATAAAAGTGACCACCAAGTTATAAATTCCTTGGGTGCCAACATATAGAAAAGCGCATACGATTGCTTTGTCATAATATTATAAGCCAAGCGCCAAAGTAAAACTCATCTAAAGCCAAATTGGTAAAAAAGCTAAATGCCAATCTAACTTTCTTCATGCGCCAAGTTAAAAATCGTCTCAACGCCAAATGGAAATCGGTGGTCCGCCAAGTTGAAAAGTAAGGTGCGCCAACCATTAGTGAAAATCCTGTATATTTACAGCATTTCATATCGTTGTGCAATGTCCATCAAAAGTGATCTTCTAAACATAGTATAAAATCGAATCTGACAAGTTTATTATTATAACTATTAATATTACGATTGTTTTATTTCATCCTGATTAAAAAAAAATCTTTTGGTCTCCACATTACTTGTGCTACGTACATGCCCGCAATTTTTTCTTCCGTAAAAGTAAGGGTGCGCAAATCACCTTATACCATCACTTGCCATTGTCAGTCATAATCATCGTGTCAATTTTGGAAAGTACGTCAAAAAGAAAAATGAAACGTCAATATCAACATGATGTTGCTAACCACTGTACAACTATCCTCATTATACTATTTTTTTTACAACATCTCCATTGTGATAATAATGAGCCATTATCATCTCAAGAAGACAATAAAAAGACACACAGAGCCAATTATATAAAATAGAAGTAATTACGTATTTCTAATTTTATTTTTGACTTTGTTGTAATATGTAAGATTGTTTCTAATAATAATCTCGCTGATGATGGTGATAATTCATTAATAGAAATTAAACAAAGAGGTACGTACATATAATGTATTTTTATGTTACAAGGTTGCTGAATTATTATTTGTCCTTGTATATTACTGCACAGACATTTGCTGAGCAGTAATAATTAGTAGCTTATTTATTAGCAAGGAGAGAAATAGTGTTGAAGATAAAGAGTTAATAAATATTTAATTTGGCATTATAAGAGCTTTTACTGGTTTATCGGATTTAGTTGTGCATAAAAGAGGCAACGCACTGATACTTTTTGCACATAAAAGTACAAAAATCGAATAAGAGAAACAAAGTTTGCTTATAATATACATGCATATATATTGTGTATTTCATTAACCAAAATAAAACAGGAGTATGCTATTACCTGAACTAAAATATCATATTCACTGTCTTTTCATCCTAAAATGGATTAAAACCGCCCAAGGATAACTGAAAAAAAATGCATTGATCATTGGGTGATTCCGTAACCATGTTCTCAAAAGGAGCTAGAGTGACAGAGAAAATGCGATAATGCAAATTATTCAAAGAGGATGGGGGGGGGCAGGAGATCTTTGCATGGCGAGCTTGCTCGTTTTTTTAATCAAAAATGATTGAATGAAGTTTTAAGCTTTTAGATAAAGTAAACAAAACAACGAAAGTAAAGTGGTGTTATTGCTATGTAACGCATTGTTATATTAATATGTTTTTTTGCGTCATGGCGTCAAAGTACAAAGTACGTAAAAAAATGCTCTCCTTGTCATCAAACTGTCACTTTGAGGGGCAGGGAATTATATGATATACATCTTTTAATAAATAATATACACTATTGGTTAATAATATTAACAGGAGGAGTAGTGGGCAAGGGGGGTGATTATGGTCTTCTAATTATAGTTAAACTTTTCCTGTTCTGCATGGAAAACGACTTTATTTGCTGGGCGATCAAAAATACTTAATTCCAGATCCCATATTGGTACTTTGAATGTGCGATTTTACCTACGTGTTTACGTGTCTATCCATCATGATGGATCCACAGAAAAAAAAAGATAAGCTCTTTTTTCTTTTTTACTATTACCCCCCTCAGCCCCCCCTTCCTCCTTTTAACCTGGTTTTGTAACTCTGTGCATAAAGTTTTGACCACCGGTGGTTGTTATTAAATAATTAGAGACCA
Organism: Circinella umbellata; assembly: GCA_025093555.1. Classification (NCBI taxonomy): domain Eukaryota; kingdom Fungi; phylum Mucoromycota; class Mucoromycetes; order Mucorales; family Lichtheimiaceae; genus Circinella; species Circinella umbellata. Next base: position 328,925 of record JAIWNF010000031.1, on the reverse strand, counting down.
TTTTTTCACGTAAATCATTTCTTCTCAACAATCACAACAAAAGTTAATTTATCAATACTTCACTTTTACACACATATAAAAACTCAACACATTTTTTTTTACATCTTTTTATTTACTTTTCTCTCTTCCACTTATCTATTCTTAAAAATGGCTAGTAAAAAAGTATCAAAAAAATCAATGGAACCCAAAGTTCCCCGTCCTGTGAATTGCTTCCTTGCTTTCCGCCTTGAAAAACAAGGTCAAATTGTCGATATGCTTCCTGGTGCTAACCATCGTGATATTTCTAAGCTTCTTGCTAAATTGTGGAAAGAACTTCCTGAATCGGAAAAGGAACCTTATCGTGAACGCGCTCGTCAAGCCAAAATTGAACATGCTCAAAAGTAAGCATTTTTTTATATGATAATATATTTTGAAGTCACATTAGCTGAAAAAAAAGAAGGGCATCAAATACTAACTATTTCAATCTGCAACACGAAATTATATTACGTACGCGAAAATAAAATGACCACGTTTCGCGTTTATATACTGCGCATTACCCAATTTACTTTCCCCCTCCCATCAATCTCCAAAAAGTTAAAAGCAATAAATTATTTGATGACTCTGTTTATTATTATTATTATTATTATTATTTTTGTTTTGATGCTACACGTTTCGCTTCTTAGACTAAACATTGAGTCAATGATTCAGATAATTGCATGATGCCATTTAAAATAGCTAAACAATGTGTTGGCATAGGCTGATATGTATTAGGTTGAATAACACCACCTTCACAAAATCAGTATTAATAATATCTTCTGGGTATGGAATACGTTTCCACGGAGATGGATTACGTTCATCATCGATATGTAACCATCTAATATTATATATCATTAACAACATTATCACTATTATTATTATTATTATTAATATGTATAATACTTAAGAATGATAATGAAAAAAAGAAACATTCAATTCTAATCCTATTCACATGAACTTTATATATGTATACTAACCCTTCTTTTTGCTATTCTGCAAAGATTTTAAGTACTGGATCATTGATTGAATGAATTTTATTATCTTCTAAAACACAATTTAAGAAATCCACAAAAGGTGTATTATCCAAGAATGTTGTATAATCAATATCCGTATTATTAGGTGTCCAACCAATAATAAGTTCTTCTTTGGGGGTTTCAATATCTTTGGAAGATAAATAAGAAACAGCATATTTTATAAAATCGACAAGCGGTGCATTGCTTATTGGATGAAAATGTAAATAAGGCAGCTCTTTTTATTCACTGTTAATCGTTTTTTATTTTCGGTCTGGATTCCATAGAAACAATAATGGAAAGAAATAAAAAGAAATATATATATAAAACTAAATTACTCACTAGAATAAGCTGTACATACTTTTATGCCGAAGTTGAAAAAGAGTAGGACGTGTTGAAAGAAAAAGTCTCGATGTAAAGACTTGTTTGCTTAATATGTTTGTCATATTACTTCCTGTTTGTTTGTGAAAAAAAAGGTTTGGAGGATTGGTTGTAGATGACAATGAATTTCAATTATATTATATCTTGTTACGTCACAAGGTTTTGCGTGCACCCGTTGATTGAATAGGCACGGTTCTCTCGCATCTATTTCACATTGCTTTGCTTTCACTTTATTTTCTAAAACACGATGGAGTTTGTAACTACACCTAGTGGTTGACAAAGACGATTATTACATGAACAAGAAGAAGAGGAACAGGGAGAAAAACATGATGCTTATAGTAGTCCAACACGATCCAAGCACGTCATGCACACACCATAAAAAAAATTCTGAGGTTTGGCCGCACTTGGCCGCACTTGGCCGTTTTTTTTTACTAGTGGTACAGACTTTTTTGCTCTTACCATATTTATAATAATTGTAGTACAGACAGGTAACTTAGACCACCGCAATATGTATTGAGATGGCATCGAATATTTTTTGACAGTTCTTCTTTCCTTTTAAAATAATTTATTCATACCATGCAACAAAACAATAACAACATGTAATTGCCTGTATTTTTTTTCATAAATGTTGTATAATATAACAACATATATAAATATATAATCTGGTCATTTATTGTTTGATAATAAAAGCAGCACCGAGCAAGATGACTCCACTCGCACATATACAACAGAGGAACTCTTAAAATTGCTTCACCATAAAAAAAATTCCAAGGTTTGGCCGCACTTGGCCGCACTTGGCCGTTTTTTTTTACTAGTGGTACAGACTTTTTTGCTCTAACCATATTTATAATAATTGTAATACAGACAGGTAACTTAGACCACCGCAACATGTATTGAGATGAGTAACTTAGTAACATCTTTTTTTTCAACCCTTGTGTTTATTTTTTTTTATATCGCTCCCTTAATTTTGTTTTACTAACTTTCTTTTTTCCTTCTCTCAACATCTGTCATGACAATGAGTACTAATACTTCGTTCAACAATTTGTTTTCTGATGAAGACATCTTTAATCAACAGGAACAGGTTTCATTAACAAACCGCTTCGAGATTTCCGAAGATCTCAACTGTCCCAATCAAGATTTTGACAAGTTCAAGGAGGATACTGAAAAAAGGCTTGAACGCATTGAAAACGCATTATTTGCTGCAACAAAACAAAGAGAGCAAATAATCACTTTGCTTCGAGGACTCTCGGACAAGATATAGTTTATATGACAATGCAAAAACTTATAGCATTACATCAGCTTTCTTATTATTAACATAATATCTTTATTGTCATGTATAGGTCGCACACCCTAGCCCTCCCCCTCCATCATCCGATGTTGCTCCACCTTTACCAGAATCATTCCTGGAACCAAAATCAAAGTCACCAAAGGCTATCTTACAAGCACTTACGGACATAGATGGTTCCGCTGAGCAAGGTAAGCAAAGCTTGATAACGCTTCAATATACAATTGAACGCGTTATCAAGGACAAGGAAGCGGAAGTCAGTGATGACATTAAGAAGGCGCCTTGGTCAGCTCTGAGTACCATTCAGAAAGATCTGAAGGACTCGATAACCAGCGAGGTAGTCAAAGAAGTTAAAAAGGTACTACCTCAGTTTCCTCATGATCTGAATGGTAATGATTGGATCATCCAATATCTATTACGCAAGAGATGGAATAACGTTGGAGCTAGTCAGAGGCGTCGCGAAGGGAATGAAAGTAACAAACGACGTAGAATTAACTCGTAAGTAAATGCTTTTTTAGTACTATTGTCAGACTCAACCATAGCATATTCTGTAGTAATATAAGAAATGGAATTATTAACTTTTTTTTTCGTTTACTCTAGCGACTCTACCTCTGACTAACAAGGTAAGTATCCTTTACTGAGCATAGCTACGTCAATATTCGATATTAATAAACATAACATTACATCTAGTAATACAATTATAAAATATTTAATAGTACTCATTTTTATTATGCATGTTTTTGGAAAATAGTTAGATAGTTAGATAGTTAGATAGTTAGATAGATAGTTAGATAGATAGTTAGTTGGATGTTTTGTTTTTGTCTTTATCTAGTAGTTTTTGTATGTTCCATAGTAGTCTCTGTTCAACTATTTTAATAAAATTACCCAATATTATATATTCATTCATTCAAAAGAATAAGCCACCAATAAGCTCCTATGAGGCTTCATTTATAACTCGTCTCGCTTAGTTACTGATAATAATTTGGTATAATACAATCATTTATACATGTTTTTTGAATGAATAACAAACTTTGATTAGAACAGCGACAGTTTGTCGGGTTTATAGTTTTAAAGAAATGGTGTCACGCTGGATTGAATGAGCGCTTTGTACCACACAGGGTTTGGCCGCATCTGGCCGCACTTGGCCGCACTTGGCCACAAGCGCATAGTGCGGCCAAATTCGGCCAGATGCGGCCAGATGCGGCCAAATCTTTTTTTATGGTGCAATTACAACAGCGTCAACGACAACGATCTATTGACCTTAGATATCGTGACACGCCTGTTGGTATGACCACTTCATTTAAAGCTAGACGACTTACATCACCACGACTTGAAAAAAATCATTCTCGAATAAATTCAAGTACGAATCCAAGTTCATTAAATGAATCCACTTTAAGTAAAATATCAGAGAGAAGCTGAAACATCAAATAACCTTCCCCTCTCTTCCTCCTGATATCTATAGGAACAGCAATACAAGATGAATTTCTGGATGTATCCTCACCTCTTTTACAAAAGAAAAAAAATAAGATTCATGTTTTCAAAATGACGAGTACGACGAACAAGACATAAGTGATACGGATCCATTGGAAGAGCTGGATGCTTCAGCAAATCACCAAGAGCTTGATTAATTACAACAATATGATTTAAATCATTCTTCTTTATTTAGTATAAATAAATACAGTAACAGCGACAACAACAACGGTACTTATCAACAATATTAAAAATCATCAAGACAATAATGGCAACAGCAATAAGAATAGACTAAGAAACGATCTTATTGATTGAATTCTATGGCCATTTATTCGACCTATAGGAGAACTATTATTAATCGACGAGAACAATCGCAACTCATCTTTCAATTTAGTGTGTGATTGTCTATACGTATGTGGATTTTTTTTATGCAGCTCTTTGCTATCTTAAACCCCAAAACCCTATGTTATATCGAAATATCGTTATAGTGAGCGGTGAAAGTATAATAAATAATTTCATTAACATTGTTTTACTATTCATAGTGAGACCGTTGTTTGTGGTGGCCTTTCTTTCTTTCAACGTCCTACTTTTTCTCTTTTTCGTTTAGCATACGTACACTCTCCCTCTCACTGTGTTCATTCCCTCAACTTTTTTTCATTTAATTACAACTTTTTTTAAAAGATAATTTACATTTGAACTGTTACTGTTATTATTATTATAATAATTATTAAAGAAAACTGTTGTTTTGTATAAAGTCACATATATACAATTTTCTTGCAAATTATTTGAGTTTAATGGTATTCTGGTTGCTACGTACGTACCAAAAATGTTTTTTCGAGAGACATTTGCCAAAATTGATATTGGTTTTTCACGGCAATTCGTTTTCCCGAACACACTTGCCAATCAGAATTATATCATTTTGGAACGAGTTCCTGATTAAATACAGGATAATGGTAAATTACATTAATCTTTCAAGAATTCCATTGGCCGGACCACAAATTGTAATATATTCTATAATAAGATCGCAATACCTTTCTGACGGTACTCTTCTTGTTTAACTATAATCAAGTTTTAATTTCCAGCTATCAATAAGCTTATGGAAAAATTACAGCAATCACCCATCTGGCAACACCGTATCGATAATCTCACCTCCATTTTATCCGAATACACCAGGTCTAAAATTCTAGCTGTCAATCGACCAAAACTTGGAGCTGACCTCATCATGTGGATAGCTATGTCAAATAAGGCACACAGTCAATGTATCTGATGGCAACTAGGATGGGTACCTGGTGGTACATCAAAACTATGTATCAAATACAACAATATATATTCAACAAATTACATGACATTCACTGTTTCATTTTACATTACCAACACATCAATCCAAGACAGATTAAAAATCACTTATCTCTAATTTTAAATAAACTACCAAATCAAAAACTACATCTCTTTCAAGAATCAAAGATCAATAATAAATATATTAGCCCATTGTATGCTAAATACTTGCTGAATTTGACGCATGTCAACACCCCTCAACACCCCTCGACCAACCAGCAACAACACATAGACCCGTAACCAGGACAACCACATCTACTTTGGATTGATCCATAACCTCCGCGATCAGATTAGAAATACAAAATGACAAGCTCTTCTACTCCCTTGAAACACATAAAATAAATATTTAGCTCAACCCCCCCCTCTGCTCTCTCTACGTTTCTCTATTTCTACACCTCAATCTCTTATCCACATCTCCGAAGAATCAGCATTCCTTTGTTTATGTACCTAGTCTTTTCCCGTGCTCCTACAACAGGGTTTCAATTTTCAATTTTCAAAAACCATAAACTGTCCCAAACAAGTATGTCCACGGGATAGTGTGTTTAATGGAGACTTTGAATAAAATAAATTAAATTTATCGTAATAATATATTCCGATTAAATAAGGTTACGAAATAGATCATCCATCTATTTCAAAAAGACAGAGTTCAAGACTTATCACTGGACATACTTTTCCCAGATCCAGTTACGCCAATGACAAAGTTTCCTGTTATAGAGTCCCCCAAAAATAAACAGTAAAGCATGTAAATGTATGTAATACAAACAAAAAGTGCACAGATCTTCATTTATAATTTTGTCCAACCATTATCTTTTCTTTTTCAAGTATAAAATCATATATTAATTGGCTCTCACGCCTCAATATAGTAGTCTAAGCTAGTTGGTACGTAGAAGTATTATGCAGTTTCAGATTTTAGTCTGTCACAAGAATGATACAGTAATGACTGATGACTCTTGCATTGAAGAGAGAGAAAGCTGAGAGAGAAAACCTCCCATAAGGTTGGTTGCATATTTTTTGCATATGGTTCTGTCTGTGTGCTTGTGTAATGTTGGGGCGGGGGATGTTTTACAAATGCGATTTTTACCCATTTATGGAAAGAGGGTAACAAGAAGAGCCCGCCAACATGCAGTTAAAGACCAGCTTAGCTTAGTATATTACACGAAATTCGCTTTTTTAATGACATTACTTGATATGTACAACTCATGAATAGCGGTCTTGATATTTAATGAAAAAAAAGGAACAAAAACAAAAAAGTTCACTATTAGGTTTATATTGTATATGTTTGGTGTATAGCGTGGTATGATAATCGAATACATAAGTACAAAAACAAAAAGCAAGTAGAAAATGGTTAGGATGCCTCTCTAGGGTAAAAATGCCCACGCGTATTTTAGCATAATGCCTTAGTCAATTACATTTTCAAAATTATAAATAGTGCAGAGTAATGATGATATATAACAAAGCCCAGCTCATAGTTCTTTCAGACGAGTAAATTTCCCAATTGAGAAATATCTTCTAGATTAAAGTACTACACAATGCGCTACTCGTGAACAGACATCAATATGTAAAGTATTACAAGATGGTTGATCCCTTTCTTTCTCTTAGTAGTCGCACTTCGTGCAACAAAAAACTGCTAATTATATGGACAGGGTTTTTCAACATTCCCCCCCTCTCATACTCTTATGACCCCCTTTATTTTTTCTCCTCCTTTACTTTGCCTGTGTAAATTTTAACAAATATGGTATAAAATCGAATACAGCATTTCATACCGTTGTACAATGTCCATCAAAAGTGATCTTCTAAACATAGTATAAAATCGAATCTGACAAGTTTATTATTATAACTATTAATATTACTATTGTTTTATTTCGTCCTGATTAAAAAAAAAAGAATTTTCTTTTCGTCTCCACATTACTTGTGCTACACACACACTATAGCCTGTAACCAACATCTTTGAAATTGACACCCGCAATTTTTTCTTCCGTCAAAATTGTTACTTTATTGAGTAAAAGTAAGGGTGCACAAATCATTTTATACCACCACTTGCCATTGTCAGTCATGATCATCGTGTCAATTTTAGAAAGTACGTAAAAAAGAAAAATGAAACGTCAATATCAACATGATGATGATAACCACTGTACAACTATCCTCATTATACTATTTTTTTTACAACATCTCCATTGTGATAATAATGAGCCATTATTATCTCAAGAAGACAATAAAAAGACACACAGAGCCAATTATATAAAATAGAAGTAATTACTTATTTTTACGTACGTATTTCTAATTTTATTTTTGACTTTGTTGTAATATGTATGATTGTTCCTAATAATAATCTCGCTGATGATGATGATAATTCATTAATAGAAATTAAACAAAGAGACACGTACATATAATGTATTTTTAAACTTAAAGTATATTATGTTACAAGGTTGCTGAATTATTATTTGTCCTTGTATATTACTGCACAGACATTTGCTGAGCAGTAATAAGTAGCTTATTTATTAGCAAGGAGAGAAATAGTGTTAAAGATAAAGAATTAATTAATAAATATATAATTTGGCATTATAAGAGCTTTTACTGGTTTATCGAATTTGGTTGTGCATTAAAGAGGCAACGCACTGATACTTTTTGCACATAAAAGTACAAAAATCGAATAAGAGAAACAAAGTTTGCTTATAATATACATGCATATATATTGTGTATTTCATTAACCAAAATAAAACAGGAGTATGCTATTACCTGAACTATAATATCATATTCACTGTCTTTTCATCCTAAAATGGATTAAAACCGCCCAAGGATAACTGAAAAAAAAATGCATTGATCATTGGGTGATTCCGTAACCATGTTCTCAAAAGGAGCTAGAGTGACAGAGAAAATGCGATAATGCAAATTATTCAAAGAGGAGGGGGGGGGGGCAGGAGATCTTTGCATGGCGAGCTTGCTCGTTTTTTTAATCAAAAATGATTGAATGAAGTTTTAAGCTTTTAGATAAGGTAAACAAAACAACGAAAGTAAAGTGGTGTTATTGCTATGTAACGCATTGTTATATTAATATGTTTTTTTGCGTCATGGCGTCAAAGTACAAAGTACGTAAAAAAATGCTCTCCTTGTCATCAAACTGTCACTTTGAGGGGCAGGGAATTATATGAATACATCTTTTAATAAATAATATTCACTATTGGTTAATAATATAAAGAAGAAAAAAAGCAGGAGGAGTAGTGGGCAAGGGGGTGATTGTGGTTTCTAAATATAGTTAAAATCCGCTTAGTCCCAATGAGTGGGAATTTTCGATTTTTTCTGTTCTGCATTGAAAACGACTTTATTTGCTGGGCGATCAAAAATGCTTAATTCCAGATCCCATATTAGTACTTTAAAATGTGTGATTTTACCTACGTGTTTACGTGTCCATCCATCATGATGGATCCACAGAAAAAAAAAGATAAGCTCTTTTTTTCTTTTTTACTATTACTCCCCCAAGCACCCCCCCAGTCCTCCCCCCTTCTCCTTTTAACCTGGTTTAACTCTGTGCACCTTCCTGAAATGGCTGAATGATGAACTTGCATAAAGTTTTGACCACCGGTGGCCGTTATTAAATAAATAGAGACCATTTTTTCACGTAAATCATTTTTTCTCAACAATCACAACAAAAGTTAATTTATCAATACTTCACTTTTACAAACATATAAAAACTCAACACATTTTTTTTTACATCTTTTTATTTATTTTCTCTCTTCCACTTATCTATTCTTAAAAATGGCTCGTACAAAAGTATCAAAAAAATCAATGGAACCCAAAGTTCCCCGTCCTATGAATTGCTTCCTTGCTTTCCGCCTTGAAAAACAAGGTCAAATTGTCGATATGCTTCCTGGTGCTAACCATCGTGATATTTCTAAGCTTCTTGCTAAATTGTGGAAAGAACTTCCTGAATCGGAAAAGGAACCCTATCGTGAACGCGCTCGTCAAGCCAAAATTGAACATGCTCAAAAGTAAGCATTTTTTTATATGATAATATATTTTGAAGTCACAATAGCTGAAAAAAAAGAAGAGTATTAAATACTAACTATTTCAATTATTTAAACAGATATCCCGAGTATAAGTATCAACCTCAAAAACGAAATGGTCGTAAAACTCGCAAGTACGTCCGTCGTCCTCAAGATAAATTTACATCACGTTATGAAGAGAACAATCGCATTATGGAAATGTTTTATGAAGATCCTCAACGCTTTTTCTCATCTTCATCTTCTGATAATGTACAACAAAGATATGCTTCTATCATCAAATCAGGACAAAAACAACAAGAAGTTGACACAACGAGCCCTAATGAACACTTTGTTTCTTTACCTGGCCCCAAGGTTAACTCTCCTGAGTCTTATTCTTCTTCATCATGCAGTAGCGATCTGGGTTCACCATTGCAAACACCTCCATTCTCAACAGCATTGCCTACCACTGAAAATATGCTTTTCAACAAAAACGAGTTCTTCTTTGAAAATAACTATGGTTGCAGTCTCGGTCATTCTGAAGAGTTTATGATGCCAACAACAGCACCAGCACCCATGACAGTTCATGCCACTGAACAACAACAGCTTTATTACGATAACAGCATCTTTCCTTTATCTGATTTTAGCCAACAACAACAACACCACTCATTGCTTGCCAATAGTCCTATCAATTCTGTTGGCAGCAATAACACGTTCTTATTTGATCAGTTCACTTCATCCCCTATCGAAAGTTGCTCTGAATGGACATTGTCGCATCCCGCTGAACTTTCAGCTGAACCTCTTTGTTTAGAACAACAACAACAAATTTATAACAATGTGCCCAATGTCGATTATTATCCAATTGATAGTATTGATCCTAGCCTTTTGAATATTGAAAACATGAACAACTCAACTCAGTATGGCTTTTACCATTAGAAAAAAGCAACCCTCTTCGTTTTATAACGAACAATAATTTATACCCTTTTCCCTTTCTTTTCAGCATTCAATTCTTTTTTTTTATTTTATTTCCACAATTCATCTAGAGTTCTTTATTTTACAACTGTCACTTCTTTTATACCCCGTTAATTCCATTCACCCACTCACCATGCATATATACACACAATACACACTCATACATCATCTTCTCCTCCACTTCTGTTTTAATTATTAAACATATTTTATTTGTTATATTCTCTTTTTTTTATACGTCCAATTACTTTTATGATAACTTATATACCTGTAAAATGCTTTTTTTTATTATTATTTACTCTTTTTTATTATACATGTTTCTTTTTTTATTTTTCATGATTGTCTTACTCTTTTTATTCACTTATAAAAAGAAAAATCGCATACGCATATACACACACACGCACACACACACACACACACACACACACACACACACACACACACGCATTTATATATATTTAAACATACTATTACACTTTAATTATATAACAAAAAAAAACCATTTCCTAGATTTTTGTACATTTTTTTTTCTAGACTACTTTAATTTAATTTTTATAAGCAAAAACAAATAAAGAACCACTATATAAAAACTAATCAATTTATGATTTATGATTTATGATGAATTGGTTTATGTAAATATAAATATAAGGTGTTTATTCTATCACTCTTATTACTAATCTTATTACTATTCTATTATAAATAGAGCACGTTATAAACGCGTTACGTAAAGCAATTTTTCAATTTTGATGAATTCTTTTAAATCAGACGCATAATTTTTTGTGTGTCTTTTTTTTATCTCCTCCAACAATAAAAAAAATATACTATACAATGGCATCCTCTAAGATCAAAGTATTAATTCAAGAGTTATGTGAATATCTTCCACAAGAAGGCAATGTACCTTCAGGAGCAAGAGGAGACGAAAAAACACTAGCTATTGATATTTCAAACTTGACAATGTCAGACGTTTCTACAGAAGATCTCGGCAAGTTTTTTTTTTCTTAATGAATAATAAAATAACGCGTCTCAATTTTAGAAAAGATTTAATAAGATTATTATATAATTGTTTACAGATTACATGTCTTCAATTTTGTTCCAGTCCAACCAATCGTTATTAGCTTATTTACGTGGCAATGTGAATGCAAAAGAATCCAGTGCTGCAGCAGTGACAACTTTATTAGGTTTTCTGGTTTCTTTCATTATTAAAGCTCAACGTATCATTCAGCCTTATGTAATTCCTATCAAGGTATAAATATTTATGATGGAATATATAATAAAAGGCGCGTATGGATATTTTTTGGGATAAAATCATAATTGACACATATAGGCATATATATTTTTAGAACTGTTTAATGAAATTAGCTGTAGGTGGATCATCCAAAATACGAACAGCAGCTATTGAAACCCTATGTACATTATTGGACACAAGCAAAAGCAAATTGGATGTAGATGATTTAAAAATTGGAAATATATTCAATAGCTTCGCAGATGATTTTTCTTTAGTTGTAACAAAAACACCACTTTCTGTTAAGGGTCGTATTATGGAATTATTAGGTGTTATCATTCGATATCATGCAGATAAAGTGAATACAACTAAAATTCAAACTGCTCAACGATGGGCTTTCGCAACTCTTGAAAAACAATTGTTTACAGAAGGAAAAGAAGCAGATAATCAATTATTATCTGGTACTTTGGCTGGATTGGATAATATGTTGTTTTCTTCAAGTCTTCAACTCGATCCAGGTAATATCATTAAACTACATGTTTTTATTAATTTTACTCTGAGAGGCAAGAATTGTGGGGGGACTTCAAGGAAAGGAAGGGGGGAGGTCGAGGAAAAAGGATATTTGTAGTTATACGGATTTTAACCATATTTGGAATATCATGTATGGATTATCATAGATTCTCCTCAAACCAAATTACTTTATAATAGTATAAAATCCATTTTTAATTTACCAGAAAACCTCTCACGTTACGCAGTTCCACTTGGTAAACCTTTTATTTTTATTATTATATTCGTTACTGTTCCCCCTACTCTTTATATTACATAGTTTTCTTTTTTTTCCCTATTACTAATTACACGACTTTCATTATTATGTTATAGCTGCGTTATCTTTATTTGTGAATCACGGAGATGTGTTCGACAAATTTATATTAAGTGATAGTGAATCATTATATCATGATTTAAAAATACTTTGTGCACATAAGAACAGAGATCTTTCTAGTCTTAGTTATCGTGCTATGGAAAAATTATTACAAGAGGTAAATATATATATCTATCTATCTATAATATGTACAGCTTCTGAAATGTAGGTTTTTTTTATGATGTCAAATATAACAATAAATATATTACTAGGTATCAAGTCAGTTAGCAACCAAATCTCCAGGGAAACAAGAACGTGAAAGGTTTGAGGTAAAAGAAAAAATATATCAAGTTCAAATCAATTGATTATTATGAATCATTATTTTCTAATGTTTTTTTTTTTATATTTTCTAGTTCTTTGTAAATAATTTTTTGGTTGCTTTACGTTCAAAACTGGATGATGGTTTTCGAGATCTTTCCGTTGCCATCCGTGGTATTGGTTACTTTTCTCCAGCTTTTCATAAATTCATGACACCACAAGAAATTGACAATCTTCGTGAATATCTTGTAAAAATTAGTTCATGGTTTTATTCAGAGTAAGTTATTATTAATATTTATTATCTTCTTATTTTCGAAATGAACTGATCCAAGTAAATGTTGTAAAATATCGAATTTATTGGTTGACTAAAAATAATAATGCATATTTATTATTTATTTTTAGATCTAATCGAGATCGTCAAAAATTAACTGGTCATATACCCGCATTTATTCAAGCATATAATTATTTTGCTGATAGCTTGAATACTGTTACACCATCTTTTATGGCAACCATCGTTGAATTGATTAATACTTTTGTTTCGAGTTATATTCATCTTAATACCATTACTCGATCCACTGGTATTTTTGCAATTAGAGATCTATTAAGAACTTTATATTACAAAGGCGAAGGAACTCTACGGTCTTTTCTCAACGATTTCTGTAAGTTGATTGTGGAAATTTGTTAAAAAGATAAGATGAGACTGGGGTTGCTAACTTGTTTTTTTTTAGTATATAATACTTTAATCACAACATGTACAGATGATAATTCAAGCAACTATGAAGGTCAACAATCTTATATGGTATTTTTGTATTTTTGGGACGTACTTCTTAATACCAATGCCTATAAAAAACAACAACAGGAGCAACGAACAAGAGGGGGGTGGAAAAGAGGAAGATCATCAAATTCAAGAATGACGGAATCTGAAGATTCAGATGCTACAGATGACGAGTTTGAGACTCCCAAACCTAACAATGATAATAATAACGATACTGAAGAACACATGATGAATTTACAATCGATTCTTTTTGACGAATTCCTTACCGCCTTATTTCGATTGATCCGAACATTTAATTTAGAATTAAAAAAGAGAGTGGAAGAAGATGATATAGGCACCGTTGTAACTACTAAAAGTAATGATACCGATGATGACAACAATTCAGGAACAACAACAACGTCAGAAGGGGCCGAGGGGATTACAACACCGAGCATGTTACAAGCTGTCAATGAAGACCATTTCATCATTTTTCAAAACTTGGTTGAATTTTGGTGTATGTTATTACCGAAATTAAATACTGATCGACTTAAAAATTGGACTTATCTTGCTGCAAGCGCATTGATCGATATTAGTCTTCGAAAACCTTTAATCAGTGGATTCTATAAGATGCTTTCAGCCATGTTGGATATTTCCCATAAAAGAAAATTATTTGAAGGGTATAAAGAACTTTATGCAGCACAACAACAAAGGAAACAATTGGGAGCTATCTGTGACATTTCGGAAACTCAGGTAATTAATCGATACATTTCGTTTACTCATTTCCTTTTTTTTTATCATGATAAAATCGATGTAATTAATATCATTGCTTCCATCCATTCATTATTATCTTAGACCGATTTATTCTCAGCCTTTGTCATTTTTCGTGATTTTCTAAAAGAAGTCTGGCATCGATTACAACAATTCAAAGATGAATTATTAGCTTCTTGTCTTCGTGTAGTTCTTGCATACCCTTTGGCATTTTTTGACCTTCAAGAACTTGTTGAGCCTATTAGTACTGCACTACGTCTTGGTTTAACTATTTATTCGCTTTCGGATCTTGCTCTGAATGTTCTATATGAATTAACGGATCCTGATATATCATCACCAATAACATCAAGTGACATGAATTTGTTTTTGAGTGATATTTTACCATCCATGAATGAATATATGTTGATGGATTTAAAACCAAAAAGTGAAGACGAGGATCAAACTGGTCTAAAGAAATGGAAATTGACGACTGCATCGGAGCGCAAAAGACAATCAATTCATTTTAAAGTATCATCAGAGGTTTTGGGTGCTGAAGTAGAAGAAAGTAAAATCAGTTTACGAGATATTCAATTACGAGTGATGCGATTTTTGGGTCGCATTGGAGGGGCCAATAAACTCATGTTGAAACCAAATATGGATAAACAAGTAAATGAAGATAATAATGATGATGGGGTCAAGGATTCAACTACACATACCACTGAATCTCGTCAACAATTGATTGCATGGGATAGTGAGAAAAATTTGAAGATCAAACTACCATTTCCTAATGCAAGGGTGGATTTGGCTATGGGTAAGTCGATACTATTAGAAGCAGTTACTTATTTGGTTTATGAGAACGAGATTTGGAAAAAAAAATTAGTTTGAACCAACCAACTATGGATATATATATGTGTATATATTTTAGACGAACTACTTCCCCGGATTTGTGAATTAGCTGAATCATCTCCTCAGCGACAAATTAAGGTAGCTGCCTGTGAGCTTTTACATGGTTTAGTGCTCTCCATGATTGGCGACAGTGCACATCAAGCACGGGATCAAAAAAATCCTGTTGAATCAAAATATCATCGAATCTATCTGCGTGTTTTTCCAATTCTTTTACGTCTTTCCATTGATACCGAAGGAATTACACGTGAAATGTTTGGAACATTAGTACGACAACTTATTCATTGGCTTACCAACAATGCGCAATACGAAAACCCAGAAACCATTGCTTTGTTACAAGCATGTCTTGATGCTTCATGTAGTTCAGATGCAGGTCTTCGTGATTATGGTGCTGATTGTATTCAAGAATTCGTATCATGGTCTATCCGTCAACAGCAAAGTAGTAGAAGTAAAGACAGTAGTGCTATGAATATCAAATCCGTATTAAAACGTTTATATAACTTGGCATCCAATCCAAGTTCTCGACAGCGACTTGGTGCATGTATTATCTTTAATCGTATCTATCGAACATTTCGTGAAGAAAATGGATTAGTGAATGAATTCACGTTGGAAATTTTATATTGGATTTTCTTTAGTCTTAAGTTGGCTGAAGAAGATCATCCGTTGATTGGTAAGAAATACATTACGTTATATTTATTTATTTATGTTTTCTTTTAATTTATTTATCTACATCGCATGAATAACCTCGTTATTATTATTACTAGGCACTCTCGACCAAGCCAAAGAAGCCATCTTACATATCAAACGAATCATTCGTCAGAAAGTCGACCTGTTTATTACTGCCAAACCAAACCGTCGGGACTTTCATGGGATTGCAGAGCCTCCTTATCTAGCTTGTATTGTTGGTTGGACATTTGATCAAGCTGCTTCAATTCAACGGGAATATGCTAGAGAATGTATGCGATTTTTCGATGAATTTGTTAAACGTATTCCAGGTAAAAAGATAAAATATTTTCTCCTTTTTTTTTATCATTAGATACGACTTTATTATTTTATATAGTTTTTTTTTGCTGACATAGTACACAATGATACAGGTTTAAAGGGTGGTCGAGAATGGCTATCAAATCGATTAGAAGATACTCCCGATTTATTAGTTCAAAGATTCGAAAAAGAAGATCACCCACTCCGTGTCTCAAATATTGAGAAAAAGGACCGACTTTTATGGCTACGACAATTAAGAGGTTTATTGGAAGCATATCACTGGTTATTGAAGAATGAGATGGTAACGTTGACCTACTTGTTAGAATTAAGTGGTTCAGATTGGGTCGAAGCGTGTGTTTATTTATTAGACCACAGTGCGGAAGATATGTATGGTCGTCAAAGCAATGTTGAAAAAACGAAAGCGCATGCCATTTATGCCTACAATTATTATCATCTTGTGGTCTTGGTAACTCATGCCGTTAATCCACCTTTGGATACGGACGACGTTTTGGATGCATTAGCATCTCGAGGTATTCTCACAAATGAGCATTTTGTATCGGTTGTTGTTCAACTTTTGCTTTTACCCAATCAATTCGTGGAAGCAGCCAAAGCAGAACAAGGATCTATGCCACATCGATTGAATCCAAAGAAGATTCGATGGGCTGTACAAGAGTTTTTGCAATTGATGGTAGATCACGGACCGCCAAAATTTCATCGAATGTTCGAAAAAGCTTGTAGTACCGTATTATATTCACGAAATGTGGACTTATCCAATATGCAACTTAATCAAAGTAAGTAGTATGTTTTTTTGTTTGTATTGAGTGAATGTGATATAATAAAATAATAATAATAATAAATTATATAGGTGCATTAAATGATATGTTACAAATTATTGACGGTATCAAGATTTTACAGGATTTGGAACTTTTCGATAATGTATGCAAAGCATCACCTAAATCAAGCGGAGGGGCACAATCAGCCTATGATTATTGTGTTGCTATTTATGATAAATTTGTCCAATATAATAGTACAACTGAGCCGGTTTGGATTCAGCTTATTGGAGAAATGTTGGAAATAGCATTTCATCAACCAGGATTTGCCGAAACATATGCAGAGAAACTTTTATTAGAAAACAATGCTACATATGCAAATCGACTGGCTGTTTATCAAAAGTTCAGCAATCATGTAAAGTATTTTATATATATATATATTTAGGTATTCTCCTTATCTTTTAAAAGGAAACTAATTATTCTATTAATGTTTCTTAATCTTATTCAATTAGATCAATAACTGCATAGCGACTAACTTTAAAGAGTTTGCACCTATTCTACTTGCACACTCACATGATCGCTTTATCCATGAAGTAATTATTGACCTTGTTGAATATCTGCGACGCGAGAATAAATCAGTCAAAAAGGAGATTACGGCTTTTGTTGAGGATGTACGTATTGTTTTATAGTTACTACTCTCACAAATATACAATTATGAAATGTTTTTGTTTTCGTTTACTGATATGGAAGTTTCTTTCGTTGTTACTAGCTCTTAACAAAAACAACATTCTTGTCCGAAATGTAAGTGAATACAAAGATATAATACATAGGCTCTATAAGAGTGTATCGACTCACATTATTTATTTATTCTATCTAACTATATAAATAGTGTGGATGCATGGAGTGATCAAGAAAATGTGATAGATTTGGTCAAATTTTTGGCCGGATTGTTAGGTGCAGATCCAAATATTATTAGACGAAACAAGAAAAATCCTACGTTCAAGATATTATGTAATGCGTTACAAGTCTGTTTAGCTCGTGATGTCCCTCTAAGTGTCAAGAATGAAGCATTTGAATTGATTCCAATGTATATCACCGTTGCTGGGGATCATATTCAACAGGTAAAAACAGCAGTTTGTCTGTCATTTCATTTTTACTTTATATATTATTAACTTTGAAGACTAAATAAAAATGAATCTATAGATTGCAAAAGCAGTGGATGATACTTGTAGGCGTCAACTTGGTGTGCGATCCACAGATCTTGATAAAAATTCAACTGCGTAAGGTTTTTTTTTTACAATAGAAAAAAAAATATATGTGTAAATATAACCCAAATTGATCTCGAACTCATACCATCATTATTTATACCTTTGAACTAGTTATCGAGAATATATCACTGCATTAGACAAACTTTTAAATATCATGTCCCACTTTAAAGCACTCTGGTTATTCGAAATCATGTTCCCTATGTTTATTCAAGAACCAGAACATAGGCATCGAGATGAAATACAAAACCAAATTGGTATTTTTGCAAAATTACTTGGTGCTAGCCAATTCGATAGTGCTGTCAATATTTGTTTCAAGTACGCGTGTTTTCTCTCTTCCTTTGTAGCACACAAAAAAAAAACTTAAATAAGTACTCTTATTAATGAACCATTTGATTGTTGTTTAGTTTGTTTAAAGATCAATCCCAAGAAATGGCTTGGCGACAAGCTGCCATCAATATCCTTATTTGGCTCTTTGCATTTGCCGATGAAAATTTTGTTGCAAAATTTTATGTAGACAATATCGTATATATTATGGGAATTGTCAAACGTGAACTATTGCGACGCGGAACAGATGAAGAAATTATTCAGGATATGGAGGAACGTATGTGCTGCTTCCGACTTATGCAAACAATGTATGAGAAAGTATCTGCAGTGAAAATTCATGGTAGTGATAGCAAGGTCGTTGAAGCCTATGTTGGTAAAAAGCCAACTAATGGGTTGGGTCGTGTACTGACAAGTGAAGTTGTCAAGGAAACCTGCGCTGCTAAAGGAGGAGTAGAACCCCCATCTTCCAACCCAGCTATCAATCAAGTACGACGTCAATATCGTCGTGTTGCATACAATACGTTGTCTACTGCATTGATGAGAACTCAAAAAGACGAAAAGTTTTATAATGGGTTTCTTTTTAAGGATGAAAAAAATGAGCGTGCCTGGGAAAATATTATTGATTTATCAAAACCAGTTAATTTACCAGCGGATCTTTCAAAAGCATTACAGAACTCATGGTATGAGGATCGTATTAGACGAAAGAGAGTAGAGCAACCAGAAGACAGTGAGGATAGAGGAAATATAAGATATATGGCTACTTTGCAATCAACCACAGAAAGGTAAATTTTTGTTATTATTATTGAAGTATGATAAATATAGTAATATATATGATTTTTATTTAAAACTAATTTCATTCATGTATATTAATTTACAAAAACAAGCTTATCCCAAGTTTCTCTCTCTGATGTAAGTCTTCATTATATGTTACCACATAAGAAAAAGTTATTGATTTTTTATTTTATTTTATTAGATGGCTTTGGAATCAATGGGAGAAGAGAAAATATCAGATGAGGTGGCAGAACCAGTAAATGATGAAAACACTTTGTTTGATGAAAACGATGAACAAGTTACTATTGATCGACCTAAGTACATATTATATCATAAATAAGAGATTTGTTTTATTATGCACATACGCTAGTACTTACTTATATATATATATATATATATATATACAATTATATTTAGGCCAAAAGATATGATTGAAATAGATGAAATTAGTGAAAATCCATGTATCAAAACTTTTAGAAATGTCGTGGAAAGATTGGATAAACTTACCACTATAGAAATGGGAAAAAAGGGAGGAATGTACGAATGGATGAAAGCTTTACACAAAACATTCACTTCGCCAGGTAATATGTAGTAGTTAACATGTTAGGATTGATTAATTATTTACTAAACTTTTTTTCTTCTAAATAAATAATTATCATTATTATTATTATTAGAAACACCAATTCATGTACGACTTTTTTTCTCGAAAGTTATCATTTGGAAAGCTGAAGCTTTTGAGCCGTATGCAGAATATTGGATTAGACCTTTGATGAAGCTTATATTGGACGGCCCTAAATATGGTCATCCAGTAAACTATAATGTCCATGTAAATATATATATATGTTTAATTGAGAAAAAAATCATACGTAAAACATTAATTGTGTAATTTTGATCGTATGTAATTTATAGAGTCTAGCTGTAATTGTTAATGTTTGGGGTATAGACATAAAATTAAAAGACGACTATGATGATAAAGTTCTTTTATTCAGATACGTGGTAAGTAATATTATTTATATTACGTTATTTTGGACATGGAAAACAAAATATCAAATTGGTACGATGATAATAACAATATCACTCTATCATATATATATATATTTATCTAGAGTTATCTAATGGAGCATTGCTACTATGAGAACATTCAAGTTAGTAAAGCAACTATTGCTCTTCTACGAGACCTTTTCAAAAACTGGGATAGTCAAATAATAGTACCCACAGTATGTAATCGACAACTATCGCTGTTTATAATAATTTATTTGGACTTTTTATGAATACATGAGTGTTTTTCTAAATACAATGTATTTAATCATTATACATTATCTGTAGGAGGTTATATACAAGGAATTGATTACAGACAGACCTAAAAGTGCCAACGAGATCGGGTTACAACTTGTTGCTCTGGTATTAGCTCATGATATGGATCCATTTCATGAAGATAAAGAATTCAATCTTAATGGTCTTACCGAAGAATCATTTTACAACGCTGTTTGTAAAAATCTTACCAGTAGCCAATCCAATGTTTATGGCAGTGCCGCTGAAGTGCTTGGTTGGGCCTTGGCGTATAAAAAGAAACATAACAAGCCATATGAGTTCTTGGAACGTATAATTGATAACCAGTTATCCTGGATGAATCCGATCGGAAATAATAATGGTGGCAGTAACAAGAAAAGAGCAAGTGAACCTAAATTTTTAAATTGTATACAGCGAATTCAAATACATGATACAGAAATTGTTCAAAAACATATGGTCAAGGTACTTTATCTAGTATCACAATTATTTGGTGATCCTCGTTTGGTAGCTTTGAATATTATTGTTGGTGGTAGTGAACATATCCCCGAGTTATTCAAATCACTTCAGAGTAAAAAGTTATTAAAAACATTGACAAGAGGGTAAGATCATAATTTATAATACGCTTAATCTTTATACATTATTCTGTCGGTCAGCCTTTTCTTTTTCTTTTTACTAACATATCATTGTTTATATTTATTTATCCTTTATGTATGTGCCAATACATTCATAGAGATGAAAGATCTCAACTTTGTTTAATCCAAATTCTGGATAAAATTTCAAATACGCTCACATTGCCTCAAATTGACCTTACTATCGATACAATTTCTGATAAATTCGTCAAGCATAATAATACTGAGTGTCGAGTAAGTTCATCCCTCTCTCCCCCTTAAACCTATATCGTGCGTGCATAAGTACGCTATGGGCTGTGATGATATTTTTTAAAAAATAATATTTTTGAAGAAAATAATATAACTTTTCATCTTATATGTTTTATTCTTCGCATAATATATAGAGACTATTCTTCAAATTTATACAGAATGTCAATAAGACAGTTCAACAAGCAAACAATAAAATACTAGGTGATAAAATCAAGTTGTTATTGCTTCAAGGACTTGTTGATAGCAATGATACTATTCGAAACAATATCATGTCATATATTAAAACAAGCTATAATCTTCAAGATAATATTTATGAGCGGCTCAAAACAGTTCTTCGGTAATAATAATAAGATGTTAGATAATCTATTAGAATTATCCAATAATTGACAATTATGTATTCAATTATAGGGATCTTTATATGGCCGAGGTGGAGGAAAAATATATATTTTACAGCACTGAAATCCTTTTGGATACTACCAAAAATGGTGATGAATATGATACACCTATTTTTAAGGATCCTTTACCCAACGCAAGGTTTGATCAAAACTATCAGAAAATTAATACATCATGGCAACTTAGGAACGCAATGTCTCCATTATTTGTGGCAACGCAAGAGCCTGTGGTAAGAACTATTTTATCGTTTATTATTGGTAAATGGATCAAAACGAACGTTAAAAAATATTTCTATTATATAGTGGTCCACATTGGATTATGGTGGAGGCGGTGTACGAGCAACGCAAAATACACTCCAGTTCTCTTTGACACAAAGTCAAGCAAACCCAGGTAAAAAAAAAATAGAAGCGATTTTTATTATCATACTATGAAAAAGATTATTAGCATTTAACTTATTACTGTGATTTCTTTCTTCGGATGATATTATATATTATGTATAGTTGGTGGTAGTAATACGTTAATGGCTAGTTTTGTACCAACTGCACCGAAAGAAACAATGGACATTGATCCGTCAGTGACGGCGACAATATCATCACAACCAGGCACATTCTTCGTTGATGAAAGTCAAAGAGCTACAAATGATTACAGAAGACAAGTGGGGCGTACACGAAGACAACCCATCAAAGCGCAATCTAGTAAATATATACAAGCTCGAACCCATATTGTCAATGCAACGGCTGATGCAGAATCTATGTATTACTCTTATGCTCATGATCGTCTTAGAAAGCGTGTCCGTATATCTGAACAACTTCGGAAACAAGCTCGAGATAAACGTGTAACAATGACTCGTCAATATCGTTATGGTAATGACATCTATGTTATATAATTGTGTATGCCGTTGTAATATGATGTATGTATAAGTGAATCTAACTAGAAGTCATTCGATAATATTTAGGTGAACTGCCTGATGTGCAAATTAAGCACTCTGAACTTGTTTTACCTTTACAAGTTCTTGGTCGAAATGATAATGATATTTCTCGATTGGTTTATGCATTGCTTTCAGTATCTGTTTCTAAACAAGCCGCTGAACATCGTGGACTTGTAAGGACTAGAGAAAAGAATGAAAATATACACAAATCTAAACGTAAAAATTAATTATAATGTGGCATTATCCCTCTTCTTTATAATTTTGATTTGTAGACTGGCTATCGAGAAGAAATTACTACAATCACTCATAACAACTTGGAAGAGAGTACAAAATACTTCCCACCTGCTATTGGTACCTTTTTGCGAATTTGTTATGAAATGCCTGTTGTCCAAATATCAAGTAGTATTATCAACATTGCTAGTCAAAGAAGTTATAATCAACATATTGCTATTGCTTTACTTGAAAAACATATCCTTTCATATGTTAATGATGATCCTGAACAACGTAAGATTTTTTTTAATATAAAAACCGATCTGTTTACATAGTTTCTAATGCCATTATTCTTTATTTTTTGCTTTAAATTATTATCATTATCATTATTAGCCACGAAAAAGGCACGTAAAACCAAATCTGTTAAACTTGGAAAGGATAAAAAACAATGGATTGATTTGGCTCAGTTATATAAATCTGTGGATCAGCCTGAAATTTTCCAAAACTTATACCAAAGTCATGTTGCATCTATTTCAGTTTCCAAAGGTAAGAAGTTTAGCGTATCATAATGTTTATGACTGTAAATGATACTATTCGTGATATATATGTATGTACGTATTAATTTTTTTTCCGACCGTCGGGGTGTGTTCACTATGTTCTCTATATATATTTATTTGATTAGATGCAATTGATGCTGAGATTCAAGGACATTATGCTGATGCAGTCAACTTGTTTGTGGAAGCGCATGATAGTTATAAAGAAGAAGTAGATCCTGAAGAAGTAGATCTTTGGATGCAAGAAATGTTACGTTGTTATGAACAATTGACTGAATGGCAAGATATGGGTGCATACGTAAATGGGAAATTTGAAGGCAATTTTGATGCTATTTGGAGTGACACAGAAAAGGTATAAAGAAAAAGAACGGCGAGTTACGAAAGAGAAAAAAAAACAATGTTTAACTCGATGTTTCTTTTTAATGTAGGATGAATATATCAAATATTTCATGCGTAGTTATACAAAATTGAGAGAAGGCACAGTGGATGATGAGGGTGAATTTGTTTCTTGGACAGAAGATAATCCTAATCCGGTATTAAAATTTATTGCATCTGCAAGTGAAGTACCTGAACACATGGAGTATCTTCTTCACCATGTGGCATGTGGTACGTATACCTCACACATACACCCTCCATTTCTTCTTGATCATTTTTTCTTTTTGCTCCTATATGCTAAATATAAATATGTGATTTATATAGATGTCTCTCTTAATGCAATTTGGACAAACGAATACGATCGTGCACGTTTTTATACTCGCCAATCCTATGATAGCTTGTTATCCGTTTGGACAAGTTTACATCCTTTGGCATATGGTAGTCGAATGGCCCAATTGGCTAACTTAGAAAGGACAGTGGAACTAGAAGATTTTTTGGATGTTGTATCCAATTTACAACGGAATACTGCTGATGCAGGACAACATGTGAACAAATACATTCGTGGGCTTCTTCAAAAGTACGGATTTAAAAGCGAAAGTATAAGGTTTTATGTAGATTGTTACTGATAAATTTACTGATATAATATATCTTTTTTAAAATAGGTATCCAGATCCACGACTTGATTCAATGGATGTTTGGGATGATATTATTGATTCACGAAATCTATATCTTGATGAACTTAATAGCATGCAACGAAAATTTAAAGTAAATATTTATTCATAATTATCCGCCACCTTTTATATACCATATCATGAAGTTTTAGTAACTAACCAACGCATTACAATGATGTATGTATACATCCATATATAGGATCATATTCCCAATAAAGATGTAATCAATGATTGTAAAAAGCAGATACTTAAAGTCATGTTATCAGCAGCTAATGGACAACAAAATGTCAATGTCGTACACAAACGAATGAAACTACTTGATACATTAGGAATCGACAAGGAAGAGAAAACCGTAATGAACCTTGAAAATCGACTTTTAGCGAGCAAAATGGCACATACAGAACAAAAACGACTCGCCTTGATAGCCAAAATGATCGCATCTATTATGAAAAATAAAGATGCTATGCTGCATGGAAATTATAAACATCAATTTTCACTGGCTGCGGCGGAAACGTATGAACAGGCCAAAAGAAAAATTTTAGGTGATCCAGATACAGCATTTACCGCGTTGACATCGTCTGGTGCTTTGGCTAGTCTAATTAATTCCCATAAGTTCAAAGATGCTGCCATGTTTGCCAATCACCTGAATAGTACTGGATACGAATACTTGCGTGATACTTTTGTTAACACAATGGACGAGGTAAGATAGATAATTACTCGCTTTTGTAATATATTGATAAGAGAAAAGATTAAGACTGAAGAAAAGAAATAATATGTCTGATGTTACTATGTATCATTATTGTTATACGTAATAGAAACAATCATTACATCTTCAATGCCTTTGGAAGTTGGCTGAATATTGCGATAGTGCACTTGCTTCAAATGAAAGTGATCAATCAAAAGTCATGGTAAGATTATTTTGAGCATTTTCGAGGAAAAGCTAAACGATAAATATTTTAATAACCAAACAATATTTTATATTTTTCACTAGCTCAAGATCGATACTGACGAGTATAGTGGTATTGTTATCGATAACTACTTTAAAGCAATGGAACTTGGGAAGAATGAAGCAATTGAACGTTTCCCTCGATTATTGGAACTAATTGAACGTTATCCAGCCAATGGCCCTCATTTCAAATCAAAGGTAAATATGTAAATTCAACGGTATTAGTTTCACAGCAACAAAATAGAAAACACACTGTTAACCCTTTTTTTTACCTTTTGTATCATATTTTTTTCTTCTAATATTGATAGGCGAAGTCGTTTGGACCAACATGGATGTATATTCGATGGATTCCACAAATGGTTGCTATTTTGGATAATCCAATTGCTGAATACGTGTTCCCGGCACTTTATCAAATAGCGAAAATATACCCAAAAGCATTATATTATGCCTTTAGTATCAGTTATGAACACTATATGGTTGTCTATGACACGTTAGAAAGGCAGGCACAGAAACGAATCAGCAAGATCGCTGCAGCAGTCAAATCAGAACTGATGGGCCGCTTTATTTTGGAACTTCGACGACTTACAAATCCAGAACATCTTGTAGTGGGTCTTATTGAGTTTTTACAGGTATAAAAAATAATAAAAGACAATCAATCAATAAGAAAAGAAAATATAGACGTGTATGTCTATAATAATGCTAATATCGATGTTTATATATATTATCTAATTTTATTAGGATGCAATCAATAATGGTGACATTGAAAAAAACTTCATAAAGGTTAATTATCACATTTTCGAACAGTTGTTGATGAATCCAAATAGTAACAAAGACCTTGGTTCTATTCCCAAAGATTTTGCAGTATTGCATTCATCCTTCTTCCTCGATTTATTTGGTAAGTTTTATTTTTATTTTCTTTCTTTTATATGCGGTTTATCATTGCTCTTCTTTTACATGAGAATAATAAAATCAAAATAAAATATCATTATCACCAGGTCGCAATGGATCCAAACTTAGCAAATTGAATGCACGAACGATGCAACGGTTGAAAAAATATTATCAAGATCACATTAAAAAACAAGATCAAACTAGTAAACCAAATAACCAATTAACTTCTTATTCACCATTTCTTGCTGAGTTCCAAGGAATTGAACTTGATGAGGTTAGCATTATATTTACAAGCATAACTCAGCAAGAGGAAATAGATAATTCAGAACAAAAATCATGCGATGATATGCATTGGTTAATCTCTTTTTTTTAAAAAAAAAAAATTAGGATCTTGAAATTCCAGGTCAATACACTGGCTATCGAATGCCTCATCCAGAAGATCATGTCAAAGTTGTCAACTTTGATCAGCGACTATTGGTTTTGTCATCTCAGAGAAAACCAAAACGATTACGTATTCATGGTTCAGATGAACGGGATCATAACTTTTTGGTCAAGGTAGAAGAGTAAATAAAATAGATAAAGGGTATAATTGAAAAAAATATAAACATTACTAAATATTATTTTTATGCATTTTTGTTTGCCAAAGGGCGGTGAGGATCTTCGATTGGATCAACGCATTGAACAGCTTTTCGTGACCATGAACGATATACTACGGGGTAATCCATACTGTGCACGCCATAATGTGACTATTCGAACATACAAAGTGGTACCAATGGCCACCGATGTTGGTATGATTGAGTGGGTGAATGATACGTTACCTTTACAAGCATGTCTAAACTCAATTGAGCCCAGAATCAGCGCTAAAGCTCATAATGGATATATTGAACTTATGAAGCGATATCATGGTGACCACCAATCAACCAGCTCATATAATAAGATGTATAACACTGGACGAGATCGTATTGTCGCACACTATCATAAATGTCAAAACGTAATTCGAGCTGATTTATTACGAGAATACTTTTTACGACTAGCTGCTTCACCAGAAGCATTCTTACATATTCGAGATGACTATATAAATAGTCTTTCTGCAACCTCTATTTCTGGATACATACTCGGCATTGGCGATCGACATCTGGAAAACTTTTTGGTGGATCTAAACTCGTGAGTTAATTTTACTTTTTATTAATTATTGTCATTATTTGAACAAAAAAAGTAAAAAAAAAAAAACCTGTCTTTTTTTTATTAATTACTTGGCTTTTACGATTGTATATGCATATAGTGGGCAGTTGATTCCTATTGATTTTGGTCACGCATTTGGTTCTGCAACTGAATTACTACCTGTCGCTGAACTCATGCCATTCAGATTGACTCGACAGCTTACCTCAGTGTGTGAACCAATTGGAATAGCAGGCATGTTAGAAACTCCAATGATTCAAATTCTTCAAGCTTTCCAAGAGAACAAGAATACGCTATTAAATTCAATGGATGTGTTTATTAAGGAACCTTTACTTGATTGGAGAAAAATTGCCATGCGTGAAGCCAAGAGACAAAGTATATTTATTTTTTCGTTCTGTCTTTTTACTTCTTGATGCGCTTTTGAGAAAAAAAAATTAAAGGGTTTTTTTTTTATTTTTCTATTTAGTGAAAGCACCAGAAAGTGGTGGATCCACTGCTGAATTAACAAGTGATAATTCTGGATCAGGTCAAAGTAGCGGTACTCGTGGTGCTAGTGGTAGTCGTAACTCATCCTCTACAACTCTTGATCAGGAAATTGCCTGGTATCCACAACAAAAGCTTGAAACTGCCAGAAATAAGTTGTCTTTGGAAAATCCTGGTTGTAAGTTATATTTTTCACCTCTTTCTTTTTACTTTAACTTTGTGCAAGATGTATAATGATGGAATAACAAAAAATATTATGTAATAAAAACTAAACGAATTATATCTCTAAATAGATACTATGGCCCAAAGTGTATTAAGAAACAGCCTTCTTAAAGGATTCCATTCTCAAATAGAAAAAGCAGCAAAAGGAGAACCCGAATATAATATTCGAGCAAGAGTGGGTGAAAAATGTGCTTCTGTACAAGAGCAAGTACGTTGTTTAATTGATCTTGCTACTGATCCTGCTATTCTTGGTCGCACTTATACTGGCTGGAGTCCAACCTTGTAAAAGAATGAGATCAGTATTACCTTATCTTTTTTCTCCTCTTTTTTTTTATCAACATCAATATATTTCCAATTATATTATAATTTTCCTTTCCAACTTTTACTACTCATGTATAAATTATACACAAGCTTTATTTCATTATTCATTCATCGTAATTACTATATACATTATGTGCTAATAAACAGAAAAATAATCAGAATGTATATTAATTAATATATAAAATATTTTCTTTGACTAGATAGAAGCTGTCTTTTTACGTGCACCTTAAACTATGGCATTGAGCTTGGAAAAAGATGGCACATGCACATGAATTTTAATGCAGCTGTAATTATACTTGAATGTATCATATATGCTCTTTCTTATGTGCATAGAACACTTATTAAAAAAACCATTGTTGCCGATGGGTAATACAAGTCCGTGATATCATATCAAATTTCAACAGTTGGCGCCATAGTGAAGTTACACGCATGACAGCAGCACTGGTTCAAATCCCGCAAAACGTCTCCTGATACGTAAATGAAGAAAGAGACCTGGGATTGGATCACCCTTTCTAGGAACAACCACGCAATCTTGGTTCCTCTCTTCCGCATTCAAACAATTATTCCAAGAGAAAAAATATCAAGCGAAAAGGAAAAATGATTTCTATATTTCGAGCAGAAATCACTGATCAGATCGTCAATTATTTGGAAACAAAAGATTTACTTGGATACATACGTATGTACAAATAGTACCTTTAATACGGGTTTTCGCCCATTTCTATATCGTAGTTCAATATTAAACGTTCAACTACAACTTGCTCTCTTCTTAAAATCAATTGAAGTACGTACCTGCAATGACAGTGGCGACAAATGCACTGAATAATAGTACGTACTATATTCACAAGAGCATTAGCAGTAGTAGTAATAACAACATGAAGTACATCGATAGTCAAAAGCCGAAAGGTAGGCAACATACCATATATTAAAAATCTAGGCGAGTATATGCGTTAATCAGAATTTGAAGATGAATTTATAAGTGTGAATACTAAAGAGGATTTAGCCAGAACTTGTCCCAACGTTGCATCATTACGGTTCAAATGACAAAACTTCCAGATAATGAAATGTTTTCTGCACCAAAAACATGAGCTTTTAGAACACTTGTGCATTTGTTAAAGGGGCTTTATCCATCCACACTAAGATTATTGGCACTAGAGAGGAGTAATAGAATTTATAGCAACGAAGTCCCTCAACGACTGGGTGTGATAATTTTACCCGCTTATCCTATATACCACGACTTGAATCACTGGCTTTAGACATCGAGTTTCTCCAAATAACGATTTCTAATTTGGAAGAGCTCCGTAAACTTTGTCCCAAGCTACAACAATTTAAATACTCACTACTCAGATACAACTCCAAAAAACAGAATCTGATTTATCACCAACAAAGATCCACCAAATGATTCAACCTATTAAAACTATGAAAAGGCTGTTATTGACAAATAAGTTCTGGAGTGATATCAATGGAGGTACCACGCCATGATGGACTTACATTACTACAAAATATTCTTTCATCAAGACTTTGATCTTGGATTCCTATGATGCATAAATACGAAGAACTAATGTTGGATTTACATTGTTATCACAACAACAAGTAAATACTGACAAGCTCAGTGGTGTTCAAGGAATGCTTTCCAATATTGAATGAAGATTATTAAGGACCATTTGCACAATGACAAGCAATTAAGTGCCTTTACTCGTCAAAGATATTCGGAAGGCTTCATTGTATGGCGATCCAACACAAAGATTTATTCATTGGAGCAATAATTTCAGCACCAGCTCAATTCAGCATTTGGCATCAACTATCGTTGCAAAAGCTCTCGATAACTTGGATAATTTGAAGCAATTAACTCACCTTAAACTCGGTTTCAGTATTTTTCGGGGTGTTTTTTATCAAGAGCTCCCACTTGATACCATATTTTTAGCATGCCCATTACTCCACACGCTTATAACTACAAAATGTATTATTCTATATAACAACGATAATAATATCAGTAGTGATCCCGACAATGAGAATGACAGCCAAGAAACCTTGAAAGATAGCCACGGGACTATACCCATGACAACGGCAACTGGATCATTATCAGCAGCAGCATCGTCATCAGCATCATCATGATCATTAATGTTACCAATAGTACCATTAAAAAAATTAATTTAACAAAATATTGTTATCAAAAATTCAAATTCACTGACGCGCATTGCAGAAATTTGTCCACAATTATTCCATGTTGACTTATCATACTGCGCGTAGATACGTACAAGATGATTTATCAAATATCTCAACGATACGCTTGGATATGTCTACACATTATTTTTCCTATTTTCGTATATCTTAACCTAGTGTCGTTTGTTTCAAAATACAATTTGACACAAATGGCGTTTCTATTCTCTTTGGATTACCAGGACCTAGACACAATGATCAACATCCACGACATTACTTCCAAAGTATAAATATATTAGATGTATACTTTATGATGAAGCTAAAGAAAAGACAGAGGAGAAGGGAGGTGAAACATTGGTTGAGATAGCAAATCAGCAGCATCGATTAAAGTGAAGCGAGATTAATACGTATAAACCTCAACTTTTGAATATTAAAATATGTTAAAACAAAAGTGTCATGTTGGCTGAATTGAGTCAGATAGAAAATAATGCTTCAGGTGAAGTGGAATGACAAGTTATTAAAAGGGACTTGCTGAGCGACATTGTGGACTTGTTGGAGTACAGTTTTTTCTTGCCATCGTGTGGACTAGCTTTATTTTGATGATATTCGATCGGATTTTTTCAACAAAGATATTGTACATGGTTACATATGATGATTGTTAATGTTTGTATATTAGGAGACCATTTACATACATAAAATAAATTCTATATATGTACATACGTATGTTAATATTATTATCGCTTTTAGTTCCTTCTGTTATTAATGAATTATATAAATTATTAATACGTAATAAGATATGCAATATAAAATAATTGTTTTCTTTACGTATTTATTGATCTTCTTATAAGCAAATTATTACCAATAACTAAGTGTTGTCACGATAAAATACACTCACAGTAAACTTATAACATGCATATTTTCTCTATGAGGAAAGGACAAAGGATATTGACAAGTGCACAGACCATAATGGTCTTTAAGCTTTTTACCGCGTGGTTAAAAGAAACTCCAAATTATAGGGGATGAATAAATCAGCGGCTTAAAAAAAATCAAAAATGTAATTAATTATAGATAAGTTATACATACGTATTAATTCATGAAAAGATTTTATTTTTCATACATTTATATATATATATATATATATGTGAGTGTGTATGTGAAACAAGCACCACCAAGAATAAAATAGGGAGTATCTAAGCCTACTAGCCGTTATGGCTAGTTCGGTCAAACCATATATCCACAATATAAAATTCGTGGCAACCACTAACAAAAGTTAGTTCTGCTTAGCAAAGTCAAGTAAAAAAAGAAAGAGAAAACGCTGCGGTCATTTAATTTTCTCGCTTTCTGGTTTATTTTTAAGTACCTTCATTAAGCTCTCTTATTCTTTAACCCTTGTTAACGATCGCCCTGAATAAAAAAAAAGGACTCAAATCCCTTTTTTTTGTATCCCTCTCCTTCTTTTATTTATTACCAAAAAAAGAGCTATTGTCTTTTATATTACGAAAAAGGTTCCAACTCTACACGGTTTATTTTTTATATAGCTCTCTTCTTGAAACCTTTTCTAAATATATAACTTCCATTCTTGGTGAACGGTTGATAAAACCTGAAAGAGCAAGAGAGAGAACTCAAGAATGGCAAGCTCTCCAACAGCATCATCGCATAATTTATCGTCACCAACGTCTACTAGGACCTCAATGACTTCATCCCAAGCAACATCAAGTGCTGTTTTTGTACTTAATGCACTTGATAAGATTGCTAATACAAAAGAGGGTCGAAAAAATAAAAATCTTAAAGAAATTGTTCAAAATGCTCAAAGTAAGTATAATATATATAATTTGCCATCCTTCGTTTTTTCCCCACTCTTTTTATAAACAACAAGAGAAAAAAAACTAGTCATTAATAATTTATTTTATTATTAGACATGTTGAAAACAGGTGAAGATCCACCAGAAGGTCAAACTCGGTAAGTTTTATACCTAGCAAATCCATGTTACATGAATTATGTTCGAGTGACTATATACATATATAAATGTTTCTGGGTATTGTCGATTTTTATTTAATATATCTGTGTGTATGTGTCACGCATTATAGGTCAACTGTAATTCTATCTGCTTTACAAACAGCAATTGATACGCGCTCAGCCAATTTAATGACTATAGCTTTAGATTGCTTGGGAAAATTTATTACATATAATTATTTGGCAGATATTGAAGATGAAGCAACACAGTCCCAAGTAATGGAAAGAGTTGTGGATAGTATTTGTGATTGTTTCATTGGTGAAGAAACGGATGAAAAAGTACAACTACAAATTGTTAAGGTAAATGTTTCTACATGGATAAAAATGATAAGGTACATTAAAGGGGGAAAAATATTCATATTCTCGCTTTTGTATGTTATATGGGATTTAGACGTTACTCGACGCTGTTTATTCTTCCAACAATCCAATTCATCAATCCGCATTATTAAAAGCCGTTCGGACGACATACAATATCTTTTTATTATCACGTACTAGCGCCAACCAAAATATCGCACAAATCACTTTGACACAAATGGTCGATCATATCTTTAGACGTATCAAAGTCAACTCATTACCCGTTTATACAGGAGCAGCAGCTAGTACCACTTCACTCAATGATATCACATCACCACGTAGTAATAATAATATTACAACTCCAACATCTGCATTAAATAAATCGCCGTCTTCAACAAATGATAATACTTCGGCAGCAACGGTTTCAAAAACCAATAATGAGGAAGATACGACTTTTCAACAGCAAATTATTGTCGAAGCTAGTATGGCCCGTAGTGAAATGGATCGTAAATTACCGTCTGGAAAAGCAAATGATAATTCAGAAGAATTTCTGAATGATACAGCAAATGTTTTTCAAGAAGAGCATGTTGAATCAGGTTCTACCGCCATTGCTGTTGAAAAACCATTACCACAACCACCACAACCAGTTGATCATAGTCAGCAACAGGAATCAAATAATGGAACTGTAGAACCAGTAAAAGCTGTAGTTTCAGAAAAGGAGGATGGTGAATCAACAACAGAAACGACGGGAGTAAATGGAACAGATGGGTAGGCATATAGATGTTAGACAAAGGAGAGAGAAGGCTGGAAGGAATATAGAATTCCAAAATTTATCTAAATCATTCAAAAAAAAAACTCACGGCTTTTTATTACTATATAGTGATGCAATCACTAGTCGAGGTTCTTTTGATGATAACGATGATGTTCATCCAGTCACTTCAGCTGAAACCGAAACTGATTTATACATTAAGGATTCTATTCTTGTATTTCGAGCATTGTGCAAACTCTCCAAAAAGCCTATTTCATCAGAATGGTAATGAATTTATATATATTATGAAGGGGAACCCTTTGTTATCTAATTAGTCAGTCGGTTAACTGACACATTTACTATCTTTTATCATCGTTGGTAGGGGTAATGATATGCGCTCCTATTCCATGCGATCCAAGTTATTATCACTTCATTTGATTTTGACAATTTTGACTTCACATATGAACGTGTTCACATCTCCTTCGGTTGTTTTTACAGCAAGTCCAGCAGATACTACGATCCATCGCGTTAATCCATTTATTCAAGAAGTCAAACAATATCTTTGCCCAAGTCTTGGCAGAAACGCATTTTCCGTTGTTCCTCAAGTCTTTGATATCACACTTGAGATCTTATCAAAAGTTGTTCAAAGTTTACGTGTTTTTCTTAAGGTAAATTGACTTAACTAATATGAGTATTTTTTTTTGGGCGAGGTAGACAATAAAAAGAAAGACTAAAGGAGAACGCTAATATTCCAATTTTTTTATCTACTATCTAGAAAGAAATTGAGGTATTTTTCCGTGAAATCTTTTTACGGATTTTGGAAATGCGCACAGCATCATTACAACAAAAATATTCGTTATTAAAGATTGTTTTACGTATATGTAACGATCCACAAACTTTAGTCGATGTTTATCTTAACTACGATTGTGACGATACTTCATTAGATAACGTATATGAACGGTACGCTCTTTTTTATTTACAGGGAATGAGAAAAAGATGTATAGAACAAGAAAAACTCATTTATTTGTATGGTTATATTTTGCCTACACACACAACTACACACACATATATATAGACTGGTGAATATCTTGTCAAAAATCACCACCACACACTCCTCACCTAACAACAAGGATCATCACGATACACATTCCTCATCCAATAGTGGTCAATCTCACGGCAAACATTCTAAATCACTTATGATCCCACCACCTTTAACTACCGACACTGTACAATCTAACGACAGACAAGCTGCCAATAGTGCACCTTTACAAGAATCCGCCATTCGATTCCGGTCCCTCGAATGTCTTGTTGCTGTCTTACGCTCTTTAGTGAGCTGGTATATGAATGGTTCTGTATCCGTTTCTGCCGGATCCAAAACCGATGATGATCAAAGTTCTGGAAATACACCCCGTGAAAGTGAAGATATTCGACAATCTAGTGATCGATTAACGAGTCTTAGCAATTCATCCGCTGCACGACTTTCTCCTGGTATTGATTCAACTGATTTGAACGGCAGTGGAGGAGAGAGTAATACACCCTCACCCCCTTTGGACGATCCCGAACAATTTGAAAATTTGAAACATCGGAAACGAGTATTACAAGAAGGTATTCGTATGTTCAATTGGAAACCGAAAAAAGGTATTCAACTACTTGCACATAATGGATTTTTTGATCTCTCTGATGCTCAAAGTGTTGCTCGATTTTTGCTTAATACTGAGGGATTAAGTAAAACGGAAATTGGTGAATATATGGGTGAAGTGTAAGTATAAACTAATCAAAAGAAATGGCGGATAGAAAATGTTGTCATTTATATTATCTCTCCAATTCAACCTCCGGTTATAATATATTAATTTTTCTTTATCCTATCATTAGTGACGAAGTTAATGTTGCTGTTATGCACGCGTTCGTTGACGAATTGGATTTCTCCAACATGAATTTTGTCGATGCTTTACGACACTTACTTCAAACTTTCCGCTTACCTGGTGAAGGTCAAAAAATTGATCGTTTCATGTTGAAGTTCGCTGAACGTTATATACACTTTAATCCTAACACTTTTGCAAATGCTGGTAAGTTTTTTTATTATTATTAAAAATAAATAGAGAGAGAAGAATAGATGGAGGTTATTGGTTTTTACTGAGTTTTTTTCTGACATTTTTAATCATTAGAAACTGCTTATGTATTGGCTTATTCTGTCATTTTACTCAACACTGATCTTCATAGTCCTCGTGTGAAGCGAAGAATGACATTGGATGATTTTATTAAGAACAATCGTGGCATTGATGATGGTGCCGATATTCCATCTGATTTGCTTGAAACTCTTTACGATGAAATTCAAAAGAATGAAATCAAACTCAAGGATGAAGTGGAAGCCGCTCAGGATGCTGCTTTGTTTACTGGTTCAGGAGGTGGTGCATTGAATATGATGGGTTTGCAAAATGCGCTGGTAAGTGCAGGTATTGCTCGTGATGTCCGACGAGAAGCTTATCAAGCTGCTACCGAAGAAATGGGTTCCAAAACCGAAGCTGTATTCCGTAATATGCTTGCCAGTCGACGTCGTGCTGGTGAAAATGAAACCATCACATTCTACAGTGCATCTCATATTGAACACGTTCGACCTATGTTTGAGGTCGCTTGGACCGCATTTTTAGCAGGTATTTCAGGTCCACTCCAAGAATCGGATGATCTCGATACCGTTCAACTTTGTTTAGAAGGTTTTAAGACCGCCATTCGTATCATTTGTTTGTTCCATACTGTTGAGTCAGAAGATGTTGAATTACAACGAGGTGCTTTTGTTACCACGCTTACAAAATTCACGTTCTTGTCCAATCTCAATGAAATGAAACCAAAGAACGTTGAGGCAATTCGAACGCTTTTGGAAGTGGCAGCAATAGATGGAAATTATCTCAAAAGTAGTTGGAAGGAAATCTTATCAACAGTTAGTCAATTGGAACGGTTCCAGTTAATAACAAGCGGTGTAGATCAAGGTGCTTTGCCTGATTTTACAACAAAACGTCCTCCACAGCAAGCAGCAATGGCAAAGAATTCAGTTGATATTTCTCGTCGTTCTTCTTCATTTAATTATTCGCGCAAACCATCCCGAGGCAACTCTCAACTTTCTGTTACAGAAGAAGTAGCATCTGCGGGAAGTTCACAATCACTTGTATTAGCAGCTGATAAACTCTTTACAGCCACTGTCAATCTTAATGGAGTAAGTACAATAGTTTTTTAATAATACATATATATATAAAGAGGAGCTCTCAACGACTTATGCTTTTTCTATATAATTTGTTTAGAATGCTATTGTCGATTTTGTCAACGCACTTTGTGAAACATCATGGGAAGAAATTGTGTCCTCTGCTCATTTAGAACACCCAAGAATGTATAGTTTACAAAAATTAGTTGAAATTTCTTACTATAACATGAATCGTATCCGTATGGAATGGTCGAATATTTGGGCTATTTTGGGTGAATACTTTAACAAAGTAGCCTGTCAATCCAATTTCAATGTTGCCTTTTTTGCACTGGATTCTCTTCGCCAATTATCCATGCGGTTCCTTGAAAAAGAAGAATTGCCTCATTTCAAGTTTCAAAAGGACTTTTTGATGCCTTTCCGGGAAGTTTTGGCTAATAACCCAGATGTTGCTATCAAAGACATGGTAAGCAACTTTGTTTTTTCTTGACTTTTGAAAAGAAAGACATTGATTAACAATATTCACGTCAATACATATACACAAAAATGACGTTTATTATTATTTAGGTCTTGCGTTGTTTGTCACAGATGATCCTTGCCAAGGCACAAAATATTAGATCGGGCTGGAAAACAATGCTTGCAGTGTTTGCTACAGGTGCTCGAGAAACATCGGAGACGATTGTTCAGATGACGTTTGATATTGTTCGAAGTGTTACTAATGAACGATTCAATGATATTGTTTCGAATGGAACGTTTCCAGATTATATTTCATGTTTAACTGAATTTGCAAAGAATAAGAAATTCCAAAAGATCAGGTAGCTCATTTTATTGGCATGAAAATTCATCTGGGTAGTAACTTCTGTTTTGTTAAACTTATAATTAATCCTTGGTTGTTACACCACAATGTATGTATCAATATTTTATTTATAGTTTGCCAGCATTGGATATGATTCTTGATACTATCCCTCGTATGTTAAGCATTGCAGAAAAAAACAAAACAATTGAAATTACCGATGCTCATGGTCCCGGACCCCAAACTGTACAGTCTGGGGATGACTTTTTGGTTAAATTTTGGTTTGCTGTTTTATTTGGATTTAGAGAAGTTACAATGAAAAGTGATGATGTCGAAGTTCGCAAGAGGTAAAGAAAAAATGAATTACAAACCAATTATTTTACTAAAAATATATTGTTATTAATCATATTATTCTGATTAGATCATTGCAATACTTATTCGATACACTTAAACAATATGGGTCACGTTATCCTGCTGAATTCTGGTCAACAATCTCCCGACAAATTGTATTCCCACTCTTTGATGATCTTAAACAAAATTCGGTCCATCATCGTAACATGTCACCCGAAGATCTTAGTGTTTGGGTATCCACTACAATGATTGAAGCGTTACGTAACGTTGTTGACCTTTATACTTTTTACTTCGACAATATGAAAGGAATGATGCGTCATGTTTTGGGTCTTTTTGGAATTTGTATCACCCAAGGTTAGTAATATAACAAGAAAAAAGTCGGAGAAATCCATTTTTTTTTTGCTTTGGTAGAAAAAAATGCGGGGTGAGAAAGTTACTATTTTAAATTTTAGGGTTATCATGTTATAGAAGCAGTTGAACTAACTAAAAACAAAAAAAAATTGATCTGAAGTAGATAATGATACCCTCGCACGCATTGGCTGCGAATGCCTTGAGCAATATATCGAAACCAACGTTGAAAAGTTTGATATGGAATGCTGGGATCTAGTCACAGAAACATTTGATAATTTGTTTCAAAAAACGACGGCCAGTGGCCTATTTGACGATACCAAGGATCTTGTTGATAAAGTTAAAAATATGGCAACAATCGAAGGCCAATCTTCAAATAACTTTGAGCTTCCTGTTCAAGATGGGGCAGCAGTAGCAGCAATGGCGGGCCAGGCCGAAGTTAGTGAAGAACGACAACGTGGGTTCCAACAGGTCATTGTCAAATGTGTGCTTCAACTAATGTTGATTCAAACAGTCAATGAACTTCTCGGCAAAGATACAGTTTACTGCGCTTTCCCAGCGGGTCATTTGATGGACTTAATGGAATGTCTTGGAAAATCGTTCCATTTTGCTAAACATTTCAATGAAGATAGTGATTTACGTATGGCATTATGGAGATTTGGTAAGTTATTTGTTTTATATAGGGTGTATGTGTATGTGTATGTTGTGTAATGTGCGTGGATCGGTAATAACTTTATATATCCAAATATTTGCAAAACGTTAATTTTTAACTTCTATTTTGGGGGTACTGGCCTGTTGATTACTCAGGTTTTATGAAGCAATTACCAAATTTGTTGAAACAAGAAACCTCAAGCGGTGGCTGCTATGTTTCTGTATTAATGCGAATGTATGCCAATTTGGAAAATATTAGTGATCGTGATGAACGTCGCGATGAAATCGAAAAAACACTTATACCGTAAGTATATTGTTTAATGTTTATTTGAAACCATGTGAAAGAAAAATAAAAAAAAATCAAGCGAGTTTATTAACCCTGAAGATTCGCGGGGTTACTACATTTAGGTTATGTAATGAGATTTTCACACTGTATACTGAATTGGATCATGAGACCAAACCAAAAAACATTGCCGCATGGACCCCCGTTGTAATTTCTATTCTGAATGGATTAGCTCAGCTTCAAGATGAAGATGTAAGGGATCGAATTTTGATTAGTTAAACATCTACGATAAAAAAAAAGTTAGGGTACAATGACATTTCATATTAATAATAATCTTTTTTTATTCTCTGCTGTAAATCATTTTAGTTCTTGAAGCACGTGCCACAATTTTATTTACCAGCGGTAGAACTGCTCGGTCAAGAGCATATGCTACCTGAAATCCGAGGTGCTTTACGCACTCTACTTTTACGTGTAGGCCGGACTTACAAGATTACTACTAATATTTCTACCAACTCTACTCAATAGTTTATGAATTCACATATACACAAGACACACTCGATACACGCATAATAGTATTATATATAGAAAAAATTCTTATCTTTCTCTCTCGCCTTTCTTCTTTCCTTTGCTCTCTCTCTCTCTCTTTTCTTTTCTTTACCTCACGGACAACACACACACTCTCTCTCTCTCTTATATCGTTACGTCCAATGTCACAAACTCTTCTTTTTTTCTCCTTTCTTTTGAAACAAATAATTATAATAATGTTATTATATATGTATTTTATTATGCTTCTTAATTTGGTAATCTAAAAAAAAATGGATCTGTCTCACGAGGGCCGGATTATGTAACTGCATCTAAGCGTGGAAAACTCGGAGAATATTACCCGATTCTACGCGGCAAAATCTTTAGGAAATTTGTATTATTTATTGCCCGGGCCAATTAAAACATATTTATTCAATGAGAGAGACTTTTATAGAGTTTGGAGTGGGAAGGTGAAGTGGATAAAGGCAGATCACACTCACTTTACTGATGTGGGAAGTGACGGAATCGAACGGATCCAACTAAAAACGATTTTTATTTGTGAAAAAGTGTGGAGAAGCACAAAAAAAATTGAGATTCGTGTCAACTTACCAACTCTGTTTTTGCTTCTCTTTCCTTTTCTTTCTTTCTCTCTTTTGTTTTACCTTTCTTCTTTTTCTTTCTTTTTTTTTTCTTATATATTACCCCACATAATAAATTAACAATATTATGAATATATCATCATCACATACACAAAATTATTCGTTACCGTCGCCTAGTTCACCATCAAGTACTACATCATCGGGTACGAGTATATCAAAGAAACGTTCCAGTAAATCACACGTTCCTACTGCATGTGTAAGTGGTAGTTTTTTAAGTTTAGATATAATGTAATTTTGTTTTACTGACTTTTATTTTTTCGATCACTGCTCCCCCTTCCCCTTTCCTATGGGACCCTTAAACCCCCCCCCCCTATTTACACTACATGTAGGTCAATTGTAAAAAGGCTCACTTAGCATGCGACTGTAAGCTTCAATTTATTATTACTTTTATTATGGCAAGGAATTAGAGATACTTCTATTTTCTTTTTACAAATACAGTAAACTAAATGATACGTATAAAAAAATAAATAATAA
This sequence comes from Circinella umbellata, assembly GCA_025093555.1. Classification (NCBI taxonomy): domain Eukaryota; kingdom Fungi; phylum Mucoromycota; class Mucoromycetes; order Mucorales; family Lichtheimiaceae; genus Circinella; species Circinella umbellata. Next base: position 287,745 of record JAIWNF010000031.1, on the reverse strand, counting down.
AATAGTATCAAGACCATGTAAACGATGTGTTTCAGTTGGTAAAACAGGTACCTGTTACGATATCCAACACAAAAAAAGAGGACGACCAAAACTTCGAGATAAACGATCAACAGCAGCGTCAGCGTGGAAACATGATAAAAATGACAAGCTACAATCAACTCAACTTCATAGCAACACCAATAATAACGACAACACTAATAATACTACTTCAACTAGTCATAGTTGTGCTGTTATCTCAGGCACCATGACGGCAGCGGCCGTACCAGCCATTGCTCCGGGAATAGCGAACTCTTCCTTTAAGATGACACAACCACCTGGGTATCAGGAACCCAAAGAACAAATAAACTCCATGATGACGGTAAATACCATAACCATAAATATATGCTCTTAATAATAATATATATGAACAGAAAAAAAATCACATACGATATTTGTTGTACTGCACAATTCTCACATGGTAAAAATGGTAATACTTAACCCTTTTTTTCTTCCTTTTTTTTTTATCGAAATAGATATTCTTATCGATGGACATGCGATGTGCACGCGTTTCAGATGAAGCACTTGAATACTTGGGACTTTATCCACAACAGTTAGCTCATCGTTCATTATATGATTTTCTTTCTTCAACAAATGGTTTAGAAAATATTCATCGATGTTTACTTGATACAACAACGGCAAATCGAACCACATCAAAAATAACAACCACCTCAGACCAATTTGTTACCGCTTCACCTTCTCAATTACTCAGCATAGCTAATGGTTCTCAGACTTTTAAAGAAACATTACATTTTAAACAACCAAATGGAGCATCTTACTTTGATCCGTTAGAAGCCCGGTTTTATCTTGGTGGTGGTTTAGGTGCCGATCTTTTTGTACCTTCTTCACTGGATCATTTATATATCGTATGTTTATTAACGTTGAAGCAACGACGGCAGCAAGAGGAACAACATCAACAATCAGATAATAATCCTCTAGCATTGGTAAGTTTTACAAAAGAAAAACATGGTATACAACATATAGGGATCGGAGAGACAAAGCATACTAATTTATTTTTTTTAGCTTAACGATCCCGCGGCAACTAGACGACCTATTACACCAAAACAACAAGAACAGCTATTAGAATCGCGAGATGAACTCAATGCTATACCATTAGGAGATCCACAACAAGCTTTTCCATGGACCTCAACTACATCATCATCTCCATCTATAGATAATATAGATGCATTTAAATTGAGCAACACACATTTATCTTCATCTTCCAACAGTACAACCACAGCTACCAGCAGCAGCACGGCCTTGACCGAGCGATGGAATTCGGATGATGAAACACATCAATTGGTATGGATGCAACCCCATGATTTTGTCTATGCCACACAGCAACAGCAACAACCAAAACAAACAATTGATTATACCGAAATATCTACTACCAGTACTACTACACCTATTACCACGAGTACTGCTACTTCATTTCCATCCAATACCGCTACTATACCATCATCGTGGGCTGTTGATCAGTCCGATATGACAAACATACTTACTACTACTGAATACGAAAATATGATACGCAACATCAAATAATCATTTTTTGAAACACATTATAATATACGTACGCTGGCTGTTTTTTTTATTTTACATATATACAACATTACATTCCATATAAATAATTAGAAAAAAGAAAAAGAATATATAATTTTTGTAAATACGATGATTATTGTTATTACTACTATTTTATTTATATAGTTTATACACACACACATACACACACATTTTTAATTCTTTTCATTTCTTTTGGGTGTGAGAAAAAAAGCGGCTAAATAAGAGTTGAATTAGATATTATGGGATTTTGCGGAAAGTACCATATCCTGACCAAATTGGCGATAAAATACATTAACTAATTGACGAGCCTGAGTTCCGGCCTTGATTCCACCATCCCCCACGAACATCGGAGCAGTGGTAACAATCAGCTGATCTAGACAGTCACTGTCAAGGCATGATTGAATAATCTTGGCCCCACCTTCCACCATAAGACGCGTGATCCCTTGTCTTTTCAGAGCTTGAAATACTGTCTCTAAGCTTGGACGATCTTCTAGTTCTATACATATTATTATTTTGTGTTCAGATTATCTATTAATTCATATATCTTTTTTTTGGCTCTCTAAACTTCTTCCCTTTTTGTCGCTAATATTTTCTTTACCTGTAATATGAATAATATGCGCACCTGCTTCAACTAATGCTTTCTAATAAGATATATTTATAAATAAACAAAATAAGAATGTACTACATATTACGTTACATGGTATTAATAGATTTTTTCTTACAGCAGCTGGGTTAGAACTTAATGCGGTTGTTACGATCCACGGCTTTCGGCCTGTGCCGTTGCTATAGTTTTTCAATAGTTTGCAATCTACTGGTAGCTCAAGTCGATTGTCAAGAACAATGGGTCTCGGTTGTTCATAAGATTCTAAATCAGTTTGTAAAACATGACGTGCTATATGCATACATTTATGCATTTATAAAATAAAACACGAGATTTAAGCTTTTTTTGCTATTCTTTTCTTTCGTTTCACTTTGTTAACATAGTCCCAGATCAAGTTTCTTTTACCATTGAGTTGTGGATTATCAATACGTGCTGTTCCTATACCAACAAGTATCCCATCGTGAAGTAACCGTAATCTTGGTTTTTCATTATTATTTGAGTTTTAAAATAAACTTTTATACAGAATTATTGACAGAAAAAAAAACAGTTACCTGTGTGTCATAGCCATACTTTCAGGTCCACTTAAAAGTAACTGTTCACCTTTCTTAGATATCATACCATCCAAACTTTGGGCATAGGTTAAAGTAACAAAAGGTCTTGTCTGATTAGATGATACCCACCCATTACTATATATTGTATCAAGAAACTCTTTTGCTTCAATATATCGCATGTCCATTTTTAGATAATAAGAAAATTAAGATCGGAAGGAAAACAACGTGAATAAAAAAATTGAAGGGGAGGTGCACAATTCTTATGTAATAATTTATGCTCTGTTTAGATACTACACGATTTATGGTAATCTCCACTATAAATAATAAAGTATTTTTTGTAACCATTTAATTTCATATTATTAATATATATTCCATTGGAATAAGTATTTATTCTCATTAATGGTATATTATTTATTCACAGCAAATCATTTTAATTATATTATATATTATATGAAAGATTAAGGGGTGGAACTGCAAATAATATCCTTGTGTTGGTTAGGTTTCTGTTTGCAGTACAAAAATTAAAGAAATTGGATTTTTGTTAGGTAGACTATACTACTATCTGGAACACACAGTGACAAACACTAATTTATCTGGATGCAAAATTAATATCAAAACAACTAGAGAAACCGTAATAACCCGATGATATATAATACAACTAATATTTAAATACTTTTTTATTACTATTACTATTATCAATTCGTTTTATAATAACCATTTAAAATCTTCATCACTTTTTTCCCGTTCTGCCAACTGTATAAAAGCTTTGACTGTCTTATCTGAAAGCTGTAATTTCCTATCTGGTTGCTGATCCTTTAAAGTCTTGAAGACATCCGAAGCCAATGAAACTTCTTGAGAATCCACCAACGATGCAAGATAAAGATTAATCATGTGCATGTCAAACTTTGAATAAGGACCCGAAGGAAATGGAACGACAGGTGCATTTTCACGGACTGGGATGGGAATCTTGCCATATTGCTCAAATCGTTGCATGGTATACTGTGTAAAAAGTTGCTGTAATTTTTGATTTCGATTCTCTCCACCTTGTTGTGCTGCGCGATACATGGCTGCTCTCCATAATGTTTGATCATAAGGCAATTGTACTTGATCAAATAAGGCATCCGCTTCAGATTCTAATCCCTTAATCATGGTACAGGCAAGTAACATGGGTTGATAATATCCGTGTGCATTGGGTCTATTATAATTGTTTAATTTTTGTAATGTATCCTTGTTTTTTTCATTACCATAAGCTTTGGGCATAGTCTGGAGAATTTGTTTAGCAACCACTGAATCTTGGGCAGTAATACAACAATTGAGCATAGCGACGTATGTGCTCCAACCAACACTTTTAGCTGGCAATTCACGAACTAATTCCTCTTTAACAACTGAAAGCGCATATTGAGATTGTTTTTTATCCATAGAAGCCAATGCAAATATATGTCTATATAAAGTGTTGTCTCGTTTTAATCCGGATTGCTTGAGAAGATTCCATCGATTCCACATGGCACGGTACTGCCCTGATGTACCCAAACACGTCAATGCTAAAAGTAATGATTGTTGGTCATATCGAATTCGACTGTCCAACATAATTTTTTCGATTTCGAAAAATCGTTTGTCCAAATGGAATCGTTTCTTTAGCCTGTTGGTTTGAACATCCATGAAATGATCGAATGGATAATCGTTGCCTTCATGAGGAATACAAGCAGTATATAATCCATGGAAAGCTGTACGGATATTCAAGTTAATCTGCTTTTCTTGAATCTCTTGGAAAAGATCCAAAGCTTTATCCAATCGAGTGTTACTGGTGGCGTCATCGGCGTATTGTTGAGATCGACTGTAGGCTCGTAAGAGAGTTTTATATGTGTGTCCATTTGGTTCCACACCTACAGACGTCATTTTTTCTCGGAAGAAGGACTCTAATTTTTCCATTGGGTACAATTTTGGGTTCATAATATGGGCCTTGTATAAATATTCAAGCATGTGGTTAGATTGAACGACATCAAAATTTTCTGTTGCCGCCATTTGAGAATGCCATGCTTCATCCAGCTCTTGTAATCTTTTATTCCAAACAAACTTGACATGAGTTCCAGTTGTATAACCAAAGTGAATTTGTTTCATATATTCACTATCAATAGCTTTCTTGAATGCCAAAAACACTAATCCAATATCGGCTTGTTCTTTGCTGCATTTTTGTACATATTTGAGTGTTTCTACAGTATCACCTCGGAATGCAAAGAATCGTGCAATTCTGTTGTAAAGCGTTTCGGATGGTTGATCAATGGTCTTTAAGAGCTGTTCGACGTTGGACTTTTCACCGCACTGAGCGTAAGAAATAATCGTGGATTCAATTGCTTCATTGTCGTGAGGAAGGCTTTGGATGATCTCAAAACAAGAGTTAATAGAGTCAGGTCGACCCAAAATACCATATGCCTATATATTATTATTGTTATTATTAATATTATCCCATCTCTATAATATAAAGCTATTCTCCCACTGTTTTTTTTTCCTTGACCGTTTTCATTATTCTTATCCAATGATCCCCCACACTTCGTTATTTTTATTTTATTTTACCCGCATTAATATGCTCAATGTCTCGATATTATTAATTTCTTGCAACTTGAATGTTTTTGTGAACCTGCTAACTAACATCGAAAGATCCGTCGCATTATTTCCATTCACTTGTTTAAAAGCCAACTTTAATAATTCATTCCATACATTAACATTTTCGATAACGTTGTCGTGAATAGGTGATTTGTCGCGTGGAATGTAGAACCAGCGACATACAATACTACGAAGGTCAGCATCAGTGGATTGTCGAACAAGCCGAAGCAATGAAATATATTCTTCGGCATTCAATGGCGATTTGCATTCACTATTATGTAACATTTGCAGATAACGTACAGCACCTCGTGCATCTTCTTTGGATAGTAACGATGTTAATGAATCGCGAGCAATCCGTTGTTGTTGTTGTATTGAAGTTGCCGGGGTAGTTGGAGTAGTTGTTTCGTTACGTAATAAGGTTGTATTATATAAAGATCGCGTAGCTATATATATTTTTTTCGTGTTAAAAAAATGGAGAAAAAAGTTGTGTCTATTGTTGCCAATAATAATAATAATAATAGTGAAAGCTCCAGGTCATTTATGTTATGTTCTTTACCTCCTAACAAAGTACGTTGAATAAGCTCATTTTGATGTCTTATAGCATTGAAAGGTGTAAAATAAATATGAGATCTATTAGATCGAAATAGCACCCTACTAGCCGTTGACCTAAGCATTATTATGATTTTTTTTGACAGGGCAGGCCACCTCGAACTTTTTCCTTTGTGCAAGGGCTTGATGGGTTAGAATCAAAAATCTCAACTAAACGGCTGGTTAAATCAATAGTCACGCGTAGCAACCAATCAAATGCAGTTACCATGGTTACTACCATGAGTTAAATGTTAGAAAAAGCTTAATTAATGACAAAAAAAAATATATCAAAACAAGGTAGTCAATCGTTGAGTTATAGGCTCGATTCGTTCAGCTGAATAAATTATCAACTGTTTTTTTTTCGTCATCATATTTTGATTAAATGAACAATTATAAAAGGGAAAGCAATTGTGGATAGCAGGATGGGATCACATCCTGATTAGGAGTGGGGGATGAAGTTCCCCCGACAATATAATAATCTATCCGATTATGTGAGGACCAAGAGGATTATTAATTGACGAATAGATTTGGGAAAAAAAAATGTTAAAAATGATGTTTTGATAAATATTTATATGAAAATAAAAAAAAAGTGAAAGTCTCAAATAATTAAAAGAGCATTTTTTTTTTGCTTTAAAAATGATGATGATGCCCTTTGATTTCCTATGTCTGTGACTGCACAATCGAATCGTTTGCGCTTTGCCAAGCTGTACTAAACCATTCCCTTTTTTTTCCTTTCGAACCTATTTTTTCTATTCTATCTCTCTTTTTTTTTCTTTTCTTTTCTTTTTTACTTGTTGTGTGTTTGTTTTCTCTTTTTTTTTGTTGGATTCCGGGATTGAAAAAGTAAAAACAACTTTCCTTGTCTTTTTTTCATATTTCTTTTTTATCTTAATATTTACTTTTTTTTTTCATACATATTAAAAAAATATTACACATCACAAAAAAAAATATTATATATTACAAATAATGTCACAACAACAGCAACAACAACAGCAACAGCAACAGCAACAGCAGCAACAGCAACCAGTTTCTACTGATGGCTGTAAGGCACTTTATGTTGGTAACCTTGATCCTCGAGTAACCGAAGAAATGTTGCAACAAATCTTTTCAGTCATCTCACCTGTTGGTACTGTCAAAATCATTCGCGATCGTAACGTAAGTATCTTTAATTTTTATATTTTATATAAAAAAATATACATTGTGTCAGGTCATTGGACCAGATTGAAAGAGAAAGAAGAGGAAGAAGAGAAAGTATAAAAATGAGATCAGATATATTTGTATATAAAAATATATATACTGTAAATGACGTGTATTTCCGTGTACATATATGTATATCATGCTTTATTATACTTATACTTATATGTACATATAAGTATATACTTAACATTGGAGAAATTGTATCCAACCTACTTACCGAATTATATTTCCAATTTTTAATTGGTTTTAACACTTATCAGAGATAAAAGAAAAAGGAAAAAAAAAGAAACATAAAAAAAAGGGAACCCACAATACATCAAAAAAAAATATTTTGGTGGAAACGAATATATAAACTTGGGGGAAAGGTTTAACTAGTTTCTTACTTTTTGTCTTCTTTCTCTTTCTCTCTTTCTCTCATTCATTTTTAAAAATGCTTGTGTGGGTGAAATCGATTCATGAAAAAAAAAAAGGGGAGGGTTGGGAGGTGAGGAGAAAAAGAGAGCAAAAGAGGTTATAATTTGATGAGGATAGATTAGAGAAGGGGGGGCTGTATAATTGACTTTATTTTTTTATTTTATTTACTATATATCTATGTAATAACCTTGTTTCTTGAATATGTTTATTTTATAGTATACACATGGTGGTTTCAATTATGGTTTTGTTGAATTCACTGAACATACTGCTGCCGAACAAGCTCTTCAAGCAATGACAGGTAGATCTGTTTTTGGTCAGGTAATTATAATACAATTATAAATATACATGTATAGAGTCGTTCAAAATCTTGAATTTTAATATCTATTATTATTATTTAGGAAATCCGTGTCAATTGGGCAGCTCAAGGATCAGCTCAAAAAGAAGATACCACAGGCCACTATCATATTTTTGTTGGTGATCTTAGCCCAGAAGTAACAGATGAAGTTCTGACTAGTGCATTTACACCTTTCCGTACATTATCGTAAGTATGTGAGCTCTCCATAATTTTTGATTTTTTTTTTACTCAATTTTTTTTTCCTTCATCTTTTTCTTCATTTTTTTTGTGCCTATATGCAAACACCTTTTTTTTTTTGGTTCTATTTGGGTTTTTATGAAATTGTTAGTGAAGCACGTGTTATGTGGGATCAGTCCACTGGAAAATCTCGAGGATTTGGTTTTGTGGCTTTCCGTGATCGTGCAGATGCAGAACAAGCTATTGCCACCATGAATGGTGAATGGTTAGGTTCCCGTGCCATTAGATGTAACTGGGCTAATCAAAAGAATACAGGCGCTGCTGCTACTCCTGCTCCTACTGGACAACCAGGCAGTGCTCCTTACTGTATGTATTATCATTTTTTTAATTTATCAATAATATGCACTTTACGAAATTTGGAATTTTGTTGCGATGAAGAATAATATTTAATTAAAACTCTATATAAATAGTAATATCTCAAAACATGACCTATGAGCAAATTTTTGCACAAACCTCTCCATATCATACAACTGTCTACATTGGAAACTTGCCTCATGGTATCACTCGTAAGTAGTCATTATGTTTAATACTATTTTATCATCTAAATATGTTCGTTCTATATTGATATATTCTTTATTACTATTATAATTTTAATTAGAACAAGACATTGCACCTTATTTCCAACAATATGGATACGTCTCTGACATTCGTTTACAAAGTGAACGTGGCTTCGCTTTTGTCAAGTAAGTTGTCATTTAGTTATTATTATTGTTACTATTATTTACATTAGAGGGGGAAAAAAGAACCATTAAACTAACTTAAGATAATAATAGGATGGACACTCACGCTAATGCAGCTACATCCATTTTTGCATTACAAGGATTCCAAATCCATGGAAGACCCGCCAAATTGTCGTGGGGTAAAGATCGTAGTCTTAATGCTGAAAACAATCGAACATCGTATGATCCCTACTCATCTTATAATTATGCCACATCCGGCTATGGAGCTCAAAATTGGGTACAACCAGGTTATGATCAATCGATGAGACCAGCAGGTGCTGGTTTCCAAGGCAATCATGGAGGTGCAGATGCATCTGGTGCTGCCGCCGTAGGAAATGCTGCAGGTTGGACACAGCAACAACAGCAACAACAACAGCAACAATATTATCAGCAATATTATAGTGCTGGTCACAATGTGAATATCTAAATTATTCCTTTTTTTTTACTCTCTCTATTTCTATCTCTTTATCTTTCTTTTATTTTATTTTTATCTAAAAAAAGAAAACATCAGAAGAATACTGAAGAACTAGCAATAGTAGTAGTAGAAAAAAATAACCAACTACACGCCTAAAACCAAAAAAATTATACAATTATTATTATTCTCATTCCACAGCAAATCCAAAAATATATATTATGATGATAATAAAAAATAAAATAAACACACAGCACACAACAATCATTGTGAATTATTTTGAGAGAAATAATGATTTCAAGTTGGGTTATTATTCCAGATTATTTTTATATTTACATACTATAGACATCCCCATGACGTAAAGTAAACTTATTTGTAATGAAATAATTCGCATGAATTGTCAAATAAATAAAGTCACATTTCTATTGTAGAAAAACAAGCTTATAAGTACATTAGCTTAAAATCAACCTACAATATATATACTGTAGATCCAATTTTTTTTTATTATCATTACGTATTAATTAAATAAAAGAAAAATATAAAATATAAAATATACTACTCAAAAATATAACAAACTATAACTACTGCCTATTATTAAAGAATTGATTTTTTTGAAGGCATATGAAAAGTATCAAGTAAAAGGTATGCAAAAATAGAAGAAGAAAAACGTATTATAGAAGATATGTTATTACATTGCTCTGAATAAGTGATAAAGTTGTAGTATATTAAGAGAAATTGTTAATGGGTTTTGAGTTATTTTCTTTTTACCATCCTCGGGCAAAAGATAAGCCTCCAATAGCAAGTGTGATACCAAAAAATGCTGCGCTATATAGGAAACGAATAAAACGATGACCATAACCCATTTCTGTCAAAGCAACAATGGCAGTTAAAGCAAAATAGCTATAGTATATATATATATATATATATATATATATAACAGAGAGAGAAATATTTTAAGCTTCATTATCTTTTTCATCAAACGCATAGACAAATATTATATAGTTAATACTTACATCCATGTCAAAATCATGACAGCCCTTGTCGAACCAGTACCAAAGGTGTTCAATACCAACACACTTAATAAAAGAAGAGTGTTTTCCATCAGAACACGATGAGCATTCACCAAACGAGACTAAAACCATTCATATAACAAAAGATAGATTATTAATAAGTAGATGGCCTACATATATAGTCAATTTCATTGATGGATAAAGGAAATTAAACTACTTACACCTAAAGCACCTTCAGGTTTCCATTTAGCTTTTTGGGCAGAAGCTTCAGCATCTGGTTCGGCTGGAGCAGGTTTACTATTATCTTCACCAAAGACATGACGAATAAAGTATACCAAACCCCAAAGAGTCCATTGAGTAAAGAAAGCAATCCATGTCAATCGAACATTACTTTCATTAACAAAGGAAGTAACACTGAATCCACTGTTCGGGTTTTCATCCATGTTTTATATTAAAGCGTAATAATTAGTCTTTATAAAGAGAAAATAGGAGATTATATAAAAGAAAATATAAGTAGAAGATAAATGAATATGTACTTTTTTGTCGATACTCATTGACTTTCGACTTTTTATATCTTTTTTTTTCCCCCAAATAAAAAAACGGGTGGTTAGAATATTTTCTTTTTGTGCTGCAAAAACCTGATATGCTACACAAAGTCTTGTGATGTTTGCAGCATAAAAACAAAACAAAATGTTATTGTTGTGTATTGATGAACGATAAACTAATTGTATTATGATGATATTTTTTTCACACGGAGCAAGTTTCTATTTTTTTTTTCAGAGAAAAAAAAAAGTAAATAAATAAACAAATATAAATGTCGTTATCTTATTATCAAATTTATATATGCAAGACCGGAAGTTATAAGATGAGTTGTCTTAAAGACATGCATTTCATTGTTAGACAGACGACTGTTCTTACTTTTGTATCACTATATAATCGTCTAACTACAGGAAAAATAAAATAAGCATGCTAACTTAATAACAACGTTTTTTATGGTGCATGTTTTCATATACGGGAGCACAAGATAATCATTATTGTCAGTTGAACAAACGGATTTTTTTCTTCAATTGTTGTATTACAAAAAAAGAGAGCTTATGGAAAAACTGAGCTATATTTAACTGGATCGAAATCGTACTACTTTTAAAAATACGTTTAAAGCAATTAATCATTTTCTTTCTGTTTCTTTCTGCTATACCCTAAAAAATCCCTTCTCTTATTATTATTATTGCTTTTAGTATCTAATAGATGATAAAAACAAGAGTAGTAAATGATAGTCCTTTTTGTCGCGTTACGACAAGGGAGAAGGTCATACGGTTTTCGTTCGGGTAATCTTTATTAGCCAGTGTTTGTTTAAGTTTTTTTTTTCTGACAGAGTTGCATATTCGCTCATCATTATTAGTGTCTTTGTATTACTCAATTAATTCATGCGGCTTAACCTACTTTTGTTTGTTTGATTTTTTAACGCACACATGCACATATAAACTGCCAGCTAAATACCAATATATTCATGATCATTGTATATACGTAACAGTTTATTACAAATGCTCTTTTTTTAAATCACGTCAAGTTACTTTTTTGTTATTAAACTACTTGATGCATGTATGATTAAAAAATCGAAAAGAATCAAAAAGAAAAACATGAATACTATCGTACAGTTCTGCAGCTTTGTCGAATTACAACAATCATGTACAGTACTTGTTGTATTCTATCAATATGTCTAAATACCATGTGATTATAGTAATGGGGGGGCACCACAATCATTCACACGGAATTTGTTTTGAAAAAAGAATATTAATACTAATAAATTGCTTTGGCAGCTTGTCATTGTATAATGTGTGTGTTGTATTCGTGTTTCGTTGCACAAGAAATTCGGCGTTTGTTTTTCTTATTGTTGTTTTTTATTATTTTGATCATTTCAAATGAGATTTTCATTCATAAAAGTTGTTTATCAAAACTACCCGTGCCACTCTTTGTTTCATTTTTTTGGCACATTAAAATAGAATTCCGAGATTCTTATTTGGATTTTTTTTTTTGCCACATATAAAGCTGACATATTTTTTAATATTTGTATTGGCGCAGTAAAAGAAAAACAATACATGCCTTTTCTTGGACTAATCAGGAGGAATGTTGAATTTTTTCTTTTTGGTAGTATTATTTTTTGTAATAAATAATATCAATAGCTGTTTTTATATATTGTGTACAACATATACCCAGTCCATCCAGTGAAGGTTTATACGAAATTGACATCATGACTCTTTTTTATTTATTTATTCGGGAACCAACGGCCCGTAAATAAGAGAAATCATTTTTTGTGTTGGTGGGTTAATAAAAAAGGCATCTATACTTTGAAATAGAAGTTTTGTTCGCTACGTAAATTATACGTACTAAGTTGGCTAAATAAAAAAAATGTATTTTTTTATTACGCTGAAACAGCAATTGTAAACGGGTATAGTAGCGTTTATGCTGTTGCTGTTGTCGATACCCATACTATTCGCTAGAAAGTCTCTCTCTGCACAGAGTCAGTAATAACATTTGCTATCATTATTTTCATTTATTTCTGTATATTATATATGGTAGTCAAAAAAACATCTGTAGTAATTCCTGCGCATAAAAGCTATAATCTATCAGTGAGGCTATGTTAGAATGTATCTTTTTTTAATCTGAAGAGGGGAAAAGACCATGTTATAATAAATGTGTACTTATATAGTAGCAACGATAATAAAATAATATATCTCGTTTGGGCTTTTTTTCATGGAAAAACACATTCAGTTATGCCGGCCAAACCACCATTGTGTTGTACAGTACGGCTTAATGGTTATCCTTTATTCTAATAGATAGGTACACCTATATACATGATTAATCTAATATCTTTTGCAAGACAAGTCATCGATTTCTGACATTAAACAAGCTACGCACAAGTCAATAAGCATAGTAAACAAAAAAAAAGTGACGCATTTATGTATACCATCCGAGCATTCTCTTTTTTTCGTCCTAGCAACACTAATTTTGATACACGACGTAAGCTAGAAGGTTCAATATAGCAATAGGTAAGAGCTGTGTTTTACCCTGGCTGCCGATATCAAACCGTAGTAAGAAAAGGAATATGAGTCAAATGATCAATAATTTCAACAGATGTTTTGAAATTCAATAATTACTTTAGATATACACGCGATCGAACTAAGATGGTACAGTATATGTATATATATATAATACTGTTGAGTAATTAAGCACCACTCATACAATACTAAAAAAGAAAAATTAATGAAGATCTTTTTTTATTTTTGCTAAACAGCAGGTTTATAATGTTCCTTCATATTTATGCAGCTAAAATTGTTAGTTTTATTTGTATTCCAACCCCGTTTCCCTCCTTTTTTAATAAAATAAATTGGAGAAGTAGGAAAAAAAAAAGAGAAAAAGTATTTTTATTTGTCAATATACAATATATATGGACAGTTGAAGCTATTGGATGTTATGATATAGACAAAAGAAAACTGTATTTATACGAATGACTGTAAAAACATTTACAGTATAAAGGGAACCATCAATTAATTGAGTACGTACTAGCACTAAGAAACCATCTTGTCAAATTTACATCAGTTATTATTATGTTTATATATCAAATGCATGCTCTCGTTAAATATGATCACTGCAGGTGGATTTTTTTAGTACGTATATGTACGTAACCTTGTTTTAAAAAAAAGGAGAAAAGATTTTCTTGATTCTTTAATATATTAGACAACAGTAGTTGTTATGGCATAACCATGGTGATGAAATAACAGTTTGGGTGTTACGTACGTTATATAGTTATCAAAGTTAAGTACACACACGTAACAAACATAAAATATACAACATAAAATACAAAACTATGTTTGCTTTAATTACTTCCATGAAGTAATAAATAACATTAAAGCCAAACCTCGCCATCATAAATGATCATTTACAAATTTACAATGACAACAAATAACAATAGATATTCTATTATACATATTATCCTCCCGATCACTTAATCATAAGATATATAAAAACAAGTAAATACTCGAATAACAAAGAAGGGGTAAAACATAATGTCATTAGTATTATTATTATTGTTATTATTACAAAGAAAGAAAAAAGATGCAAGAAAGAGAGATGAGAGGATGAAAGGGAAAGAAGAAAGATATCTAAACAAACTATGGTGAATTTTACAGTTTTTGTTTTGTTTTAGTTGTTGATGACACGCATGGCAAGTTCGAAGCTATACAATTTTATTTTATTAAAAAATAACAATAATGAAGTTAGTAACTTAGCAAATAACAAAGAAAAAAAAAGCAAAGAAATAACATTTACCCCATAAAAGTGGCAGCATTGGAAGGAGCAGCACGAAGCAAACAAGGACCAATACCACGGAAGAAGCCACCGGCACCTTCAACAGCCAAAGTCTTTTTAACACAGTCCATAGCTGAAGAATATTTGCGAGCAGCACCAAAACCATCTGTTTGCAACTTGGACTTGACAGCATCCATTGGATAAATAGTCAACCACATAGCATAACCGGCGCCAGCACCGTACAAACAAACCTCCCATGATGGTAATTCAGCACGCGAAGTAAGACCCTTCTTTTCCATCGAACGGCGTACCAACCATTCGTATGCGAAAAAGTAGGCACCGTAACCTTGGAATTCACGAGCCATGGTAATACCTTGACCCTTATAGATACCTTGGATACCGTGCGAACGATAGATTTGACGAATACAATCAATAGGTCCACTGTAACCAGTACCACTGGTTTGAACTTGAAGACGGGTACGAATATGTTCTACTGGACCAGAAACAATTGAATTGGCAATACCACCTGTTGCACCAGCCAAATACAATTGTCCATTAGTCAAAGGTTGACCTTTATTATCTTGAGTGAAGCGGCGTTTCATGTATTCAACTGCAACGAATTGGATTGAGACGCAGGCACCAATACCAACCAGTGGTGTTGTAGTTCCCTAATTTGGAAGGTAAGAGATTATATGTGAGATTTTTTTTTTTTTAATTTTTTTTTTTGTTCTCCTGTTTGAGCTTTTCACCGAGTCATTCCACCGTGTAAAAAATTATACATTGTGCATCATAAATAAATACAATTATGACTAGTAAAAATAATTTACCTTGTAAAAACCACGGAAGCCTTCCTTTTGATGAGTTTGACGAACACAGTCCATCATACCTTTATATACAGGGTTGGTAATTGATTGTGTTTGCAAGCGCTATAGTAATGATAATAAAAGTGATAACAGCGTAATGATTAGAATGTAGCGCCCGTTTTACTTTTTTTTTTCATTGTGTTACTCTTGATCCAAAAACCCCTTTCTTGTTCCCTAATGTTTTTCAAACATACCACTTTGACAGTATCGAAAGGCTATAAAACATAATAATAAAAGTCGTCAAAGCAAAATTGAATTAGACATTAATAAACCTGTTTGCTAAATAAGTGTACATTTCCATGCATTATTCTTATCCCTTATCCACCAAAAACGACCCATTCCAATTATTGATCCAGTTATTAATTTTTTTTTTTTTTACCTGACCAACAAGCACTTGCAAAATACCACCAACGGTACCTCCAGCACAATCTTTCAAAGACTGAACAACGCCACTAGAAACGATATTTATATAGTTATACATATGCGATAACAAAATAAAGTATTATTAAAAAAATTTTAAGTTTTTTCTTTATAGTGACAGGTTAAACTATTTCCTTTTTTCTTCGTTTCTTAACTCTTTGAATACTTTTTTTTTTACATACCTTGTTTCAGAGACAAGCTCTGGCATAACTGCGATTTCGGTGGCTGCCATTGTAAAATATAGAACACAAAGAAAAAAAAAAGTGAAAAGAAAAGGTATGTAAAAAAAAAAAGATTTCCATTTTAGATCATAATTTTTTTTTTTGAATCGGGAGTTGAAAAACTCCTGATTTTTACATTTGTGTGGAGTAAATAGCATCAGTAAAAAAGGTACCCGGTATCTGACAAATTATAGACGTATTTCAGGATATTATCGGTCACAGACTAGCTTGATCTTTGTAATTTCAATGATTATCCTATTAATTCCCATGATAGGAATTGTCATATATAATTTTATATTACGATACATTAATCCTCATATACAAAAAAAAACAAGATTCAGTTTAGTTCTTATATGATAAATAGTATTTTTTACATGTCGATCAGAATCATTCTCTTTTCACAATACGCATGAGTACTATCACTAGGGGTTATATTTATTCCGTTGCTTTAGGTAGAACTATATACTGTAAATTTACTGAAAAGATGGTGTAGCATTATCAATGATATACAGCAACTATTAGTATCTTTGGGCTTAATAATCACATATTACATGCTCCATAATAATAATCCATGTAAATCACCATCGTCCTTGTTGTCAACTTCACCTGGTAAATGAACATGATTTCTATAATTACTTTCAGTTCTTTGACTAACAGCATTAATTTCGATGGCCTAATAAAGAGCTAAAATTATGAGATTTTTAGTAAAAGGGAACGGGATTGGAATAACACGACTCTCCTGAGCGAACGATTAATATGTCTTTGGGAACAATTACTATGGACATCCCAAAAACATACCGTGTTAGGTAATTTCAACTCTTACGGACACCCCACTTTTAAATTTCTTTAAAGGCACACAACAATATGATATATCAATTACATTGTATCCAGCCATACATACAATATCTATACAGTTATTACTATTATTGTTATATAAGTTAAAAATGCTTATGGAACTTATATTAGTAGTTCAACTTTTTATGATAACAGTCAATAATTATTATCTTTTCTCACCATATCACCACGCAGCCCCCGCGAAGACAAGACAAACAAGAAATAATTTATACTTTTAATGTTACATATGAGCCATTAAATACGCGCTATTGATGTTGATAACGCTGTTACTATAATTTGTATGATTTTAGTATACTTATATGATAACTTTTTATTTGTTGGGTGTCCGTAGCAATTCCATATGTCTTTGTCGTCAAGTAATTTATTGGTTACAGTCCGTCACTATTAGTATAAGTAACAAATGTATACAACACTTTTCTTTTTTACGTACGTAGCCGTACTTCAGTTTTTTTTTAAAAAAAAAGCTTAATAAATAACTTTTATTTGATACGTATTAAAATAGCAAAGAGAGAGTATTATTTCAATTGGACGAAGGCAATGGATATGGAAAAGGTATTTCAAAACTGACTAAATACAACACCAAGAACACTTTGTTTCCAGACATAAAGAAGGCGATATTAGCAAGAGTTTCGTCACGACTCCTTTTTTTCTTTTTTTTTTTTTTTTTTTTTTTTTTTTTTTTGCAACATGAACAGACAAATACATGTAAGAGAGTAAAAGCGAGCCACTTTTTATATATAACCAATTGAGGAAAAGGCAGTTTCCCTGTAGTGAGTGTATAATGACGATATTAAAATAGTTACGGAAATGTATTGATGTACTACTAGCGGCGTTTGTTGATCAGACATACAAATAATAGATGCACTTTTTCATTTAGATATAGAGCTGACCTTTCTTAAATCTCGTCTTTATTACATGTTTAAAAATCGATTTTCAAGAGAACATATTATTATTAGTGTGTAATAGGAAGTAGCATATTTTATAAAACTATAAATTATTTTTTGTCAAATTAGCAAAGAGTGTAACAAAAGGTAGTTTTTTGTTGTTTGATGATTATTTTTATTGACAGAGTAGCTTTCAAAGATGTAAAATGTTTATAACAATACCAACTAATATTCATATTAAAATAGTCCATCACTTTATTGCGACTATGATAAAAACATACTTTGGATATTTGTTCCTCATAGAATATTATTTTATACCTGTTCTGAGCTTCATATTATGTTAAAGGATGGCAAGATGTCGCAATCAAATTTGAAAGAGTGTCTTTTCTTGTTGAGCGCCGTTTCTCTTATCAGCTATACATAGTAAAGATTGAAGTGGTGTATAGTAAATCTATTTTCAGTCGGCTAAATTCTTGTACTGGAAAAAGTGGAAAGTCGTCCGCTATATCGATAGGAACACTGGCCAAGGTACGTACCATAACGTTAGTAATCATGATCAATTTTCGATAGTAATGATGTATTATCTTTTATTATCGTTAAATGCTCAATAAACTTATTATTTTCTTGAACATATTGATTGTTATAAAAAAAACTGTACTATCAAAGTGAAATGTCATAAGTGTCACCTCCTCCATGAACATAGTGAAAAGAATTTAATATACATAGGTAATGGGTACATTATTTTATATTGTAGAGTGCCTTTTCGGTACGTAACTGACATCTCTCCTACATCTAAGCTATACTTTTAGTTATGCTCTTTTTTCATTTGTTAAGGTTACGTAAAAGTCGTTTTTCTGTATATTCTAACGAGGGGCGGGGGATTCTTAATTTTTATTAGAAATAAGCACTTGAAAAATATTAAAGCTGCTAGAAATTTCATTTATTGAGATATTGACTAGAAGACCGTGAATGATCTTTTTATACTAGACCCAGTCTACTGTAAATGTAGATCATTACTTTTTTTTCTCCGGTTTACGTATAAACATTTACTTTTAAAAAGGAACGATCCATTGATAATAAAATATGTTTTTTTATGCCCTATCCGTGTAGTAATAATATTGAAAATCGGCCTGCATTTTTTTCCCTTAATAAAATAGAATACCTGATGCAAAGATGTTGGTATGTTGTTTTCTATATATCACAAATCTCTCTCATTATATTAAGAAATACTTAAAAACATTCTTTCAATAATACAGTATATTACTGTGTGTGTGTGTGTGTGTGGTTCATAAGGGTAGTAATTTTAACTAAAAAAAAAGCGTAATTCTCTTCACAATGCAACTAATCACTATCACTTATGATGTTTACATCATTTTTTTTTTGTTCTGCGATGAGGTCTCAGCACATTTCTCCAAAAAAGATAAGGTATGGATTTACTTAATAAATATAAAAAGGCTCAGTTCCCCATTATTTCTTTCATTTGATTCATATCAATCAAAAGCAACTTAATCAAATTTCACACTTATTGTTATCATCATGGCTCGTTTTTCTGTTGCAATCACCCTTTTATTGACCTTCTGTGGCGTATTGGCTTACGGATTTCCCACTGAAATGCAACCAGAGGCTGTTGCTGCCGCTGATAATGGTGGTGTGCAAGATGTTGAAAGAGCCCTTGAAGAAGGTGTTAAAGAAATTCCCAATTTTAACAAGTTGACTGAAGAACAAAAAGAAACTTTCATCAAAGCCCTCAAGGCACAGGTCATGCCAATGATCAATTAAGTCATAAAAAATACAAGACCGATCATCAATAAATCCATAGAACTTCTTCCTTGTTAATTTAAATATTAGTTTTGTACTTTTCTATATAACATATATTGTACGTATTACGTCAAGAAATTTATACTCTAGTAAATCAATAAAAAAAAGTGCGTTATATTATCATTATTACTGCAATAATTATATTTTGACTTTATTAAAAGAAAACTCTTCAAAGAGTCCCTACACATGTAAAAAGAATTGCTATAGTTATGTAAATCACAGATAGAATAGACTTTAATCCTTCTAGAAACAGGCGATAGTTATTTAGTTTTCATAGCTTCTTTGTGCCTGGAAAAGAAAAAGTTCCCGAATTTGGTTTACAAAGTCAGGCGCAGTTTCATCAAATAACATTCTCTTTCTTTTTCTTTTGTCCCCCCCTTTCCAACTCAAAATATATATCATGGACAGCTCAGGGCCTTCAGGTAATCTTAAAATGAAGAATATATTTTATTTCTGGTTTGTTTAAATGCAATAAATTAACCGTGTCAAGGCTTTCGCAATGCTCCGGTGACAAAATTCTTGGTCCAGATAATTGGTGGTTGCTCACTAGCAGTTACGTTGTTACAAAGTCGTTCGAGTCCAATAGTACTACGTAATCCTGTAAGTTTTATTTCAGAATTCTCATTTAATAAACAATATGAAAAACAAATTCGCTAAGAAATATTTTATAACAAATTAAATAGTTATGGCGAACATTAAGTCCTATATTAGCATTTCCAGCCGTTGGTCCAGGGGTAGTTGGTACTTTTCTAATCTATCGAATGCGAGTGCTAGAACGTCTTTATGGTAGTCCCAAATATGCGGTATGTTAATTATAGATACTCATATTAATATAATTTAAGGTTCTGTTACTAAGATACCCTATTATATTATAAAAATAAGTCATTTCTCTTTTTCTCCATGGCAACATCACTTTTATTTCAAGTTGGATTTAAAGGGTACAATGGTCCTTATGCATTATTATGTGCTATGCTTTACCATTATCATCAGCTTGTACCTATTACCTCACAGTTTCCCGTAGCAGCAGGTGTTGTTTTGAATGATAAGATGTATGTTTATATGGCAGCTCTTCAATTACTTCTTTCGCCTACATCTGTTGCTCCTAGTCTATGTGGTTTTGTTGCTGGTATGATGTACCATCTGGACTTGGGTGGTATCCAACGTTACCGGTTTCCTCAGTGGATTTTCCCTCGTAGAAAACCTCCAACATCAACACCTAGTGTTCCTGATGGTCCATCATCTTCGAGACTTCGACGTCAGCAACCCCGACATGTATCAACATCACCACCACCACAACAACAGCGTCAACAGGTTTGTAATCTTTAATATTATTATTTTGGAATTGATGAGGCAGGAAAGAAAGTACAAAAGAAGAATTAACAACTTTTTTTCTGGGGTAATGTGTGAAAAAAACACCGATTTTTTTTTAATTAGTCTGTCGTGTCTGAAGAAAATGTAAATGCAGTTGCTAATATGTTTCCTGATCATTCACGCGATGCAGTGACAAGTGCATTAGTAACTGCACGAAATGACATGAACCGAGCTGCCGAAATCTTATTGACTAGTGCCCCTCAACAATCATAATCTCAATTGTTTTTTTAACAAGTAAACATACATTACAGCCCCCCCCCCCTTTTTTTATTACATTAGTGGTTTAATCCGCCATCGATTAAATAAAACTCCATATCCAAATATTATATATATATATAAATTGGTATAATTTTTATATACGATAAAAAGGTAAATATATGGAAAAAAAAGAAATGATGTTTATAAAATAAAAATGATGGGGTCTGTGAGTGAGTAAGTCTGTGGTGATAATTGATGGGTGTAGTATAATAATAATAATAATAGTAGTAGTATGCTTTGTAATTATTCATGAGCGAGTATGTTGCTATTATTACCAAATTTAATAAAATAAAAATATGTGGTTAAAAATGATAATAATAATAATAATAGCTGGCTGATAATTCAACCATTTCCCACCCTCCAAAACACACATAAACATATATATAAAATATTACCTTGGTCTTTGTTGTCGACGGTTAGATGCAGAGTTGGATAAAGTCATACCAGCAGTTCGTCCAGTGAGACCATCCATTTCTTGATGACCTAACAAATTTTGAGTTTCTTTAGGAGCAGCACGTCGACTAGAAGGTGAAGACTCTTGATGACCAAAAGAGAAAGTAGAATCTAATCTCTTTGGATTATGAGCAACAAGAGGTTTAGAAGCAGGTGGTTCATATGCAAAAATATTTCGAGCAGGCTCATGCAAATTACGACGAACAGAATGGCTCACTTGATCTTCAGGTCGGATAGGACCAAAAATACGTCCAGGGGCTTAAAAAAAAGTTTGTAAAATGTAACAGAAATAAATGAGGTTAATTATTATTATTATAATTATTTACACATGAAAAAAAAAAGGGAGAATACATGTATATGTATATAATACAAGTAAGGAGAGACAAAAAAAAACAGTAAATAAATAAATAAATTATAGTTCCATAGAATTATATTATTACTTACCATCAATAGCAAGTCCCTTTTTAGGTTGCGGACTAGTAGGTGGCGAAGAAGCATTTAATGATTCATCAGGAGCGAATGGATTAAGTTGAACAGAAGAAGGAGTTCTCAATGCATCAACTTGCTCACCACCACGCACCGGCCATTTTTGACGATCTGTGATTACTCGTAGTTGCTTTAATACCGATGCTTGGTCCCAATATACTCGCAGTACCGAGATCAACTCTCCTTCAAATGTAGCGGAAATCACCTAAATAAAGATTCGACCATAATTTATTATCGTTATCATGAACTTTAAATTAGTACAACAAACATTTATTATCAAATGAATGAAATGAAGATAGATTGGTTGAATATATAAACTTACCACTGCTACTTTAACGGTAGTGTTTGCCTATGTTACACAATGTAATTAAGCCACGTGTCACAACATTATAATGAGAGAGTATTTCTTTTTTCTGTCTTGATTATTATCAGTTTATATAGCTTACCAGTACACCTTCATCAATAGTTGGAACGAGCCAAGTACAAGAACCAGCATCATTAAAAGTAATTTGCCAATCCACTTCTTCAAACAATTTATTGCCTTGTTTCACGGAACTATGGACTTGTTCGCGCACGGTTGTTGATTTGAAATCAGGTTGCAAATAAAATCGACGAATTTGAGCATTACCTCTTGCTCCAGCACCAGAAGGAACATAAATCACTGTGGCATTATCAGTGTACAAAGTTGCAGTTGCAGGTTTTGTCTTGAACGTTTCCCAAGTTTGTTCCATTATTTAATAATTATTATTGAAACGATAGTTTTTTTTTTCTTGTGATTTATTTTGTGAAAAAAAAAAAAGTAAAAATATAAAAGTAAAAAGGAAAGAAAAATAAAACAATAGGAAAAAGAGAAGAGAGGAAAAAAAAAAAAGAGAAACGTGTCAGGTTCAAATGATTTTTTTTTTTTTGTGTCTTTCGTCCAACCATCCATTATCACCTCCCTTCTGTCTTTCTCTCCACTCCTCTTTAAAAAAAAAGGAAAGCCTAATTTGTTTTCGTAACGAATACAAAAGAGGAAATTCATAAGAATTTGCTATCCTAGCCCCTCTTTTCATCCAGAAGCTACTAGTAGTAAAAAAAAAAACGACTATTTATATATAATATGTGAAAAAATGTTTGCTTTGATTGGTAGTAAATTATAACGGTATATAGTATTTTTTTTCGGCAATTATGTGATCCAGAAATTTATTTTATTCTTTATGATCTCCAAGGTAAGACCTTTTTTGCCATAGATGATGCAGATCGTGTTGTTGAAGAAGGAGATGGGGCCTGATCTTGATGGTAATGATGATGATGATGATAATGAACTTGAGTAATATCCTCAGTAGAAGAAGTAGATTTGGGTCGCACGGTAATATTATGAAGTGATACACCACTATGGTTGCCACTTAAAGTAGAAGCTAAATCACGTCGACCTGTACTTCGTCGTAAACTTGGTTGTTGTTGATGATGATGAAGTTGTGATGGAACAGAAGCATGTTGGCTAGGCATAGTCATATTGTTGGACAATGAACGAACATGACTATGTGATACAGCAGCTGAATCCAAAGGTAATGAAATTTTTCGCGTTCTAGCCACAGGTAGACGGCTCGGAACGACATTATTGGTGGCAACCGGGGTATTATTATTATTAATATGAGCGGGTGTTGGAGATGATCGACGGGGTGGCAATGAAGATGGTTGGGATGAACAAGGAGGCGGCGAAGGCGGAGTGCTGCTGCTTTGATGCGGTTTTGGTTGTGTAACCATAATCGGTGCCGGTGCGTGTGATTGTGATTGTTCCTCTGGTTTTGGTTCTGCTTCTGGTTCTAGTGCTGTTGGATTTTGTTCTTGTGAAACGCTAGTATCAACTACTGGCGGCTCTGATATAGAATAATCCGAAGAAGGGCGAGAGACAGATGTTTGAGATAATGATAAATCAGGAGCTGGAGTTTGTGATGATGCAGCTAATGATGATGACGGAAAAGCTTCGTTATTATTTTCACTGTGATTACTATTACTACTACTGCCAATGTTGTAACCGATACGACGATAAGAAGCAGAAGATTGATCATCATCCACCTGACCGTCAACAAAAACTGTAGACTCGTCATCCAACGAAACCATTTCATTTTCAACACCGAGCACACGGCTCACATTATCCAGTACAAACAAACCACATAACATGGACCATCGTAATACTTGTTGACCTGATGATACTGTTAATTTGACAAAATTTGTTGTAGGTTGACGTTTCGATGGAATTGTACTGATAGCTTGAATCAAACTGACTTGACATTGAAGTAACATAAGAGTGGTAATTGATGGATGTCTTATGGCTACAGCTCGTTCTTCTTGTTGTACGAATAGTGAATGGACGCGTTTCATCTCTTCAACATCATGTTGTGTTATTGTTGTGGCTGTTGTTGTTGTTGTTATCGGCTGGTGCTTATGAAGCATGTCATTACGCGCTTGATCGTATAACACTAATCCCCCTTCATTTGTAGGTATCGTTCGTCGACGATGTGGATTTTTAATCATGATTTTTTTAAAAAAAAATAAAGTGAGAAAAGAAAGAAAGTTTGAAAGAGGAAGAGAAAGTTGAACTACGAAGTAAAAAAATCTGTATGAATTATATATAATTGGGATTAATCACGAGGCCTTTTTTTCGGGGGGGTAAGGATATATTATAACAGTGTACTCTTTGACCATTTTATATAATGAATTCTTTTTCATATAATAAAAAAGGCTTTTTTGGCGTGGGGATGCACGATAGCAAAAAGAAAGGGGGGGGGAGTCTACATTGGTGCTAGCAAAAAAGAAAGCTCTTTGTTATTTAAAAGCTTGGTGTAACTTAAATTTGGTCGGGTTCATTCTTCCGTCATATCACACTGTGTAATAGTAATAAAATAATCTGCATCCTTCCCCATCTACTTTTTACTTAAACAAGGGCAGTTTCTATCCCCTGCCATAATAATTTATTTCAGCCTTTTGTACACCTGTTCACATATAAATTGGTCATAGCGTAAAGGAGTTTGCATATTTTTTAAGTGATACCAAAGCTTGTAGTACAACCATAAATCACAGCAGGGAAGAGAAGAGGAGTTAGCTGAATAAAAAAAATATCCATGTAATTAGCTCTATTTCTGTTTGTATAATAGTATAATTTACAGTTCAAATAGTATTTGCGCCATCAAATAGTGCTCATTACTTATACAGTATAATAATATAAAAGCGTATCAACTATTTTTGGGTGATAGCTGCTGACTAGTTTATTGTCAAAACAATTTTGACACACATTATAACGCAAAAATAAAATAAAAAATAAACAAACCATTCGACTTTTTATTATTATGCTTTCAACATTCCCATATTCACACAGAGGAAAAGAAGAAAAGAAGAGTTACTTTCGTGGTGATATCAGATGTTCGAGTATTATAAGAGAGTTCCCCGATCTCATATTAACTTTTTTTTTGTTTGTGTATATTTTTGGCGGTGTCGACGATGCATCGCATTTTCTAAATGGTAAGAATAATATTTGCGATAATCACTCGCTTCTGGATCTGTTCCCTCCGAAATAAACCCAATCACGTACGTAGCTGAAGAAAAAAAGAGTGTACGTACTGTTGTTTACTGGACATAACCTGTATAACCTATCGTATGCATGTATCTTTACCTGGCTGCAAGAGATACTTATTTATTTTTAAACGTTCATTCTCATACAAATCTCGACGCATTTTATATAATTCTTTTTTTTTTAAAAAAAAAGGTTGTACGTACGTAGATTTA
Source organism: Circinella umbellata (assembly GCA_025093555.1). Lineage (NCBI taxonomy): Eukaryota > Fungi > Mucoromycota > Mucoromycetes > Mucorales > Lichtheimiaceae > Circinella > Circinella umbellata. Next base: position 261,762 of record JAIWNF010000031.1, on the reverse strand, counting down.
CAAACAAAAAGTCAACTATTGGGGTATATAATGAATGGAATACATAGAATGGTGATCTGTTTGTATCGGAGAAGACGCTTTACAAGGAATAAAGGATGGTATGAGCGTTTTTTTTTTGTACAATGTGAATTTTTTTTCTCTTGTGAACAATAATGCTGCAATAAAATTGTAATTTTGTTTTATTTGCTTTTACCCCCACCCATGTCAGTGTTTTTTCTTTTTTTTGAAAAAGGTGTCGTGTCAACCAATTTACTTACTGGGACTTTGAAAAGAATGAATCAAGAAGCTACTTTGATGCACGTATGGTCTCTTATTATAACAGAACACGTTTGTGTGTTAAGTTTATCAATAGTATCTATCTACTACCACATGGTTAACAACAAGAACGTCGCTCGATCAGTCGTTTTTACTTTTTCAATTCCTGTACTTTGCCCGCGTATTATTTATAATTCAGCTGTGCGTCATATCATGGTGCATCAAAGGGTAAACATATGATCTTGAATGGGTGTTATAATATTCCCACAAAGATAAAGGAGAAACAAAATAATGTCAAATTGCAAATCTGATAATAGTTAATGACGTTATATCTTATTGTTTAAGGGATTGCTACGTGCAGTGAAAGCAGTTATAGAATAACAATCAAGTGATGTTCCGTCATTTAACTGCACATCTACGTAGCAACATTTGTTTTTTTGTATCTGTGATAATACGTACTTTTTTATCTATCATAATATAATTGAAAAATGGGTTTGTTCAGTTAGTTATTGAATCGTGTGATGGACATTGTTTACGCTATGCGTGGTTATTATTATGATATATGTATGTGCGATTCGATGTGATGATAATATTGAGGTTCTGACTAATTTCTCTTATAAAAGAAACATAAAAACAGTATATTATGTATATGTGGAATCATTAAGTAAAGCGATCCTTTCTTCATTTTTTTAATTGATTATTAAATAGAGAAGGCAGCCGGTGATGAATAAGTTATGACGATCTTTGATGAAGAGTGGATAGTTTGGCAATGCGTGTAGTAGCATCTGAGCTGAAGAAGTAATCGATTATTAGATGATATAATCATTATACAAAATGCTACTTTGAACCTAGGAAGGGAACGGTTATCTATACACTATTATTATAGTAAGCCGTCATTCTACTACCTTACAGCGTAATATCTACTTGTGAAAGAAGAATCCCTTATAGTTTTTTTTTGCTGGTTTATACGCACTTTGAATTTACATTCTATTAAGAAAAGTAACCAAAACAATAACTATTTACTCGCTCGCTAACATATATAAGATCATGATTGTCAGTAAAATTAGACATGCAGCACTTTTTAATTATGGTCTAATAAATGCCAAATTCCGCTGGGTTGTTCACAGAGATAACATAAAAACACCTTTAAATTTATTTTCAGCTCAGGAAAATGTGACTGATATTTTGAATTAGCCAATCAATGTAAAAGTTTTTTTAGAACTGTCCAAATCCACGGGTGACGTTGCTGTACCCTGGCAAGGAAAGGAGGGGGGTGAGAGGGAAATTTTTTAAGCTTATTGCCAGGCCATCACTTCCAAATCCTTTCAACCCCTTTCCGCATATAATAAAAAAAAATGAACGCCATGAGCACCGTTTTCCGCCGTGCCTACAGCACCAAGACTCTTATCCCTCCTAACGTTGCTGCTGCCACCAAGGTCTCTGGCTCCGGTAAGGATGCCCAAATTGGTCAACTTGTCAACTTCTACAAGGTTTGTTTTAATTATATCAATTGAATTACTTTTCATTATTTATTATTTACTATTATTTATTTTTTTTTGGTCATCGAGATTTTTTTTTTTTTTTTTTTTCAATTAATTAATCAATACGTACGTTCGATCAAATATTTATATATAAAACGCGTTTAATATAATTAGCAATTGCCCAAGGGTACCGTCGAAGCTCCCAAGCCCTCTGGTCTTTTCGGTCGTTACAAGGCCAAGTACATTGATGGCGACAATGCTTCCGTTGCCCCCTTGCTCCACCTCATCTTTGGTGTCTTCGCCATTGGTTACACCATTGACTACCACTTCCACTTGAAGCACCACAAGAACGTCGAACATCATTAGAGCAGACATATTAGTAAAAAAAAATTCATACAAAATAACCAGCTGTTATAATATTATTAAAAAAAAAAGCAACTCTCGGCTATATGGTAGCTTTGCGCTTGTTTTTGTATATAATATCTCACTCTATTTAATTTTCGAACTCGGATTTTTTGAACGGTTTTATTTGAATTATTGGCTTTTGGAAAGTATACTTTTTGAAAAAAAGAAAAGCTAGGAGCGAAAAAAAATTTGTTTATATAAGATGATTGGAAATTTCATGGTAATGACCAAGGATAACTATATTCATGATATAAAGAAAGAGTAGTTAAGATAGAGTGGAATATAGATGGCAAAAAGCATTGGAAAGATATGTTGAATATGACTAGAGGGGTGTTTTTTTTTTTCAAAGGAATAGCTTTAACGCGAAGAGATATTATCAAACAACAAATGCTTATGTTCAATAATCAATAGTAAAACTATAGAGTATTGTCGAATCTAGGTCTGAACATCATGAGTGAGCTGAATGGTCGAAAAGATAACCAACATAATATATTTTATTACCATAAATCATTAAGTAGAAGATTGAGCCAAAAGAACGAGGAACGATTTTACCAAGTAGTAATAGATCAGTTGTAAAGATACTTGGAATTCATTCTTGAATTTCTTCAAAAGAAGTGATATTATATATTTGCATGATTATCATTCAACAATAATTCATGTAATGTAATGATATTCTTTTTTTTTTGGACTTTTGTATCATATTTTAACTACTGTGTACATCTTTCTTGTTATATTTTTGCTATTAGGATATAAATGCTATATAAGTCATCGGCACATCTATCATCATTTTTATGTATAAATATTGGTTTCTCGGATCTAAAAGTATCTTTGCCTGTATATTATACATCAATACCGTTTTGATAACCTACTATATATTTGCTCCACTATATACCTATATTCCTGCTTGAAAATCAATTATTAACTGATAGAATCACAATGGAAACTTATTATTGCCATGAATAATTACAGTGATTGTCATGGTAACCTGAAGAAAGATAGAAAACATGAGATCAAATATAACTCATCAAATTAAGAAGTATGTACAAAAAAAAAAACGGGTGAACTTGATTTAAACAAAGCATTGACTTCTGGGGGAACACAAGAAACTCCACACCCAAAAATTTCTAAAGAAACGCGATTTTTTTTTTCTTTTGTCAACGGAACGAAATTAACTAAAAAAAAAATGAGTTACCACCAACGATCGCGTCAAGATGGTAATGCAGTGTATATATATACATGTATAAAGTACACAGGCAAATTGACTAAATACAATATATTCATATGAATATAAATATAAATATTAGGAGGAGGAGGTGGAGGTCATCCCTATCGAAGATCGGGCGGTCATAACGATCGACGATATAACAGAGGTAATAAAGAACAAAATGCTAATTTCTATTTTTTTTTTCAACAAGTTGTTTCATTGATGAGCAGGAAAAACTAATTATATGTTTTTTATTCTGTTATAGAGGATCGGAGGGGAGGTGGATATAGAAGACATCAACGTCAACCTTCTCCTTCCAGAGAAGACGATGCCGAAGATATTGAAGTGCGTTTACGTGGATTGATTATCAAAATTGGTGACAAGGTAAAATGAAATAAAAATGAGAATCGATCATTTAATTAGAAGAAATTATATGTTTATATGCGCATCTCAATCGTCTATAATAATAAATGTTTATTGTTCTTTATATAAATTATTGGGTTTTTAGATCTCACCTGAACTTCAGATCAATCTTAATAAAATGAAGAATATTTTGGAGAATGATTATGCGAAATATCCTGACACTGTCAAAGACACTTTAAAAGCATGGTAAATTGAAAAAGAAAAAAAAAAGATACGCTTTTTTGAGCTTGTTATCTTTATTGCTAAATAAATCTTTATGTCGATTACATAATATATCTTTTTTTTTTAATATAGTGTCACCGAATTACCAGCCAAAGCACCTGTTTATGGCACATTATTCGGTTTATTGAACGTATCGAGTCATGAATTAGTTGGAAAACTTATGTATGAAGTAAATGATTTGCTCAAGCAAGCTGTAGCTGAAGCAAACTGGTTTAAACTTAAACAATTACTTCGATTCTATGGTGAATTAGTTAATGCCAATGTGATTCTTCCTACATCCTATTGTAATATGGTATCCACCTTTTTATCTGCCTTGGATGAATCCGATCGACAAAGAGTGAGTATTTTTTTCTACATGTTGATTTATTCTTGTGCAGTTGTATATATATATATATATATATATATATATTAAAAGACAGGTAGCTAATACATTGTTTAAATATTATAATAGGGTCATCTTGATTCTATTGTTTATGTGATTCTTTCTACGTTATTTTGGGTAAGAAGAAAAAATTGTTGTGATGATTACCTTTATACAAAGTTTATTAATTGGTCATAAATTATTATAACAAAACGAAAATATACACATATAGAGCGGTAAAGAACTTAGTGAAAGAAGTGCATCCGATTTGGATGATATTTTACATCGAATTCGTACATACATGGATCGACGTGGTCAAGTCCCTACTCGAGATGTTTTACGACGTTACCGAAGTGGGAGTCATGATGATCTTCAACATGATGTTAGTATTAGTTATTTTTTTTTTCGAGTTGAACTCGATTAAGTCTCATTCAAACTGATTTTTGTATTTATCTCCTCAATTTATTAGGAACTTATGGTGTTATGGAATCATGTACAAGATATTACTAATAAAAGTTGGGATACTCCTCTTTTACCTAAGCCTTATCAATGGTTTGACAAGGAATTCACTGCAGCTTTACAGGTATATATACATCCTATTTCATCATACATATTCAATATCGATTTTTTAGAACCCATCATGATATTCATGCAAATATTTTTTTTAATCCATGTAGCATGATATTCCCAGTGTTGAAACACCAAAACATACAGATTCTGCTAAATATGTAAAGGCACCTCGTCCACTCAGAATCAACGTGGATGATACTGGCAAAGTATGGCATCATGTTTATATATATAATTCTATACCCATCATTTTCCTCTCTCTTTTAACTCATTAACACCATTTTATTCTTAGTCACTTCCTACTGGTCCAGATTATGATAGTTTTGAATATTTTATTTTGCAAGATATTATTTCAGATACTATTCACACATTTGAATCAAATCGTAAAGAATGTAGCAAGTACTTGTTGGCTATTGGAAACAATTTTGATACTGATAAATTCCGTTTAAATAATCAACAAGACCAAGACCAAGGCCAAGGTGAAAGCATGGATGAGGATCAAGTTGGATGGAGTTTAGGAGATCTTCTTATCGAGGTAATTTTTTTTTCAAAAAGCACTAGTGGCATAAAAAAAACCAAAAGTTACATGCAAAATGTTTGTCTAGAAAGTTAAAAAAAAGTGGATAAACGAATGGACATCTTATCATTGTTATTATTACTACTCTTAATTCCATTAGAATGTATTCTCTCAAATGCTTGATCTTCCAACAGCTCCTTATCGTCAAGTCTTTTATACATGTGTTCTTGCTGAACTTTGTCGTGCTGATAGTGCATCATTTCCAAAGGCATTGGGTAGAACAGTGAAGGTTATTTTCGATAGTATTGAAGATATGGATGCTGCATGTATTTATCGTTTTGCTTGTTGGTTTGCTCATCATTTGAGTAACTTTGGCTTTCAATGGGATTGGACTGCATGGTAAGGAAACAAAAAAAAGGAGGAGGGGGGCTGTTAAAGTTTGTATGGGATATATAATTGACACTATATATATATTAACATAACTGATAATTATAAACATAAATTAGGCGAGATGCGTTACCTCTTGATCCTGCACATCCTAAAGTTTGTTTCATTCGAGAAACACTCGAAAAGGATATTCGACTTAGTTACTATGAGCGTATCAAGAGTACTGTTCCCGAACCATTCCATGCGCTTATACCATCACAACCACCAGGACCCGACTTTGAATATGAAAATGGGGATCATCCATTACATGATTCTGCAAAGGAAGTGATCAATGGCATGAAAACTAAAAAGTCATCAGATGACATTCAAGCTATTTTACAACGATTCAAAGAAGAACAAGCTGCACAAGGTGCTGATGAACAAGAACAAACAAAACTTACACATGAACTCTTTGTACAAGCCATGTTACTTGTTGGTAGCAAGAGTTTCTCTCATGTTTTAAATGTCGTCGAACGCTACTTGGAAGTGCTTCGATTTGTTAATACTACACCTGAAGCACGAGTACACACAGTTACCGTTGTTGCATCATTTTGGAAGCAAAATTCACAGGTATATATATATATATATATATATATATATATATAAAGAAAATAAGGAAGATAGTGTGTTTAACACTTTTTGTTGTTAATGGGCAAAAGAAAAAAGATTTGGTATAACTAACAAAAATATTGATGGAAAATTAGTTCTTGGGTATTTTACTTGATAAACTTCTCAATTACAGAGTAATTGATCCAACTTCAGTAATTACTTGGGCATTTGAACAACAACAACTTGAGCATGCTGAACGGTAAGTGAGATAATCATTCATTTTTTTCAAACCTTTCTAAAATCTTTGTTAGTCTAAATGATTTTTGTTTTGTTTGATTAACAACTAGGTCATTTGTCTGGGAGATTCTTCAAAATACATTAAACAAGGTGGTTACACGTGTATCACAAGTGAAGGCTAAACTTGAAGGTTGTCAACAAATGCATCAAGAAAATGAAGCTAAACGTGCAAACGAGGATTTGACAGAAAGTAATGTATCATTTGCTACTTGGATATGTTCTTATCATATATATTGTGAATACTAAGTAATATCTTTGTTTATATATAATTAGTGGCTCAAGCTGAAGCACAACAAGAGCAAGATACATTACGTTTAATGGAAAATTCATTGTCCACTGTAACTCGTGAACAAAAAGAAGTCTTTATTGTCGCATATCAAAAGTTTGTTCAAGTTTTGCAAGAAAAGCTTACTTCTTCCTCGACAGGAACAGATGTAGAATTAACATGGACATATCGATGGATTTTTGGATGGTATCGAGAAATGATGAGATTGGTATGTATTAATTTAAATGAACACATTAATATAACAAATGAACAAAAAAAAACTAATTACTTTATATTGTATTCGATAGTATTACAAGGAATGTAGTGGTTTTATGACTACCATGGAAACCGTTATTTTCACTAATGATATAGATGATCGTATTACCGCTGTCTTTGCAGATGTTAAAGGTCTTCATCAAGATGAAACAGCATTAGTCGTATAAAAAAAATGAACACATATTTTCACACATACGTACAAAAAGAAAAATAAATAAATTATCATATGTTTTTTTTTATTATTATCATTATTATCATTATTGTTGTTGTTTGCATTTTGTCCTTTCTTCCTTTTATCCCAAAAAAAAATAGATGTCAATTAATCTTTTTCCAAGTTGATCGAATTGCCGAACTTTGCATAGAGTACTTTTTTAAGTTCTGACATTTTATCTTGTACTGAATTCATATCACTTTGCAATGATTCCATTTGAAGATTAAGTTTATCCGTATCCTTTTCTACACGTTCCAAAGCTTCTGATACTGGAATATGTACAAACGCGTCGCCAATTTTATGTCTAATAGGTTCGTCTTCATCAGCAAGTTCTAATTCCATTGACACATCGTCTAAGTATTCTTTTTCTTGCTATAAAACATTCAAAACAATAACAATAAACGTCTTTCTTAATGAGTAAAAGAGAATATAATATATATATAAGAAGACGCTTTTTTTTTACCTTGAGCTTTTCATATTCTTCATCGAGATTATCAATCTTTGCATTTAGTTTACTGAATTCGTTGATATTTTGTTGATCCGTCCAAGATACTTCAACTTCGGAATCATCCTCAGATTTTTGATTAAGCTATAGATGTGTGAATATGATGATGAAGCTAATGGATCGAGATATAAAAAAAAAGAGATTGACGTTTACCATGCGAAGTGTGGACATGTTGGTTTAATTTTTTTTTTTGGTAACAAAAGTAAGCTGTCAGGGCACGTTTTTGGTGTGTCGCGTTGCTTAAACTAAAAAAAAAAAAAAGGTACTCTGCGGAGTATGTGGATACTTCAGAAGGAAATGAGATTTTTAGCGCACATACTTATTTACAGTATATTGTATCATGGCTATTGAAGATAGTTCTTTACTATTATGTATATTGCATGTTCATGTATGGGTGTCTCTCCAGCATCCCTCATATAAACAAAAAAAAAACAGAAACCACTGTTCGAATTCCAATGTCGATCCAGTGACCTGCTGTGGTTGTTGGGCCATATATACTAGATGATATATTATGAAACCACACCACATCCGTAATGATGGTGTCAATCTTTTGGAAAATAAAAAGAGAAAAAAGTTTTGCTGTTGTACGTAAGCCACTTTATTCTATATGATAATCAATATGTTCACGATCCATAAAATGATATCATGTTTGTTGGATATTCTATTTGTTTTCTGAACAATAAATAATAGCGAATATATTATATAAAATGATTATAATAATGAAAGATGCAATAGGATAATTTATGAAATCAAGTGTAGATAACAATTAAAAGTCATCTTCTAATACATGTTTAAAAGATATGAGTAAAAAACGACGAAAATAATATTATGATACATGAGCTAAAAGCAATAATATCTTGTTTATTCTCGTTACTACGTATAATTGATTTTTTTTTTCATTGTTTTTCATCAAAGATTCCGACCCCATATGGAATTAGGGTGCTATTCAAGTTGATTTGTTAATTATAATACCATTTTCTGTGTTTATATGAATTATTTTATTATTTATAAAATCAGTAAACTACTTTAATCACTATGGGGAGTGAAGTGAACCAAGTGAACATAGAGTGAACCAAGTGAACTTGTGATTTGAAAGTCAGTAGGTTATTCCTCTTTTTGGAAAGCAGTGTAACATATAATATATATAAAGATTATTGTAACTATTTTATTATTAAAAATTCATATAGTTTATATTATTATATATTATTGTTGGAATGGGGACGGTTACAAGCTGCTTGGGGAGTAACTGGAAAGCTACACGTTTCCTCAGTCGTCGAGAAGACGAAGAAGCCGGAGAGAAAGATGAGGAAATAGCCGGAGGAGGTTGTTCGTCGTGTACGTCTGGACTTGTTTATATGCTATCGTTGTTGTTGAATTGTAAAAGATCATGGTGATAGCAAAAGGACAGATGGAGGAGTCGGTGGCAGCGGTAGCCTATAAAAAAAGTTTATAATTAGAAAATTACCAAATATATTGTTAAGTTTTTGTTATTATTACTTATTAGACATTTGATCTTGGGTATTGAATAAAAAAACCACTTTTAATACATCTAGTTTAACTTACATTGATATATATGATTCTTGATTTCGTAATCTTGAAGTAGGTACGTAAGTTCCTCATAGGCTGAATAAGCTCATATAACTTCTACTCATATCTGTTTGCACCAAACGTTATATAAAATATTGTTAGATATTGTTACTTACCTTGCTGATTGAGCGCCAACAGAAAACTTGCAAAGTCATTTGTATTATTTGTCCTACAGAAATTAAATGTATAATATTATAGTTTTAATTTTATTAATGTATAGACGTACCATATATAGACGCCAGACATAACCATCCGCTCCAAGAAAACTTGATACATTGGTGAGACTAGTGCTTATTATTACAAACACTAGTGGTGTAAGCGGCATATATTTTGTTGAGCTCGTTTCATTTTTACACGAGTTTGAAGATGTGTCTCCTGTTAAATTTGCGCTATAAATTATGATACGTATGTGAGTATTTATACATTGGTAATCCTTAATTTACCATTAGAAGAGGAACCTCCCATTTGTTTAGCAAGGTTGTGTTCAGCAGTACATCGTGAATAAATTCTGCACATCATCATCACGGAAAAGATGAATTCCATACGTACATCGTAGAGCAGATGCTTCCGCCCCTGGAAATTTGTGTACAAAAGAATGGTTCATTTTTATTCACTTTGTGACCCATATAAGACGTTTGTGTATCCAGGAATGTTCACTTCTTCGTTCACTTTACTTCCCATGGTGTAATATTTATTTTTTTGTGTATATCAATATTATCTAGCCGTGATGTGCTGATACAGGGATGTGTACTTATAATATATATATATATATATATATGATAATAGTTATCTTGGATGTTAAACTAGTGAGAAAAAGTAGGCTCAAAAAATTTATATAATAACAAAATTACATAGTACATCTGTTAGAACTATTTATATAAAATCAATCAAATCACTCAATACGTATCACCTGTTTGTTATTGACGGTTATTTCTTTTGTGTTGATTACGTATCTCCCAAGTTTTACGTAATATAAAAAACAAAGAAACGTATATAATTTCTTTTAAGCTTTGATAATTCTTTTAATGTTCTCTTTTTAATTTTATTATTATTATTTCCGTAATCTTATACTATATTCAATCATCTTTTAATACTACATGAGAACTGTCGGCCCTTTTTTGCTCCATACTTATACGCAAAAGACTCGATTAACCCCGTCTTTAGTTCATCTCTACTTGATAAGCATTCCAGTCTGGAAAGATAGTAAGAGTAAGATGTTTTGAGACTGACTTTAATTGTGAATCAGTAGTTGCGCGTTTTGTATTTTTTTAAGAAAAAACAAAAATAGCTTTTTTTCCGTGCTGTTGTTGTGGCTGTTAAAGAAATAAAAATTGAAAGAAAAAGGGGTTCAGTGAGAGATTTATGCATTACGTTATCTAGTTTATAATATTTGTGACATCAATGCCATGATTTTCAACTTAATTTATTTGAAGGTTCCTTTCATATTATTCAAAAGATCTCTAGTAATACGGACGCAAAAATAAAAATAAAAATGTGTAAGTACGTACGTACGCAAAGTATATCTTTTTCAAATAAAATATGGGCGTGTTTCTATAACGACATGCATATTACCACAGTAACAGGAATGCTCTTTTTTTTTTATAAAGCAGCACTTTGTATAAAATTTTGAGCCATATGAACAAAAATAAATTATTTTTATTATTATCACTATAATACGAATAATGTATTTTTATTTTTTTATTTTTTATCATTTTCTTATTGAATAGTAGGAGTAGGAGTACGAGGAGTAGGAAAGGTTATATCCGCCCCCCACCCACTCCTCCTCTCCCACCCCCTCCCCACCCTCCCCACTCCTCCTCACTCCTCCTCTCCCACCTCCCACCTCCCACCTCCCACCTCCCACCTCCCACCTCCCCACCCAGCGAAGAAAAAAAAAGAAAAAAAGAAAAAAATTGATCCCAAAAGACACCCTTTTTATAACTTTTTTTTCCGTGACCGTTTACAATATTTGAATTTCAGCAACATGAACTGGTTTTCAAAATTGAGTCAAGTGATAGTATTACTATGTAAAGTATAAATTATGTCATAGTAAACTTGCATAGGAAAGTGATTTAAAGAAAAGGGTAAACATGTACTTTTTTTTTTGCCATGGTGATTAAAAGTTGTAACTTTTTACTCCTCAACCTTACCCATTGTTTCACAGCCGACTCCGAAGAAAAGCACGGACCCTCTCAAACACTCAGTTACACGACGTAATATTTTTTTTAGCAAAGAGACAGATATAGGTAAGGTACTTTTGTGTAAGTTGGGTGGGCTTTTTAAAGAACGTCACGGTATAAATAGCCAAAAAAAAAAGTACAGTTATTTTTAAAAGTGCACTTATTTTATATTGTTCCTGAAACATTCGAATCTTAAATTATCTTTTCTTTCCCCACAGAAAGTCTGTAACAGAGCCTGATCAGGAAAAGGCAGCTACAATTTGACGGCGCAAAAAAAAGTAATGTTTATTTCATACAGAACATAAGATATAGAATGACCCACGGTTAGAGCTTATCAACAAAGTTGGATGAAGTTTTCTTAGTCTCCCTGCTGATTATAAAACTACCAAAAGCTAATTACTATAGCTTTAAATTTCTTAATGAACCCATTTTGATGCATGTCCATCCTCCATTTGTGGTTCCAAAAACCCTCGAAAATGCCAGGAAGCTCCTTTTTCATCCACTGTCCATCGGACACCATAACCTTGATTTTGACGAATTTCATATACAATTCGATCATGCTAACATTAATACCAATAGACAGTTCTGCCAAGTTAAAATGATATCTTATTTCGTTGACCACCAAATCTTCTACTCTTCAAAAAAAAACATACTGGTAAAGAATGTAGATTAATCCACACTGGATCATCCAATATTTTGATTAATATCTGATTTGCATGTTCATTTTTCTTTTTTTCCGCTATTAAATCGTACATTATTGTGATAAGAGAAGAACGAATTAGTAAATCTTCTTTTTGTTTTCATGCAAAAAAAAAAAAAAAACGACTCCTGGTTCTTCAGCTAAGTGGTAAAAATTCTCATAAATCAGAATAAAGAAAAAAAAAGGTATACTTTATACTTTACTTCCTGTACATATTCCCCAAAATAGTTCTTCACGGTCCCGATGCCAATGTTTACTTAAGGCTTTTGCCCCTACTGATAATTGATATGGCTGCCCATAACGGCGTGGTTTAGCATTTGGTTTTTCATATACCTGTGCGAATGCTTCAATACATTCAGATAAACTAGGTGGCATTGCGTTAAATACATTTCCTCCTGTAGTTGTTCGAATATGTAGGAAAATTCTCCAATCTTCTCGAGCAAGAATCTGATAAACAAAATAAAATTACTTTTAATATGTGTCGCTATACATTTAATACGGTGTATACAGAAATACATCCTACGTTAAAAAGAAACTGTTCGGGGCCATCTTTGGGATGTTCAAAATAATTCAACCGTTCTTGCATCATATTCAACCTTGAAAGATAAATTCAGTATTTATGAAAACCGCTAAATACACATACCAGTCTACCAGTCCCCTTTCCCCTTTTTTGTTTGTTTGTTTGTAAAAGAACACTGTAATATTTACCTTTCTTTGTTTGTGACAGTAAGAAGGTTTATAGGATTACTAACGAGATTGGGTGGTAGCTTGTTATGCCAAAACAATATGTAATCGTACGTGCCATTCCTAAATAAAAAGGGCGATCAATAGGTCCCATTATATTAGGATCAGTTATTGAGATTTGATCGCGTAATTCATCAAGTTGCTCATTATAATTCCTGTTGTTGTCATTGTTTGCCATCGTTGTCGCCATCATCAGCGTATCAACGTATTCTTCATGTGTCATCAATAAAGCTGTACGAAGATCACGCCATGACTCTTCTTCTTACTTTTTTTGTAACAGTTCAGGGAGCCAGGATGCTACTTTCGTTTTCTTCATTGGATAAAGAAATGGATTGATAAAGGTAGATGGAAAAAACCGCTTATTGTGTTGCATTTGCTGCCAAAAAAAGAAAGAAAAATATATCTAACAGAGCATTGCCCTGTGCCACATATATTGAAGGGGACAAAAAACCTGTATTTCCCCTAGTGACCAAACACAGGATGTTTGAGCAATTAAACAGATCGATAATTCTCCATGTTGTCATGGTGATATTCTATGGTATTTCTCGTTCATGTTTGATTATTTTATTAACCTTTATACTATCCTCGTACACTATTATCTTGATACAAGACACAGTTTTGCTTCTTATTAAGCATTATCACCCCTTTCTCACATTTATGATTCTCGAGAAATTGCCCATACGTAAATGTTTTGATAATGTATCCGCCTATAAAATACTGAAACTGTTCTTACTCTATATTTACTACTACTAGTATAAAGCTGTTGTTGATGATTTTTATTATCCTGTGCTACATGTTTTGGATTATTACAATAACACAAACATTCTAAGATATATAAAAAATTGAAGGTGGAAAGAAGAACCATTTGATATTTATTATATTTACAATTATGTTTATGACGTAAGAAAACATCATAAAATGAAATGAATTTTGAATTTTTTTTTTGTTTGAATCTATCTACATTTGAATTTTGCTCTTACTTCTTTTTTTTATTTTTTTTTTATTACATTAGATTATAGTGTCATCAGGTTCTTCCATCCATCTCTCTTGAATATCTCTTACATCTTCATGATAACCAGATTTCATTGCAGATAACATAATAGATTGATTTCCTTCTGTCAGCCCTCCAAATACAAATCCACCTGCCTTGTCAATAACTTGTTGTAATTTAGTCATTGAATCTTTATCTTCAACACACAAAGTATAGAATCCAACGAGTGAAAAATCTTCAATTAATTCACACAATGCCTCATTCAATTTTTTAAATTTAGATCCAAATGCATCTTCATTTAAAGAGTCCAATAGATAAGAAAGATCCATCACATCCGTGTAAAAGTCCAAATTGAACCCTAAAAGTGATAAGAACATAAAAAAAGACAAAGACGTTAAGAATTGAGACATGACTCGTTTTCCTTATTTACTATTTCCTTCGTCACTATTATGTTTTTATATAGAAAAAAAAAATCCAACCCAACCAAGAAAACTTACGTAGTTTGCCATAGGATTCAATGAGATCGATTTTTGAAAGAACATTGACATGAGGTAATTCGAGTTGAATCATGGTTTTGAGTGATAATAATAACACTGAAATGAATTTAGATGGATCTGTACAATAATGTGCATCCACTAAATGTACTGCTACAAGCTATATATATATATGGTAATATCAGTATTTTTTTTTATCTCTATATCATAATCTTATCTTCCCTTCATTTTCCATACACCCTGATTCAATAATAATAATCATTATCTAATTTACCCTATAATCCATCTTTTCCAACTTGCCAAGAATATCTTTAACTGCAGTGTGATGTGTGAATAATTCAACTTGACCTGGAAAATCAAACAATATATAATGATCTATTGAACATGATATAGACAGGAAAAAGAAAATTAGATCAGTCCATGTTGAGTTTTTATCCTGTCATCTAGAATCATATTACTATGACAGCATGTTTCACATAAGAATAGTAAAATACGTAATCAATTTTTTTTTTTTTATAAATTAAATATACCTTGAAGTTTTTCGAGTCTTTCCGTTAACCAATCAAGATTTTCTAACAAGTATTCAAGACAAAACATAATACCCCCGTTAGGTCCAAGACTTAATTCGCTCATTGTATCATCCAAAGTAATAAGATCAGCAATATTGATTTGACATGGATAGGGTATAGTGTCGTTTGCTGGATCAAGATTAACAATTGCTACTTTTCTATTATAAGTTATGAATAATAATTTAGTAAGAAAATAAACAACCTTTTAAGATCTGTGTATATATATATTTGAAAAGAGACAAACCTGCCAATGGCTGTCAGGTATTGGTAAGCACCCCAACAGTAAGTTGTTTTACCAGATCCTGGTGGACCTACAATGATCTAAGTTTTTTTTTAAAAAAAAAGAATTAAATATTATTCAATGAGTAAAGAAAATAAACAATTATTATTTCTATAAACAGTACAAGTCTGAATTCTGTTACCTGTCCGAATGGCATGCTTTTGTTATATAAGTCTGAAGAGTGGAGGAAAGGGAAAAAAACTAAAAGAGTAACAGTGAATAAAAAAAAAAGTTTAAATGCAGCTCGAAAGTTTTACTTATTTAGGATTTGCATATTATTTTCACCAGGTCGAATTCATTCTTTAATAACCATAAAAAACCTCTTTGTATATCTCTCACTAACTATTTCATGTTTTGATAAATGGATTGTTTAAATAAGATATCTGGTTTATTAAATTTAAAAGTGTTATCATGATCATAATATATATATATCACGCTAGTAGTGCAAAAATAAAAGAAAATTAAATCGAATAACCCGCTACTTTCACGCTCGTACAATCATATATAAAACATCTTGTGACAAAAGTTTATTAGATCTTGATGAAAAGAAAGTAGGGTATGAAAAGAGGGTATTATATGATAACATAATCAACAAGACCAGTTAAGGCGGATGAAGGTTTTGTATCACAATGAAAAAGAGATTCGAAGCACGCCATTAATCGCATTATAACTAGTACCCGAAAAAGTACTTTATTTTCATTGTAGGTATGTAAACAAGAGTTGAAAAAAGTAACAGCCGCTGTCTCTTCAGCTCTTAATTTTATGCACATGCACACGTGACCAGGATTAAAAAGCAATCAGGTGGGATCTTTCCTGATAATGAAAGAATGCATGTATTTAGTTTTATTATCTTTCGAAGAAAAAAGGGTGTAGTTATGGGAAAACAAATCAGATTTTAAAGAGATTATTAGTATTTATCACTTAATATCGATTTAATATTTTATATACTACGAAGTAAAAACGCGCCATATTAATAGTGTATAGCGACCATGTTAGCTATCTTCATTGCCCGAAAGTATCGAAACATTATATATTACTGGTCTAACAGTATGTACTAGCAATTGGGTAATTTATTTATTTTTTCCTGCAAAAATCATATTTATGCACCAAAACGTTACACTAATAAACAACCAGCTCTTTTTTTTTGGACTATTTAGATTAAGCGCTACTATTCCCATTGCGATAAATAATCAAACAACATGATGTAAGTAGAAGTGAATAATTACTCGTACCAAATATGAAAGAATGACTGGGGTGTTCTTCAAAGACTTTGTGATGCTAAGAAACTCAAATATAAATCTAATCTATTGGCATTTGATACATAGGTTGTTTCATCAAGATATTCTCGGAACCAGCCTCTTTTGTTATTTATATTGTAACGCATCCTCATAGAAACAGCAACGAACGCTATTCCCACTGATGAAAGTCCCATTATTGGTAATTATCGTTATATTTTTATTTATTAATATATTTCCATACTATTGTATGTGTTCGTGATGGTGATGGAACTCGCTGAAAAAGAGGGGGTGTAAAAATAAATAAATAAATACGTAGGAATTCTAGTGGTCTAGATTTGTTGACTAATACTATTATATATATTGCTTAGTCATGTATAGGTGTCTCTCATATTAACAAAAGAAACAGAAAACAAGATTCGATTCCGATGTCGATCCACTGGGCCGATCATCATTTGGGCCGATCGTTGGTCCATATAAACTAGATGATATACAGAGGATCCCCGTTAATTTCATAGAGCCATTTTCCATTTTTTTTGTGAAAATAAAGGGGTGTGAAAATTAACGGATACTATGAAATTTTTCTCCAAGAATGTGCATATATTGAATACTTTAGCTCACTACTGTATATCTTTTATTGTATCAAAATACGTGTTGATTAATAAATTATTTTTATACGATTGTTCTTGATACATTTTTGTAACTATTTCTTTTTTTTATTTGAGCACGTCTATAACACGTTTTTTTCTTTTGAAAAAAAGTTATATAGTGCCGAGATAATTTATTTTTATATTATTACATTTCATCTTTCTATATTTTTGTTTTATATATACCAAAACAAAATAACAGTAACCGAATCTAACGTTGGCTTGACAGCTGAACAGTATAGTATTCTGACTGAGAAAAAAAAAACTTGACCCACGAACCATGACCTGATATTAGTACTATATGCAAAGACTTGAAGCGAGAAAAACAAGAAGAGAATAAACATTGAATAAACTCTTCAGAAAAAACATGCAAATGACGTAATAAAAAAAGTAACCCATCCTGTATACTAATTTAATTACAATCCTTTTTTTTTTTTTTTGATTTACATACCCGTTAAGGATTCAATGCCGCCAAGTGCTGTGGAAGTGAAATTAAGGGGGATGTTATGTTAGTTTTACCTTTCCTTCATTTTTTGTGAAGTTACTGAGGTGTGAAAATTAACGGATATGAAATTAACGGGGATCCTCTGTACGTATATACAATGTATACAAAAGTTGAAATTACTATACAATTAGTGTGTACGTATATATAATAATGTGTATACTATTCTATGACCGTACATTATTTACATTACCTGAATTAATTATCCACGTTTGCCAAAATGTTAAAAATTAATAAGTGATAAGAGACAGATTGTATGAGAAAGCAAAGAGATAAACATATTAAACTTTGGTCAATCGAATCCGATCAACTGATATGCTCACTCATGGTATTTTCTCTAATTTTAATTACAAAAATATTGACCAACAATGTTTTTTGGTTGGAATACTTTAGCTACCACGCTTATGGTGGTATATTGACATTTAATATTGACACAGAAAAACAAAAAAGATTGTTCTTTTATTGGTGATATGAATGAAGACGTTTTTTGTAGACATGTAAAATGATTTTTAGTAAAGAAAGAATTGTTTTTAATGTTTAATCAGACTACTTATATTATTAAATTCGAGAAAGTAAAAGGTTACCGGTAGGTAACAACGTGTTTCAATTAACTGTTACCGGTAACATGCTATTTATTGGGAGAATGTCACCGGTAACAAAATGTTTTAAAACACCGTCAATTTGTTACCGGTAACAATCTCAAAACAATTAGATTGTTACCGGTAAGATGTTTATTCTATTTTAGGCATCATGCGCCACACAACACAGCTTTTGAAGAACCTTTTTTTCTATTACACAGCCTTTATCATTTTTGCTCCATCTTTTTTATTGTCTTCCGAACGACAACCGACAATCAATATGCAGATGCATCTAATGAACCCAGTTTTAGCAAACAAAAAAATAATAATGTCGAGTTCATTCCTCATCACAATCGTGAAAAAGCACAGTATGATACGTCCACGAGGATAAAAAACATGACCTGTCTTCCTCCTGAAACAGTGTTTACCAATATTAACCAGTTATCAATGATCATCAACAAAAAACGATTATGTACTTCAATGGATGCAAGTTTCGGAAAAACATTATTCACGTGTATGTTAGTCCCGGCTGTTACTTCTCTTATTATACCATATTAAACAAACTATAATAATATACGTACAATTGAAGTCGACTTTACATAAAACCAAATAAGGTTCCTGCAACAATAAGCAATATTGCACGCAACCATAGAAATATATAACGCGTTATTAAGAAGCCTATGTAATATCCTGGTCGTCAAGGGGAAGAAAAAGCTTTTAATATGAAGCAATTTTGATATTGTTGCGTCCACAAAAAAAAAACCCTCCTCCCATATTTATCTTCTATTGTTATATGAACAAAATTCAGTATGCAATAGTATTAAATAGTTTTTATAGTTATTAATATTATTAAACATTATAGTAAATAGTATAAATAGGATCGAATTGATCAAATACTTTTACCTTGCGTAGCTTTTTATCTTTACATTTTTTTTTTCATAATAAAATACTTTTATATCCACTTTTTATATAATTAATCCAACTCATATTTCCAAGTGAAATTTTCTCTTTTGTGGTTTGGCATTTAATAAGTCCAAAATAAGCTCCCATATTCATTACTTTTCTCTTATAAAATTATAAGTCTTAGGCTCTTTCTTCCTTTTGAGCGAAAATTGGATCTTCAATCCCGAAATTTACTTTACTCAACAACTTTTAAGTCTAATCTTTTTGGCTAACCCAATAATATCGCCAACCATTATAAAATACCCCAAATCATCAAAACGTAACAGTATGAATTCACAAGGTAGAGCCAGCTAAAAAACAAAATCTGTAACGGACAGATATATATA
Organism: Circinella umbellata; assembly: GCA_025093555.1. NCBI lineage: Eukaryota > Fungi > Mucoromycota > Mucoromycetes > Mucorales > Lichtheimiaceae > Circinella > Circinella umbellata. The sequence continues at coordinate 242,002 of JAIWNF010000031.1, read as the reverse complement.
CGTATATATAATAACGTATTTCAATAGTTGCATGAGCAAAAATAATAATAAGCGTGCAGGAATCTTTTTTTAAAGCAACACTTAATATAAATTTTTGGGTCATGTGACAAAAATAAATTGTTACTACAATAATTCCTTTTGTTTTTTATAGTGGGGTGGAAACAAAACTTGCAAAATAAACTAACCCAACCACTGGAGTATTTCCTCACATTTTGAAGTGACCGAGGAAAAAAGATTGAAAAAGGATGCAACACTAAATAAAGAAAAGAAAAAAGTTGGTTTTAAAATCAGTAAATACCAGTCATGTCATAGGAAAACTCGAAAAGAAGGAAGGTGATTTTAAAGAAAACGATAAAGGAGTACTTTTTGTTTTGGTAGTCAAAAGTTGTAACTTTTCCTCCCATTGTTTCACAGCCGACTCCGAAGAAAGCACGGACCCTCTCAAACACTCGGCAGTTACACCAATGTTTTTTTTTCAGCAACATATAGAGAATAAAAAGATACAAGTCAACATACGTGATTTTGTATACTTGATTCTATTGTTCTTTTATTTAGTTCGGCAAACATATAAGTAAGACTTTATTTCTGATGACATACTCAAGAAAACATATTTTGTACCAACTGTCTTATATCTATCTAATGTCTATCCCGGTATTATTTCCCAGTTCTAGCTGAGTTTGCTGCTATAATATTAAAATATTCATTTTACAATGATCTTCAATCAATAAGTCAAAGTGGTAAATTCACTGTCTTGTATAAAAATAATGACCATACGTACTTTATTCCTAATTATAGTTTCCAAGAGAATTTATTGACTTTAAGAATATGAGTGATGACTATTGTATCAAAGATATCAAAACAAGAGATAAAGACTTCAAAAAATTGATAATAGCTTAATATGTAAGGTTGGTTAATAAAAATTAACTGGACGTTATTTTGATATAGTAAGTCTATTTATTTATACTCATCAATTGCTGATCTAATATAAAGCCAGTACAAGTTCTGTATCAATGGATCAGGTGCTTTACATATATTTTAACTATGTTGTGAGTAATATAATAATTAGTCGAGAGACAGGAACTATAATTATACTGTAATTCATGTCGTATGAATAGGAAATATAGATAAAATAAGGCAAAGAAATTAAAGAAATGAGTCTTATGAGAATCGGTTAAGTTTTTTATTATACGTATGAATAAAAATCACAGATAAAAAGATATTTAATTTCAAGTCTATATTTATATTCTTTAGTATATAACTTCCCTAATATCCTATGATGATGGGATCACTTGTTGTTTTATTTCTAATATGTTTGATACATGATATTGTTTTATATTCTTATTATTCTTACGTATCATTATTGGTATATGAGCAATAGTGATATATGAGACTTATCGGTATAATCTGTTTGATATAGTATAATAGAAAAGCAACCGGCATTGTTATGTTTAACTTCGATCGGTGTATATTACTTATTATTAAAGGAAGGTAGGATAAAACCATGTTTAATATAATGAATATGCTCTTGTATATGTACTAGAGGGATTGATTTAAGCGATGAGATAAATAAGACACAACAATAAGAAGAGTCATCCTATTGATAAGCCATACAACCAATACTAGGGTGGAGCAATAGCCGTTTAATCGTAAAGAATAATAAATACGTAAGATCAAAGAACTTTGTTTTTTCATATTTATAACGGGGTTCTGCTTAATCCAGCACAGTGGGCTTAATTCAAGTTATTTTTCTGCTATGGAAACTATTACGTATTTATACCATTATTATTAATTAATGAATATGATAATGGTACGTAGTCACACATAAATATCTATAGCTACAGTTAGTATAATATACTCTTCTCTAAACAATCAGGATCTTATACAAATTTTACAAATTTTATAGTCATAATGTTGGTGGTTGATTAAAAAGAAATGTCAAGCTTCCATTATATATATAATAATCTGGGATAAGTACTTACTTGGGCAGACTTCTTACTTGTATCGATAAAATTTACTTATTAAAAATTGTCACCATCTTGCATATAAATCTTAATACCCTCCCAGTAATTCCAAAATTTGTGTCATGGATACCAATACTTTAAAAAAAATGCTTATAAACCTGTACCATAAGAAAAAAAAAAGGGGGTGGGGTGGAGAGTGGTTTCCTATGAGAAATTTACTTAATAAATTTTATTCAACGACAGTAACTTGAAGACGTGCATTTATATTAAGTGTTATTAACAATGATAATAATAATTTTATTCCTATAAATATCTAGATATAAAAAGTTATAGTTCTTATTTATATAAATTAAATGATATTTGTTTAATATTTATGTAAATATTAAGAAGAAGCGATCTTTAATTGTAAAATGATTTAAATGATCTTAACCACTTATGCAACAAAAAAAAATATTTAAACGCGTCTTTTCCATAAAGCGCGTCAAAAAAAAATTGTTTAAACGCAGCTGATAATGAACCTGAAGAAAAGGGAGGGGGCGTGACTAAAAAAAGCTTTTTTTTTTCTTTTTCTTTTATTTCTTCCCTTTTTCTATAAACTCGAATTATACAAAAAGTAAGTTTTTATTATTCATTATTCTTCTTAATGTACCTTTGTCGTTTCGTTTCAAAAGAGAGATTACTTTGTTCCTTATTTTTCGTATATATATATATAATTTTTAAACTATTATGTATATGAAAAAAACAAAATGCTATAATTTTATTTTGCCATCTATTTCTCTCTCTCTTCCTTTTTTTTTTTTACTAAATTATAAAACTAAATCCGAAAAATGTTTTATATCAATTTTTAATATAGTGACTGGACGTGGTAAAGGTGGTAAAGGTCTCGGAAAAGGTGGTGCTAAGCGTCATCGTAAGATTCTTCGTGACAACATTCAAGGGTAAGTAATTTTATTTATTTATATTTTTTTGAGATCTTTTTTGAATGTTAAAAAAATATTATATTTTAGTATTACCAAGCCTGCTATTCGTCGTCTCGCTCGTCGTGGTGGTGTTAAGCGTATTTCAGGTCTTATCTATGAAGAAACTCGTGGTGTATTGAAGGTTTTCTTAGAAAATGTCATTCGTGATGCTGTTACTTATACTGAACATGCTAAGAGAAAGACTGTTACTTCTCTTGATGTTGTCTATGCTCTTAAGCGTCAAGGCCGTACCCTTTATGGTTTCGGTGGTTAAACAACTTCCTCCCCTTCTTTTACTTACTCATCTTATCTTTCATAATTGCATATAACAAAGAAAAACAACAAAAAAAACACACCTCTTTTTTTTTATATCATAAATATGATAATCATATAGTCAATTTCTCTTTTATAATTAAAAAAAAAATAGTTTACGTTATTCAATACTACTTGAATACCAAAAAAAAAAAAAAAATGTTGGTGCATTAATGGAAATTAGGTGACTTGGATGGGCGATTAAGAAATATATACACTTTACACACACACACACACACAAGTAACCTCATGATTATAAAAAAGTCAAATGAATTATTAATTATGTTATTTCAAGAAAAGTTAAAAAAAGAAATACAAATGTGTGAATATGGTAAATTAAAAAGCAATTTTTTTTTTGTGCGGAAATTATGTATGTATATAATTTATATTATTGCACATTTCCCCTGCTCAAAAGAGAAGAGTTAAATATTAAAAAAGGATAATAAAGAAAAATTAAAAAGAATTAAAAGACGTAAGGAATAAAGATATAAGGAACACGTTCACAATAACGTTCCCAATCTTTGCCATACTTCTTAGCACAACGTTCCATATCACGAGAAACACGATGAATCAAGACAACAACAAAGAAACAAATGTAGAAATAAGGTAAGAAAGAACCGAATCCAGTAATCAAACCCCAGGAAGCAGCCATAATTAAATCTATTCATATTCATAATTATAATTATTAATTAGTTATCGTTTGACCTCTTTTTAATAATCCTCTCTTCCCAATTCATATATTAATTTTACTTACCAGCAGTATAATGAGGTTTACGGACAATACCCCACCAACCAGAAGTAAGCAACAAGTTACCATGTTCAGTCTTGATATAAGAAGGATTCTTGATGTGACCCCAAGGAAGTTGAGGGAAAGTTTTACGGACAATGAAAGAACCATTTTGTTCCATACGGAAACGATTCTTTTGAGAGTTACCAGTATCAAAGACCCAATAAGCACCCAAAAGAGCAACGTATAAAGCAATAGTATAAGGAAGAGAGTGAGTGATGGCATTACCGGTGGTAAGTTGATACTTCATGAGATAGATGGAAGCATAACAATAAGTGAATGGGACACCAGCCATGTTCCAGAAGATAAGCATGAAACCTTTTGTTTAGAGCAGAAAAATAAATTAATTGACTAAATTCCTTCTTTCATCAATTAAATAGTCATAACTTACCATCCTTTTCATAAAAGATATCCCAAGAAGTAGGAATACATTCTTCACCCTTTTGACAAGCATTGACATAGAGGAAATGAGCAAGAACCATGAAAGCAGCGGGAGCAGTAACTTGACCATCCAATTCATATTGCTTGACAAGACATGACAAAGAACAGTAGAAAAGAACAACCCAAGGAACACGAATTTCAGCCCACATCTTTAAATCGACAGGTCCAATACGAGGATTCAAAGGTCCACCCATGAAATAATCATAAAAGAAGTTACCAGACATACGATGATTGGTACCTTGAACGTAACCACTAATACAAACCAAAGTGGTCATGACGAAACCCCAAATGATAGCAACCTATTTATGTAGTGTTGAGTTTAGTATAACATCATTATTTATTTATTTCCCCCCCTTCCTTCCCATTTCATCCAATTTTTCCCCCACCCCGTTTTTCGAATTTTTGTTTTACATACACTCATAATAGGACCAAAGTTATCAATAATTTCAGTAAGACGGAAAATACCAGTGAAATGAAGAACAGCAGAAATCAAAAGAACGGCATACCATGAATAAAGACCATTGCAAAGATAATCCAACTATGAAAAAATACATTTATTGATTAATTAATTAATTTTCTGTTTTTTTTTTGACTTTCAAATCCAAACTTACTCTTTTACCCTTCAAAGAAGGAATTGGAAGACCTTGAACAACAGGACCAGGCATAATCCAGGCAAAAATAAAGGACAATAAAGCATAACCCAAATAAATCTTTGCGGCAGTCAAGTTGGGTAAACCTGCTTCGACAATCTTGGCAATATATTCATTCCAGAAAAAGTTGGATAAACCTTCCATTGTATAGGACTCGGGATAATAGAGTTTACCTTGATGGAACTCGAGAGAGACCCAGAAATAATACATGAGAGCTGGGAAACCTGTCATCATGGCGCATACACCAATGGGTCCACCAAATTCATACACAATTTCATTATCAAGTTTGACATCTTGTTTAGTATAAGAAGATTTAAAAAGAGGTACACCATTAGCATTAACGGTACTCTTTTTGGTTTCCTCTTTGGTCGTCATTTTTTTTTCTCTTCTTGTGTGTCAAGTCCACCTGAAAAAGGGGAAAATAAATAAAAAAAAAGAGGGAAAAGTTAAACAAGGGACAAGTGAAAGGTAAAAAAAAAAAGTTCTCTTTTAAGTATTTAGTCTTGGATAATCGCGGGCCGGATTATATTTGTTTTTTTTTATAATTTTTGTGTCGCCGCGAGAATAGTGCAACAATAAAAAAACGGACTCAGTGCCCGCTCATTACATTTATCCTTTTTTTTTTTTTTTCTGAAAATTATGCATCTAGTAAAACCACCCATTCAAGTCTATAAAACATGTTAACTATATGTTCTTCTATTATCATCATCCCATTGGTATGTAAAGTATAGATCCTTGTTAATTTAAATAATTCCACTTCATAAATAGACGAGCCAAGTTGTTTGGTTGTTGATGATACATTTCTATTCAGCCCATATGCAAGAATATGCAAATGATGACGGGTAAAAAAAACGAGGTATGGGAACCTAATTGGCAAAATATATAATTTGTTTGCGGGCATCCTGTCCGTTGAAAGAATCAGATGTCCCTCTTTATCAACTGTAAGCATATCGATTGCATACATAATATCTTTTTTAGATATTGATACTAATCCATTTTCGATGCCATGTTGCTCTTTTTTTCTTTGTAATGACAAATAGTCGTTGATGAGTAATCGATGGGGCGGGTACTGGACAAGTCGTTGTGTAGTGGAAATTATTATTATTATTATATATCACTGTTTTTATGCATCCAACAATGCATTCACCATATTACATTTTTGAGTATGTTTTTCTGAAAATTTTGTAGGTCTGTTCGAAAACAAAGACTATGACAAGTAAATTTGTCTAATTCAATTACCCTCTTTTTCTTTTTTTTCTTAACGTTATGCAATTCCATAATTATTATTTATTTTGACTTACCTGGAAAGAGATCATATGAAGGAAATTACCCAATTATATTCTTTCTTATTTTCTTGAGATAAACTCATCTATTATTTAATTGGATGTATGCCATATTGTTACCATGGATATTCTTTAAACAATCCAAACAAAATGATAATTATCAAATTTTTCTGCTTTTTGTTATTATTATTGTTGTTGTTGCTACGTATGGAGAAGAAAGTTACTGTTTTCCCCTATATAGTCGTCTAATTACCCATTGTTGTTGTTCAATGCTAGTTTATCTTTTATTTGAAGCAATTGAACTTGTTCTTTCAAGAATTTGTATTATTATTATTATTATTATTATTATTATTATTATTATTATTATTATTATTATTATTATTTTACTCGCGGACCATACCTCCGCCCTTTTTTGTATAACATTTAAATCGGTGGTTATCCTGGCTACCGCGACACGTGATTTGGAAGCCCTTTATTGAATGCTGGCGGAGTTCAATTTAGTATATAGAACCTGTCAAAATACCAAAAAGAAACTAGGAATTTTACAGTTAGCGCAACACCAAAGGGCGGTTTTTGTTTTCTCAAAGGGCGGTTACAATTTCTCAAAAGGCGGTTACAATTTTCTCAAAAGGCGGTCTCTTCGATCCTCAGTATATATTTTTTAACAGTTGTTTGTGACATTTTATTAAATAGGATTGCCTTTTAAGCAATCTTCAAATATGTTTACCGAATGTTGTACAAATGCTCGAAGATGTTCTGGAGGAACATTATTGCAAGCCTCCACCTATTCTTGTTGAGATAAATCCTCTTTAGTTTGAAATTGACTACGTTTAACCTTATTTTTAACTATGGACCAAAATTGCTCAATAGGATTAAGTTCAGGCGAGTAAGGAGGGAGATAAATGCACTTATATCCTCTCTCTGTCACCATAGTATCAATTTCGTTAGATGTATGTATTGGTGCATTATCCATAACTGTATAATATCCTTTCATTTCCGGAATGCAATCCATTTCATCCATTGTTTTCTGAATAAAATTCATATAATGGCCAGTGACAGTTCCTTTGGAGGCAGGCTTCTTTGGTTTTGATAGTGCTTTTCTTTCGCGATTACCAGAATCGATTTTTAGTCTTTTGAAAGTGTGTTCCTGAGGATTTCGAAGCTCCATTGACATGACATACTTCGCCGAGATTGTACCCAAAACTGTGTGTGATACTGCTCTGGTGGTAGGAGTGATTACAATAGCTGGTGTGCCCTTAATAGACCATCCTCCTGGAGGTCTCATATTGATATCGAAAGCTGATTCATCAACAAAAACACAATTTTCAAGGTAATCCATATCTGTTTTGCTCCACTTCTCAACCCACGCTATGCGGTTTGCAATTTTGGTTGGATCGTTTCTGGGAGCTGGATGACGAGTGATTTTTTTGAATGAAAGGTTGCATTCTGTTTTGAGGAAATTTCTCACACTTGATTCTTTCAGTGTGAATGATTCGAATTTTTCAGTGAGTGAACAAACTGCATCCACAACCCTGGCTTGGGGATTACTGTCATAAAAATTTAAAAGGTGAATCTTATGCTTCTCATCAAGCTGGCCTGCTGATTTATTGATTTTATTGGTTTGTTTTTCAAAGATATTCCAATCTTTATCCTCTGTGCAGTTCTTTCAGCAATACTGCCTGCTAATCTACCAGATTTGGCAGCATTGAACAACTTAATCCTATTGTAGTAGACAAAAAGCAGTTTCTGATCATTGGTGTAGTTGTTATAACTCCTACCACTATTGATCTTTACGTTGGTGGCAAACTCCTCCATCTCAGCATCTAAGGCTTCCATCTCAGTGTCCTTCTGCTCTGTATTTTGCTTCTCGCAGTAAAGTCGAAGACGAGTTAATGTTTTTAGATGGAAGGGGTTAATCTCTTCTTCGCATTCCATCGCATCGCGCCCATTTTCATCACAAATGTTTCCCTGGCCATCTTCATAAAAAAAGTATGTACTCATTTAACAAAAGTAAAAAAAAAAAAAAGAATATACCGCCCTACAATTTGAAAAATCCGCCTTTTGAGAAAAATGGGACTCTTACAGTCACGTAATACACCCTTTCTTTCAATTCAATTGGCACAAATTCAGTATGGCACTTTCTTTATGTACTGGGTTTTGAATAAAAATTTGGACGTACTTTTTTTCTGCTGGGACGAGTTGAATTAATTTGAGATGAATAAAAGCTTGGCTGGGACAAGTTAAGAAAATGTTGGTACGTTTTAGGAACAGGCACAAGACAGATTAGTAAAGTTTCAAGACTATTTTGAAACCATTTGAGATCCACAACTATCTAAGACTATTTTTCTTTCATTTACAATTTTACTAAATAGTTTCGATTTAACGAGCAACGTCATTTATTTCATATCAACCAAACCAGCAAGTATACAATATGTAGATGAATATACTACTTCTGATGAAAAAATGACAGAGAGAAGAAATGCAAGGCATAAATTTAAGTCATGCTAAGTCGGGGTTTTTTTTATTTGGTCACTTTGTCCAGATACTTTTAGTCGTAAAAATATATTTGATAGCATGAATTTTATTTATATTGGATGCTACAGTCACGATACTTCGAGGTGGTATTGTTAATCATCTGTGGCGGCAAGGGAGAGAACCATTTGGATCACCGGTTCGATTTGATCCGGAATTTTATCACCATGGTGATTTGCCACTAACGTCCAAGCCTGCTTGCGATATTTGTGATTCAATGAACAAAATCTGGAATAATTGTGTGGTATGGGGACTTGCAGAGGGAGAAAATGTTGAGGTGTCGATTGGATATGCAACTTTGGCGGATGTGGGGGATGGCGTGCTGACAGGTGCAACGACAGATGATGATGAATCTGCTTGGTAACAGCAATGCCAAAATAAAAGGGAGACGCGCAATAACGTACGGATATTTTTCAGTGTGATGAATGAGTGAAAGCAGGATAATGCTTCAGGCAGGGTGATGCGGCCAATTTCTGTCATGGTAAAGAAACTGCTATGTATCATTTGTGTCATATAAAAAACTAATTAAAATCCTACAAAGCATTGTGAAATGGTTATGATCCATAAACACTGTAGCAACATTTTCCTTCTTACCATTAACTTGAAAAGTGAGAATAGGGTGGTCATACTTCAAGACGCTGTTGCGCAACAAGACGGCGAGCTTGAGCGTGTCCAAGCAAAGGGAATGATTGGTGGTGTTGTCACCGCCAAGCTTGACTTCTCCAAAACCAAGGGATTGCCCAAATGCACGTTGGACCAAGGTGGATACAATGGCATCCGGATGAATGCCAGTGGTCATTGTGTCCTCCTTGTTCGGCCATCGTAATACAACCTTCCTCGTAGTATCTAGGTATCTTAGTACAATCCGGATTTATAAACCGATCCGTTTTTCATATGGATTGAATCGGATTTGGATTGTGTCTCAACGGATTCGGATCGGATTCGGATCGTAATTCTACAATCCGGATTGTAAACGGATTGAGATATATGGATCCGTCGGATTTTTCTGATCCGTCATTATAATTATAGAGTAATGGATCAAAGTTTTAACAATGCTGTGGTAAGGTATATATATATTCAAATAAGAAGAGAGTAAGTTTTTGTATATTATTATATACTTGAATAGAGCAGTTGAAAGGAAAAGTAGTAATGGCTTTAATATAGAAAAAAAATATTTGAAAAGAAAAAAACAAAAATTAAAGATTAAAAAGAGAGATTAATGAACTTAATTATTATTTTTATTAATCTAGTAATGATAAAGAGAATTATGAACTTTTATTTAGTTGTAAACAGAAAAAAAACTTATACCTCTTTTTTTTCAGCATACTACTCGCCCCCACAAAAAAAAATCCACGTCATGTTATATTTCTACCACCACCATAATTTTTTTTTTCACTATAAACTTTTTTATCACTATAACTTTTTTTTTACTACTATAACTTTCCCACTATAGTTTTTTTTCAACTATAACTTTCTTTTCCCATTGTAACTTCTTTTTTCCCATTACTATAACTTTTTATTACTACAATTCTTTTTTTATTATGACTTATTTATTTCCTATTATGTTTTTCAAACCAAAATAATAAATCATCTAAAAATAATGCACCTTTGTTACCAATGTTTTACTTTTCTTAAACGATCTCAAACGACTACCATACACAATCTTGTAAAACACCTTCTCTCATGAAAAAATACGGTGACATCTACTATATAGCCTAGATTTTCATCTAATTGATTCTTTTGCATTACGGATTACGGATTCAATCCGGATTTTTACGAAACGGATTCGGATTGCAATTCTCTAATCCGTGGACAATCCGGATTTCCGAAAATCCGATCCGTTTCAAAACGGATCGGATTCGAAATGGCGCCAATCCGATCCGGATCGGTCTACTAAGAATCCTAGCCTAGTATCTGCCACAATGGACGACAGCAATGGATCATAATACCTGGTTTGTACGTCTACTTCTCCAAATTGGTTCTTGTCTTCGATGGGGTCAAACGGTAGTTTCACCAACCTACAATGAAAATAGATGAGAAGGATATTAGTACTTAGACGCACTTTTCTTTACCACACTACAATATTTACAAATCAGCAATGCCTTCGACAACATTAGACTTGAATTGATCCATGCTAGTGACCAGAGTCAAGAGGCGGAGCTTGGCACTTTTTGGAGACATACCCTCCTCGTCAACAGCGGATACGCGTACAACATTCACCATTTCCATAAAGTCATCATTGGTAAAATTCGGGGTATCGTGTGGCACTTTGCTGAGTAGCGTTTGAATTTGACACTTTAACAAATTCTTGAGCACTTGTTCCCCAAAAACAGTCACTTTGCATTCGCTATGCTGTTCATTCGCCAGGAAGAGTACACCCGACAAGGCTAATATCTCCTGAATGTTTGATTCCAAAGGAACAGGCTTGGGAATGATGTCTGCTTGATACCGGTATTTTAGGAAAAGAGAAGTAATATCGTTCCCATCAATAATCCAATGCTTCTCTTCGTTATCACTCTCTTGTCGAGTATTAGCATGCTCTTGATCCAAATCAGCTGTAGTTGTTGTTGCTATAGGCTGTGATGCAGTTGTTTCCTGTGTTGGACGTGGAGTTGGTAATTCTACGGTTGAGGTTTGATTTTGAGGCTCCAAAAGGCCCTGGGAATCAGATACTAACATCTTATCGATCACTTCGGAGCAGTTGGATGCAGCAGTTTCCAAAGCATATTTTCGTTTGCGTTCCTTCCAAAACGCTGTGCAATCAAGGGTGAGGCACCAATTTTCAAATTCCTGAAGGAGGCGAGATTGCTCTGCTTCGGACATGTTAATAATGATGGTCTTATATCGAGCGTGGCAGCGCCTGCATTCATAGTAATCATGCTCCAGGGCAAACGCCTTTAAGGTAAGCGTACTGACGTTACAAACGCACCATTGAGCATGCTGCTAACACCCGTGATCGCTTCTCGTTTGATTTTGGAATGATGGCCTTTTTTCTTTTGCGATTCTGTGCCGTATCCGGTTCCTCTGGTGATTGTTGGTCTTTTTTAGCTGTTTTCGTGTTCACTTTATTATTTTTGGAGCGTAACTGACGTTTGCTGACAGTAGGAGTCTGACCACGTTTACCCGTCATTTCAATAAATGATTAAAAATGAATAAAGATAAAAAGGAAAGCTCATTTCTTCATCATCAACGAAATGGACTGCTTTTGTTCATCAATTGATGAATGCCGATTTTTGTCCACGCTAATGACGACACCAAATCGGGGCTGCTCTCCAAAATTTCTATGGCTAATATGGTTCATGCAGTGGTAATAAATAAATAGGTACACAAGTTGCATATATCTTGTACTACGCTACACAAAAAAAGATAACTGTTTTTTATGGAAGCAGAAAGTCGTTGCATCTACATTCATGAAAAGATGTATGTTTTTAAAAAAAACAGAACAATATTGAACTACCTATTACTATATATTTATAGAATATATAATTGTATTAAAGCTCGCAGTTATTATGACCCCCCCCACATAATCAAATTAATCTCGGCGACTTCTAAATGCCAAAACAACATTACGTACCACTTTATATGGTAGAACCAATGGACGTACGGGCAAAATTTACTGCAAAATTAAAAAGCTTCATACGTACGTATTTGAAAGAAAAGAAATGACAGATTCAACATTTTATACTCGTTATTGTACTTTTATGTTTGAACAAGTTCTACTTTTTGTCAAATGAATGTTGAATACAGTGAAAAAAACAACCACTTGTTGATGTTGAAAATCCAGATGAATGGAATAAGGTGCATTCTGACTTAAACCGTCAAAATATGGGGTGGAATAAGAATTGACAAAAAATTGTCATAAATGCAGCTATGAACTTTTTGAGCCGTAATATATGTTAACTTGGGTATTCTGAAGAGATGTTACGGAACAGTTTTTAGAGAAGATTATTTCCCTTTGAGATTTGTCGCTTCAAAGTTTTGTCAAAATATGGTATTTTACTAAGTAATGCCAATATTTCGAGAAAGAGATAAGCAGTGTGTAACCTATAAAAGTGGATGGTTTATAGTTACACAAGGTTCGTACTCTAGATTATATGTAGCTCCTATCTATTTTTCTTCACTCAATAAAAAACAAATAGATATAAGAACAACAATAAAACTCGAAAAATAGTTGTTTTTAAATATTCATTGCATGTAAATACTATCATCTATACCAAAAAAGATTCCAATCTTTTCCAGGCTCTTGTTGAATAGCAACCAAGTAAAGTTATAAGCCCATCCACCATTTTTAATAAAAAGAAATAGAACCAGGTTCTGACAGAAAATATTGGGGAAATACCAGAAATATCAAATGGTACTATGAAACCAAGCAACAGGAAAAAGGAAAAAGAGTAGGGAAATTACTGCATATTTCTCAACATTATACACACATGCACTATCATCTCTTTTTATCCTATTTTTTATAAAATATATAATAAATTTCTATAGTATTTCACAGACTTATCTATGGCCAGCATAATTTTGATAGTCTCATTGGTGGCAATATGATTACCCGTCGGGTGTTTAAAATATCTCAATTTTCGAAAAATGACGGTTTAAGTCAGGATGCACCTTATATTTCTCTTTCTCATTCATTTCTTTGCATTAAGTAGTGAAAAAATGTTATATTATATAAACACAAGGTTACTTTTTTTTTTAATATTGATTTGTGTGTATGTATGGTGGTAATAAAAATGTACATGAAAATAAGAAGAGAAGGAAGAAAAAAAAAGAAACAACAACAACAACAAGAGTATGAATATTATGCATCAGAAAAGATAAAACTACGGTAAAAAAAAAAGAAGAATAAAATAAAAGAGAGAGAGAAAAGAAGAAGAATATGGAGCAGAAGAAGTAATATTAATAGTAGTGATGCTAAATAATAATAAAAAAAAATTGTAGTGAATATCAAATGAGATGTGTAATATTAATGAACAGGAATTTACATTTAGTATGCAGGATGGATTGTGTGTGTGTGTGTGTGAATGAAAGGTATGCAAATTTGGTTGTCTTTTTTTTTTCTCTTACACTTTTTGGGGTAAGTCATTTGTATATAATTTTTATATTTGTTTTTCTTTTAAAATATTTCATCTTTGTTAGGACAGTCTTTAGTTGAATGAACTCCAGATAAATCACAGTTTTCACAAAACTATCATAGTAAATAACAGGTCATTTGTTAATAATAATGATGGAAGAATCCCATTTTCTAAAGATTGTAAAAGTAAAAACTCATATTACCACTTGTTGTTTTTGATTCTTATCATGTTGTTCTTCAAATCCAGATAGTGCTGTACAATCTAAAACATCATGGCCATGTACTTCACATAATTCACAATAAACATCATGGTTTTCTGTTACTGCTGCTGCTGCTGCTGTTACTGTTGGTGTTGATATAGTTGCTTTAGTAGTGGTATCTACTGTTGGACTTGATACTTGAGAGGGTGATGCTACTGACTTGTCCGTTTCTTTTAATATTTTGAGTTCATTTTCCAGTGATTTTATCCGCTTGCGTTCAATATCAAGTGCTTCTTGTAGATCATTATCTTCAAAAACTCCATTTTCTATAAGTGTTTCTAATTCCGCAAGTTCATTGCTAAGTTGAGTTATTTCTGTTCGTTTGGTATGCTCCAAATCATTGTATCGTAATCGTTCTTGTAAGACTTCATCCTCCAATGTTTTAATACGTTGTTGAAGTTCGGTAGTGGAAGAATTGTTTTCTGCTACCATGGGTGAGGATGGGTTATTATTATTTCCACTCTTTTCAACGACCATTAATTCATCCATCAATCGCATACATTCTTGTTCCAACCCATTTTGAGAATCACGAAGACGATCACACTCCTGTTGAAGAATCTTTCTTGCTTGTTGTTCTTCATTTAACTGTACTGTTAATTGAACCACTTGGGAATTCGTGTTGCTATTATCAGTGGAACCCCCAGCAGAAGAAACAGCAGCACCATTCTCTTTCAAAAGTTGAACTTGTTGAAGTGCTTCTTCTAATTCTCTTTCCATCTTCACACGAGCCATCTTCATTTGATAATTTTCATCTTCTGCACGTGCTTGTGCTTCAAAAGCAGCATCGGCTTCTTCCATCAATCGTCGTTTATCTTGCAATTCTGTTTCAAGTTCCTGTCTTAAAGTATCAAATCGATCATCTGAAGAAGCGCTTGACATTTGGAATAATTGTACCTCATTTCGTAACTTGTCATTTTCATTCACAAGGGTTTGATTCCGTATCCGTTCTTGTTCTACTTCGTCTGTTGCTAATTCCAATTGTTCTTCTAAACGTATACGTTGATCATGCCATTCGTCTGCATATCGATCATGTTGACTATTGTAATCTTCCAAAGCTGAAAAATCACCTCCACGTAAATCGGAAATGATTTTATTTAAATCATCAAATTGGCGTGTTTTTTCTTCTTCTGTCGTTTGACATTGTTTCTTCAATTCTTGAATCGATGTCTCATAGGCATTAATAGCTTCTAATCCTGCTTTACGTAATTCTTCACATTCTCTTTCCAACGCTGCCGACATTGTTTCTTGGTCTTTTAATGCATGATGCAAATGATCCAATTGACCCTTGGATTCTCGAAGTTGAGATTCATAACTTTCCATACTTTCGTTCGCTTTCGTTTTCATATCTTCAATAATCCCTTCTAATTTTTCAATACGACGCAAGGATTGCTCTTGGGATGAATCATCTTTGATGTTTTTATCCAATTTAGTTTGTTGTTCTTGAAGTTGTTGTTGCGCCGTTTCCATTTTTTCTTGCAAGTCAGAGATTTGTTGTTGGAGACGATTAATTTCGTCTTCTTTTTCCTTGACTCGTAATGCATAACTTTCTTTCGTCGAGACGAGTCTTTCCCATGCTGCTTCCTTACTCGTGATTTCTGCAGCCAGTTTATCCTTTTCACGCTGTTCTTTTTCCAATAATTCATACAGGTGATAAAGTTCTTTTTCTGATACACCATTACTACTGTTACTTGTTGTATCAGTAGTAGGAGTTGCTCGTTGATCAGTACCATTATTGGATAAACCTGCTGGTGAAGGGGTAGATGATGGACTTGTACTCAATAAGGAAGATGTATCTGTATGTTGTTCCGACTTTTTCTGACTACCATTTGAATTATTTGTTTCAGGAATAACAACAGAGGGTGATTGTTGTTGTTGTTGTTCAACAACAGATTTATCGACTGAGTACCGAGAAGATTTATCTACAACAGGTGTAGATCGATCTACTGAATAACGGGAGGATTTGTCACCTACTGCACCAGATGATGAGTATCGAGATGATTTTCCAGTGTCTGCTGATCTGTTGATGGAAGCTTTACTTGGCTTTCTTGATGTGGATGATAATGTTTTTGATCGTCTACTTGAAATGATACTCGATCGTGTGACTTCTGGGATTGGCTGTCTACTGCGTCGTTGAGTAGGAGGTGATAAACCGGTTGTATTGTTGATCATTGTTGTTGATAATTTTCCCTCCGAAGAAGGTTGATCAACAGTCTCCAAAACGACAATTTTAGATTCATTGATAAATAAACCTTTTTGTGGAGGACATGTGAAATAACGGATTCTAGAAAAGAATAAATCAAAAAGAAAAAAAAAAGTAAATATAAATCATCCATTTAACTCATATATACATACAACACTATTGTCAACGATAACAAGAGAAAAAAAGAAGAAGAATAAGACTTACCCCTGTACACATCCATCGTTCTTTCCGATACCAGAATCACCTAGTTCAATACCACCCCAAATACCAGGTTTAAAGTCTGTTGGACCCAAAAAACGTAATGTACCAGAAACTCCCATAGAAGGTACTGATACTTTAGATCCAATCACCATTAATGAGGGTGATTTAGTTGTTGTTGTTGTTGTTGCCTTGGTAACTGTATCCGATAATCCATTTTTAGAAGAAGGAGTATAAGAAGACCGGGTTTTTGTCTTTTGAGGAGAATAACGTACAATAGGTTCTGGTTCTGATAATTCTTCAGTTGAAGATGTTGATGAACGCATGGTAGCTTTTACAGTTTTACTCGGTCGTTTCGTCATTAAAGTTGTTGAAGCAAGTGGATTAGAACGACGTTGTACTTTGGGTGCATCTGCTGGACCCATGGAATCATCTCGTGTTGTTGTTGTTGTTGTTGTTGTAGGAAGTCGTGCAAGTCTTTTTTTAGTAGTAGTAGTAGTAGTAGCAGCAGCAGCAGTAGAGTTATTTGTCACTGAATTACTATTATTATGATATCCTGAAGCAATGCGTGACATTGTTTGTTCTTGAACAGAATCTTCATGTAAAGTCACATGAAAAGGTCTTGCTATACGTGACATTTTTTTATTATTATTTTATTATTATTTTTTAGAAAAAAAAATCAAAAAGTATAATAAGAAAAATGAAAGAGGAAGATATTAAAAAGAAAAGAAAAAAAAAAAAAAAAAAAGAGGAGAGAGAAGGGGTAAGAGGTTGGGGGGTGTTGAGGTGGAGTGAGAAGTTTTACTTGGTAGTTTGAAAATAAAATTGTCTTATAAGGTAAACGGAAATTTTTTTGCGGGTCTTTTGATAACTTTTTATCAAGTCAAAAATGTTATATGTAAAGTGACAGAAAAAAAAAACGTGTTTTTTTTTGCTCCCGACCGATCTTACATGTTATATAAACCTTCTCTCCCCCACCCCCCAAAAAAAATAATAATAAAAAAGCTGCAGTGTTATTTTTACTGTTGACATATATGCGCAAGGACCATCATTATAAGGAGTAAAGAAAACATTTTCACCTGAAGATAACCCGATTACCCTTATATAAACGATTAATTTACTTGTTATTCTTGTTCCGGGATTGTTCTCAACAATGTGTTGTGTGTGTGTGTGAATGTTACAACAAAAAACTCAAATAAATTTAATACAAGTGATGGGTAACCTGAGTTATAACATAAAGCATGCTAAAGCACATATATTAAGTCTAAATATATAGTTTTTGTTTTCACATGAGTTATAAATGGTTATATGCATAGTGTTTCTCTTTCTTTAATGATAAATCACGATAACAAATTTATTGTTCTAATACTTGTTGGTTGCTATCGATATGTAATGAAGATAACACTATTATTGTTTTAAATATAACTTCTTTTCAAGTATAAGTTATTTTTCTTTTCTTTTTGATATTATTTATAGGTAATCTTTTTGCATGTTTTTCAATCTTATTCGTGCAACCCCCTTCTTCCCCTCCCCCCCCCCACTCCTTGCTTGTTGATTTTTGATAAGTCTCTTCCGATAATATTTTTAATATAAAAAGAGATCAAATATTCCAAATGTAGCATACACTGAAAAAATGATCTATTTAATTCGCTGAAAAGTATTTGTCATTTGAATGAATTATATCTACATAGCTACGTGGCATTCTTTTCTTTTTGTATACAACATAATGTCTCTCCTCTCCGAATGCAATGATTTATATAGAAATAACAAATAAAATAAAATACAACGAATTTTATCATTATTACTGTAATATTTAACGTTCGTAAATTTTATAAATGGAATAATATCAAACAAACAATAATAAACACCACATGTTTTTATTATTTGTTTACCATCAATCATATATAAAGTCTAACTGAGAAAGTTTATAATTTTTTCTATCTTTTTTTTTTTTTTTTGACGTAACCAAACTTCTTTGTATCAGCGAAAATAAAATAAAATAAAGTAAAGCAATATAAGCATTGTCGTGCATAATTTTTTTTTTTTTGTTTCTTGTAACGTAAGCTTATAACATTACTTTCATTATTATTTTTTCTAAAAAAAAAAAAAAGAACAATGACGTCGAGTCGTTAATAAAATATTTTAATAACAACCCTTCTTTTCAACTTTCCGATTTTTTCAAACCTTTCGGGAAACCCGAAAGTCTCTTTAAGTACAACAACAAATAAAAAAGGAAGTTTTTTTTTTTGACAGATATTGATGTTATGTATTTTTTTAGCTTTGAATTTACTTTTATATTTACAGCTAATACAAGAGTTTATTATTATGATCCATCATTAATAAGTGATCCGCAACGATTATATTATATCCTAAAACTTGTTATATCTTATTACCTATAGTCATCTTTTTGATAATTGTCCTCCGTTATATATAAATGTTGAATACAGTATAAGAACAGCAGCCCGGTCACTTTACGTCTTATTTACTTTGACGTCAACTTTTTTTGTTTCTACATTAAATAGGTGAGCATTACATTGTTATTCATTGTACTATAAATAAAAACAAACTATTATTACTCGTCTCACATAATCTATTATCTTCTCACACTATTTGAAAAATAAAATCATGATATGTAAGAAAATAATATATATATATATATATATAATAGTCATAGTAATAGTAATATTATTTATTATAATGATACTATATCGTTATTAAAACTAAAAGGAATATTAAATAAGTGGTTAAAGTACATAAATATTTGCATATTATTATATACGTAACAAGTAATATAAATTAGAAGATGAAACAAAAATAAAAATGATAAAATATTATAAAAATAAAGAATAATTGATAATATGTAAGGAGATGATAATTATATGTAAAGAAAAAAATGAGCAAGTGAAAATATATTATTTGTTTGGTGTTTTATTCATTGACTTCAGTCTTCTCCCCAACAGTAGCAGAAGATGGATTCGTTGGCTGAGCTTGTTGCTCAGTAGTTGCTTGACTATTTTGTACAGTTGTTGGTAATACTGGATTTTCAGTATTTTTTTCAGATTGCCAAGTATGACCAAAGGCAAGGACCACACCCAAAGCAGCAAGACCAAAAAGTTCAGCAAATACAAAGTTCACTGCTTCCACAGCAATAGCGGTTGATTGATCTACACTTATATTCGATGTCACGACTGTTCGACCAATAACTACAAAGAAAGCCAAAACGGAGAAAACATAAAAGGGACGTAAAATGGGACGCATAGAATCATACGAAACATAATGCTGATAAGCATAAAGAGCAATAAAAGCCCATAAACCAAAGTTAACAAATTGGGCTGTACGAATAGCATTCAATGCTTGTTGAACCATTTTATAATCAATGTAAGTTGCGTTAAGCAAAGTGCCCATGGTGCCTACAAATCCAATTGCACAAATAATAATAATAAATCCCCACAGATATCCAAATGCAGTTCCCCAAAGCTTAGTATTCACGTAACCATAAAGTACTTTTTCTCCTTGGCCGGCAGGTAACATGACTTGATATACATAAAAGACAAGAATCCAGAGAATAGGAGGGAAAATGGATTTAAAGAAATAGCTAGCCATTGTCTTGCTTATCATTTCTTCCAAGGTACCACTTTGTTGATTAAGGCTTCCTGCTATGGATAATCCGATCAAGTAGGTGGCAGCACCAAGTCCAGATAAAATGTAGTATGGTAAGGGTGCTTTCTTATAATACCGATAGCCTTGGACCACGGAAGCAATAAGTGTTACAGTGCTCAAAGCAATCATGGCTTGACTTAATTTGACCTGTAGATCATAGGAATCCATGTAGTCACCATATAAAATACCACTGAAAATACTCATTTGTGCGTTAATCAATTGATAAATAAATAAATAAAAAGACAAGAAAAAAGAAAGATGACAAAACAAAAACAAAATAGAAGAATAGAAGATTTTTATATACGTGCGTAAATAATCATGACAAAAAAATTAAAAGAAAAAAGGTTGTTTATGTGTAACCTGATTTGTTTTAGAAATAGTAAAATGATGATACTATGTGGTACGTACTGCTAAGCACAATATTTTTACCACTTTAAAACATCGACCATTGTCAATTACGTATACACTCTCTTGCTATTATATCAAGCTTATTAATTAGATTCGATTCATTATATACGTATCATCCTTTTTCTTTTCTTTATTGAGTTATTTTTTTTTTAAAAAAAAAGTGATTGATTCCATTTAATACTGTGATAAAATAAAAAAGACACATTTTTATTGTACATGTATTCATTTTTCTTTATTTTCAAAAGTTTGTGTTACCTTTTTAATCATTGACTGACACGCGCTTCGATTATTTTGGTACATAACATATGTCCGTAGTACACATTATGTTATATTAATATTAACTTTTTGTCGATGTCACCTATTATCTATGTATTTGTACCAATACAACTGGGTGACAACCAGTTATTATTTATAGTTATTTGTGAATGACAAATAATAACGTTATGTTGTTGAGAAGGTCTCACGCTGATTCATATGATGGGAATGATCTGTTGATACGTATAAAACATAATAAAAATTCGCAAAAATGTATCTATTTAACACATATGTTAAAAAAAGTTTCATGGCATCAACATTAGCTGTAATTCCCATTTTCTTTTTTCTACAAGCTTCAATATTAAATACAGTATAGATCATCATTCAAAAATAAAATGAAATAATGGATTCAACAAGGAACAACCGATATCCTTGTGGCGTTGAAACATATAAAATACTTAATTTAGATCAACGTCGAACAAGTCGTACAGAGCAGCAAAAGGTTAAATGTGTGAGTCAGCACGTCAAAATTCTTTTATTTCGTTTCACGAGTGCAATATGGCAGAGATATAAGAGATTTTTTCAAAAATTAAAGATACGATATTTTGTTTCGTACTACAATTGGTTTATTCTGATAATCTTTTATATGTTCTTAATCCTTAGTATGAGTTTTGAAAAATGATCATACGTACGTAGCCAAAAATTAATTAACACACACACATACATACAATATATATATAGAAGGGGACCAAGAAAAAAAAAGAGAGAGAGAGAGAGAGAGAAAAAAAAATAAGATAAAATCTTTGTATTAGTTGTAGTATATATAACATGCATAAAAGTTAATGCATAATTACTATTTATATAGTTTGATAAAAAAAAGTACCATATGATACTACGTATTTAACCGATACAAGAAACAAACAAGATTTAATTAATCCATTCTACGTACCTAGTTATGTATCTTGGTTTTTTACATGCATATTACAACATAAAAATCAAAAATTCTTGTATTATAATACCTGTAATAATCATGATGTTTTCTTTAAAGCTGTCTTTTTTTTTTCTTATCAGTACATGCATTTTACATGTTTATTTAATGTTTCATATTGTAGTTTGTTTTCAAGTAGATAATGATTTTCTACGATACTCATAAAAAAAGATGTCGTCATCAAAGTAAGATAATATAATTTAACAACTTGATTTTACCATTACTATTTGCTAGAAATATTTGTCATTGATCTTTTTTTGTTATGCATTAGTGCCTAGAAGATCGCAAATAATACGTTATGCCCGTTTCTGTTTATATTTATTTTATCAACAATCAAATCGTCGTTATGTTCTGTGATGTGTATTGATTTACTATCATAATAACAAGTTTGAATAATTTTTTCTTATATCAAAAAATTAATTTGTATATTATGGTTATAGACATCATAATAACTTGAATGACTTGGCTTACATTAAATAAAAATAGTGGAAAACAATAATTCGTGTAACCAATGCATGGAGCAGAAAGAATCATTGGAAGGAACTGAACCCCCTCCCCCCCTTTTTTTTGCGTACGTACAACATGACAACAACATATGCATATTGTTGTTATAATAACAATAACCTAAAATAATATTTATATGTTCCATTCCTAAAAAAAAAAGAACAATACTCATCTTTCTCCCTTCAACTTTTTTGTTCTTTTTTTTTTGTATATAACGGAAAAAATAACAAAAAAGTTTCTCTTATTATCGTATTGGTGATTAACGATTGTTTTGGAAAAACTAAACGCACAATGATGTTGGGAAGTAAAGCCACATCTCCCGCGTCCAATTCTTTTTCTTCTTCTAGTTCTTCTTCTTCTTTATCTTGTTCGAATTCAATGTCAAGTTATGAACGAGCTGAAACACCAACACCTCCTACAACGCCTCTACTGTAAAGTTGTATTCCAATATAAATGGGCTTGACATTATGACAATGTTAATTGCTAATGTTGTCATTATTCTTATTCTTATTATTATTATTTTCTATTTTAGTGAAAAGAAACCCGCATGGGCTTGTAAACCATTACTTGGATTTTCCACGTGGTCAACTCAACTACTTGATGATGTAGAAGGTTATGGTGGAAAGCATATAAACCCATGGTAAACTAATGAATGAATATTATAAACTAGTTACATTTTATTTCCTTTTCTTATTTTAATTTATTAACCTATCATCCTCTCAAAACTGAATAATAATAATAATAATAATAATAAAAGGTTCAATGAAAAAAGTATTAAAGAAATATCGGATGTCATGAAATATAAGATGCCAAAATATGAATATATCAATATGGATTCTGGATGGTAAATAAATTCACGCTTCTCTATTTACAACAAGAGGAAAGAAATGAAAAAGACTGGTTTTTGCTTAATTAAAAAACAAAATAGGTCGGAAACATTCGATGAATATGGTCGTTGGACATACCGAAAAGATCTTTTTCCAAATGGCTTAACAGCAGTATCGGATCATTTACGTAAAAATGGTCACCGATTAGGTATCTATATTTTACCAGGTATTCGGTGTGATGCCTATGAAGCCAATCCACCTATTAAAGGTACAAAATATCGAATGCAAGATTTAGTGGTCGAGAAAAGAGAAGGCAATGGATTTAAAGGGGTGACGTATATGCCAGATGCTCATATGGACGTTGTACAAATCTATTACGATTCTCTGGCCGAATTGTTTGCTGAGTGGGGTGTTGGATTTGTAAAAATTGACGGATGTGGATTTGGTGGTGGCGATCAATTTTATCCCTATCAATCTCCGGATAATCGGGAATGTATCAGAATGATGTCCAAAGCTTTTCGACGTTATAATATATGGATGGAACTTTCTTGGTATATGGATTATTCATATGCAAAGGATTGGGCGACCATTTCTAATGGGGCTCGTATTTATATTGATATTGAATCTTATTCTACAAAGACGATGACTACATCTCATCGTGTCTTTCAACGTGTAACACAAGCAAGTCGATGGGTGGACACAGGCGTGGTGGGTAAAGATTATGGTTTTTTTATTGATTTGGATGTCGTTTTGGTCGGTATGGTCGTTCATGGCAAATGTGTGGATGGATTGGATAACGATGATGTACGAAGATCTTATATTAGCTTTTGGGCTATTGTAAGTTCTGTATTTTGTATTGGTTCGGATCCACGTATGATTCCTGACAAATATCTTGCCATGTTGAATCATCCAGGAATTTTGGAAATACATCAAGCTGGAAATATGGCTCAACCAATCGGTTCTGGGAATGTTTGGCTTAATCGTAGGCAGATTTGGTGGAAACCAATGCCTGATGGTCGAGTTTGTTGTATGCTATTTAATGCACACACATATATGTTTATGCTTGGATTTAGCCACGAGGTTCGATTATATTTAAAAGATGTAGGAATGATAGATAAAGCATCCATCGAGGATGTTTGGACAGGAGAAAAATTAGGTGTATTTGACGAAAGTTATAGTATTCGTCTTCGAGCTGGTCAATGTCAAGTATTGATGTTATCACCCATTTTATTGTAGTTGTAAAAGTTATTTATTCAAAACATATATATATATATATATATATATATACCATTGTCTTTTTTTTTCCATTCATCATCATTCTCTTTATATATTTTACTCGTACTATTTGTTTTCTTTTTTTTTGCCCCCCATTGTTTCTTTTCTGTTTATTACATTTAATATAAATATATCATCAATCATATACATATTATGACAAAAAAAATACTATGTTCTAAGCAAATGCAAGATCCCAAGATTTCATTAATTTGCGTTGGTTTGCTTGTTCCACTGTTAAACCTGGTGAACCATACGTTATTGGTGCCAAAAATACAAAAACGGCAAATTGTAAACTAAGAATCGTAAAAGCGATCAAATAAGACCAGTAAGAAGGAGATGCTTTCATGGAAGTAAAAGGGCGTTGATTTCCTGTTGTCGACAGTGTCATGATTCGAGCAGATATTGGCGTATTAATACCATCAATACATGCAAATTGGAAAAGAGCACCCACGAGTAAATAACAACATGCTGCTGCTGGTAAATAATGATGTAAATACAGTGATCGACCCATAACAAAAAATGGAAGGTAATGAAAAGCCCAAAGAAGCCAAAAGAAGCCAGCTGAGCGAAACAAGCGTTGGCGTATAGCAACTAATATTATACATGTTACATATATTTTACTTATTAACTTCTGTGTGTGTGTGTGCTATGTAAATGTGTATTAACATTTCTCACCAGTTTGTATCGCATGTGTATCTCGTTGTCTTGCTAGTGTTTGTATAATAACAACAGTACCAAAACATAAAACAGCGACTAATCCAAGCTGCCAACCAAAAATATTGCCCGTCATATAAATCTGTTCACGAGTTACTTCGTTTCTCCAATAAGAAATACCTCGTTTCATGATGGGCCAAGATAGAGGTCTTGATTTGTATGGATGAGGTGTATTCAGACCGGAATTACGACTTATTGTACGTAGTTGAAGTTCCAAGAACTTTTTCCAGAATGACATTGGTTTTTCTTTCTTTTCTTCTTTCTTTTTTAAATTGATTTCTCTTGCTATAAATCATGATAATTACAGTGATTGAAATGAATATTGGCTGTTTATGTACGAAATAGTGGATTACCATGCATTATAATATTACAGATATAAAATGTTTAATGGACTTACCATCGACCCCTTTCACATCCATGGCTCTCCAATACGTTGTTTTATCTTTGATAAAATCTTTTTTCCCATTAATTTCTTGTAGGCCAAATCCCCATTCCAATGGCAGAGCTTTGTCCTTAAATGTCCACATGCCTACTGAACCAGCTATATTGACAAGTTTAACAGATTTCATGTGTGTTTTCCAAACATTTCCATTGGCATGATCATCGAGTTGTATCTTGAACAATGTTTCATTATATCGTTCCTCTAATGGTACTACGGTAAACTCCATATTCGTTGAAGTTAATGGTGATGCCACATCATGTGTCAATAAATGTTTTCCTGTTTCAACATGTTCTAGTTGAATAATATCTCCGTGACGAACTGGAGTACGTTTGTCTTTTGAAATACGTTTTGTTGGTTTTACGCACCAGTAACTATTATCATCTGGATCATGAACTCCAACCACTTGTTGGCCTATACAAAAGGTTTTTTTTCTAGTTAATAAAGATGACAGTATATGTTTATTACATTTTTTTTTTGGGAGGTTGGGAGGGATTTATTTACCTCCACTTCCGACTCTTCCATTTTCATATCGACGAGGATACTTATGTTCATGTGAATGAAGATAAACTGATGTTGTTGGATGGAATAACGTAATATTATCATAATAATGAATATCTATACGTAATATAGTTCAATATTTATATATAATTTAGATATTCATGGAAACAACAACGCAACAATCGATAAGAATAATTAATTTCATACATATGTAACTCATAAAATATGCTTACCAATTGACAATAAACTAACTGGAGAATTTTCAAGTGTTGCTTGAAATTGTGGAGACATAAACAAATCACCGGGTCCAGATTGATTAAGAATTGCAAAATGGACATAAAACCAGAAAAGGTAAACACACACTGGGACGATCACAAAACCCACCACTCTTGCCAAAAAATGCTTTCCAAATTCTCTCTAGTAAATATATATATAACATAGAGTATTATAATTACGATTTGTATATACGTAGTAGTAACTCCATGACATCTATAGTTTATTTTACTCTAATACTACTAATAATAATAAAAATGAGAGTATATATCTTACCAAGGAGAGACCATTTCGGATATCAAGAAGATTCCAAATATCAACAGTTGCTGCGACACCAATTGATCCCACTGTGAAAAGTCCAACCATTTTTACACTATGCATTATAATATAATTGTTATAATTTTTTTTTATGTAAATCACCAACAGTAATATTTATAGCTTACCTTGAAGTCATTGCCATGGACGCTCCAGCTGCCACTAACCATGACCACCAACTCGCTGAAAAAGGCCTGTTTATATTTTATAGGTATTATAACATATATAATTTCAGTATACAATATCATTCTTCAAATTTTATGCAAAAAGAAAAATTTATAGGTACTTGTTTCTCAATTTGAAAAAACGAATATATGTGTAAGCCGTAAGTAACATATAAAATACAAGAGAGCTATCCAGCAAAATCAATCGATGTTGTGCAACAAGAGCATTATCTATATATATATATATGCATTGATCCATAATATAAATATGATTTTTCGTTCATCCTATAATGTCGCTAAATATTGCTCTCCTTGCTCTGATGTCATGGTAATTACTTTAAGAAAAATGTAAAAAAAAATAATCATTGCTTTACCAAAGAGATACATGCACGACGAAACAACACAAGCCAAGGTAGAATATCCAGACTGTTTCATAATTGCATACATGAGAGCAACATTACAAACATTCAAAGAGGCAGGCAAGGCACGTAATCCAACATAAGGTACCTTATGTTCAATATAGCTTCCACCTATTTCACCAAAATCGTAATGACCACTGTATCCAATCAAATAGCCCATGGCAGCAAACATCATTTTTCCAAGTGGTGGATGGACATCAAAATAAAAGGTACGATTTAAATAATAGCCAGCAAATTTACCAAAATGAACTTCATCAAATCTATTATCATACATGTTTCTAGTCTATTAGCAGCTTTCTTTTCTTTATTACGTATTTTTGATAGGGTATATAAAGTATATAATAGACTTACACAACTTCAGCTGGATACCATATCTTGAAAAAACTAACGAAGAATCCAGCAATAGTGATCGCGATATGACATAAAGTTTGATAAGATACTATTGTTGATTTTACATTCTATATTCATAATATACATACATAAAAGGTTAATACGTATTAACAAAAAAAAAAAGAGCCAAGTATATAAAGGACGCGTGAAGTTGATGTAACCTTTTTGGAATCTTCATTATCATAATAGTAGACTTCTTTTTGATGAGAAGTAGTTGTATTAAGAGCATGATAATGTTGCTCGTATCGATTTCTTAACATATAGATATATATATTTATAAAAATAAAATATTTACAAGAAAGAAAGAAATATTTATTTGAAATCAGGAACGTTTGTCTGATGTTGCTCAAATTCATGGAGAGGCACACACACTTACCTAATAAAGAAATATTAGCGTCAATCTTTTGAATGAAATTTCAAAGATGACTGCTTTGTTAAACAAAATATGGCCTCTACACTTGTCAAATATTCTTTAATTTCAATGCGCGTCATCCATCCTGTGTATATTCAAATTGACAAGTGAAAGGCATACAGTTCTACTTGACAAATTACATTAATTCTTCTTTTATTACGTTCAAGAATCAATTTGTTTTTTAGGTAAATGATCATATTTGTTATGGTAAATACTGACCACTTCTCTTTCTTGTATCATGCATTATTATTTATATGACCGTCTTGCATTATCATTATTATTATTGACAATAAAAAAATTATATATTCATTTTCAAGACCAGCAACAATTTTTTTTTTACTTTAAAAATCCTTCGAAACTCTCTTTTTTTTTTCTGGCAGGATACCATATACTAACATATATATACTTTGATCTAATGGGCAAATCAAAACCAATTGTAAAGGTAAAGGAAAAAAAAAAAGATTACAAAATATTTAATTTTATGAACGGTCAAAACTTTTAATGGATTGGAAAATACATGGTTTTACATGAACTTGAACATTAATCTTTTTATTTTTTACTTTTGGTCAATAAAAAAAAAATTGGATATATAGAAAGCAGAACAAAAAGCTAGTAAGAAAAACAAAGACATGGGTAGTCTTTCTATTTCTTCTTCTTCACCTACTGGAGCTGTCACGGGTCAAAAAATTGTAAGGCGCAAAGTATCAAAAAAAGTTATCAAGAAGAAAAATGAAAAGAAACGAGTCAAGGGAGCATCTGAGCTCGATAATCCAAAATATGCTAATAAGGTTAGTTTTTTTTTGTGTGTGTATAGTGTATGAATAAAAGGGGAATTATTTACATATTTTATATATACTTAGGATTTTATGTTGGAAATGATTGAAAAAGCATCAGGAAAAGAAGAAGAACGAGAAGCAGCAAAGTTAGCTCGAAGGGTAAATATATATTGGTAGATGGAGTTACTGAGTAGGCTACTATTTATATACATTATACTCACTGACTTGATTAACTCATTTATATGCTATTGTAATTTTAGGAAGCGGTTGAAAAAAAGATAAAAGAAAGAGGAGATAAGAAAGACAAGGAAAAAGGTACAAGACAGGCTAAACTTGTAAGTGGCGTAAAAAAGAGACTTTTGGTGTTAGAAGTCTCTAATTTTTAATTGCGTTCCCTAATAATAACAACTACACGTTATGATGACTTAATATGCTCATTTTCACATTAAAAAAATAAAATAATATAGGATAAAGCTAAACAACAAATCACAAACAAGAAAAATAACAAGAGGGCTAAAGAATCAACACCATCTGTGAAAGAAAAGGCAGTTTCTGGAAAGAAAAATAATAGTAAACGAGTTCGATTTGCTGATTAATTGGAAGAAACGATAATTTGAAACGACTTATATTCTAACTGCCACGACTTTTTATTACCCCCAATTTCATTACTGGTCATACATATATATACAAACATCATCCATCACTTTTTTTTTAATTTGTTAACATTATATTTCCTCATGCATATTATTAAAAAGTAGTTCTTCATAATAATAATCCATTACAGAAAATAAAAATAAATTTCTTCATTTAAAAATCTTTGTATACATATTCATGTTATATTAACTGTGGTTCAATTCGAGAAAGGAAAAAAAGTCAAGTAACCATGCAAGTGAAATTTATCTGTGTAACAGTAATTCGCCATCCACTGGATGTTCCTGCGTCGTGAATTCTCTCTTTTCGCCAACCTTTTTTATATTCCAGGAAACTGGGCACGCGACACATTGTACTCCTTGCAGATGATCAAGGAGAACATATAAAAAGGTTATAAAAACAACACACACAACTCAATTCAAAAAAGGGTACCCGGTTGTTCATTTCTTTTTCACTTTTTTTTATTTATTTATTTATTCATTCATTTACTCTTTCATTGTTTTTTTTTTGTCTTTACTCTCTTTTGATATCATGAAATTCACATCCGGGTTCCATGGTTTCACTGTTGCTATAATTCTTAGTAGTGCGACAGCTTCAACTGCTTCAGCAATTGGAGGAGGCTTGCCAAATTTAATTAAAATCTTTACTGGTGAAAAGAAATTTTGTTGGGATTCAACAGATATGGTGTACGTATGAATGATCTTTTTCTTTGATAAATTATTATTTGAAACGTAATGATGATCATTTTAAACCAGTCAACTTACGTAATAGTATTAAAAATTTCAGATTTGCTTTTGGTGATTCTTATACAAATCTTATGGGACCTGCAGGTTCTGTATGGACATGGAATGATTTCAAATCTGGGAAAGACTCGACTTTCAATGGAGCTATTCAACCTAACGGGGTAATGTATTACTTATTGGCCCCACTAGGGGGGATATTGACATTCTGGAGGAATTGATGAAAAACTCACTCTCTCACACCCCTTTTTTGTTATATTTTTAGACTACCGCCCATGGACCTAACTGGATTCAGTACCTTACAAATTGTTATGAAGGGTTACCACAAAAATGCCACCCACAATTATTTGATGTTGCCTATGGAGGTGCCACAGTTGACAGTTCACTTGTTCCTCCAGCTTATGACCACATCAAAGATCTCGATCAACAAATAACTCAATGGAAGGATTATATTGACCCAATGGTAAAATGGGAATCAGATAGTACTTTAACCATGTTATGGTTTGGTATTAATGATGTTACACGAGCAATCAAAACTACAGATGACAATGTAAGAGTTTCATTTTCTTTTCATAATATAACATTGCTAATATCGCTATCAAAAGTCGATCAATTAAAATCAATATGTCTGTGTGTATTAATAATCTTATGCCTGTATACGTAGTTAAAATTGGGCATCTTATTCAACAAAATTCTTGACGTTTATTTCCAACATTTGGTAATAATAAATATAAATAATGATTACAATATAAGAGCTTTTGTTTTTCTTTTCGCTTTAATGAACATGCTAATCAATACATTTAAAATAATATATAATAGGATAAGTTACATAAAGAACAAGATATGCGATTCTTTTTGATAAATAATGTACCACCTATGGATCGTTCTCCTGGTGGACGTGATGATGCTAAGCGATTACGTCCACTCATTATGGCTTATAATGATTTGTTGCTTGGCCGTATAGCAAAATTCAGTACACTCAATCCAGATGTGACTCTGGTTCATTTTGATGCCCATAGATACTTTGATTACTATTTAAATCATTACAAGCAATTCGGATTCAAGGATATAGAAAACTATTGTGATAAGGATAGTTGTAAATTACCGAAATCTCAGTAAGTTGGTGGTTTATTTCTTTGTAAAAAATGATGATCAAAAATAAATATAGGATGCTTCGCGTATATGTATAATATATTAAACTTTCTTTGTTATTAAATAATAATCTATAGATATTTCTGGATGAGTAAGTTTAATAATATACATTTTTATAAGCAGGTGTAAAAAGTAAAAGACGCTCACCATTCACTTATTATTTAATTGATTTATAGATAATAGTCATCCGATGTTCCCAGTTCATAAATTATTGGGCGAAGACATTACAAAACAACTTCGCAGTAAACAGCAATGCCCTCGTTCCGGTGCTAATAATTCCAAACAATAGAAATAATAATAATAATAATAATAATAATCATATTTTACAATATAATGAAAAGTTCTACTAGCAAACTTATTTCTTTAAATCAAAAAACTTGTATTTTTTCTTTGTCATATAATTTTATACCAAGAAAAAAAAAAGCTTTTTTTTTTTTTTTGCTTATCTCACCAACCATTACTTCTTTTTTTATACCCGACATAAAGTCGAGTGAGTTCAATTGATTTAATTAATAGAACAAGGTTTTCTGTTCTTTTCTTTGTGTAAGTATATTGTATATACGTACAGATTATATATTATATATCTGAAAATGAAATAATGAAGAAGGGAATAATCATTAGAGTAGTGTGAGTTGCATCATACATTAGAAAGATTGAATCTTATATCTGGAACCATTATTTGAGAAGAATAGCTCATCATTAGAAAAAAAAAAGGAAGGGAGTGGAAGGGATATAAATTGATGTTTAAATACAATCAAATAAAATGATGCTTATAATAAAAAAGACGCAATATCTTATTACCTGATAGAATTTTTTTTTACTTCTGATCCACCAATAATTTTTGATAGCTGCGATTGGAATTGCTGCACACACATACACACACACACACACACACACATAACCTTTTTTACTGCGACTGTATATAGCTTATAAACCTTGTTTTTTCAAGGTCGAGAGTTTATAACCCGTACCTTCCTCACCTTCCTCCTCTCTTTATTCTTCTCTCTTTTTTTTTTTTATTTTTCATTTCACAACCTCTTTTATTTTTCTTTCTTTTTTTTTTTTTAAAGACCAACATCTTATAATCCAAGGTAGTGGTTTTGACAACAATATATTAAATACGCGCCTTTTGGGGGGTTCCTAAGAATAAAAGAAAAAAAAATGATGCCACGATTAATGGACGATCATCGTTCCATGGCTCGAAATCCAGATTTACATCAACCCGCTGCAAAAAATGCTCATCAGGGGCAGGTAAGAATAGAAACCCGAAATTTTGTCAAAAAATAATATTGTTGTTGTTACCAGGATACAATTCCGCAAAAAGAAAAAGAGAAAAAGGGGGAGAGAGAGGAAAGAATATATATAAACAAAGCAACACATATATAAGTGTCTATGAGTGAATACCAAAAAAAAGAAAGAGGGACCCATAAATATATAGACAAGTGATCATATCAAAAGGAATATTTATTCATATATTTTTATATTAGCTTGCTGCTCTTTTACATGGTAAAATGGACTACGATCTATTTGATGGTAGCAGTAGTGGTGGTGGTGGTGTTACATCCGAAAATTTATTTCAAGATCGATCAAGTAGTGCACCACCTAATGAACTTCTTTCTCAACGGACTGAACCAGAAAAGAATAGAGTATCCGATCAACCTAGTAGACCATGGGGATTGTGGGAAACTACAAATGGTTCTGGTAAAGCTCTAAATAATATTTGACCCACCTGTCCGCGTGTGTCTGTGTGATTCTAGAATGATAAAGAAAAATCAGAACAAATATGAGGCATGGGGGGTGGGGAGGGGGATGGAGAGAGGCCCTTGATATTATATCATTGAACATACGATTAATTCGAATTTTTTTTTTACTACTTTTAGGTGGTTACTCTCGTGCACCTAATCAATCGATTGGATTTGAGCAAATTCCTAATAGTACTGCAACTCGTCAACAAATAAAAAACCATCATATTGATATGATCCCAAAGGTAAATTTATTAAATTAATTACAATGGCTTTGACACTCGTTTTTTTTTTCCCAATTTCAATTCAAACACTAATGAGTATTTTTAACTACATATGTGTGTATATTTAGGAATATACGACTGGGGCATCTTCATTATATGGTGGGATTCAACGAATGCGACCTGAATCCCGTGACCCTGTTACTAGTAGTTATGACAGTCCCTATGGTCACCATCAACATGTTAGTGATGATTCACAGTTATCCTCTGTATTACAAATGTCTATGGATGAGCATAAATCGGATCAACAGCATCTTCATCGAGCAATATCTCCTCCAGTGATGAACAAGTTTATTAATTCCCTCCCTCCAAGAGCCAACTCAACCCCTCCTGGTCATAACGATGCTGATTTATATGGTGCTGCTCGATACAACAACAATAACAATATTGATCCAACAGATGTCATGGCTCATCAATTAAGTAATATGGGATTGAATGATGTATGTTTTCATATACATATATTTATAACTTTGATTCATAGATATACAAAACAAAAAAAAGAAATTATTAACCATAATATCAACATATTCAAATGTTTAGAATGGATATGGTGCATCTAATCAAGCTCAACAATATTGGCAAGCTCTTCAGTATCAACAGCAACAACAATTGGATAGCCCATATTATGATGGAAATGGATTACAGCGTACATCCCAAGGTCCTCTTCTACCATCCAATCTTGATCTTTCTGGTGAACATTATAATGATGATAGCTCCGATGGTTTATTGAATCGATATCCTACTAATAACAGACAATATGAAGATTATGGTAGTGGTAGTAATAATGGGTTTGAATTGATGGATCAACAACAACAACAATTAAATGAACAGAAATTACGTGCACTTCAACAGTATCAACAACAACTTCTGGTTGCTAGACAACAACAGCAGCAACAACAACAGCAGCAGCAGCATCACCAACAGCAACAACAGCAACAACAACAACAACTTCTGGCTGCTAGACAACAGCAATTGTTGTTACAGCAACAAATGCAAAGTATGGAATCGCCCAATTTGAATAGGTTGCGTGGGGTTCAGCAGCAACAGCAACAACAGCAAGAAACGAATAATGCTGTACGATCATCACCTAATACCCGAGCAACTCAAGATTTGGCACTCAGTATCCAAAGTCGATTATTAACAGAGTTTAGAAATTCAAAAAATAAAAAATATGAACTTAAGGTATATATAAAGATGGGATAACAACAAGATACGAAAAAAAGAGAAAGAGTGAAAGAAAAAGGGTAACTTATGCTCACCTACCTCAATATTTTCTAAATATATATATATATATTAGGATATCACGGATCATATTGTGGAATTTAGTGGGGATCAACATGGATCTCGATTCATTCAACAAAAATTGGAAACAGCCAATAGCGATGAAAAACAAATGGTGTTTGAAGAAGTATTGCCAAATGCATTACAATTGATGACAGATGTTTTTGGTAATTATGTATTACAAAAGTTTTTTGAACATGGCAATCAAGCTCAAAAAACGATCTTGGCAAAGCAAATGGAAGGTCATATTGTATCATTATCTTTACAAATGTATGGTTGTCGTGTGGTCCAAAAGGCCCTGGAACATGTTTTGACAGATCAACAGGCTCGATTGGTGGGAGAATTGGATGGTTGTGTACTTAAATGTATTAAGGATCAAAATGGCAATCATGTTATTCAAAAGGTAAAAAAAAAGTGTTGAGCTATGCATTATGTTGAATAATGGATGAAAAGAAACGAGAAAAAAGAAAAACTTATTTCAATTTCTGTTTTGTTTTTCGATATAGGCCATTGAACGCGTTCCTGCCAAACATATTCAATTCATTATCAATGCGTTCCATGATCAAGTGTATAATCTTGCAACACACCCATATGGTTGTAGAGTTATTCAACGTATGTTTGAACATTGTACTGAAGTTCAGACAGACCCTTTGTTGGATGAGCTTCATCGATGCACTCATCAACTTGTTCAAGACCAATACGGAAATTATGTAAGTATCATTTATATACATATATGATAAAGAACAATATAGATTCGTATACAAAAATAAAGAAGATTTATATCAGAGATACTAATTAGAACTGATATATATATATATATATATATATAAATATAGGTAATTCAACATGTTTTGGAACGTGGGCGACCAGAAGATAAATCAGTCATTATTGACAAGATTCGTGGACAAGTTCTTCAACTAAGTAAACATAAGTTTGCCAGTAATGTTGTTGAAAAATGTGTTGATCATGGATCAAAGGAAGAGCGTCAAGATCTTATTGAAGAAGTTCTTCACACCAGACCGGATGGGTAAGAAGGAATAATAATACTAATAATAAGTTAATATATACTAATAGCTATTTTTTTCTATAGCTCATGTCCTTTGGTTACTATG
This sequence comes from Circinella umbellata, assembly GCA_025093555.1. Classification (NCBI taxonomy): domain Eukaryota; kingdom Fungi; phylum Mucoromycota; class Mucoromycetes; order Mucorales; family Lichtheimiaceae; genus Circinella; species Circinella umbellata. Next base: position 206,066 of record JAIWNF010000031.1, on the reverse strand, counting down.
ATGAAGGATCAATATGCTAACTATGTAGTTCAAAAAATGTTGGATGTGGTGGATGATGAACAACGTGTACTCCTTGTCACCAAAATCAAACCTCATCTTCAATCCCTTAAACGATTTACTTATGGCCGTCATCTACTTTTAAAGGTGGAAAAGTTATTTCAACTTGTTGATATCGACTCCATTGAAACCACTGATGAACATCAAGTGGATGGTTTGCATGACGATAACAATAACAACAATATAAACGATACTATCCCAGCTTCAGTTTCAGCTACAACGACAACTACCACTGATATGACACCCGTTATTAATACTGCAAATGTTCAATAAGTCATCTTTCAATGACATTGTAAAAAAAAAAAAAAGATCAAGAATAAGGGAAACAAATAATCCATAAAAAAAAATTAACAGCAATTTAACTTCCCTTTTCAAATTTATGTACAAGTTCCCCCACCCATCGGCTCTTTATAATGTTTTTTTTTTCTTTTTTTGTATATCTTTCACACACATTTTCTTTTTCAAACTTTCGTATATCACCTTTTTATTATTATTATTAGATCGGCAGAAATCCTTTAAATAAGGGTAATCTTTTTATTTCTTTTTCTTTTGTACAAGAGTCCGACTGTCTTATTGTTATAATCCTGAGAACCAACTTTTTGGTCTCGATGTACATGCAAAACAAACAAACAAACCTTCTCCCTTTTTTTTTGTGTACCACAAAATCTCTCTACCCCCCCCTTCCCACTACCACCCCTTCTGTGATATATACATCCTTACTTGTCCTTTTGTATCTTTTTTTTTTTACTTCTTCTTTCTATTTCTATATTTTTTGTATATCCATTATATATAAACAATTTTTCACAATTTTTTTTTGGTCTTCTTTTATTATTATTTTTTTTCCAGCTGATGGAAGACAACAAGTGTAAATATATTAAAATATGTATGTTTTCAAGAAACTGATTTACAAATGACGAGATGAAGAAAATTATCAGCAAACGACAAGTTTTGTGATGCCCAATCAATAGGTGTGTCCAAGGGTAACTGTATACCGTGTGTGATAGGAATGGCTAAATTTGATGGAAATAAATCAGGTAAAATATCATTGAGGACATCACCTAGCAACTTTGAACTGTCTATATAGATACATTAATGATAGATATTTTAGTTATATACAGTAAATAAAAAAGGTTGGAAAGTTAGCATATTATTTATTTATTTTTACCTTTATTTGTGAATGATACAACTTCCTGAATTACAGGACATTGATCGGGTAAATAGATACGTAAAGGAACATAACGTAAACTATCTGTATCTGATATTAAATATTTATTTACATTCCAATACTCATCGTATCGATCTACACATTACATTATGTATATTAGTTGCTGTTGTTGTGGGATCATTAATACGACAATCATTTCGAATAGATTGAGAACATAGCAGATAATAAATGTATTTTTTTTTTACCTAGAGATAAAGATTCCCAAAGTTGAGATTGATCTTTTTTTGATAGATTCATGACACGCTTTGTCGTTCCATATCGTAAAAAGTCAGCCTATAAATATAATAATCAGTACAAGAATGAAACTATGCATATGTAGATTACGATGTTTAATACACTAATTTTACCTGTTTCATCATGGACATGAACATATCTTGTGCTGCTTCCACTGATGGTGACTTTAATAATTTTTCATTGGGGAAGTTATGGAAATGTACAGTTATTTGCCATGGTCTATCTTTTGATCCAGACATATCATAAAGTAAACCAATTGGATAGTGCCTTGTATATAGATTAAAAAAAAAAGAAAGGGGGTTTTTTTTTATATTTTTCTGACTATCATTCTTTGTTTCCTTTATTATAAATATAAATGTATTTATTTACCATTTCAAAGGTTCACCTTCATAATCATACCAAATCTCAGTATTTGTTATTTCTATATCGAGCCCATTATAAATATGTAATAGTTGTTCACTGACTAATGGTAAATAAGAACATCGAGATGCTTCCATCTAAAAAAAAAAAAAAAAGCTTTTACATAAGTAAAAAATAACACGACATTATCGATTGAGTTGCATAAATAAGAAAAGAAAAAAAAAAAAGTGTCGAGATTACAAAAATAGGTTCAGTGAAAGTATGGTTTTCTGTTGGATCAAGAGATATTTGAATGGGTAGTTTGCCATTCCAAATCTTTTTCGATATGATATCGTCAAAAACAGTAACTGACATTAAGATATAAAATTTAGCATAAAAAAAGGGTTCCTAGAAATCTATTTCTCTCTTTCCTTTTTTTTTTTAGTAGGTCGTCAAGTCACGATATCAAAATACCATATATATATATATATATATATAATTAATTGTATGATGTAAGTATTAGTAACAATTAAATGTTGTCAGATTGATATCCCATATTTTTTTAATATGCTATTTGTAAGTTATTGAATAGTAAAATATAAAGTGTATAATTTTTAATATATTCATATCATAATTATGCAGCTACTACTACTATTACTACTAAGGAAAAGATCTTATTAATCATTTTATAAAATATATTACGTAATCGGTTTTTTTCTACAATAATAATAACATTGATTGCTCAGAACACCAGTTAGCTGTGATGTCCGACTAACCAAAGGTAGAAGATAATTGATATTGAAACCAATATAACTTTTACAATGAAGCTTCGATGCTACTAATAAACATACTTTTCTTAAGCGATAGTTCATCTGTCAACAAGTGCATGTGATAGCAATAAGATAGTTCATGTAAATATAATAGTAAACAGAGGATATATATATATCGGACAAAGCACGAATACATTTAGAATTTTTCTTGGCTGCTACACATAGTAGATAGCTACTATATATAATATAATATAATCTACTAATAGTAATAATACAATAGTAGATTAATATTATTATTTTTCATTTATATGCATATAAATCTATTTTCACAGCCAAGTTATTATCAACGATCGTCCCTCATAATGAAAAGATAATATTTAGGTTTCTACGTCTTGGTTACTAGGTGACTTATTTCTTTGCTAAACCTACTTATACACAAAACAAAGAGTAAATTCTGGAAAGGACTGACCCAAAACTATAACTAATTAACTGTCACGACCTCATAAAAAACTTTTATTCAAATGATAATAAAAACACCATAAAAAAATGGTGACCTAAAGCGTTATGGATGGGTAAATCATATATTAGTAAATGATTGTTTCGATTGATGTCTAAAAAGAATGATAGAACTGCAAGTGTCGAACGACCATGGTGGTAGTGGACTCTGAAGTCTAGTTTATATGCACCATCCCACTTTTTTTTAAAAAAAAAAACCCCTGGTAACCGGTATCAGACAAGAATAAGAAACGAACTTTGGATGATGGAAAATGCAAAAATTGAGCCAATAAAAAAAACGAACGTTGGGTTTTTAAGAAACGATCCTTTTGGAAGTTACTGTTTAAAAGAAAAGAGCTCAAATTGGGCCCCACAGATGAGAAATCCCTTTTTGTTTTCGTGTTTATCCTCCCATGTAGACGGATCATATATTTCAATCATTATTAAAATATCATCTGTAAGAAAACATTGAGAGTGCAGGTGAAGAAGTGTCTATTACTTTTATTACAACTGGGTGTAGATAATTTTTTTTTAGAAGTATGTTTCATTGCTTTTTCCGGATATCATAAACTTAGTCAAGAGAAATTGTTTCGATATCATTTTTTGGGGTAGTTGCCCGAAGATCCCGATCCAAGAGAAAAATGAAAGCGGCGCCTCTTTTTTTTTTTTATTCCTCTGAAAAAAACAGTAATAAATACCTTAACCAAAATAGACACCTTCTTCAAAATTCAAATGTGAAAAGCATCATGAGTATACCTGTATTCAAAATTGAACAAGGAAACTAATTATGAAGGATAATGCTCTTTTTTTTTCCCACCAGAAAAAGCATATGATTTACACCTTAAGCATAAGTTTTGCATGTTTCCTGTGTAATACCAAGCGGCCCTCTTTTTTTGATATTTGACAATCCGATAAAAAAAAGAGATAAACTGACACCACTTTTTTTAAAATAATATGTGGCCATTATCTGATTTGGTTCGCCGTTCACCTCGTTCAAATACAATGGATTCACTTGCTCCTTACATTCCATATGCTGTTTCTGCTGTTCTTGCAGCATCTACTGCCTTCTACTTTGTAAACAGGAAGAGTAAGTTTTATTATTTTATATCATTCATATTCTCTCTAAAAGTGTTTGAAAAAAATAAAAATAAAAACTCATTGTCAAAACCTTATAAAATTTAGAGGGTGCTGTCTTGGATCCCAAGAACTTTAAGAATTTTAAGCTTGTTGAAAAAATTGTTCTTTCACCAAATACTGCCTTGTAAGTAAATACTTGTATATAATTAAAGACAATGACGTTTTTTTTTTCCTTTATAGAACGTATCATTAAATATATACTCATAACTTTGGGTGGGGGGAAACAAACAACAAATACTATTTGTAGGTACCGTTTTGCACTTCCTCACAAGGATGCCATTCTCGGTTTACCTATTGGTCAACACATTTCAGTCATGGCTGAAATTAACGGCAAAGAAATTACACGTAGTTATACACCTACCAGTTCTGATGAAGATCGTGGTCACTTTGATTTGCTCATTAAGGTTAGATAACAATACAAAACAACAAGTTGGGATAAGGAGTAGGAGGGAAGGGGAGGAACGCGTTGTATTATACGCGTGGAAGTGACAGTTTATAAAATATTATACATATTTTTTTTTACTAAAAAAATATGTTTTAGTCCTACCCAACTGGTAACATTTCTAAGCTTTTTGGTGAACTTAAACTTGGTGATAACATTGCTGTTCGTGGTCCCAAGGGTAACTTCAATTACACTCCCAATTTGGTACGAGCTTTCGGCATGATTGCAGGTAATAATAATCATAATTTTAATTTCTTTGATTGGAGAGATCATATTGAGATATATAGTGGAGAGGGGAAATTTTTTAAGAGTTCAATTGATGTTGATAAATGGATCATTTGTTTTGATAAATATAAATAAAATAGGTGGTACTGGTATTACACCCATGCTTCAAATTATTCGTGCTATTTGCAGAAATCCTCAAGATAAGACTAAAGTTAACTTGATTTTTGCTAATGTCAATGAAGAAGACATTTTACTCAGAAAGGAATTGGATGAATTAGCTGCTAAGCATGATAACTTTAATGTCTATTATGTATTGAATAACCCACCTGCTGGATGGACTGGTGGTGTTGGTTTCGTCACAGCTGATATGATTCGTGAACATTTACCTGCACCTGCCAAGGATGTCAAGATTCTTCTTTGCGGTCCTCCACCCATGATCAAGGCTATGTCTACGGTAAATACTAATAATAATAATACTTTTTCTAATTTTTAAGGAATGGAAAGGAGAGAGAAAACCTATGGCTTACTAAACGAACTGTTAAATATTTTTATTAGGCCACTCTTGACTTGGGTTATGAAAAATCTCGTGCTGTGAGCAAGTTGGAAGATCAAGTTTTTAAATTTTAGATTTGCTTTTTCTTCGTTTTGTTTAATACACAAAGAAAGAAAAAAAAAAGTATAAAATTACATTTTAATATTAAATGTATGCATATAAATATATAAATATTACTTTTAATTGTATGGATGAAAATACTGGACATTTCTTTTGGAATCTAGTGAAGGGTAAAATTCAACAATACATTGCAAGGCTAGACAACTTTATATATGGATAAGGGACTGTATATTAGTTAATAGCTTTCATTTATTTATTTTTGCTCGGGAAAGCATTATTGTCCATTCCTATTGTATCTGAACAAAGGTTGAGAGTGTTATAGTCTTAACATATATGAATATTTCTTTGAGTATATATGTAATCCATTCCGTCTCTTTCAGCCAATGGTGTTTGTCCATAAAGTGTCTATCAAATACGTACGCAATATTAATTAGGCGTACTCACCACAAAATATTGAAGATGACATCAGTATTATTCAGTTGTGACACCGACAGTGACAATGAAACGGATCTTTATAACAACTAGAATGACCAACGAGTATATTATACCGTAGAAGATTCGATTATGTACGTATTGCTGAACAAGACGTAAAAAAAAGTTCATTTTTCTGAAAGGTCGTTAGCGTAAAAGAAGACACGAATCTCGTTCGTTTTATCTCTATTCTATCCATCAAAATTTATATCTATGATCTGTATATTGGAAAGCGACCTTATTTTTATATATCAGATTATTAAGAGGAGGAAAAAATATAAACATTCTACATCTTTATCAACATGATACCGCACGTCATCGACTTGCCGTATCAGCATCAGTACTTATGTGGTGTTTAGAAACAACGGACTCACTATTATGTATACGTAACATCTGATTGATCCGCCAGACGATACCTTTAATCATATTTTTTGAAGCATGTAGCATACGTACTAACTATAAAATAGTTATGCACATCCATAAAGCTCTCAGAATGGCAAATAATATGTTATTATATCCCACAAATAATGTATGTTCGTTTTGTGTAGAAAAACAAAAAGACATGATCCTAAGACAATAATAAAAGGCAGACACTCCAGTATACTGTTAGATAACAAAAAGAGGCGGAAAATAAAAGATGATTGTGGATAGCAATTAATAAGTGGCAAAGCATCGATATAATCATAGAATGACTGTGAAAAATACACCATTATATTTAAATTTTTTTATCATACTATTCGGTGTATGCAATCAAATGTTAACTTGATCATTTATAAAGATAATAACAATGGTAATGGCACGTATTCTTTTTTGTTCGTTTTATAATAATGATAAGGATATGAATGAATATTTAATGAAGTTATGGTAGAAAAATAACGGTCATATCCTAATTCATTATAACAATTGAATGATATGTATAATGGGGTCTCAAGCAGAACAAGGCTACACTTCACTCGATTTTTTTGCTATTAGTAAGCATCAAAATATACTGGGAATAAACAGTTTTTTTTTATGATGATTTATAAAGCTAAGTACACTACAATAAGTTTTATTTATTTATTTATTGATATAAGAGAAAGGGAAATGATTAAGTCTTGTTTTTTTTTTAAGAAAAAGAGCATAAATGGCTTTGATAATGAATTATTAATAGTAGGAGAGTGTGTTTTACGTTGAGGGAAGGGGGTTAAGCAAAGAAGAAGTATTAAAAAGAGTATTTAGTACATAATTATAATTATTACGTACAAAGTTAGAGCTCCATAGAAGGTAGGATATCAGTACTATTATTGTTGTTATCCTTGTCAATCTTGTTCTTTTTCATTGGAAGTAAATTGGGATTAATGTGTGGGAGAACACCACCTTGAGCAATTGTAACTTCATTGAATATTTTGCTTAACTCTTCATCATGACCTACAGCCAACTTTAGATGACGTGGAATTATTCGAGTCTTCTTATTATCACGAGCAGCATTTCCAGCCAGTTCAAGTATTTCTGCGGTAAGGTATTCGAGAACAGCAGCTAAATAGATGGGAGCATATCCACCAATACGACATGCGCGCTGGCTTTGAGCAAGGAAGCGATGAATACGACCAACAGGGAATTGAACACCTGCCTTGGCAGAACGTGATTTTCTTTTACCGGATGAGTGTGAAGGTTTGTGGATTGTTTCAGTCATTTTTTTTTACTGGTAACAGAAAAAATAGGTAAAGAAGAAAGAGAAGAAAAAAAGAAAAAAAAAGGAAATGATTTTTGTTGACGTAATTTTCGTCAATGCATGAAATTTTTTTTTTTGACAGTCTTGTGTGTGTGTGTGTGTGTGTGTGTGTTTTACTGCTGATACGTACTGTATTATAAAATCAAATGACCTTTGTTAGTTGAGTGATTAAATACAGATTATTATAATTTATTAACGCTATAAGCTAACGTTAGCACTTGAAATTTCAAAATACTTTCTCTACATATCATGATGCAACTGAAGCTTCTCAAGTATGTAGAAAACAGCTGGTCTTTTACATTTAGTTTTTAAAAAACTAGTCAAGCATACTAAATACTATAAATTCAATCGATAGTTAGTTATTGTGTCTTCCAATGTATTTCGTTGTTCAAAACTGAGTTCTCCTTTTTTAACACAACTAAACAGGAAAACAGCTGGTCTTCCTGTACATGTTGAAATCGATTCACTTACGGAAAACCGAAAAGAAAAAAAAAATTACGTACTATGAAATTTTGAACATCTGGGATTTTGTGTCAAACTATTATAATTTCTATATCTATAATCATGTGCGATACGTTATTTCTCTTGCTACGTACAGTGTATGTGTTATTCTAATGTGTTTTGCTATAATTTATTTTATTATAATAGATGGTCTCTTTTTGAGGGTCGTGTAATGAAAATGTTAATAAATAATACACTATATATTTTAACTTCGTTTCTTTCTATAGTAAATTATTTTCGCACATATATCTGTACATCATAACTACTCATGAGACCTCTCTTTTTTTAACTTTTCACTACAGTCTATATGTCTCATAACTAAGGTTTAAATGGATTTATTTAAAATATACAAGTGGCTCTATATTTATCCATATACAATGATAATGAATTGATAGGTTATATCAATCAATACGTAGATAAAAGACAAATACATGATAATTACGTGGCTTTATAATAATGTTAAAAGTTACCATACATTTAATGGATTTCTTGTTTTTCACTCGTACTTATGCGGTAGCCGAGCGCTTGACAACTCGCACACTATAAGGGGTTGGAGTCATTACAATACCGGCATCAATTGCCTCATTATCATCTGGATAAACAGCTTGACCCTTTTCATTCAATGGTGGTTCAAGAGTATAATTGGCAAAGATTTGGATCAAAGTAGAAAACAACTCGACTTCGGACTATAATAACATATTGTTAGATCACTGTTTCATGTAACTACAGTCATGCCCAGTTATTTTTTAATTACTTACAAGATAAATACCAGGACAAACACGTCTAATTAAAGTACGTCAGATTAGTATCATTATGTAGCATCATACTCAAAATAATCAAGTTAAGTTTTGCTTTATTACCTTCCCCATCCAAATTGATAATGATCTCGGTTTTCTAATCGACCGTTGGCAGCACCATACATAGTAGATCCGAGGTTCAAAAAACGATCTGGATTAAATTCTTCTGGGTTCTCATATACGTTAGGGTTCATATGAATGCCGTTCATATCTATAATTGAAAAGTTGTTTTTTTTTCATGGTTAATACAATAAAACCAAAACGGATACAAAAAAGAATGTCCTTATTGTATTTTGGCTATAACGGATAGATCAACATACTACAAAACATAATGGATCCCTTGGGAATGAGATAACCTTGACATTCAACTAGCAAATAATAAAAAATACAAAAGAATTAATCAATAATATTTTTTTCTCTTATATTACAATAAAAAACGTACTATCTTCATCAGCAACGTGAGGAATGCCAAAATGAGTAATATTTCGGTATCTCATACACTCTCGCTGAACAGCGGCAATGTAAGGAAGATTTGAACGATCGCCAAATGTAGGTACTCGTTTATATTCAGCTTTAAAAGCATCTATTTCGGCTTGCATCTTTTGTTGAATATGTGGACGATTGACCAAAAGTATCAACGCCCAACTCATAGAAACACTCGTAGTATCTGTACCCGCAATGAGTAAATCACTCATTGTAACCAAAATATCATCGTCATCCAAATTATGTTCATCCTTCATTTCATACAAAGTATTGATGAAACATTTTTCAGAAGAGGCCCGAGCTTCTTTGATAAGATCTTCTCTTAATGTTTTAAGTCTAAATGCAAGCAAACGTTCACCTTCAGCTTTTCTCTTTCCACCGTTAAACAAATCCAAAAATTTCATAATGGGTACATATGTCGAAACATCATTTTCTGGACTTCCATATGCAATACTGGCCTCAACGTATTTGATTAGTTGTTTGAATAAGTCATCGTTGACAGATTTTGCACGCTTTGCTAAGCATGTTGTCAAGAGCAAATTAAGTGACGCAAGCTGACAATATTGAACAGGATTGACACCGGTAACAGGATCAGAATTTGAGACCAGATTTTCAACAAGATATGCAACTTCTTGTTCAATTACATCCCGGAAAGTTTCGACCATTTTTGGTGCCAACGTAGCTACCACTATAAAAATATTAGCATTTATAATATAGCGAAATGAATCAGTAAATACTTGTTATAAGCCACTCGTTATAAAACGGGTCTAATGTTGCCATGTCTTACCAGCCCTCCGAGTATTTCTCCAAGTCTTGCCACCATCGGTATATACAACACCTCTTTAGTACACATTCACACACGCCAATAAGTATATAAATTCGGTACAATGATAATTGTGTTTTTGTAAATTAAATATATTAAAGACATATAAACTCACCTTCCACCCATTGCATAATTTTGATAAGTAAATGCCATATAGGGTCTGGCAGAGGCAACGGCACCTTTTGTAACAAAAACCTCGTGGGCCATTTTCGGATCATTCAACATAACCCATTTTTGAATTCCCATATTCAATTGAATGATATCGCCTGGGGAAATAATAAAGGATTATGATTATGAGAGTTAATATATTACGTTACACAAGGATGGATAGAGTTGACACTGTAATACACAACATCATATGGGTTAAAAGAAAAACCAGCCAATAATACGTACTACCAAGCTCGTTGTGCCATTCAGTAATCCGGCGTGACACCACCGATCCCAGAGAAAGAAGATGACCTATTTTTTGTTTGTTTGTTTGTTTGTTTGTTTTTTTTTTTGAAAAAATATAAATAAATAGAAACAAATAATTAATATATACGATAATAAAAAAAAAATCTATATTTCCTCTTTTAAAAATTTGAAGGTTTGAAGATGTGTACCAAAAAAGGGATATTGTTCCTTGGGTGTAGGAATTTCTTTGAGTCCAGATCGTTGGGAGGCAGTAATTCGTTTTTGTTGTTTATATACTGCTAATAGTGCCAAAGTGACAACAGCAGTAGCACCTACAGCGGAGGCAAGTGCCTTATCTTGATTATTAGTGATCCAAGTGCTACTGAATAATGGCATTATTATTATAACACTTAGTAAATATATATATATATATATAAAAGGCGGAAAAGCTGAAAAAGAAAGAGGCAAGTAAGATAAAAAAAAAAGAAAAAAAAAAGGCTTTTTCAACAAAGTTTCTCAAATAGTAAATGTTAATAAATCGTTTTCGATTATGTAAATAAAAAGAATCAAAAATACAACACCAGCTATCAATCCTTTCACTTCATCAAAAGTCATGTCACACACACATTTGTAACTAGGTTGCACATATCATTGTTTACACCGCTCATAGTTATTTTCATATTCAACCATTTTTATCAAAGGTCAAATATATATTTTGTTTATATTGTTCTTCGTATAAGATTTCTTATTATTACGTATTGGCATAGTAGTAGAAGCAACAAAAAAAAAAATGAAGGCACATTCCTTGCATTACAAAAATGCGCTAATCTATTAAGCGAAATATTTTCATATTAAAAATATTTTCAACTCCAACCATAACAACGAAGTTCTTCTCTAGTAACACAAAGGGTTACACTTGGTTGAGTCAGTAATGGAGCTCTTTACCCTATAAATACAAAACCTTGATAGTACTAAAAATGGATCGCGAACCAATGTTACAGGTTTTCTTCAAGAATAATAACAGATAAGAAACTGTCGTATGATTTAATTTTCTGATGTTATGCACTTGGTTCATTGATATTGTATTTTAACTATATACATTACATAAAATATGATTTTATTTAGAACCTATGAAGAAATACTACATTGAGCTTTTATAAGACAAATAAAACATTTGATCTGTCCTATATAACATTACTCCTTTTCTCTCCACCAAAATTCTGCAGAAGAAATTCAAGTTAGAAGTACGTAAGGTTTTTACAGCTTTTGACGTTTTATGAAAAGATTATTCAAAGAAATATATACTTATAAAATAGACGAAAATAATAATGTAGACACATGCGGCGATAAATTCGTCTTCTAGTAATAAAAGAAATATACAGTCATCCCCGTTAATTTCACTTTAATAGTAGCGCAAGAAATGATCAACCTATTATACATAAACTTGTTTTAATAGAAGTTCTCTAAATATTGTTATTAATAGCTTTTTTTTTTCTTGAATTGAAATTCCAAGGCGTTGGTTCGTGAATAACAACAATATCTAATAGATCTGTAAAAACACATGAGGCTAAAACAAAACAAAAAAAAGCACAATATTGTATAGCCCCTCCTCGCGGTCTAATCTTTCAGGGATTTTGAGACGGCGATTTTTCTTTCTAAAAAATTATGTTTATCGCAAGAATCGTTATCAGGCTGTAGTATCATTTCATACAGATCTTTTTAGCGCGATGTATTCAATTATTTGCAACTTGGTAAAATGTACGAATGTGCAAAATTGATACGTTGTTTAATCAATTCGATGTCAGTTATGTTTTAATGAGCAAATAAACGTTGTCGTGATTACATAATTAGCAAAAATATACTACTTCATTGTTATTATATTCAATTCCTATAATGTGCAAGATAATGGCTAAAAATGCTTCCCAACATATGGAGTAACAACTTCTTAATATTTATTGTGACAATGTTATTAAACTAGATTCAATACAACATACGTAGACGAAATACAGTATGAAGAATAATAATATCATAGTAATTACTAATATAGTTAGAAATGCTTTTTGTTTTATTTCTATTGTAAAACCAAAATAAGTGTAGCGGCGCAATTGTATGTTCTTTCTTACCAGAGAATATAGTAGCCTTAAGCCATTAATTATGAATTTGAATCTAAATTTCTAAATCATTTCTTTTTTCGCTTTGAAACTCTACACTTAATGACAAAAGCCTAAATAATTTTATTTGAAATTTATACTTTGTTTTATATTTATTTCTTAATGAAACGAATTGAAAGACTATGACGACTAATAGTAGAAGGTGATGCATAATAAATAACTTCATACTAGTTTTGATCAAACTGAATAATTACGTTACAATGGATTGAATTGATTTCTTGTTTTTACTCATACTTATGAGGTAGTCTAGCGCTTGATAACCCGCACATTGTAAGAAATAGGAGTCATTACCATACCAGCATCAATTGCCTTATTATCATCTGGATAAACAGGCTGTCCCTTTTCATTCAATGGAGGTTCAATATTATAATTGGCAAAAATTTGGATCAAAGCAGCAAACATTTCAACTTCAGACTATAAAAACTTATTAGATTACCATTTCATATAACTACAGTCATGACCAGTTGTTTTTAATTACTTACAAGATAACTACCAGGGCAAATACGTCTATTTAGAGTATGTCAGATTAGTATCAATATGTAGCATTACTCAAAATAATCAAGTAGACTTTTTTTTTATTACCTTCCCCATCCAAATTGATAATGATCTCGGTTTTCAAATCGACCGTTGGCAGCAGCATACATAGTGGATTCGAGGTTCAAGAAACGATCTGGATTAAATTCTTCTGGGTCTTTATATACGTTAGGGTTCATATGAATGCCAGTCATGTCTATAAATAAAAGTTTGGCTTTCATGATTAACACAATAACGTTGGAAATCATACAGAAAGCAATACGTGCTTTTGTATTTTGATTATAAAGGGTAGATTAACATACTACTGAAAATAATAGATCCCTTGGGAAGGATGTAACCTTGGGATTCAACTAGCAAATCATAGTAAACACAAAAACATTAATCAACAATATTCGTCTTTTTTTATATTATAATAAATAACGTACTATCTTCATCTGCAACGTGAGACATGCCAAACTGAGTGACATTTCGGTATCTCAAGCATTCTCGCTGAACAGCGGCAATGTAAGGAAGATTTGAACGATCGCCAAATGTAGGTACTCGTTTATATTCAGCTTTAAAAGCATCCAGTTCGGCTTGCATCTTTTTTTGAATATGTGGGCGATTAACCAGAAGTACTAAGGCCCAACTCAATGAAATACTGGTAGTGTCTGTACCAGCAATAAGTAAATCACTCATGATAACCAAAATATCATCATCATCTAAATCATGTTCGTTCTTAATTTCATACAAAGTGTTGATGAAACATTTTTCAGAAGAGGCCCGAGCTTCTTTGATAAGATTGTCTCTTACTGTGTTTCGTCTGAATGCAAGTAAGCGTTCACCTTCAGCTTTTCTCTTTCCACCGTTAAACAAATCCAAAAACTTCATAATGGGCACAAACGTCGAAAGATCATTTGCTGGACTTCCGTATACAACACAATCCTCAACGTATTTTACAATTTTTTTAAATAAATCATCATCGATAGATTGTGCACGCTTTGCATAGCATGTTGTCAAAATTAAGTTAAGAGATGCAAGTTGCAGATACTTAATAGGATTGACACCGGAAAAAGGATCAGAATTCGTGACCAGATTTTCGACAAGATATTCAACTTCTTGTTCAATTACATCCCGGAAAGTGTCAACCATTTTTGGTGCCAAAATAGTTAGCGCTGTTTATTTATTCATTTATAAATAAAATATAATCAATTTATGTACGTATCAAATAATTTTCTGCGCATTATTCATTGAAAACCATTTACTGCTATCGTTTCTTACCAGCCTTCCGTGTATTTCTCCAACTCTTGTTTGCATCAGTAAAAATAACTCCTCTGTAATGTACGTCCACAATACGAGTAAGTATACAAAGTTGCTAGAAGTCATAGTTTTTTTTTGTAGATGATATATTTAAAAAATTAAGAAGAGACTTACTTTCCACCCATTGCATATTTTTGATAAGTAAATGCCATGTAGGGTCTGGAAGATGCAACGGCACCTTGAGTAACAAAAACATCGTGGGCCATCTTCGGATCATTCAACATAATCCACTTTTGGATTCCCATATTCAATTGAATGATATCGCCTGAGCAAACAATCATAACCAATCAAAGTTAATATAACAAATGTCACGGCGCTGGAGACAACTGACATTGTAATTCATAGCATTAAATAGATTGAAAAAAAAAACCAAACAGGCATACGTACTACCGAGCTCGTTGTGCCATTCAGTAATTGTTCGTGATGCCATAGGTCCCAACGACAGAAGATGTCCTATTTTTTAAAAAAGTAAAATAAAATAAATGGTAGTCGGATCAAAAACCAAGTACATCAATTATTGCTATAATATAACAAGGAGAAAAAAAATAGATGTATACCAAAAAGGGGGTACTGCCCCTTCGGGATAGGTATTTCTTTGGCTCCAGGTTGTTGGGAGGAAGTGATTCGCTTTTGCTGTTTATATGCTACCAATAGTGCAAAAGCGACAGCAGCAGAGGCACCTACAGCAGAGGCAAATGTTGAATCTCTATTATTAGTAAACCAAGTGCTACTGAATAAGGGCATTATTATTATAACAATTAGTAAATATATAAAAAAAGAGTGGAAAAGCTGAAAAAGAAAGGGAATAATAAGTTAAAGGGAAGAAAGAAAAAAAATTTTTAACAGAGTTTCTAGAATAGTAATGTTACTAAAATATTCTTCGATTGTGTACTTAAAAATATAAATCTTGCATTTCTTCACAAATTATGTAGCACACACCTGCAGGTTCTTCATAATAACTTTTACACCGATCGATTTCTGTGTTTACATTATTCAGTTAACTTGAAACTATCAGCTGCCTAATACATATTTATTTATTTTAGTGGTCATATGAAAATTGCTTTTATTAATATTGATAGTACTAGAGACAAGGATCACGTATAATAGATTACAAACGTGACTCAAAATGGAAAATAATAATAATAATGGGGCGATGCTCAGACAACTGTTCTTCAGTAACACAAAATGTTACACTTGTTGTATCAGTAATATATTTCTTGCCCATTATTTAAAAAAACTCTCAATGTAATTACTAAAAAATGCATTTTGATTTTTACGCCTGGTGTTACAATTTTTTTCTAAATTATTATAGCACAAACGTATACTACATTAAAGTTTCATGTAACCCTTGTTGATAGTCTGTGTTATACAATAGCAACTGTAAAATAATTTTCAATAAACAAAAAAAAAATGCACCTTCGATTGTTTACAATAAGAGGGGACAGACAAAAAAAAATCATACTATGCAATAATAAGATTAAGAGGTTATCGATCTTTTTCCCATCTCCCTGCTTTTGCCTCCCGAAAAAAAAGCACTACATCTAAAACTTAATCCTTTTTTTTTTCGGTCTTCGTCACAGTATATTGTTTTTTCAGTTGTTATCTGTAACCTATGTATAAAATACTTTTATTTCTTTTACTCTGCTTATTGCGACCGGTATCAATAATAACACTGAAATGCGTAGCTCAAGTGTATAGTATTTTCGCGCTATCAAATGTACGTAATATATAATAAGGGTAGTGCTACCTGTGCGATTTTTTTTTCTTAGCGGTGCGATTTTTTTCTCGCGGGTTTTAAATTGTAGTGATACAGCGCAAACAGCCATAGCCAATCCTCTAGTGATATTACCAGTACGACTTCTCTTACTAAACATACTTCATTAAGACTCATACATTTTTTTTTCTCTAAGTATAATAACTTCTTATGAATGATATTCGTTTTAATTAATTTTACACTATTGAAACCAACCTACTAAAATTAATACGTAATATAGAATATACGTATAAATTTTTACTGTTCATTGATGATAACTTATCTACAGAAAGGAGATAATTTTCTTGAATTTTTTGATTAAAATGGCTTTATTGGTGCGATTTTTCATTTTTTTTTAAAAAAAAATTACAAGTGCTTATCCGTGCGATTTTTTTGTCTGGGCGTAAAATATGAGAAAAAGCTGTGCGATTTTTTTTTTACTTCTGAATGGCATTGCTATCAGTTTATTTGACAGTGTAAAATTAGTCCACTAAAATATAATATAAAGGTATGTCGATAATGACTAGTTATTAGCACCAACTTGCTCGCATATTATACACAAAAAACAGATAATGCATTTGGATTATTTGATTAAAAACGGCTTTATTGGTAGTGCGGTGCGATTTTTTTTATCTTTTTTAAAAAAAATTACAAGTGCTTATCCGTGCGATTTTTTTGTCTGGGCGTAAAATATGAGAAAAAGCTGTGCGATTTTTTTTTTAATTCTAAATGCCATAGCTAACAGTTTATCTGATAATGTAAAATTAGTCCACTAAAATATAATATAAAGATATGTCGATTATGACTAGTTATTAGCACTGACTTGCTCAATATTATTCACAAAAAAGAAGATAATACTCTTGGGTTATTTGATTAAAATGGCTTTACTTGTGCGATTTTTTTTAGAAATGATCTCCATGACTACATAGATCTTCTATTAACATAACTCATTATCTGTTCGATTTAACTTAATATTTTACATATTGCTTATAGTGTAATGTTCCAAGCCAAAACTGTATAAAACAATAAGCTGACTATATCCATTTGTAAATTCATTTTAATGGGAAAATCGTGGATATGGAGTTTTCCGTCTGAAGCCACGTGTGTCAAAGCGAGTCAAGAATCGTCTACTTTATTGCTCAACAGAGGTGCAACTGTATAGAAGCAGAGTATGCCACTAGTCATTTATACTATCTATTTTCGAATGTACATCATCAAACTTCATCTTATATGGGAAATGTGTAGCAAATTTTATATAATTCTGGAGCTTTAAACAGCACAACACTAATCAACAAAAATAGAAAATATCGTTTAAAAATGTTTTCATGGGCAGCATAACTCGTGGTACAGTACTTCAAACTACATTTACCTAACCGTGGATTAAGTACATGATGGGCATAAAGGTGGTCAGTAAATTAGGTAGTAACTTCTATAGTTTTTGCTATGATAGTACGTAATTGTGTCAATATCAAATAATAAATAGATACTGACTGGTGATACATATTTACAGAAGGAGCAGGTTGTAAAACAAATGAAGGTCAGAACGTTTTGCTTTATTTCTTGTGGAACATTTGCCAGGAAATGTTGTTTCAAGAATGGATGAGCACTGTTCATTTGTCGATCAGAAAATTCGAAAACATTTTAAATCAAGGTCTAGTATTGATATTATTCCCTACAGAAATTACTCATGTACGTATCTAGTCATCAAAGGATGTCTCTTATATCTAACTAACACACTCGGAATGTTCTGATCATACGTACGTATGCACGTCAATTAACAATACTTCAAATTAGAGGGACATAAAACTAATTATGTTTTTACTTTATGTGTCTCCTATCTACAATGATGCAACTGTTTTCTGAAGTAGTTTGAAGAATACTCAATACAATGCAGAAGATAATATTATTGATTGTTGCTATATTGAAACCATTGTATTATCGTTGATAAGATCGACAAAATAATAATAAAATACCAAATAAATAGATGCTGTTAATAAGATAATTCACGAACCAGTGAGTTAGAAAAAAAATCGCACAAATAAAGCCATTTTAATCAAATAACCCAAGAGTATTATCTTCTTTTTTGTGAATAATATTGAGCAAGTCAGTGCTAATAACTAGTCATTATCGACATACCTTTATATTATATTTTAGTGGACTAATTTTACATTATCAGATAAACTGTTAGCTATGGCATTTAGAATTAAAAAAAAAAATCGCACAGCTTTTTCTCATATTTTACGCCCAGACAAAAAAATCGCACGGATAAGCACTTGTAATTTTTTTTTAAAAAAAAATGAAAAATCGCACCAATAAAGCCATTTTAATCAAAAAATTCAAGAAAATTATCTCCTTTCTGTAGATAAGTTATCATCAATGAACAGTAAAAATTTATACGTATATTCTATATTACGTATTAATTTTAGTAGGTTGGTTTCAATAGTGTAAAATTAATTAAAACGAATATCATTCATAAGAAGTTATTATACTTAGAGAAAAAAAATGTATGAGTCTTAATGAAGTATGTTTAGTAAGAGAAGTCGTACTGGTAATATCACTAGAGGATTGGCTATGGCTGTTTGCGCTGTATCACTACAATTTAAAACCCGCGAGAAAAAAATCGCACCGCTAAGAAAAAAAAATCGCACAGGTAGCACTACCCTATAATAATGTTGATATGTCAAAGCCTTTACTTAATACAATTAAGAAACTTATCAGATAATTAATCGATACAAGAATAAATACTAGTAACTTTCATGCTATTGCAGAATAAACTATACATATTTAAATAGACGTAGATGTACACCTTACCATAAAAAAGGTTTATAATACTAAATATTTATGCCTTTTAAGTAACAATAGAAAAAGGACCATAGTGACAAGCAAATCAAGGAGTAGTTCTAAATAAGCTTATTGTTATCGTTTAGATTTACATAATAAGGTCCCATCCAAGAATAAGAAGGGTGTAAAAGTCACTATGCACAGATAAATAGGTTAGGGAAAGTTACAAAAATAAAATAGCCAAGCTTTTATAATGTTCTGATCCATAATAGAAATCTTGTAGCTGCTTACAGTGGATTATTCTTGTATATTTTTATTAGGATTAAAAGCTTTTTAGAAACACTGCAACACTTCTTCTTTTCATGGGTAGAAGTTTTCAATAAATTTTACCTCCTTTTTTTATTATGCTAAATCCTTTGTGATGGGCTAGAAACATATCAAGGAGGAAAATGGCGTCTATTACTTGATACAAGAAACTTGCTTTCAATATACATACATATATAAAGAGAGAGAAACATTAAAACAGATGCTTTTCTTTTCTCTTTTCTCTTTTGTGTTTTTCTTTTTTTTTTAAAAAAAACTCTTCCCATTATATATATATATATATAAATAGATATTAAGCACTCAAACAAAAAAAACATCAAAAAAATGGACATTATATCAGATGACGCTCTAACAGGCCTTCATAACAAGGATAGATTTCTTTCATTTGCAAGTGCTTTCACAGCTGCTGCATTGACAGCCTATGCTTTTTATCGCCGGTATTATCAGAATTCATTGAGTGGTGTGCCGGCTGGTTTGCGAGGAATCCCATCGCCAACTGCAACACTTCCTTATGCCGGTAAATTCATTGACAATAAAAACAAAAACATTTAGTAAAACATTTTTAATAGTTACGTTCTTTGTATTATGATATTAGGACATTTATTCTCTTTGGGGGATCAACCGGTTATCCAGCTTATGCAGTGGCATCAAGAATTAGGTTCGTTTTTCCTTTTTTAAAAAAAGACAATAACTCTCCTTTTTCTAAACAGTAAAATGTCAAATGGTAGAAGCAGTGCTTCTCGGATAGTGAAAATAAAATAAAATAGGAGAAAGGGCGATCAAAAGGAGTAGATAACATTAACCACCTTAACTTTTTTAGGGCCCGTGATACGAATTCAAATGGGCGTCAAGAACTGGTTGGTAATAAGCGATCCCCATATTGCTCAAGAGCTTCTTGTAACCAATGCAAGCTCCACATCTGGTAGACCTTTTTCTGTGCTCGCAACTAAATATCGTAGTATGAATGGAAGGTAAAAGCGATTTAAATTTTTTATCTTCAAAAAAAAGTTATTTTTTGACACCTATTTTTCTCCAGGGGTCTGATTTCTTCAGGTCCAACGAAATCGTGGCGCCAGGTACGCACAGTGGGTATGTGCTTTTTTTTTCTAACGTCTTATGCAATTCACGTTGTACAAATATACTATGGTTTCTAATTAAATATTCTGATTTCATAATAGCTAGCGCCATTCTTGGACCTAAGAAATTGAACGATGAACGATTTGTGGAACTGTTAGATGATCAAGTCGATCATTTGGTAGAAGCATTAGCTAACGGTGAAGACATAGATCCGTCCGATCAAATATTTCGTATGGCATTGAATTTTGTTTTAATTACGTGTTTTGGTCGAAGCACTAGTAGCACCTGTGATCAAAGCGAAGAAGAAGATGGCCAAGACGCTAAAAGCACGATCGATAAAGAAGAATATGATAAAGAATCAAAAAAACCAATAGACGAAGGAAACAAAAAGAAAAAGCAAGAAGAAGAGGAAGCCCTTTACCAAGAGCTTTTAACTGTACTAAAGCGTGGTAACTCTTTCACAGGCATTCGTAATAATTTTACTACATACTTACCTGTGCTTTCATTTTTGGACGCGGCGTTTTTAAAAACCGAAGAGTCGTACAAGGAGTTTATTGAAAAAGAAAGAGATCCTCTGTATCGTAAATTAATTAAGGAGACGTTACAGAATGGCGAAGAGTGTGTCGTTAAATCTTTGGTTGATATGAAAGAAATGGGTCAATTGGATGATGATGATATTTTGGTTACAGCAGGTAATTTTTTTTTTTTTTGGAAAATTAAACGTTATATTCTTATAGGCTTATATCATTGTTAATATATTTATATATAGCTGATCTTGTCACGTCAGGCACCGAAACTATGGCTGCAACACTTGTCTGGTTATTTGCTGTATTATCAACACAACGTGATGTGCAAGACAGGATTCAAGAAGAGTTAGCAGATTTTATTTCAGAGCATCAACGTTTGCCAGACTTTTCTGAAAGAAACGCGTTCCCGTATTTGATTGCTGTACAAAAAGAATGTCTTCGATTTAGACCAGCAACACCTTTCGGAGAATCTCATGAAGTAGAAGAAGATGGTATGTAATAAAAATTTAATATAAGAAGGATACAGAGCTTTTTAAAATAACACGATATACTTATATCCATAAAAAAATTGTTATCATATATACATTTAGTCGTTTGGCGTGACCATGTTATTCCTGCTGGTACAACCATTGTCACCAATATGTATTCAATGCATACAAATCCATCTATTTACAAGAACCCTGAAGAGTTTATCCCTGATCGATTTTTGGAACATACAGCTACTATGGCATCATCAGCAAATGCTAAAGTAGAACAGCGTGATCACTTTAATTTTGGCTGGGGGAGGTAAGATCTTTTTCTTTTCATTTTCTTTATATTGAAATAATATTGAAATACATTTATATATATTGTAAACTCACATATCTGATTATTGTATAACATAGACGTACCTGCCCGGGAGCCCATTTGGCAGAAGCCCAAATGTTTAACGTTATTGTGCGAGTATTAGCAAATTGCTCTATTGAACCGGCTCGAGATGAGAATGGTGATCTTATCAGTATCGACATTGATAATATACTTTCAAATGGAAATATAGTAACACCTGGGGAATACAAAGTACGATTTGTACGTCATGATCATGATGCAGACATTGAAGAAGAGGGTGAAGATGAGGATGAGGATGATGAGGATGATGATGATGATGAAGAATACGAAGATGAAGATGAAGATGAGGAAGAAAGTGGTTCGGAAAATAATGATAGTGAAGAAGATGATGGTAGCGATAATGGTAGTGAAAGCGAGGATGATAATGAATTGTCAATTCAAGAACCAACAATAGCGCGGAAAGTCGAATCTGATAATGATTTGCAAACAACAAAAAGAGGAATTTAAATCGATGAAAAAGATAGACTATGTACCAAGTAAACATACATATATATCATTACATACACTAAATAAAGCATACATAATAAGCAATAAGTCCAAAGACGCATTTGCATATAACCAGTTAATATTTATTTTAAAGAATATATTTATATTACAAAGTCATATCAAATGTTTTTTCATAATTTTATTTTAAGATGAAATAAATAATACCGGTAACAGTATATGTATATATATGTTCTCCATGTATGCTACATTATCATGGAGTACAAAGAAGTTATGGGGGTTGATATACAGTGTAATAAAGAAATGATTATACAATAGAATAAATATCTACTTGCGTGGAACAAATCGGACTTGATGTTCGACTGGAGTGACAACTACGCCACCAACCTTGACATCATCAATATTTGGATACTCAGGCTCACCTTGCGCATTCAGAGTTGGTTCAATAGTACACTTTGAAAAAACAGAAACGAATGCATTAAACATTTCTACTTCGGCCTATAGCAACAAATAAATTATTGTTAATTAGTTGAAATACGTATTTCCAATTACATAGCACTACGATATTTACCAAATGCGTACCAGGACAGAGACGTCTATATAAGATAATTTACAGAGATCAAATAATAAAGTAAATACATTTGTTAGTAAAAACAAATTAATACATTATTACTGATAAGATTATACCAGCTTTATTTACATACCTTCCCCAACCAAAGTTGTAGTGGTCTCTGTTTTCTAAAGGTCCATTAGCAGCTGAGTACATGCTTCTGGTATTAGACATAAATCGTTCTGGATCAAACTTATCGGGTTCGGGATACACAGATGGATTTCTATGCATCGCATACATTGAAGAAATGATTGTTGAGTCTTCGGGAATATAGTATCCATTATATTCAACTAATAGTAATGTCATAATACATCAATGTACAAAGAAATATCAAAATTATTAGTATTCATTCATCACATAAAATTTACAATTACTCTATTTATGAAGTATGCATATCATAATTAATTCCTTTTCTTACATGCTTCTGTTGAAACGTGAGGTACACCAAAATTTGTTGTCGTTCGATAACGCATACACTCCTTTTGAACAGAAATCATATATGAAAAATGATCACGATCAGCATACCGTGGAAGAACACCTTTTTCTTCAACGAATGCATCAATTTCCTGTTGTATTTTCTTTTGGATTTCAGGATATCGGACCAAAATTGCAAACGCCCAAGTTAATGAAACTGCTGTGGTGTCACTTCCAGCCACGATCATATCCGACAAAATCAAAGTAATGTCCAATTCATCCAACTCATATTTATCTTTCATTGTGTCAATTGTTTTGACAAGACAGTCACTCGTACCGTTTCGAGCTTTATCGATTAATATAGCAAGTGGTTTATCACGGTACTCCTTGACAAATGAACGAAGTTTGCGTCGTCTTCCGCTTACAATATCAATCCATCCAAGTTTTGGAAAGAATGCACCTGTGTCACCCATAATACCAGAATAAATTAATGTGCGTTCAGCAAGATCAACGAGTGTACGGAACATAGGATCATCGGTGGTCAGAAAACGTTCACCAAAGGATGTAACTGTAATAACATTCATTGTCGCGAGCTGGAGAGTTTTCAACGGGTTAATACTTCCTTTTTCTGCAGTGGTTTCCATCAAAATTTTGGCAGCGTATTCAGTTTCCTTAGCAATATCAAGGTCAAAATGATCAACGAATTTGGGTGCAAGAATATCTAGTGCTAATAATTTAAAGAGGAGAAAAAATATTAACGTGTTTGTCAATTCGCTATAATCTCTCATTTGCTTGTAATTACCAAGTGTACGTGAGTTCTTCCATTTTTTTCCTGACTTGGCGATAACAACCCCTCTAGTGTAATATAGGTGTGAATCAATTTGAGTTTGTATTTTTTTATGTCAAAGAAAAAAATAGCTTATTATTACCTTCCACCCACACCGTAAATATTGTGGCTATATGTATGTGATGCACGAGATGACGTAAATGCACCTCGTTGAACAAATATTTCATGCGCTACCTGTGGGTCATTGATCATAATTATCTTTCGCTCCCCGAAATCTACTCTAAAGAATGGTCCCTCTATCATATGATTATTAGTTGTTGCTTCTTTCTTTCTTAACTTGTTTATGTTTGTGTCTAAAAAACGCAAAAACTTACCAATAGATTCATGCCATTTTTGAAGTTGTAAAACAGGTCGTTTGCCCATTCTCAATAAATGACCTATGATATCCCCAGTTATAGATATTGTAGTATTAAAATATTAGTCGCTGTTTAGTATAATAAATAATAATGTTATTATCAGTATATATATATAATTAAGAAGCGTACCAAAGAAAAATTGACGACCAGGCGCGACGGGAACAGATTTTAGTCCTTTTGGGACTTCATCATCTTTTGCTGCTGTCTTTTTATATGCGTAAAGCACCACGAAAAGAGCAGCAGAAATACTAGCAATCGTTGTTGGCAGTCGTTCACGGTCAATATGGGGCAAATACGATACGAGTTGGTCCATCATTTTTAAGAAAGGAGAGAAAAAGTAAAACAAAAAGAAAACTGTGGGAATCCTCTACACCATACATTTTAAGTCAAGTTTAAACTCAGTGTTTCCTTTGTGTAATCTCCAAGATGTTGTGAAATGCACAGACCGTATCATCATGTTAATATACCATGATATATTGTTTTTTTTTGTTATTCAATCTATTTACAATTGACCTAATATTTTTCTCGACCATCATTTTATATTTTATTTTTCGCTTTAAAGGCCATGTCAATTAATATACGATATTTACAGTACTTTTGTTATTTGTTCCTTGTAATTGGTAACACACTAGTGTACTTTTTATTCTACTTTGCGTTACATAGCAATAGAACAGTCGTTGATGGAAATTGAGAATAGTGACACAGAAAAGCAAACTACCTGGTAAAACGTTAATTATATATACTTTTTATTTGCGCGTAGTAAAATGCCATGATGCCAAGAATAGTATACAGTTTGGAAAAAGCCAATCTCATTAAAGTAATAGGTCTAATTATTCAATTCATGGATCATGAATTATTTAGATAGTTTATCCGAAAAATGGACAAGGTTATGCATGTGCCTGTGTAATGTTGCCTCTTTTTCTTTTTTTTAAGTGGTTGTGTAAATTCATAGCTTTACTCTTGTTTTCCAATTTTATAAAATTCGTAGAGAAGGGCTTAATTTATTTATTAAAAGAAAAGAAGCAATCTATCGATAAAAAGTAAAAAAATTGTTCAAAAATCCAACATTTTGAGAAGCGTCCGACACAACTTTTCAGTCCAAAGCGGCATGTCTACATTTTACCGACAGAGACTGAATCGGTAAACAACCGCGTTGTCTGAGAAATGGATTTGCGTGTTTGCACGTTTACATGTTCTCATAAAACTTTTTTTCTTCAGACAAGCATAAAAGAAACGATTTCGTGTACTCGCATCACCTCTTAACACCGACTCTCATATAAGTAACTCATAAAAACATCAAATGATTATTAATTTTCCTGCCTTCTTGTATTAGAGGATAATAAAAATCATTTGGGTTGCGTCCTTAAGTACTTGAAACGTTTCCAAAAAAGCCAATTCACTCCACCGAATTTACACTTAAATTTTTTATTCAATCCATTTATAAGGCCGATTTTTACTTTTATTTTGTATCCCCCAAGGTGTATTCCTTAACACTTTCGAAGATAATATGAAGCGAGTCATAATAAAATTTAATTCAAACACTTTCTATAAGTCAAATATTGAATGGTAATACCTTTCTAATTTTGTATTTTTCCCGCTTTCCTTCGTGCGATACTTTATTGTTGAAGTAAATTGAAATACTATGGATGCCTGCCTGCAGAAATAAACATTTTTACAGGTGAGGGGCATTTCCAGCGGAAAAAAAACCTCCGCTTATCAGTATTCATTGGGGGAGTTATGAACATGCTAGTTTAAAGTTGTCAAAAAGAAAAAAAAATATTATGACGGCTCAGCTTTTATCGCGATGGAAACAATCAGCCATTAGTAGCCATCTTTGTCTTGATTTACGATCACCACAAGCGTACCAGGTTCGTCATTTAGCACCTTCCACCAACATTCCATGGTCTCAACTTTCTTTCAGGTGTGCCGAATTACCACCTAAAAATATCCCATTTGCTGTGATAGAACCAAGTGACCAGCAAGTAAACAGTTGTAGTCAATGGCTTAGCGAACATGGATGGCAGTGCCCTTATGTATTTCGAGAAGACGATGACACATTTTGGACAGCAGCAGAACAATATTCACAACCAACAACACCCAAGCCCTGGCTTCTCTTTCGACCTTGCCCGTTTTTGATACAACATATCGATTGGATCGAAAAGCAAACAAAAGATCATATCTGTCTTGATATCGGTTGTGGATCCGGGCGGGATGTAGCATGGTTATTATCACGACAACCATTATGGAAAGTATATGCATTGGATTCGCTTAAAGGAGCGGTGGAAAGAACACAGCAATTGACAAGAAATATGGGGGTTCATGATCGACTAATAAAATGTATGCAAGCTAAAATTATGGCTGATGGAGGATGGAAAACATTTGATGGGGACGATGAGAATATGGCCGCAAGCATTAGTTCAGCAACAAGAGATCGGGGCAATAGTAATAAAGCCAAACGATTTTCACCAGGAATACCTAGCGACGCGTTTTTCAAGGATAAACTCGAATGTGGCCAATTTGATCTAATTCTCACAATTCGTTTCTTGGTTCGACCGCTGTTACCACTGTTACCAAAGTTACTTGCTGTGGGGGGCTATTTAGTTATATCTCATTTCGTCGAAGATGGTGTACATACATACGATCAACCACGCAAGGATCATCGATTACAACTAGGCGAATTGGCTGAATTATACGGATCCATGGATAACGTTGAAGTGGTTACGGATGTATTAGAACAAATAGAAGATGGCAGGCCAATTAATTCTGTGATAATAAAAAAGACAGGTCCATAAAAAAAGGAATCTAAAATGACAGCAATGAGAATGATTAGGAATCAAAAAAAAAAGTTGAAATTTGCAGGGTATAATAGTATTAAAATCTACCTTGGTTCCCGTAAAAATTGCTATATTTCCAGTGGCGGGAAAACCAGTGAAACGTGTGGGACTTTATTAGTAGTTTATGCAAGGGCTGAATATATCAACAAAAATATGTAGTTCTCACGCTCCACGATTGTACAAAAATGATACTATCATCAATGACATGATAGGGGATAACATTCCATATCACAGCATAAAACAATATCCGATTCATGCAGATCCATCTATATGTTGAATCATACATTTGTATTACTAGGTTGAAGCTATAATGAAGTAATATATAAGGTACAATCGTACGGTAGTTGGTTAATTTTATTGAACCTATTATTATTATTGTTGCTAGTAATCTTCTTCGAACTTTTGCATTTCTTAATAAAACAATCAAATTTTACTGTATATAATTTGAAGGGTCATATAACTCTGTGAGGATAATGTATGTCGATTATTGTCACACATACATGCTTAGTAGACTTATTATCACGTTGAGACAACTGAAACATACTAATTCTTTGATCGGATACTATAAGAGCACTACATAATCCTTGATTTATGTTTCTATGGTCTTGGTGTTGTAGAATCAAAGATAAAATGAATTACATCACAATCAAATATAATAACAATACTTCTTCTTCTTTCGCGAGCATTGTTCCATTTTTGGCCATCACATTGAATAAAAATATACGTATCATATAGACATGCATTGAACAATATAATTATCATGTTCAGATATATGTCATGCTGCAAGCAGTTAAAAACGTTTCGCTTAAAAATATATATGTTGGTCAACCATCCAATTGATAATATCTTTTTCTATAGTACATATAGTTGATAACATAGATTCTAAATTTGATTAAATTTAAGATACGTATGTGCCCATATACTCAATATATATCAATCCCAATAAGTGCTAAAAGTATCGTTGCTCGACGAAGTCAAATGATGTTAAGTGTAATAATTCCTTATTACTGGTCTTGTATGTACACTAATATTTATACATGCGTCGGTCACCATATTATTACAAACTAAAAAAGAATCGAATGGAAGGTATATGGCTATTTTCTCTTTTTAGTAGATCACTGTGGAACTATGTTTGAAAATCATTTTATGCAACACAGATGAAAACAAAATAAAAAAAAAGGGGTCAGATTCGGAAGCATAAAAGAAACCAGCATGGCTTATAAACTAAAAAAGTATGGGGTATAATCATCAACTGCTGAATATATAACTCACGATCGGACAAATGGTTAAGCGTTGCATCGGTATCACCATTGATTGGCTCGCTGAATTCTAATCGTCATATGAATAAGACATTCTTCTATTTGCTGGGTTGCCCAGAATTAAAATAAAATGGCGTATCTCTTTCGAATACTTCTCCTGCCAGTTTTACTTTTCACTTTATACCGTACTTTTTTCAATATGTCTGCCGACCGTAAACTTTGCATGATTCCTGGTAAGTTGATATAGAATAAAAAAGGTTTTTTTTAGTTAAAACTCGTGTATATGTGAATTCGAGAGGAAAAGTTTTGTTGTATTGGTTGTGGTCTAGTCGTATTGACAAGAAAGAAAGAAAACAAGTACTAAAAAGTGAAATATTCGTGTATTATCAATGATTGTAGGTCCCATCGAGTTCCATGAAGATGTTTTAGCTTCGATGGCTACTCCTGCCACTTCCCACGTCGACCCTCTTTTCGTTCCTATCTTTGGTGAATCCATCGAAATGGTCCGCCAAGTCGTCTTGTCCGAAAAAGCCCAACCTTTCATTACCTCAGGCTCCGGTACTCTTGGCTGGGACATGATGGTCAACTTGTTGGAAGCTGGTGACGAAGTTTTGGTAATTAGCACTGGTTACTTCGGTGATCACTTTGCTGAGTGGTACGTAATTAATTCTAAGTAAAAAAAAAGGAAAAATAAAAAAAGTAGGCGTAAAGCTGAAAAAAATAGTGGTCGGATAAAGTCCCCTTTCTCGTGCATATGTATGTAAACAAACATGTTCTCTAATATTAATAATTCAAATGTATAGCTTGGAAGTTTATGGCGCCAAGATCACTAACTTGTCTGCACCTATTGGTGGTCATCCTTCCAACGAAGAAATCAAGGCTGCTGTTTCTGCAAAGAAGTACAAGATGGTGACTGTTACCCACGTTGACACCTCGTAAGCATCATTTTCTTTCCAAAAATGGTTTAACATTGAGAAAAAAAGAAAGCGGCCACTTAAAAATTTGTAATCTTATATTTACCCCACTCTGTGATTATTACAATAACAATAATTTAGCACTGGCGTTTTGTCGGACATCAAGAGCGTCGCTGAGATTGTTAAGTCTGTCTCTCCTGAAACTTTGGTTGTTGTCGATGGTGTCTGCTCTGTCGGCTCTGAAGAAATCCGTTTCGATCAATGGAACTTAGATATTGTTATCAGTGGTTCGCAAAAGGGTTTGGGTGTTCCCCCCGGTCTTTCAATCGTCATTGCTTCTCCTCAAGCCATTGAGGTCTTCAAGAACCGTAAGACTCCCGTCCCTTCATACTACTCCAACTGGGGTAAATGGTTGCCCAGTAAGTTTCATCATCATTATATATATATAATTTGTTGGCAAAATAGAAAGAAGTGGAAAAGGGACCCAGGAAATGAAAATAAAGAGAAGGAAAAAAAGGGGGTAGATAAACCAACGATAACAAGATCAAACATAATTTAACTAAAAAATAACCCGTGATTTTGAATGAAATTTATAGTCATGAACGCTTATGAATCTCGTAAGCCAGCATACTTTGCTACACCTGCTGTTCAATTGATTTATGCTCTCCACACATCTCTCAAACAAATCATTGCCGGTGGTGTCGAAGCTCGTTTCGCCAAGCACCATCAAGTCGCTTCTGATTTCAGAAAGACCATTAAGGATTTGGGTTTGAAGCAAGTGGCACAGTCTGAAAAAGACTCTGCTAATGGTATGACAGCTATCTGGCTCCCTGAAGGTGTTACTCTTCCTCAATTGGTTCCTGCCTTGGCTGGTAAGGGTGTTCAAATCGCCGGCGGTATCTTCCAGGGCCGTGCTACTGAATACTTCAGAATTGGGTAAGTTTTCATTTTTTTTTTTCAAGAAAAATTCTTCTTCTTGAGATATGCCATTTTTTTCACGAGAAAACGTACGAATTGTCTTGGATTTTTATATTGACTCGGATTCTGTTATTGATATATTAGACACATGGGTATCTCCGTCATGGATGACCAACGCCAACACATTCAAAAGCTTAAGGATGCTCTTACCAACTCCCTTACCGAACTTGGCTATAAGGCTTAAATAATCATAAACATATAAACAAAATTCTACAATTATAAATGCATCCACCGCTTCCCATTATTTATCTCTCACCCTCTCTTGTATAAAGTAAATATAAAATAATAAAAAGAGTTACGGAAGAAGTTGATCTGGTCCCAATTTTTTCTACGTTTTAAAAAAGTTGGGGGATGTAAGATGGGGGAATAGAGATAGAGGGGCGGAGTATGACAAACTGTATTATGGTGCGTGTGTGAATTATGACAGAGAAAAAAAGGGAAAAGAACAACTTTAATTGAATCTGAATTATTATCAAAGGTCAATTTTGGATATATTGGCACCCGGATTATCTTATGTAAAATCCCGAATCGGCTATTGTTGTTTATCTACCCCGCAAACATTATCCTGGAGCATAATAAACACTCAGTGTGGAACATGTCAGGTCATAAATCGATAAGAGAACGAAACCTGTAGCTGGACGAAACAAAGTAGGGTCAAAGGAGGACAAGATATACGTCGCTTTTCCCTTTTCTGGTATTGATATATAAACTTATTCATTTTTTGTCAATCACCAAAACATGGAAGTCGTGAAACTTTACTACGGTTTTTTCTTCTGTTTTTTGATAGATCATATAAATAAGTAATATTTCTTTCTTTTTTTTTCTTTTTTTTTATCTCATTAATTTCATTTCATTATATTTATATTATTATATTCAACTCCATATATATATATTTTTCTTTCCATTTTCCCTTTCCCTTTTCTTTTGATATATACATATAAACTGGCAAAAAGCAATGTTATATCTACTTTGTAAATTTCTATATATTACTGTATTTGCTCTTTTATCATCTGCACAATCTTATTTACCGCTTTATTACCGAGATGTTCTCAAGTTTTCTTCGGATCAAATCGGTTTTACCGTTGCTATAGCTCCTTGTGTTCAGTCTATTGCATGTCCTATTTGGACTTATGTTGCTGATAAGCGACCCAAATTTCATGGCGTGACAATGGCAGCAACCAGCCTTATCGGTGGAATTGCCGTCATGGGTATTATGGGAATTGGACATTATGTACAAGCGAACAACCAAAAAGAAGAAACGACAAGTGTATTATCTATTGCTACTAGTAGTAATAGCAGTAATAATGATAATAATGACGTTATGCTTTTAGTATGTGCATTTGCCCTTGCATTTGCATTTTTCACTCTCCCCAACACATCCATGGTGGATAGTGCTGTCATGAAGATTCTTGGTCCCAACAAAATTTTATATGGTAAAGTTTTTTTACCTGGTGTTATACAGCTTATTTTTTTTTCTCATCTGTAGAATATTTATATATATGCCTTTGTGCATACATAAAACAAGGGAGGAGGACCTCAGTATATTTAAAAAGGATAACGAATTCTAATATTAGCACTATTCGTAATTTTTATTGCGTAATAATTATATATTGTATAGGACAACAAAGATTATGGGGTTCCATCTCTACAGGCTTAACCATCTTGATAGTAGGTATTCTGATTTCGGCTACAGACAATTTAGACAGTCTATTTTGGGTATTTGCCGCTTCTACCCTGTGTTTCATGGTCTGTGCCACGTTTGTAAATGTGCAGCAACCAACAAACTCTTATTCTTCTGTACACCGTGACGAAGAAGAGGCAAGTAGATTAGTACCACCTAACTCTGATACTACTTACTACGTTGACTTGCGAAAGGAACTTTCACAACAAGATGTGGAAACCGATGAAGAAGATAACGAAGATGGAGCAAGCTATCTCACAGCCCCTCATTATAATCAACGACTATTAAAACTTACGACAACAACATCCATGGCACGTACTTTGCGTGAAGAAGCTAATGACGCTCTTGACTCTATTTCTGGGGTGAACTTGGGTTTAGCAGTCTCCAGAGTGATGTCGGTTGAACATTCCATGTCCGGTATTTTGGAAGATTCAGCATCAGTTCAAGCGCCTTCTCGAGCCATGTTGAAATCCCCACGCGTCGTTACTTTTCTTATTACCACACTCCTCTTTGGTCTTGTGCTGTCGGTTCTTATTAATTTCTTATTTTTATTTTTCAGTCAAAGCTTGCATATGCCTGCTTCTTGGATGGGTTGGACCGGTCCGATCGGAGCAGTTACCGAACTTTTATGCTTTTGTTTTTCAAAGCAGGTAATGTAATCCACCTTGCTTTTTATGATTATTAATATTGATGGTATTATTTACGGAAAAGAAAAAAGAAAGCTAGCCAAAATTAAAATAACAACTTCGGTCTTTTCTTAATAATATTTTTCAGATGACTGAACGGTGGGGTGTTACAAATTTGATTATTGGTGCTCACGTTGTCACTATTATTCGTTGCATTGCTTATACAATGCTTGTACCAGATAGTGTTTTTAGTCATTTTGTTGGGTTATTCTTACAAACACTACATGGTATTGGTTTTGCTATATTCTGGGCTACTGCTGTTAGCGAAATGGATAGTTTATTTCCACCTGAACAACGTGCCATGGCTCAAGGTATACTTGGTGGTTTAAATCAGGGGCTTGGAATGGGTCTGGGTGCCTTATTTGGTGGTTACATTGATGCTTATTTTGGCACAGTCTGGATGTTTCGAAGTGCAGCGGTGCTCTGTGCACTTAGCATTGTAATTTTTTGTATTGGACGTCATCCGCGTTTTGCGGACTAAAAAAAGTAAAGAAAAATTATTCTCTTATTTTTTTTACTATAAATAATAAATTATTAAAATTTTTAAAGCAATCCGGTTTTTAAACAAACAAATGGTAACAAGTCCTTGATTACCATATACACTGTTCCTTTTCCAGTTTTTTTTCTTTATTTCGAGTAAAGAATTGCTTTTACTGCTCTATTATTCTTGGTTCGTTAAAAAGAACTTATATACTCGCGCTGCTCTAAATAACAGAGCACTTTTTCATTGATAACATATACATATGAGGCGTTGACAGATTAGCATTTGCTTTTTATTATTAATGAAGGGGAACCCAGAGATATGGACAAGTTGATCATAATTTTAAAAAAAGAATGCATAAACTTGTTTAAAGACGACAATGACGGTTGTCGACAGGAATTGTCGTTTATAAAAAAAAATAGTCAGAAAGTAACCCAGCAACTGGTGCTGTGTTACCATTTTAATGCATCTTGTAATTATGTACCCACCTAACATCAATTTTCACAATAAAATGCTTTTATTTTGACACCGCCAATTAGATTTCTATCTCTTCTCTTTCTTTTTTCTTTTATTTTTCTTTTTTCTTTTATCTTCATTCTTCTTGACCCTTTCCTTTCCTTTTTCTTATTATTATTTAAAGGTAAAAATATCCATCGTTAATCAATAATACTTGTTTATGAACGAGTTGTAATTACCATTTTTGACGCTTCTTTCTTTCGCTCTTGGTTGTGCACATAGTTTAACATTTTAAAAATACATCATGGGATGCTGTGTTTCGGTAGATGGTACAGGAGACCATGGAGCAAAAATACGAAACGACGAAATTAATAACCAACTTCAAATGGAAAAGTTAACTATGAAAAATCACGTCAAATTACTATTACTCGGTATGAAGAAAATAAAAAAAAAGCTCATTACGTATAGATGTTACTTTTTTATTTTCGTTATCATTTATCAATTGTTTTGGTAGAAAAATTACTATATTATTATTCTATAAATCAACTCTAAACGTAAATACTTTATTTATAAAATAACATAGGTGCTGGTGAATCTGGGAAAAGTACTCTATTAAAACAGATGAAACTTATTCATGAAGGAGGTTTCTCGTTGGATGAACGGATTGCGTACCGTGAAATTATTTACAGTAACACTATCCAGTCAATGCATGTTATTTTGAGTGCCATGGATAGTTTAGGTATAACATTCAGCAATGAAGCCTCGTACAAAGCCGCCGATCATGTAATACAACAGCCAGCTGAAATTATGGACGGTTCTTCTATGCCGATCCCCTTGGTCTCCGCCATCCGAACATTATGGGCTGATAGTGGTGTTCATGATGCAGTACGCCGACGGAATGAATTTCAACTTAACGATTCTGCATCCTAGTAAGTTATTGTGCTCTGAGTAAACTCTTTCATAACTGTTATAGTACATCGGATTTCTGTTAACGAAGTCAGCAGAAGACGTTGTTAAAAGCTAGACGAACATCGAATACAAACTACATAGTATATTTCTAAAAAAAATAACTAATTATAGACAACATTTTATATATTACAGTTATTTTGAATCGATGGATCGGATCGGAAACCCCGATTATGTTCCCAGTGATCAAGATGTGCTTCGTTCACGCGTTAAGTCAACAGGTATAACAGAAACACATTTTCGACTAGGTGAACTTACATACCAAATGTTTGACGTCGGTGGTCAACGTTCAGAGCGAAAAAAATGGATCCATTGTTTTGAGAACGTTACAGCTGTTATTTTCATGGTTGCTATTCAAGAGTATGATCAAGTGTTAATTGAAGATGAAACAGTGAATCGTATGGAAGAAGCATTGACATTATTTGACTCGATATGTAACTCACGATGGTTTGAAAAGACATCAATCATTTTATTTTTGAATAAGACAGACTTGTTCAAGGAAAAATTACCCAAATCACCGCTATCAAAATATTTTAAAGACTATCAGCATGATAATAGTGATTATGAGGCAGCAAGTAAATATATTATGGAACGATTCACATCACTTAATAACTATCATACGACAGATAAGCAGATTTATACTCATTTTACATGTGCTACTGACACGGAGCAAATACGTTTTGTTATGACGGCTGTAAATGATATTCTTCTTCAATGCAACTTGCGGAATGGCGGATTGCTTTAAACTGTTTTTGCTCTTTATATATATATTCACCCATATACCACTATGATCAACTTATTTTCCCTTTATCATTTTCTGCTCCATTTACCACCATAAAAAGTTTCAACTCTGTTTTTATATTTTATTTAGAATAACTCCTCTTCTCTTCCTTATGTGCTTTACAACCATAAAGCGATTCTTTTTTTTTTAGTATAACTATTTAACTTTTTTTTCTTATACCAAGATCATATATAGAGAACAATAACAAAAAAAAAATTGATTAAAATTCAGGGATGACCTTGAGTAACCCAAACAAGTATGTATGTAAACTATTTGTCATTGGATTTTGTACATATATACAAACAAAATGTTGCTACGTATTATTATTATGGAATAATTATAAAGAGCATATTCTTTATCCTAATCTGTCCACGCGTTCTGTCATAATTTATCTTTATGCTTTTTTGTTTGTTTCTCACACTTTTTTTCTCCTTAGTTACCATAAATAATATGTCATTCATGCTTTTGAAACATCATAAATAATTCTAGGTTCTGTAATTCCCATTTCCTCCCCCCACCTCATTCTGAACACTAATAATTAGTGTCATTTTTCGAAAAAACAGTAAGCTAATATTACATCGACTGTTTTGTTTAGTGAAAAAAGAAGGAATTTTTCTTCAATAATAGATTGATCGCATCTTGCTTATTAGTATTTTTTTCTGGTGACACTAAGAATTTTTCTTATGTACTATGTATTGTTTTTTTCCTAAAGATTCGCGGCCAAATTATTTTTCACTTTGCGTCTGCTGTAATTTTACGTTTGCGCCTGATTATTTTCAACTTCGCGGAAATTCTTTGTATAAGTACTATAAACCGCGCAAAATTGAAAATAATTTGGCCGCGAATCTTCAGGAAAAAAACAATAGGATCAAATTAAAAAAAAAACTAATTTCTCCCTTATTGTAACAGAAACAAAATTAAACACTAATGATTCAAATAGGCGACTACTTTTGTAAACGACCTAATGTCATATATTTCGACGTGCATGACTACAGACCCCCTTATTTGTACATTTAAGGGTTTGAGAAAGAAAACACATTTATCCATATATTGATTAATATTATATTATAAACCACTATTACCTAATGTAAAAGTAGTAACTTTATTATGACTTTTCCCAATAAAGAAATAGTAATTAGAAAACTTACATATTTGGTTGTGCTATTTTGAAGCTACTTACATATTTTTACAAAACGAACCATGGAATCACTATTAGTATTTTGTATTATAATTTCTGTATTGTTTCAAATAATTAACATATAAGCTATGTAGCTAAACTTCAGATATTGCAATAGTTAGGTACGGCTATTGATATCAAAAAATTGTATCGTTTACATTATCTATTATTATGATAAATAACAATCGAAAAAAAGAAAATGTTTACATAAATTATCAGTGCTATAGGGGGATACATAGTATGTTACCAGAATCCCTATAAAGCGTGTATGGTCACGGGGATGGTTATTATACACGACAAAAAAGTGCTAATTGCTATGATATTCACTGCCGGAATACGAAAAAGAGGGAATATCAGAACGCTGGACTTGTGATGTGTGTTCATCGACAGAGATAAAGGGCGTGCGCATTTTTTGTAACCCAAATACACAGTAACCACGCAAGATAACTATTACACCCTTTCAAATAAGTTTAATAATTTGTGAGAAACTTGTAGCAGGCAGGTCCATTTGTTCAGGCGTCTATAAATATACACATACGTATATAGTGAGTAAAAGATTTATTTGTATTCCTGCGTGATGAAAAACAGGAATTAATGAACAGTTGTTAAGTTAAAGAATACGTAGTTGAAATTTTTGTTCATTTATTATGGAAGGTCAAGTGACATTCGTCCATAGACATGTAGTCACTTCCTTGCGGTAAAAAGAGATAAGAAAAATATACATACGTACGTAAAAGTGTTTAAGAACATTGGTGCCATAACTAAAAAAAACCCCGCAATGGGAAAAAGTTTGATAGGAGTAGGCGGGAAGAAATGGGATAATGATTACGTAGCTAAAATATTAGATAATAAGATGGTGTAAGGGGTGAAGGAATAGTTACTGGTACGTGTTTATATGTTTGGAGGGGATACGTATAATTGCGGTTGCTACCTGGAGGGCTTATTCGGGTGCTGGTTCTTCAACATCGTTATATGTGTCAGCTCAATGACTTAGCCTGGAGAAAGTGTAGTAAAGAGGGACAAGTGGATTGTCATTTACCAAGAGTAAGACCAACTTCGGAACGTGGTAACCTGTTTAGAATATGAACTATAGGCTGTCGAGATAAAACTTGGTTCAGTAAAGAACCAAATGCATCTAGTAGTTTTTGTACGTAGATGGTGTTGCAGAAGTGAGCAGGCGGTATAGTGTTCTCTAGTAGCTACTGGAGTTCTACAGCGACAGTCTTGTAGCCGGTATAAAGGAAGCCAATTCATACGCCATTTGATTAAGCAATGTCGGTCCCTTGAGGTAACTGATACATATAAAATTGGATCAATACAGCGGTTGGTTCGAAGACATTATACTGTTTCCCTGTTGTTGCCTCAGTCAGTATATTCTTTATCTCTTTTTCGTTTGATTGTCTCTTTGGTGGGACATTGCGGTGCATCTAGTTGTTGTTTTGATTTTTTTATAGGGTAGTGCTACCTGTGCGATTTTTTTTTCTTAGCGGTGCGATTTTTTTCTCGCGGGTTTTAAATTGTAGTGATACAGCGCAAACAGCCATAGCCAATCCTCTAGTGATATTACCAGTACGACTTCTCTTACTAAACATACTTCATTAAGACTCATACATTTTTTTTCTCTAAGTATAATAACTTCTTATGAATGATATTCGTTTTAATTAATTTTACACTATTGAAACCAACCTACTAAAATTAATACGTAATATAGAATATACGTATAAATTTTTACTGTTCATTGATGATAACTTATCTACAGAAAGGAGATAATTTTCTTGAATTTTTTGATTAAAATGGCTTTATTGGTGCGATTTTTCATTTTTTTTTAAAAAAAAATTACAAGTGCTTATCCGTGCGATTTTTTTGTCTGGGCGTAAAATATGAGAAAAAGCTGTGC
The DNA here is from genome assembly GCA_025093555.1 of Circinella umbellata. Classification (NCBI taxonomy): domain Eukaryota; kingdom Fungi; phylum Mucoromycota; class Mucoromycetes; order Mucorales; family Lichtheimiaceae; genus Circinella; species Circinella umbellata. The sequence goes on along the minus strand of JAIWNF010000031.1, from coordinate 167,218 downwards.
GATTTTTTTTTTACTTCTGAATGGCATTGCTATCAGTTTATTTGACAGTGTAAAATTAGTCCACTAAAATATAATATAAAGGTATGTCGATAATGACTAGTTATTAGCACCAACTTGCTCGCATATTATACACAAAAAACAGATAATGCATTTGGATTATTTGATTAAAAACGGCTTTATTGGTAGTGCGGTGCGATTTTTTTTATCTTTTTTAAAAAAAATTACAAGTGCTTATCCGTGCGATTTTTTTGTCTGGGCGTAAAATATGAGAAAAAGCTGTGCGATTTTTTTTTTAATTCTAAATGCCATAGCTAACAGTTTATCTGATAATGTAAAATTAGTCCACTAAAATATAATATAAAGATATGTCGATTATGACTAGTTATTAGCACTGACTTGCTCAATATTATTCACAAAAAAGAAGATAATACTCTTGGGTTATTTGATTAAAATGGCTTTACTTGTGCGATTTTTTTTAGAAATGATCTCCATGACTACATAGATCTTCTATTAACATAACTCATTATCTGTTCGATTTAACTTAATATTTTACATATTGCTTATAGTGTAATGTTCCAAGCCAAAACTGTATAAAACAATAAGCTGACTATATCCATTTGTAAATTCATTTTAATGGGAAAATCGTGGATATGGAGTTTTCCGTCTGAAGCCACGTGTGTCAAAGCGAGTCAAGAATCGTCTACTTTATTGCTCAACAGAGGTGCAACTGTATAGAAGCAGAGTATGCCACTAGTCATTTATACTATCTATTTTCGAATGTACATCATCAAACTTCATCTTATATGGGAAATGTGTAGCAAATTTTATATAATTCTGGAGCTTTAAACAGCACAACACTAATCAACAAAAATAGAAAATATCGTTTAAAAATGTTTTCATGGGCAGCATAACTCGTGGTACAGTACTTCAAACTACATTTACCTAACCGTGGATTAAGTACATGATGGGCATAAAGGTGGTCAGTAAATTAGGTAGTAACTTCTATAGTTTTTGCTATGATAGTACGTAATTGTGTCAATATCAAATAATAAATAGATACTGACTGGTGATACATATTTACAGAAGGAGCAGGTTGTAAAACAAATGAAGGTCAGAACGTTTTGCTTTATTTCTTGTGGAACATTTGCCAGGAAATGTTGTTTCAAGAATGGATGAGCACTGTTCATTTGTCGATCAGAAAATTCGAAAACATTTTAAATCAAGGTCTAGTATTGATATTATTCCCTACAGAAATTACTCATGTACGTATCTAGTCATCAAAGGATGTCTCTTATATCTAACTAACACACTCGGAATGTTCTGATCATACGTACGTATGCACGTCAATTAACAATACTTCAAATTAGAGGGACATAAAACTAATTATGTTTTTACTTTATGTGTCTCCTATCTACAATGATGCAACTGTTTTCTGAAGTAGTTTGAAGAATACTCAATACAATGCAGAAGATAATATTATTGATTGTTGCTATATTGAAACCATTGTATTATCGTTGATAAGATCGACAAAATAATAATAAAATACCAAATAAATAGATGCTGTTAATAAGATAATTCACGAACCAGTGAGTTAGAAAAAAAATCGCACAAATAAAGCCATTTTAATCAAATAACCCAAGAGTATTATCTTCTTTTTTGTGAATAATATTGAGCAAGTCAGTGCTAATAACTAGTCATTATCGACATACCTTTATATTATATTTTAGTGGACTAATTTTACATTATCAGATAAACTGTTAGCTATGGCATTTAGAATTAAAAAAAAAAATCGCACAGCTTTTTCTCATATTTTACGCCCAGACAAAAAAATCGCACGGATAAGCACTTGTAATTTTTTTTTAAAAAAAAATGAAAAATCGCACCAATAAAGCCATTTTAATCAAAAAATTCAAGAAAATTATCTCCTTTCTGTAGATAAGTTATCATCAATGAACAGTAAAAATTTATACGTATATTCTATATTACGTATTAATTTTAGTAGGTTGGTTTCAATAGTGTAAAATTAATTAAAACGAATATCATTCATAAGAAGTTATTATACTTAGAGAAAAAAAATGTATGAGTCTTAATGAAGTATGTTTAGTAAGAGAAGTCGTACTGGTAATATCACTAGAGGATTGGCTATGGCTGTTTGCGCTGTATCACTACAATTTAAAACCCGCGAGAAAAAAATCGCACCGCTAAGAAAAAAAAATCGCACAGGTAGCACTACCCTTTTTATATAGCTTGAGGTAGGAGTTACTTGTAGGTAATTCTTTCCAATAATCGTATTGATCCTTGGTCCATAAAAATAATAACTATTGCTCTTGCCATGGTTGTTACTGGTAGGGACTGGAGGCGAACGAGGAATTTAGGCTGTAAAGTGGGATTTCTTGATTGTATAGAGGGGGGTTAGCCAATACCATAGGAATGATTGTTGGAAACTGTTTACCTGCATTTTTATTCAAGGCCATTTTAATACACTCTTCTTGCGCTTTGTTGAGCTGTTTTTAATGGTCGGTGTAAGTTGAAGAATAGTATTGTTATTATGAGCAAGTACATTGATATACATGTGATTGAGAAAGTGATAAAGAAATAATAAAAAATACAAGAAAGCTTTTGATGATCTTCGACACTGTATTGGGATAATATATAAGCAGGTTATCTTTTCTATAGATACAATTATTCAAGTCTTAGAGAACAACAAATTGGCCAATTCTAAACATTTATTTATAGCTGTATAAAATATTATACAGCCTATTCCTTCATTAGTATAAAACGTGACATTAAGCATACATGTAAATAAGTCGAATGAAATGTAAAAAGAAGGTGTCAAAAATCTTTTTGACGATATTTCAGAAAGCACTTGTACCTGCAACATTTTTAATATTTCAAACATGTTGATCAAGTGGAGTTCTCAGGAGAGATACACAACAAAAAATCATTAGCAATAAAAGACAAAGTAATATAAGGTGTCACTAAATTACTATAAACAATAAACGCTGAATCATTAAACAACTACCTTGCTGAAGGAAATAAGGGGAATGGTTGTGTACTTACTGTAGATCCAAGTATTCTTATTGAAGAGATCAAACCCATATACAAAGTATATTATTAGTCTCATCATTGGAGCTGTTTTGATTCGCCACCAATTGGAGTTGGGAATTATGTCCTATTTTACAGTTGAATCATTTGGGCGCTAAATACCAAGATTCAATTTGAATGTCTGGGAAAAAAAAACTAATATAGATAAAAAAATTACTCGACTCAGAAACTAAGGTTAACTATATATGATACTGTTAGTGATAGATGGACAAGCAAGTACAAAAAAAACAGTTAAAGATTACTAATTTGTAAAATATAGGATATATGTTTTTTCGACCAAATACTGTATAAAGTCCATATAATAAAAAAGGAGTGGGACAAAAGAAAGCAAATGTTTCTGTTATGGTTTAGTGGCATAAAAGCAAATAATATACCCACACATAATATCTAGATAAATTTCTTTCCTAGTGAGTTACGTAATATAACAGCTGTATTGATGTAGTAGTGTGCATTTCACCACAATGACATTACATTGTTGTATATTCTACATTGTATGCAGCTATTTAATAAAATTTATGGCAATACATGTAGAATATGGCACTGCTCTTTTCTAATGTATTAAAAGTGATCGCTGATCCCGAAAAAAAAAGTTCTGTGCTTGGGTGCATACCTATTTTTTTTCTCATTACAACGTGATAGTTACGGCCCGGACAGATTGTTGATAACTATTATGCCACATGAGCATACGTTACTATTTCCTTTATTACAAATTTTAGAAAACATTCTTACTAGCAGTCTGAAAATGTTTTTCCTTTATCTAATTAATGAGTGCCATATAAAAATTTTTTATACAAGGATAATATCCCTTATACAATAAATGGTTTATATACTTAGCTTTGATAGTATTGTCTTCAGGGAAATACTTGATACCTCAACTATATCTACGTAACAGTAATGCAGAGCATTCAGTAGCTGCACCAAAAATGATCTTGTTTTAATAATACACTCATCCGTTTTCATTTTGCTTTTGTAACCCCCAATAAAACAGAACCGTAGTATCTTATACGCAAAAGGGTAATGATTTGGATGTCTTTCCCCCCTTCCACTATTAAAACACTACAAATTTTAATATAAATCAGAGTGTCCAAAGACGGTTGATATTTCCTCCTGTTTTTTTTTTTAGTTTATAACTTCTTACGTATTAAAGTAGAACAATGAGACGAGACAAACATTTAAAAAATACCATGCAGTTATTTTTGTTGTATGTAATGCCAATAAAAAAAATGCAATTTACCGATAAGCTTATACTATACATTTGACTAAGTACGTGGTTATATTATGTGGTATTATCTATTATGTATATTAAACTTACATCTATCTGGCTGACTAGATAGATCGTAGTTTACATCCTATATAACAGCTCAGAGGCCACCATTATTATCAAAAGCAGCCAACGAAGGGGAGCTCTTTAAATACTACTAGATCATCTTTCGATTGCCTCAAATAAGAGACATAATCATAAATAAATTATATAATTGTCTGTAAAATCAAAATGTTTCATATGGCCTTGCTCATTACCAATTTTTATATATATACTATTGTACTACTGTTCTTACCATTTTTTAAACAATAATTTTCTTTTTTTAACCGCATGATTCATTAAATGCTATACCATGGGACCATTATAAGCTTATATTTACCCAAAAAAATGGATAATTTTCTTTTTATACAGTAATAACTTAAAAACGTGCGAACCAAACATTTCATTTTGTAGAAGCGATACACAGTCATTGTAAATCAAAAGACGGCTTTTTTTTTGTAGATTTATAATTCATACAATATTTAAATAGGAACCAAAGTAGAACTGGCTGTTTTTGGTTGTGTATGTTATAAATAGTATATAACAATGCATCCACTATATAGTTAACCGTTGTACGTGCCTTATTTTCAAAGAAGAGTAAACTACCAATTTGTAATGGTACGAGAGAAAAAGTATACACGGATATTTATTTCTTTTAATGTACGTATGAATAATTTATTTTCTTTATTCAGGAATAATATAATTTTTGTCATATTTTACAAATCCATGGTGTTGTAATGAAAAAAAAAAAAGAATAAATCCCACGACAAAAATATATTTTATATCTCACACACTTTTTTTCCCATAAAAATTTACGATTGTCAGAATTTTTTTATGAGTTTTGACAGAACTGTGTGTTTTCTGTATTACTTCAAAATTGTATAAATAAGATAATATTTAATGCGTAACAAAGCGATTACTTTTTACCTTGCTTATTAATAATTTCAGCTTAATTTGTTTCTAAAACAAAAGGAGTAGTAATAGTCGCCATAGTTACGTCCGATACTACTCGTAGTTTAACTAATTTATAAAAATATGTTTTCACGGGTTTTCTCGAATAACAATAAAGGTCTGGGCAGTGATAACCGAAGAGAACAAGAACCTGAAATTATTGTTCATACTGATAAAATGGGAACAGAACGAGAGAAAAAAGAAGCTATTGATCAATTTTCAGCATCTTCAGCAGATGATAATAACATTAAAGTTGGAGAAGAACCTTTTATTGAGCCGGATGAAAAAGAATTACAAAAACTCATGTGGAAAATGGATAGACGGATTATCCCATTTGTCGCGCTTATGTACCTTTGCTCTTTTTTAGATCGTGTTAATATTGGTAAATTATAACATTGTTTTAATCATCGTTTGTTTACTGTTAATTATTTTCTTTTAATCTTACTTATTAGGTTAAAAGGAATTTATATTATACTGACAACAAATATAATAAATAATATAATAGGTAATGCAAAGATTGCAGGGATGATGGATGATATCGATATGACGGAGGGAGAGTACAATTGGGCACTTTCAATTTTTTTTATCGGTTATGTAAGTTAAAAAATATATCATTATAACTAGTTTTCAAGTTAATAAGAGGTAAACATAACTTTACATAATTCTGTAAATAAAGATTTTATTCGAGGTGCCTTCAAATCTCATTCTCAAGGTAATTGGCCCAAGGTTATGGCTTTCTATTATTTTGATCGTATGGGGAGTTATTATGGCAGTCATGTCAAAATGTAAAACAGGACCGGAGCTTATAGTTGCTCGTTTCTTCCTAGGTGTTGCAGAGGTATGTACTGTATACTTCAGTTATAATGTCCATATATTTTCTTGCAAAATTGATAGAAAGTATTAACATTTTGTTATTGTTTTATGTGTTTTAGGCTGGCTTATTTCCGGTACGTAAATATTGATGTTGTAATAGCAAACTATTATGTTATTATTCTGTGGTGGTGCAGTCAATGTTTATTAAATAGAACAAAAATGTTATGACTATGTGATAGGGTGTCATTTTTTATTTGTCAGTTTGGTACACAAGACGACAGCAATCACTGCGTATTGCTTGGTTTTATGGAAGCTCTACACTAGCTGGTGTAAGTATCTCTAAATATTAGTTGTACCTTAAATAGTTTTATTATTGCCCCTTATCATTAAAAACGCAAGAGAAAATATAATATTATATTAACGTAATGCTAAAATATTACAATTTATACAGGCTTTTGGTGGAATTTTGGTAATGTACCCTGCTTTGGAATATTATTACAAGCGTAAATAAAGTCCCTAAGACAATAGGGGCACTAACAATACCATCTATTTATAAAAAGGCTTATGGAATCGTTCGAATGGATGGTATGAGTGGTCTGAGTGGTTGGCAATGGATTTTCGTTATTGAAGCCATCCCAACAATTCTGCTCGGTATTTTAACCTATTTTGTGTTACCCGATTACCCGGAAAAATCAAAATGTACGTGATCAGCATTAACAATAATAACATCAATACTATTGATCGTCATTCTTGGATTTAATAACAGTTCTCTCCGAATATTATTGCTATATATTATTAGTTTTAAATGAACGTGAGCGTGCAATCATACTTGATCGAAATAAGAAGGATGATGGTATTATCACAGATACACATTTTACGTGGAAACAAGTTGGTTCAACAGTGATCGATTGGAAAATCTATGCATTTGCACTTGTATACCTGTGCGGAAGTATACCTGTATACAGTTTGAGTATGTTTATGCCTAGTATTGTACGAGGAATGGGATTCGAGTCTCTTACAGCCCAGGTACAGATAATTAGCAGCAATCTTTGTCTAGGTTTATAAAAGATTTTTGAGTATCAATGTTAACTTAGTTTTAATACTTAGGCAATGAGCAGTCCACCATACGCCTTTGGTAATTTTAACAGAAGAATATCATTTTTTCTATGTTTTCTTAAAAAAATAAGAGAAAGAAAAAAAAAGGGGGGGGGAGCTTGTATAAAATGATTAGTTACTAAGCTCTTTGACAATTTTAAAAAAATGAAAATATAGCATTTGTTTGGTGTTTGATTAATGCATGGCATGCTGATCGTCAAGGTGAACGGGGTTTTCACATTGCAGGTTCTGCAATTTTATCTGTCGTAGGGTATACTTTACTTATCACTTTGCGAGATAAGAGTGCAGCAGGACTTTACATTGGTTCAGTCTTAGCAGCAATGGGTGCCTTTGGGATGTCCCCAATCAAGACTTCTTGGTTCTCTAACAATTTTGCTGGACATACGAGAAAAAGTGTAGCGATTGCATTGATTACTTCAATTGGTAATACAGGCGGTGCTATTGGGTAAAATAAGAATAAGAGTCAAGTTTTTTTTTATAGAATAATGGTAAAGATTTTTTAATGCTATGTAATAATATTAACTATGTTGATAACATTTTAATTCCATAGTGGCCAGGTCTATAGAGCTTCAGATGCTCCTGGCTATGTAAAAGGTCATTCAGCTTGTTTAGGACTTATGTGTGGAGCAGTTGTCACATCGAGTGTTGTGAAATATCTTTTGTACAAGAGCAATAAAAAACGCGACAACATGACACCAGAAGAATACAGGATTGCGTGCGAGGGAGAAGACTTGGGGGAAAAGGTAAAAACACACGTACAAGATAATACGTTTTTGATTTGGTATTAGAAGAGCGATTTTTAGTGCTAGCTGACTTTAATGGCTTTTTTTTTTTGCATTAATGTGGTTAAACAATTATTCTTTTTTTTTTTAGCATCCTGCATTTCGATATATTCATTAAAAGAAAATATCGTTTGTTATTATTGAGTAGTATATAGTATTACGATATATGATCGATTTTTCCCATTTATTTGTTGTATAAGGTCTATATACACCGGGTCTACAACTTCTGCTATACACATCATCATCGCTATCTATGTTGCTATTATTACTATTATCATTTATGATGTTGAACAATAAAAAAAAACTATAAACTATCTACATAATAGTACCAATAAAAAGAAAATTGTTATAAACTCCAAAATCTCGAATCTAATATATTTCTTCTCATACGATTACTCCATCATAGTGATGAATGTATGAATACTTATTTCGAAAAGACAGTTTATTAATATACGCTCTTTATTTGTGTGAGTAAGATTACGTGCGAGGACAAATCTCTATACAATCTATGTGTTACCATTGCGCCAGTTTATGGCATATGACACCATCTATTATCAACTCGCGCAATCTGTTCCTCCTATTCCGAGATGCTGATTCAAAAACTATCCATTGAGGATTCAATTAAAATAACCTATTCTTATTCATTATATTATTATATTTTATTCAATGTATATACTACATATGTTTCTCACAATATATTGAACAAAAACATTATTACGTACTAGTTTTATTAATTATGAATAGATTATTTATAAGGTTTATTAAAAGGACCACTGTTAAGCCATTATCAGTTTTAAAAGCCGCCCGAGTGCGTGGTAAATTCAACACTCGATTCTGTGTTACATGAAACCTCAGATGACAAAGTGTTGCAACAATCTAACCGACTAATTTCTATATCTTTTGTTGAATTATGCCATTAGTTTATTTATTCCTTTATAAAAAGGAAGGTGATGCAAACTTTGAAAAAAAAAAACTTTATCTTTTTTTTATATATATAGATATAGAATAGATTTAATTCAAACACTTCTCGATTTCTATCGTCATTTGTTGCATTTTTTTTTCTTTTCATTCTTTAACCTTTTTCAAGATTATATACAAATGAATAAAACTGACAGCGTCACCGCAGCTGATCGTGACAAAACATTAGAGGTGGTTAAAGCCATACATGATGATAGTTCTGCTGAATCTGGTTTCAGTTCTAATGATAAGGGATCTGATGACTTTATTGAACCCGATGCAAAAGAATTAAGACGACTGATTTGGAAGCTGGACTTGCGTATTATTCCTTATGTCTGTATTTTGTACCTGTGCTCATATTTAGACCGTGTTAATATTGGTATGATTTATATGTTAAATTGGCTTTATTTATCGAGATAACTGACTTAATACTGTATGCACGTACTTATTTTTAAAATCAATCATTATTATTAGGTCACGCCAAGATTGCTGGTATCATGGATGAAATTGATATTAACGACTCACAATACAACTGGTCTCTTTCAATTTTCTTTATTGGTTATGTAAGTTATTGGCACCAATTATCTATTAGCATTTATACTTCAATACGGAAAAAAGGTTATCTAGAACTAACGGAGGTTTTTATACATATTTTACACGTTCAGGTGATTTTTGAGATTCCAGCAAATTTAATGCTCAAATGGATAGGACCACGCAAATGGATCACTATTATTGTAATTATTATATAAAGCTAAAAAAAGAAAAAAAAATTGTATCATGAATACTAATGATCTCATTCCTCTTTATTCTAGATGGTCGTCTGGGGAGTCATCCTTGCTGCAATGTCCGAATGTAAAAATGGTCAAACATTGATGGCTGCACGATTTTTTTTGGGTGTGGCAGAAGCAGGTTTATATCCTGTAAGCTTATAATTAATGAATTATTTTATTTTTAAGAATACATACGTACGTAAACTAATTGTATTACTACGGATATTATTGTTTTCTAGGGTATTCTTTACTACTTATCTATTTGGTACACAAGAAAACAAACTGCTATACGTGTTGCCTTTTTCTATGCAAGCAATACACTTGCTGGGGTATGTATAGTATTTTTTTAGAGAAGTCATAAATTGTTTTAAGCATCATGGTAAAACTAATTAAGTTATTGTTTTATATTAAGGCTTTTGGTGGTTTATTAGCTTACGGTATCATGCATATGGATGGTCTTCGGTATGTAAATTTGTAGTTAGATGGGCTGTGGAGGAGGAGGAGGAGGAGGAGGAGGAGGAGGAGGAGGAGGAGGAGGAGAGAGGTGCAATATGTTTTACAGAACAATCTGCTAAATGAACGTCATTATATGTTTATCATCAACAGAGGAATAAGTGGTTGGCAATGGATTTTTATTATTGAAGCTATTCCCACATTATTCTTTGCCTTTTTTACCTACTATTGGTTGCCTGACTATCCAGAAACTGCAAAATGTAAGTTACTATTAGGCTGGTTTTTTTCGTTTTCTACATTTTTTTTGAAAATAAGTTATTGATATCATTAACAATGATTAATATATGTATATATATATTTATTAGTTTTAAATGAACGCGAGCGAGAAATTATTATCAGACAAAACAGACGTGATGCCGGTCCTGCAACTGAGACACACTTTTCATGGTCCCAAGTCTATTCTACATTCTTGGATTGGAAGACATTTGCTTATTCTTTTATGTACATTATCGCTGCTATCCCTGTTTATACCCTGAGTTTATTTATGCCTAGTATAGTTAATGGCATGGGGTATCAAGCATTGACTGCGCAGGTAAAAAAAATACACGAGTGTTTTGCTTGTGACCTAGTAGTGTTAATAATATTTATTTCTTTTCAAAATATTATAGGCTATGACTTGTCCTCCTTACATTATCGGTAAGTATAAAAAACAAAGCATCTATTTTCTTATCGATAAATCGATATATCAATATTATTATAGTATATTAACTCATATATTATGTACTTTTTTTTTTAATTATAGCATTTTTCATGTGTATAATTAATTCCTACAGCGCTGGTCGCCGTAATGAACGTGGTGCTCATATGGCACTTCAAGCAACTATTGCACTTGTTGGTTATATTTTGTTGATTGTTCTCAGAGACCATCCATCAGAGCATCTATATGCAGGCGCTGTTATTGCTACTGCTGGTACTTTTGGAATGATGCCAGCGTTTGTATCTTGGTTTGGTAACAACTTTGGTGGACATACACGCCGTAATGTAGCTATTGCTACGATTGCTTCTGTCGGGAACTGCGGTGGTATTGTAAGTAAAAAAAAATAGGAGTAAAGGAGAGGAAAAGCACCTGGGGATAAATTTGAGCTAAAATAAAAAAATTCTGATACGTAATTATTATTTTGATTTACTTATTAGATTTCTGGTCATGTCTATCGTGCAGACGATGCTCCTCATTATATTCGTGGTCATACCATCAATCTTGCTTGTATTGCCTTTTGCATTGTATCCCCACTAGTGATGAAGTATGCGCTTCATTATATTAACAAAAAGCGAAACAATATGTCACCGGAAGAATACCAAGCTGCATCACAAGGCAAGGAGCTTGGTGAAAAGGTAAATTATTTAAAATAGAATTAATTGCTTCATCAAAAACACTGAAACCGAAACTGACTACATTTTATTTTATTTTTACATAATTAGCATCCTGATTTTCGATACATCACTTAAAAAAACTCTTTATACTATTATTGTGCTTATTATTATTTATTTACTTGCTTTAACCTCCATGCATTTTTATTTCTTCATTGTTCATTTTCCCTAAAAAATTTGTTTTATTATTATCATTGTAAATCACATATCGAGTACTGTTACTGCTAAAAAAAATAATCTCTGTATTCATAATTACGTAATATATTTATATATTCTTTTTTTTTTAATTAATACATATTTTGGTAGGATCCACTAAAGATCTTTATTCTTCTATCAATAATATACAGTAATACAAGACCGCGTATATAAGGGAGCTAAAAATTAAAATCTTGAGACATTTATAAGAAAAGCTGCTTGTCGTCTTTACTAGGGAAAATGAAATTCGACCCCGTCAAGTAAAAAAAAACTAGTGTTAGACTATCAAAAGTTTTACAACCTCTTTTGCTCTTTGTTGACTTTGGCAGATTCTAGGGAATTGCTACGGATACCCCACAAATAAAAAGCTGTCAAACAAGTCCTTAGAACATGTAAACTATAGTACCAACGTTATCAACACTAATATCGCTTCTTATTTGACCACTCATACATATCATCAAAAGTATACATCATTTCTTGTTTGTCTTGTCTTCGTGTGGATTACAGCTCCCACTCGTGTACATAACGATATAGTGAGAGAAGATAATGCTGTAGCTCTAGTAAGTATCTGGGAAGGAAGATCGCCAGTGATATACTATAAGAATTGAGAGATTTACTGGTTAATGGGGTACAGGTTTAAAGAGATGTTATTTTTAAATAATATGTACGTGTAAAGTACACAAAAGATATTCATAATAATAACATCGTTTTGATATTATTTGCAGAAAACGCAGCTTGTAGTGCCCAATTCGATGACGATTTTAAGAATCTGAACGATACTAGGTAACATTTAACAAAGAAAACGTAGAAGAATCTTGTTTTATCAAAAACAATACCAAACAACAAAGAAATAGAGAATGAGAAAGATGCTATAATCATAATGAACTTTATGGCTACAGGTAGATGTAATTAGTAATAAATATATACTTCTTAATCTAAAACTTAATAAATTTATTTTGAACAAATTAATAGAATAAAAATGTATAATGCCATTATAATCGCCTTTCCATATAGTATACGTAATATAACTCTTGTGACGATTTTATGTATATATATATATATATATATATATATATACTTATAAATTTTCTAGACAAGTTTGCCAAAGCTAGCGTGATACAAGAGAACTTGATAAGCAGTTATGCTGCTTGGCGTGTTCATTACATGATAGACGATAAATTTGCGTATTTATTACGTAACACAAGTGAACTACTTATCGTGACGCTTCTCTGCTGTACCCTTTGCCACCCCTGATAACTCGACTGTAAATTACATATGTAATCAATACTATGTAATCCCGCTCGAAGTTTTTTTTTTATTACATTAACAATGTTATTTTCAAAATTACACTCCATGTATTCAGCCACGCTGTAGTGTAGAGAGAAATTGAAAATTGTATGTTCATGTAGGTTTTATGCATGACAACAGACGACCTGGGTGATGATACTTTTACCATTAATACTATAACTTAGCCCCGACGTTGATTAATGTAACCACTATGCATAGGTCATCAGATACACTTGGTACACTGTTATCTTCAAAAAAAAATTCGTATAAAAAACTGAAGAATTTTCAATGTAATATTTTAACGCTTGAGATTATACATCTATTATCAACGTAGGTAGTCCAAAATAAATAGTTCTTTTTCATATGTATGTTTTTTTTCCTCTTTATGGATTAAGATCAGGCCAAGTAAATGCCATTGGTGTTAAAACACTTACTAGGCAAAAAAGCGATTGGTTGGTCAAAAGTCCGATACACATTTGGCATCATTTGAACATAAAGATGAGTGAATTGCGTTCTTTAACTCTCTCTTTCTCTATTTTTACCCCATACTTTTTATTCTTTTTAAATATAGTAAAAATATAAAACTAACGTTTCGAAAACATGTCAACACCACGAAGGAGAATAGAAACTGATGTCATGAAGCTGTAAGTTTTCTATTTTAAAAATATTGTTGCCTATGCATTTCGTTATATTATGTTATATTAATAACATACTATTAATAATATTAAAAACCACAGCTTAATGAGTGATTATGAGGTCACTTTGGTCAACGATAACATGCAAGAATTCTATGTTCGATTTCATGGACCTACTGACAGTAAGTAATTGCTTTTTTTTCCTGTATATATGTATTTTCATTTAATGTTGTCATTTAAGTAGTCAGTATGCTAATGATAATGGAATAAATATTAAATAGCACCATTTACGGGTGGTGTATGGAAAGTTCATGTGGAACTCCCGGATCAATATCCTTATAAATCGCCCAGCATTGGTTTCATGAATCGTATATTTCATCCCAACATTGATGAAGTGTGAGTCTACTATTATTGTTATTATTATTATTGGCGAATAAGTATACATAATATAACTATATTGCATCCAAAACTTGATACTTATTGGCTTGTTTTATTATAGGAGTGGATCTGTGTGCTTGGATGTAATCAATCAAACATGGAGCCCAATGTTTGGTAAATATATAGTTAAAAGAGTAGTGAAGGACGAGGGAGTGGATAAGAATATCATATTCAAGGATAACAAAAATAAGATGTGGAAAAATGATGAGTTTGCATAATTGACATGTTATTTTGATTAAACACATATAGATATGATTAATATCTTTGAAGTGTTTTTGCCACAATTGCTCCGTTATCCCAATCCAACTGATCCGTTGAATGGTGAAGCGGCAGCATTATTGATGCGGGAACCGACAAAATATGAAGCCAAGGTTAAAGGTATGTATTATACCAATAAATATTTATGTATATGAAAAAAGAAACCAGTGGAATGTTGTATATTAATTAATCAATCATGTTAAAATAGATTACGTGTCTCGCTATGCAACAAAAGAAGCAGCAGATGCAGCAGCAGATGATAGTTCAGATGAAGATGAAATGAGTTCTGTCAGTTATGCATCTTCTGAAGATGAAGCGGCTGGCATGGAACTATAATAGTTAAAGGAATTATTATCACCAAGTTGAGATTTCTTCTTTCTTTTACCCACTTCCCATTTTTCAATATATACTCTTTCCTTTCTATTTTTTTTTCTTTCTTACCACTTTTGCAAATATAACACAAACTCATATACATTACAGCAAGACAGGACAAGATTTTTTCTTTGTCTCTTTCTCTTTCTCTCACCCTCTTTTTTTTAACCTCTTCCTCATTTACATAATAACAAGAGCAACAACATTAACATGGAAAAAACACCCCTTTTTTCACTACAATTTCCTTTTTATTTCTTATGTCTTTCCCCCCTCAATCATGACCATTACTTTGACTTTCATAAAATTCTACAATCTAGTAAACAAAAAGAATTGTTGATTGGTTATTATTGGTATTATTATTATTTAGCCTCGGGAACATAATTTTTTTGAAAGTAAAATGAAAAAAAACACAAACAAACCTGTTCATTGGTAGTACTATCTTCTGCTTCCTTGTCATCTCGAATTCTGATAAACCGTGGGAACCGTAAAGAAATCCCACGCGTTTCATCCACTAATCCAACACCAGCCATATACCGAGGACTAATACTTAAATCTGCACATTTTACTTCCCAAACTACCTTAGGTTCAAACCAAACATCTGGTGCTTCTGGGTTATCGCCAATTTGATAGTATCGAGGAACAGTGGGTATCGTGTAATTTTTGAGTGTTTCATAAAAGTCTTTTAAGTTTTCATCCGAAAACCCTGTTCCTATCTTGCATACTGTTTGATAATCACCAGAATTAGGGTCATAACATCCCAATAAAAATGATCCATAGACGTTGGTACGTTTTCCCTTCCCCAAAAAGGCACCGACAACAACAAGATCCATGGAATCACCTACGCCACCCGTACCAAGATAATCCTTTTTCACCTTAAGCCAATTGCGTGATCTTTTGGATGGTTCATAAGATGCTTCTTCACCATCATAAATTTTCACCATAAGACCTTCACAGTTTTTCTGAATGGATACATCCAAAAAGGTTTGAATGTCTTCGATGTTGTCCGTATCCATATGTCGTGCAAAAAAGAATTCGTTTTCAGTTTCTTGAAATCCTTCCAATAATTTTTCTCGTCGTGTTCTCAGTGATTCTTGTAATAATGACTGGGTAATTTTCAATAATAGTAATAAAGGGTGCGTTAGTAAGAGGGATGAAGACGACGCGTCCAATAAGCAAGTACATGACTCAATTGAACTTATTATATAGAGATATGTCGGAGGAGGGGTTTAATCATTACCTCTCCGTTCATATAAAGACAGTCAAATGCAAATATAGCAACTTGAACCGTAATTTCTTCTTCTTTGACATCTTTACGTTTTCTGGTACTTAATACTTGGAATGGCAATATACATTTCTTTTCACGATCCCAGGCGACAGCCTCACAATCAAGAATAAATGAGGAAGTTGTTGGTTTGATCCATTTTTTTAATTTTTCAACAACATCCGGGTAACGTATAGACATATCTTCAGAATTGCGACTGTAAATTTTCGTACTACCATCTGGTAATTTATGGATCTATTGTGTTGTTTTCATTTGATAAGAATATAAATTCAATTAAATATATACAGTAATTATTACCTGTGCTCTTTCACCATCATATTTAAATTCACAAGTGAATGGATGTCCTTCAAATCGATCCAGCACTTCAGTTAAACTTTTGGTTGGATGTGCCAACATAGGTTTTAATGGAATTCCTATATTTTCATAATTTGGGATTAGTCAGTGTGCAATAGAACAACTTTCTATTAAATATTTGTTAATATTAATTTATACCTGCTCTCATTTTACAACGTTCTTTTAGTTCATCCAATGGATGTTCTAACAGTGCGGGTAAAATCATATTATATGAAGGAAGTTGACTATATTTATGCGATCGGCATATGAATACTCTCATTATATACTTACTATAAATATTTAAATATTAATAAAATAGTAAACTTACTTGTAAACTGATTTGACAAGATCAACAGCATGTGTCAATTTTTGTTCCTTTTGTTCAGTCTTCATCTTTGCAGATTCTGGTTTGCTTAACACGATAGAATGTGCCAAGGCCGATAACACTGTTTGCTCAGCAAGACCGATCCTAAGTTTTCCTTCAAGTTGTCGAATTAAATATTTTGCTTCATTGTCTTCACATGCGACAAGTAATCCTTTGATATGCCCCACTTTATTTGCTTGTGCCTAAATTAATAAATGTAATGCATCCACATATTTAATTTAGTTTAACTCTCTTTCGTCCTATCCCTCCTTACAGCAGCTTTCAAACAAATTACACACCCATGTTACGGAAAGAAAACAATCAAACTTACAGAATTGCCTTTTACTTCTGCAATTTTAGTCAATGTCTTAAATACATGTGTTACAGTTAATCGTTTTGGCTTAAATAACGTACTCTGTGAACTCTTGCTATTCTATATCATTTCAACACAAAATAAAATTTGGGTATTTAGTAAGAAACATTTTTTTGTCATCCTCTTTTCCTGTGTTTTTTCTAACACCACTGCCAAGCACATACCTTAGCAACGGTACCAAGATCACCTGTTTTATGATAATCTTTTTGAATCACTTTTAGTGTACGACCTGTGGATTCTGCAACGGCTTTCATTAATAGAGATTCACCAATACCAAGCTCCAATCCTTCATAATCAGGACATAACTATTGTACACACATATAGAATTTTATAAAATGAATATATTATTTCGTTTGCGATCCTATTTATGCGGTTCCTTTTCTTCTCCCAGATAGATTCAATTCGATCATATTACCTTGTTGATACACATATATAGAGTACTTAATAAATCAGTTGGTTTCTTTTTGATGACTTCAACAAACAAGGTGACTAGATATTCTGTAATTTCCAAACGTTTTGTTGTTGCCTCACATGCTTCAAAAGTTTTACATAAAACGGAATATGGAACACTAAAAAATAACAATGTAATTTACTTAATATCGACTCATTTATGTATACATAAATACACACATACATATAGGAAATATACAAAAATAAGTTTGGAAAATAAAAATAAAGACACTGTAAACTTACTCATCACCTTCTTTCCAAGTCATTCCCAGTTTTGATTTAGTATCAGCTGTAGAAAAACATGCCCTAATAAATACAATGTTACTTAATCCTGTCTGTTTCCATAGAAACACCCCACAATTACTCAGTTCCACCAATTATATTCAATTTTTTTTTTACATACATGACATGAGCAGCAGTCTTATCTTCTTGTTGTTCTCGATTTTGTTCTTTTTCCTGTTCTTCGGCTTCCTTAATCTCTTCGTCTTCTTCTTCTAGTTCTTCTTTTGTTTTTTCTTTATCAGCTTTAAACTTTTTATTGGTCTCGCCATTATCTTCTTTTTGATTAGGTGATTCAGGTCGTTTACGTTTGTCACCTACTATATATGCAGACACAATTTAGATTAGTTTATACAAATTATTTTATAGAAGCAAGAACATCCTGCGATTGTTATGGCATACCTTCTGTTTCTGTTGCTTCAGTTTCTTTATCATTACTGTTATCTTTCTTATCCGTTTTGTTGCCAAAGTAACTTCGAATATTGCCTGTCGTCTCTCCAGCTTTGTTACCATTCTGTTTTGTACCCAAAAAGCTGCTACACGATAATAATATTGATAATAAAACGTTTGAATATATAGAGTATATAAAAAAGACTATTTGTTTGAGTATATATATATATATGTATATATACAATTCTCAATTCCTTTTTATATATATTACCCCAATGTTGCTTGCTTTCCTTTTTGTCCTGCCATTTATTTCTAAACACGAAATTAATAAACTCAACAACAATAAAGAAAAAAGAGAGAAGAAAAAAAACGCGAATTTATTACGCGCTGTAAATTCCATCTACAAATTTATTTCGGATCCCGAGTAATACTAATATAAGAGAGAGGGGATTAATCCATAGCATCAGCCTGAGCTACCCAAACATTCTTTTCCGAATTTAAAGATTGTCTCCTCGTATTATTTCTGTCATTATAATGTCTATTCTCATCCTTGATTTGATAACTATCAGGCCATGATTCTTTATGACGTCTTGATAATGTGTTCGATTCAGGTGTCTTTATCCAATTTTCAAAATCACTATCAAATCTTGGTTCACGGTCTGGAATACCTTGATCCTCTTCAGGGTGTTTTTTGTGCTGTACAATATGATACTTGTTCTTTTCTTGCTTATTTTTCTTATTTCTGCTTTTACTAGTTACTGGTACCCTTTGCTGTTGTGACATTGTGTCATATAATGAAACAGATGGATTTCGTTCGACACTAGTAGTTGAAGATGGTACATGAGGTACTGACAAAGGTGGTACTTTAACTCGACCACTTTCTGGGTCGCTTTCAAACCATTCTTCTTCTTTATCTTCCACTTCTCCTCTGTCGTGATGTTCTTTGCTGTTACTTTCAACCGTATCGGTAATGCTACGACGAGCTACCTTAGCATACGATTCAGTAGGCCATTGTTCAATAGATTCAGAACGTGATGGAATAATTTCGGCATGATGGACAGGTTGCTTCCCGGTTGGCAATGACTCGTTATGCAAACGTATATTGGGTTGCTGAGGGAATTCACGGCGATAAGGTGGTGCTGATGCTGGTAGTTGAGATAGTCCACTACTTTTTTTTTTCAAAGAAGGAGCTGTAGATCCCAAACCTTTCTTCGTAGCTTGCTTCTCTTCTTTTTTGACATCGTTATTCTTTGATTTATCATTTTTTGTGGCTTCCTTTTCGATTGATTTTGTTGGTGGCGGTGACGATGTTGTCGAAGAAAACGGAGTTGTTGTGGTCACCGCTGCCGCTGTTGCCGAAAAACTCCAAAGTTTAAAACTACCTTGAATATCATCATATGCTTGATCAGACCCTTGTACTTCAACATCTGGTTGCGTACCCCATTCATCGGTTTTTTTAGAGGATCGATTAAATAAAAATGAAAAAGCGCGCTCTGTCCATGACAAACGACGTGAATCATATTGTTGCTGGTCTCCATGTGGAGATAATAACTGGAGCGCTTGGTGATTATCTTTTTGTTGCTCTTGTTGTTCTTGATGCTCCGCTTGACTATTGGTCGGATGTGTAGTAAATAACTCGGCAAAAGAAGGCCATGACCCATATGGCTTGGAGGATCCTAGTTTTTTTTGTTGATGTGGACTCTCATCATCTAATGGAATTTCCTCATTTGAATCAGTTTCTTCTTTTTGTTGCAGTATCTTCTTATTCTTAGTTTCGTTAAGTCGGAGCTCTTCTGATTGTCCCATACCCTCTTTTTGTTGAGATTTATCATCAGGATATGCTTTCTGATCAATACCAGTACTCCAAGCATTCAATGCATCTGATAATCTATCAATCAACGCGTCTGCATTCGATGATGATCTTCGAATCACTTCGTATACGTATAAACATTATTATGTTTTGTCATCAGTTTCATGTCACACTTTAACACATACTTATCAATGAACACCATCAAATAAAGAGCATAAGTTAAAATGATAATACGTACTATTTTGACTGGCTACTTCGATTCTTTCAACAAATGATTCACGGTGAGATTCTGGCCCCATACTAGGTCTACTTAGAAATGCAGGTCGTTGTTGCTTTTGCTGTTGATCTTCTTTATCTTCGGCATTTTTTCCTTTCCAACGTCGTTCAATTATTTCTGCAATAGATCTTCCCCTGTTATGACTTTTACTACTTTTACCACCTACACTCTGAGACTCATCACCTATAATACTTCCTTGACGACGTTCCCGATATGGGTCATGCGTTATATCATGTTCATTGTAATGTCGACGTTTTGGTTCTTGTCTAGGACTATCCTGTGGACTATAATTAGATAATTGTGTATAATCATTTTCCCGGTCACGACTAAAATCGTCGTCGTCAGCCGAACGTTCCATTATAACATATAAATTGATATGAAGAGCTTTGAAAAGAAAAAAAAAAGATGTGTACTACGTACATGCTTTTTGATCTGTTTTTTTTTATGCCAGAAAATTTTTTTCTTTCATGCAAAAATATATCAAAAAAATAACCCCTACACATATTCAATTTCATATCGAAATGATAGCGTTAATGGTAAAGCCAAGGGAGAACACATTTTCCATAGTGAAAGCTAAGGTTCTTCAATTTTATTTTCCATGACAACATTAATTTTTACAAAACGCAATTAACGTACAAAGTTTATGAAATAAACCTTTCGATTTTTTCGTTTGAACACTACGTACGGGTGAATTATTTAACGCAGATAAGCTCACCTTGTTTGCGTGTATTCGTGAGTGTACGTATTATAATGTGCATGGCTATTTTCAGACGAAATCTTTTTTTCTTTTGACATACGATTTTATATCCATCATCTCCCTTGATGATTATTAGTTATAGTTTTTTTTATTCCTACTACCATACCATATTATAAACAAACTTATAAAAAACACATTCAGACAGTATATTTTTGAATTTGATATCTTTTGTGAGGATCACGCGAGATTTTTTTTTTCATTTGCGCTTTACACCGGGGGTTATTTATCCCATTCACTCATGAATATTTTACCGAGTTTCACTTTTTGTTTTTTGAAAGAAAAATCACCCATAGTATACATATAAAAACTTATATATATATATACCCTGGTTGCTTTTATTTATTTTTTCTCGTATTTTTCTCGCACTCTATTTTATTCTCCTTATTTAAATAAACATTATATATATATATATATTATACATTTACCTACACGAACATATACATACGTTTATAGCATGGCATCAACTAGACCAGCAAACGCAGAAAAAGACAATTTTTTGGCACTTCCAACCGAATTTTTACCCAAACCCCGTCATCAACCTGCGGGAACAGTTCAGTCCGGACGTCTCATTGTAGTTGCTTACGATCAAACGCGTGCAAGTGATGCTTTATTAGAAAAAACAATTCGCACAGGTTTATTACAACCAGATGATGATATTCGGTTGGTACACATTTTACCACAGCAAGATTTAATTAGTACCTTTACTCAGTCTACACTAGGAGCTAGCTTAGAAAGTGCCTATGATATACAGCCCACAAGTACGGCTGAACAGGATGAACGAATATTGATAGAAGAAAAAGAAGATATGTTACTGGCTGTGGCAAAAGTTTTAAAAGATAATTCGGTAAATAATAATTAATATTATGCAGCGGGCATTTTATTTTATTTTACATGCATGCATAAACCAATTCATTCCGCTTATACAATGTGTAATAATTTATATCTATTATGATTATTAGTTCCAACATGTTAAAGTCGAGGTTGTTCAAGGTGATCGTAAGGAATCTTTACGGGATTATTGTCAGAGTGTTAAACCCACATTTATAATGACTGGATCACGTGGTTTTGGTAAAATAAAAAGGCAAGTAAATAATAAATAAACATTGAATATTGAAGTAATGATAATAACAAAGAGATTTATTTATTTGTTAATTTAACTGTTCGTTTGTTTATTAGTGCTGTGCTTGGATCAGTATCAGATTTTCTGGCCAAACATTGTCCATGCCCTGTCATGATTATCAAGGTGTCTGAAAAAGAAATTGAGGCCCGTAATACTATGGCTGAAAAGAAAAAGCATGTTTTTTCTAATTTTCTTGGTAAGTTTTTTCTTTTATCTAAATTAATATGTACGTAATAATAGATATATAGTATATTAATTGCTTAAACTGATTAAAATAAAAATGAATTTTGTAGGCAACAAGTAAATCATAGCTCAGCTATTATTATCAATTATTATCAATTATTATTATTTATATTATTACTATTATCTGTACGTTGTACGTATAAGGTTTTTTTAATCATCTCATAATTAGGAATAAAAAAAAAAGAAGTTATTTACATTGAAATATAAAAATGGCAGTGCGGGGGGGGGAGTGGAGAAAAAAGAATGAATAAAAATAATAATGATAGAGAAGAAATTGTTTTTAAAAAAGGGTTGATTTGGTATACAAAATATATATCATTTATGAAAAAGTGGCGAAAAAAAGAACCTAGTAGTATTAGTATAATGTTCCTTTTTAAAAAATAATATATAAATATATAAGTTATATATAATTTAATAATAATAATGGTAATGATAGTTATTATGATTCATGTGCTTTACGGATATCACGACTTGCTTTGATCAAAGGAATTAATGATCGCATTGGTTCAGCCTTGTTCAAAAATGGATGTTGTAATAAAGTTTCTGCATCTGGTCTGGTTCGACTATCCACTTGTAAAGTTTGCTTTAAAAAGTCCGTTAATGCCTCTGATAATGCTTCTGGATGTTGTAGTTTTGGTGTCCCATTTGTTGCTATTAAATAGAGAGCTCGTAATGGGTTTTCATGCAAATAAGGTGGTTCTCCTTCAATCATTTCGATCACCATAATACCCAATGACCAGATATCTATTCGTGGACCATATTCTTTTCTTGTTACTACTTCAGGTGCCATCCAGTACGGTGTACCAACCATGGTTGTTCTCATTTCTTCATCATTCAATCGTGCACAAAATCCGAAATCAGTCAACTTCACTTGCCCATTTAAGCCCAGTAAGACGTTATCGGATTTGATATCTCGATGAATAATATCCAAATGATGCAGATGATGAACTCCTTCCAATGCTCCATAGCATACAGTAGCAATCTGTGCTTCAGTCATCATGTTAGTTGTTACAACGTCCGTTAATGATCCACCTTCCATATATTCCATAACAACCCATAGCTCTCCTGTCACCAAAAATGAATCAATAAAGTTGACAATATTTCGATGTTGTGCTTCACGCATAACCAAAATCTCGTTAATAATAAGTTCTTTTTTCGGTTGCTGGGCAAGGTTCATTTGCTTAATGGCAACAGATATATTTGTATCAACAGATTGAGCTGTGTATACCCCACCGGATGCACTAAATAAAAAATAACGAGTATTTTATGTAAGTATGTATTTATATGTAGTAGTGTCTTGTCTTTCATCCATTATAAAGCCAACATAAGAATAATATCATAATGATATTTTTCTCACCCTTGTCCAATTTTAATCATATTCCGATAAAGTTTAGTGGGATCAGCATCTGTGCAGATGGCCCGTAACTCTGCCAAAATTTCGGCATCCCTTGCAGCATCTTTTAGACGCTTTTGTTCCCGTCGACGTATACGTGGCTCTGGAGGTGGCCCTGTGTCCATAGCTGGATCCAGTGGTGCAGCTACTGGTGAGATATATACGTCTGCATTATTATTGATGGTATTGTTGTTACTATTACTATTACTAGATATCTCTAATTGTGATTTTCTCTCATCAGTTCTCTTTGGTTTATTAGCTAATTTTGGTCGTGGCGGTGCTACAGGCGCTTGTTGTTGCTGTGAAGTAGATGTTATAGTGGTATTGGTATTACTGGTAGATGAGGTTGATGATGATCCAGAAGGCATAGGAGATTGTGGCGTTGCGGTAGGAGTAGCCGTGGTCGTACTGGTATTACTTCTTGATGATTTATATGTTGGTTTTGTAGATAATGGAGGTTTTGGTGGTGGTTTACTATTAATTGGAATTATTGGACGAGATTTATTCTCAAATTGATGTAATCGTTCTGCTATACTAACAGGGGGTGTTGATATTTCTTCATTTTCTTCTATTAAAATTATCCAGCACATTATATATATATAAATATATTTGTTTATTATAAAGTTACATTTGTTTTTTATTTCCCCACACGCACATCCGAATATAGTAAAAAAATAAATAATAACAATCTTACGTTCAGGAGGAGAAGGTGGTCGAGGTGGTCGAGCAGGAATCGTAGGTGGCGAAGGACGTACAGGTAATTCAGGCTTGGGATTTTGTTGCTGTTGCTGATTATCATCATTATCCTCTGCTACTGAATCCACAACGACAAGTCTTGGTCTTGATCTTTGAGGTAATGGTGGTGGTGTAATGCGTTTCACAACCTCACTTGAAAAATGCCTTGGATGAGCATTACAGAACTTTTCCCATACCCCATCTTCGGTCTGTTCACGCGTTTCCTTATAAAATCCAATGACATCCAGGACTGCTTGCGGATTGGCTTGTTGTTCTCTTTTCGATATACCACTTTGTTGTAATAAAACGTGCCATTCGCGTGGTAAACCCGTAAATTCTCCTGTCTGTGCGTTGAATCCAACGTGTGTGACATGAATTAGATTATATGGCGAAGAAATTTTCGCTCTTTCTGAAGTCGTTGATGATGTTGAAGATGTACTTCCTGAACCCCAAAGATCTAAATTTGCATATTTTAGTTCATGACATCAGTTTTATGTTTTCTATCCATCATCATACTCAGTCCAACCATCGTCGTTTCTTTATTTATTTCTATTCCTTCTTGCTTTCCTATTTTATCCTCTTCTTGTTCGATATACTTACCACTGACGCTTCCGACGACTCGATCCAGAACACCTTTAAGAGCAGAGGTAGTGGTTCCAACATGAGTAATGATGCCATTTCCGTTCATACCATGTTTACCAGTACTTCCTCCTCCTGTTGACGTCGGTGTTATCGCTGTCATTATGGTTTGTAATTCTGGTTGATCCGTAGTGCCAGCACCGGGTACTTTATTCAATGACCGTAAAGTTGCAGGATTAGGACGTGGTGGTGGTATAGGAGGATTATCCCCATTAATGGGTCTTGTTGATTGTTGCTGTTGTGGTGCTGATTGTGGTGCTGATTGTGGTGGCGGTGGTGGTGGCGGTGGTGATGGAGGTTTCGTTTGTTGTTGCTGTCGTTGTTCAGTTATAGAATTAGGTCGTATAAAAGAAGTTTTTGACTCGTGGTCTCGCAATAAGGATGGTTTGGGTTTTGGTGGTAATGGTGGCACATGTTTTCTCGGTCCCTGGAATGAAGTTGTTGGTTTTGGTTTGGGTCGACTGAGCTGTGGTGGTGGTGTTGTAACTACAGGAGGACTTGTTGAGGGCGTTTCATTTTCGGATTTGCTATTAAACAATTTGATATTGGCAGAAACAATACCAGACGCCGAGGAAGAAGGTGAAGACATTGTATTGTTGGTCCAAATGCATTGGCCCAAAGTATTTAATTGTTGTTATTATTATTGTTATTGATATAAAGGAAAAAGAGAAAGGAGAGGAATTTCTATTTAAGGTCGATCGCTTTTTATTTTAAAGCTGAGTATGTTTACAGTCCTGGCAAAATACCCGTAAAAATTCAGGTCAAGAATTAATATGGTGAACAAAAAAAAGCTTTACACCAAAAGCTCATTATTATCCATTATATTATGCCATTGGCCCTATCAGTTTGTACATACCGTGGTAAGTATTATAGTTGTATTATTGGCTGTGGATGGTTTTAAGTCAATGTGAAACAGCCCCACCGGAACAGCCCATTTGTTATCTTTTTCCCTATTTTGTACTTGACACCAATAATACACTAAAAAAAGGTGAGAACGGGAAAAAATATGTAAGAATGACAATAGGTTCGAGCGACTTGGCATTTTGCTAAAAACAAGTAATAATTTGCTTGGCAACTATAATCTGGATTCGAATACTATATACAATCATTGTTCTTATGATACACTGCTCGCCATCAAAACAATATACAGCAGACTTTTTTCCTTGGAATTCAAGTATCAAAATGATAGCAGGCTAATAAGTAATACAATATTACTTAATTTACCAAGCCAAAGGCCGCACAATACGTACTGATATTGTAAGGTCTGGTAATCCTTAATATAGTAAGTATATACTATTAGTAAGGTACGTAGGGAAAGAAAAAATAATTTTAAGGGTGCTACTATAAACACTTCGATTACAGCCTTATAGATATTTTAATTGTACTTCAGTCAGCTTGCTTTCGTAGCATTCATGTGCTACCTTCGAACTTTAAAGTTCATTTAACTTCAAGTTTGCTTAGCACATGCTAATCATGGTTCAATTTTATATTGTGCACTACTTACGTTTTATGAAATATCAGAATAAAGAACTATACTTTTTGTGATTAATATTACGTGGCATGTACGTAATAATGTAGAGAACTGAAATATTTAGTTATTAAGAATCTGTGTTTTGTAATTCATGATACGTACGTAATCGTTTAGAAAAGAAAAATCAAAGTTTGAATACGTATGGCTTTTTGAATCATGAAATGTTTGGGCAAAAGTGAGTATAAAACTGCTGTTTTTATTTGGAATTGGCCACTATTCCCATAACCGTGTGGTACTTTAAGCGACTCACAGTATTCTTGAATGATTAGTGCAACTTGTTATTAACTAGCATATCTCATTGACCCTTTGACAACCCTAACAATTTCTATAATAAACGCGGTTATAGGAAAGTGAGAAAATAAAGCATCTCTTCTCTTGAAATCGGATACATAGGCTCTTACCCTGTTATTCAGGGAGATCAAAACATTGAAAGGGGGTTTCAAGTGTCTATGTATTCAATGTAGTAGAGATATAATTTATGGCTTCCGGCTTCAAGTAGGGGAGTTCCCGCTATCCATGCATAAAAGTAAGTACATATTACGGGATAATACAATAGTCCTGGTTTTTTTTTGCGGAGTACCATTAAATGAAATAGTACTTGTCAGTTCTAATATCGCGTTTTTCTTTTCTTTCTCAATCTTTTTCTTTCAATTTATAAAAAAATGAGTCAAAACCAGGACCATTACAAAAATCAACGCCTTGATAATGCTGCACAAAACGATCAACAGGATTCATGGTATTATGACTCGTATCCAAGTTATAATTCGTCCCACCAATCGCAGGACCTTCAAAATGAACAACCACACGAAAAACGAGCACGCCATTCTTATCAGCAAACTTCCTCGTACTATGATAACTATGCTGCGTATCACAATTACTATAATTCAAATTATGAGCAACAGCAACAGCAACAGCCAATAACGCAATCCGGTGAACAAGCTACATGGTACGTTGACTCAGGTCCATATTCAAGTGCTTATCAACAATCAGAACAACAGGCACAGCAACATGTGCAATCTTATTCTTCATATTATTATCACAATGATTATACCAATGACAATTACAACGCTTTACACAATCAAGGTTATGCTCCTTCACACAATCAACAAGAAAGTACAAATAATCCAGCTGGCAGTACAATCATTACTAGTTCTACTCTTCCTGCTGCTAATCCAATTTTCACAAAGTCAGTTCCAATGACCAGCAGCAACAATGAGAATAAACAATATGAACAAACACCCGAGCAGTTAGTGGAGACAACAATAAATGCAATTTCAAATAATGAAAAGGCTGGTTCAAATGAACCACCAGTTTCGTCGAAGGATACAGGAATAATGAAATTACTTCATGATAGTGAAAATAATGTAGCAGTCATTACTGATGACGAAAGTGATGGTGAAAATAGTGATAGTAATAGTGAAGATGAAATAGTTGAGAGTGAAGATAAAAAAGATGAAGAAAATACAGGATATGAATATGAAGACGAAGAATTGGAAAATGACTCTGACAGTGTAGCAAGTTATAAGACAGCATCCGACGAACCTATTGGTTTCGATGAAGATGAGGAGGACGAAGATAATGAAAATAATGCTATATTAATATCAGATATAAATTCTACTGGCGAAAAAATTGAATGGAAAATGGGGAAGCATTTCATAAATCTTATTAACGAATATGGAGAAGAACCTGGAGTAAAACATAATAAAGGGGATCTGGAGCATCATAGTATTAAGTTACCATTACTAACGAGTGTGTTTTTTGATAAACCAGGTAACAATAAAGGAAAGAAAAAGTGGGCGGTGGGTATACAAAATGTAGCTACATTCTGAGACGCATGTTTTCTATTCAATCTATTAGATGCAACAAAATGGGCGGCTGAAGTGGTTCATAAATTTTCAAAAGTGGATATAAGCATAGTTCTCTCAGGCAAAATATATACCATGAATTTAACTGGAACCTTGGGTCAATGCTACTACGCCATTAAAGCCATGGATGCTATTGTACGTATGACACTTGAAATATAATGCTTTTATGAAATATACTATTGATAAATAATACTAACATTAGGTATCATTTTTGTTATTATAGTTATTGGATTATGTTCGTCTCAGAACTACTTATGTTCTTCTCCGAATTGATGGTCCGCGTTTCAAACAACAAGCAAAGAATATTGAAAATGTACTCTCGACAATTGTACCTGATGTACAATGTATATCTGGGATTGAAGACTTACATGTTACTGTTGCCAGAGTATCCGTTACCAATGATAAACGCTTTAACTGTCTGATCGATACTATCAAACAAGCAGGAGACGAGTTAAGAGAAGCGCTACAAGAAGACCATTTTATTGGTCGATTTAACCAAGTCTATGATCTTACTAATTCATGTAAGTAAATAGATTAAGCTGTTACTTTTTTTTTATGTCGTGGTTGTTATTATTCAGGGATGAAGTACTAATTTTGTTCATCATGTGGTTTCATAGACTTAGGTGTTTCTTCAGGAAGAAAAAAAACCGATGCAATCGGTGTTATCAGAAGTAATATTCTTATGTCATTATGATTTATTAAATATACTGGAGGAAGATTAATGGGGGAAATATTCATTGATCAATATTTTTTCTCTTCATATTTAGGGGTCATTCAAGACAAACTAAAAGCTGCTGGATTGGTCGCAAATGTTTCGGATGTTGGGAAAAATGTAAGTGTTTATCTTTATTACTTATTTTCGTATTGACTGAAATGAAGACACGTTTTTATTGATGTTGTATAATAGATGCATATGACCTTATATTCTTCTAAAAACAGAAATCCTCGTCATAATCCTGGAGCTATGCTAACAAGACAGACCTTGGAGGATGCTTTAGCTTCGCATGGAGTTGAACTTGACTATGGCCCAACAGTAGTAACAAAAATTGAAGTCACACGACGAGCAATTTCGATCTCTGCCCCATTCCGGCACTTGTCTGATTTCGCCTACGACATCTAACAATATAAAATCATACCCTTATCCTCTCTCCCTCTTGTATACGCAGTTTATTCTTGTAAAAATCCATATTTTTTTTAAAAAAAAAATACAATGACATGTTATTGCGGCTGTAAGTGATAGTAGTATAAGAGAAAAATGACTATACTAAGTAAGGGGAGCGACAATGATAACTTTTTTATGCATCCACATAATTATCAAGTAGTAAAGAATCCCTTTTTTTTCGTTGACATGTATAAGTAGATTCCATCTTTCGTTCTGCTTGTCAACTTCAAACATAATAATACACACCCGGTATACACGTTCGTGAGATTAGTGGTTAGTTGCCTATGATGATGTGCACATTAAAAACAGGAAAAGATTATTCTTTTCTTCTACTTAAAATTACTTTTCCTCTCCGTCGTGTCAACCAGGCTTACGTTGGTGCCACCTCCACCAAGATTGATCTCTACTGCTATATTTTTTTTTTCATGGTTAATTTTGCAAACTCAACTGAGAACAAATAAGCGAATGGTATATATGTCCTTATCTCCAACATTAGAGCCAAAAATAAATGTAAAATGTCTAACCAACAGAATTTAATTCATGAAAAACGTATGGTTTTTCCAATGGAGTAGAGAAAGTAAATACTTATTTACACTACAAGAAATTCTTCGACTGATAATCTACGACCTGAAACGGAAATCTATTTTTGTGGGAAATCACTACGTACTTTTGACAATTTTGAAGATTGCTACCTTTATGGAGATATCCAGTTGCATGCCATAGATTTGCCGTGGTTTTACGTAAAATAAATGTATTCTTTATTATTGGTATCATCATATTCCATTTTTACTATGTACTAATAAATGATCAAAAAATAAAAAACATCAATAATCAACCAACCTTATTTATATATTTTATGTATATAATGTTGAAATAATAATTTTTATTTTCCATTATACATACTGCTTCTACGTACTTATACTATGCTACCTATATTATAAAGATTTAACAAACGCAATTGATATAATAAAAAGTATTAAAACGATAGCATTAGCTGTTTGTTATGATAATATATCATGCGCTTCTCATGCTTTTTGTTGACTAATTTTTATGCTGCAATGACAATTACATTCTCGTTCTCCAAATATCATAACAAACCTTTTTGTTTTGAATAATACCACCTTCGTTTTCATTACTTCCATGCTTTCTCTTCAATTTTTTTCTACGACAATAATCATTTTTACCCGAGGAGCTAACACCATCAATACGGATGCAGAATGCATAATCCACTACGGGATTAAAAACACTGATAGTTTACGGATCATCTAGAAAAATCCATTTTCTCTGCAAATCTACAAAAAATCTCTAAAAATCTTTTATCTAAAGCTTGTCTCAAAACGTTTGTTTTTTGAACTAAATGGTTCATCATGTCTATTTATTTTGTTCCTGCCATATAAAAAAGCATGACGGGTTGGTATGATGTATATCTATAAAAACACTGATAATCTTTGAAATGTATTATGCTGCAACAACAGAAAGAGGCTGGCCCAAGTGACTTCAAGTATAAACCTTTCTTTTTCTGAGCTTTGTAATTTTCGATGACGATTTCAAAATATACCGCGTACAAACTTCACTGTCACCTTTGTAAGGGTATTTCTTTACAATAAAACACGAAAAAGATAACTAACAAAATGCTTAGCAAACAAAGCAAAAAAAAAAAGGATGGGCTTTCATATAAAGAAAATTTACTCCATCTCCATCTCCATCTCCATCTAGTTTTATGTTTTATTTCTTTTTTGAATATATATATACTATGACTTACTTGTCGAAGGGGAAACTTTTATAAAGAGAGTAGTTTAGGATTTTGGATAAACCAACCCTGGGTAAAAAAAAGTATATACTTTTTTTATGACTGCTGTTGAAATAGCCGGCTAATCTTTTTTTTTTAGAAAATCTCATACATGTTCGAATAGTACGTAGTGTCTAGTACGGATTTAAATAGGTAAAACTTGAGTAGTAGACTCTATATTTTTTGTCTATGAAAACATTATCTGTGAGATATGATTCCATAATAATCAACGAATTATCATTCGAAGCAAAAAGAATTCTACAAACTTAAGAGCGATACTATTCTAACTATGTTGTTTTTGTTTCATGTACCACATATCTACAGTGATGCACTTAATTTCTAAAGTAGCTTGAAGAGTGCTTAATTCTAATGGTATTATTTTAATTGTTATATTGAAGCCATGTTAATTCCGTTGATAATAGATACGTATCGAAGAAATGTCAAAAATGACGTTTTGAAAAAAAAAAAAAAGCTTTAACATATTGTATAGAATGTTGTGTCAAGTGTATGATTAAGCTATGAAATCCAATCGTATCATACAAAGATTTTCTACTTTATATCTACTTGATAAACATTATAATGTCATGAGTAAATCTGAAAGAATGTTGTGGTATTTATCATTCTTTTTTTTCTTATTGTATCCACTTTACAGTATTATCTAACTACTGTTCGTTGGAAGCCAAAAAAAAAAAAGGTACGTACGCACGACCGAATAAGAAATTATTTAAGATACTACTTACCCGATCAGCAGTGTGGATTGGTATAGGTGCAGTTAAAAATATTCTTACTAGCATAAGTAAGTAGTTGACAGATCAAAATAAATAAATTATGCATCTTCTTGATATATTCTAAAACAATCACATCAGCGGAAAATGAAAACGCTATCATGTGGGTAACGCATAAACAGGAGTCCACTTTCCCATCAACCCCAACTTTTCTTTACCAAAGCTATTAAAAAAAAACGTATTAACATGAGTCAAAATTACAATATTGATCCATATTTCTTTTAAAATTCTTTTTATCAACAGTAACAGCAACAGAAACCAAATGAACAACAAAAGATACCATTTTCACAACAACTTCCTTCATTTTCACCACATTTCAACTTCACTTTTCCTCCACCTTTTCCTCTTCCAACTGTTGTCACACAACAAACAACATTACATGAAGAGCTGCGGTATTCAAAACAACGGTTTGTATGCTCTTTTGATAATTACCCAACTGATTATAATGTTTGTCAGGAAATAATACAACGTCATAGTGAGCAGGAACGATTACAGAATTTACGTCTAGCAAAATACTTCGGTGATCCTGAAGTTTTAGAACGATCCGATCAGCAATTGATGTATAATGGCTCACCATTAAACAAGCGAAAAAAACATGATAATGAATATGACACTTTCGAATTACACTCTCAATATAAAGTTGAAAATTGTTTTGCTACAGTTAATAAAGTCGATAATAATGTTATGATGGATAGCGATTCATCATCAATTTCCAGTTATGTCACTGCTCCAGAAGAGCCGATAGTGGATGATGATAATCATATGAAACATAAAAAATATTATAAAAAGTTGATTAAAAAATATGGTCGTTCACCAGGAAAAGTTTATGTGCATAAACCAAAGGTAGACTATAAAATCGAACTTCCATATCTGTCAGCACAACTTTTTATTAATCAAGGTAAAAATTGAACATTTATGTGTAAAAATAAAAATAAAAAACAGAAAGGGACAGGAGAAATAGCGAAAAAAAAGAAAGAATTGTTTTAAGATAATGTTGGATTTATTAATATAACTAATAAACTTTATTGCAAGCCAACCGAGAAGCTGTCGTTGCCATGGTAGAGCAATTTTCATGTGCACAAACTCGTATACTTAGAGATAAATATAGATATACAATGAGAATTCAAGGCTCAGTTGAGCAAGAAGAATTAACAAAACTAATGATACATGAAATTGTAAGTATGAGGGTTGATGGGGACATAGGTAAGAAATATATATGTATACAAATACATAGACTAATAAAATCTTTAATATTAGTTATGTGATAATGTTTATGGGACCCATTTTTATGTGACGTTGAAATTAAATGGTGAACATTTTCGAGAACGCGCACAGAAGCTTTATGATGCAATGGCCAAAATTGTACCAAATCCAGATCGTTTGGTTAGAACAGATAAACTTCATGTAACAGTGGCAAAAATTCGTATAACTAATGATGTAGGTCGAAAGCAATTGTTGAAAATTGTCACGGACGTTGGGAATGAATTGAGACAAACAGTTACACAGAATCCTATGATTGGATATTTTAATACCGCGACCGTTACTGAAGGCTGTAATATTTTCTTGTTATTTTTTGATATTTATGATAATTAAGAGCAAGAAGTACATAATAAAATAACTAAACACTAATTAAAATTTGAAAATCTAATTATAGTTATCGGTGCTGTCGCTAGCAAAGAGTATGGTAATAATATTTGTAGGATCCGGGGTAAGTATTAACTTTATCTTGTATCTTTTTATTTATTTTTTCGTACTATTACGTGTGACATATACCTTTTATTTTCATTTTAGAAAAACTTCGTCGAAAATTAAGGGATAATAGATTTTATGATCAAGGATATCCCGGCCAAAAAGTAAGTATATTGACTTTTTATTCTCTTCCTTTATTAATATTTCTTGTTGGCATGGTAATGAAAACAAAATAAAAAAAATAACTAATTATTTCATATACTATTATCTATTAGATGCATATGTCACTGTACAACGACCGTCTTCGTAATTTACCATATACAACATCTCATTTTCTAAAACTCTTACAAGAAAAGGGAGCGGCAGTTAATTTTGGGCCTTTATTTGTGTCCAAAATCGAAGTAACACATAAGGTAATCCACCATAGACCAACATAGTCCATTTCACCATAGCATATCAACATTTAAAAAAAAAACCATTCTCAATAGCAATGCGTTCCGTCTATTATATTGATCAATTTCGATTGTCAAGACCAAGATCACCCACTTACTGTCGTCCACTGTCTCTTTCTCATTGTTTTATTTACAGAATATCAAAGCTCGGTGCAGTTCCGCATTATTTTATTCTTTCTCCCTCTGACCCTTAATCTCAACTTAGTTACACCCCTCAAATTCCGACGTGTGATTAAATAAAAAAAGACTCTTTAGTCTCCTACAAAAAAAAAAAAACACATAAGGTAATAGGATTATTTTATGAGCGTAAGTTTAGAGATGAGTACATTTATGATATTCAACACCTACCCATTCGAAAAATAAAAGTCACCAATAAAAACATAATGAGAGAAAGAGAAACGAATACAATTTAAATGTAACGTGTGGATGGAAACCTGTATAATACTTATATAAAACAGTGCGTTTAAAAATATCATTATATTATGTGTGTTCATCCGTAACTGTTTATATTTGTCCAAGTATTGAGCCGGTAAGATGTAGAAATGTTCTGACTGTGTAGTAATTAAAAAAGGATATACATCTTCTTTATACTATAAACAAGTATATTTTGTGATTCTTTGGACTGGTAATCATTTTCAATATTATAATTGATTGTGATTTTCTCTCATTAATAACAAAACCATCTGTACACATCTACATAATTAAACCAAAACTTTTTAACTCTTACAACTTACACCAAACTTTCTACTACTACTTTCGACGAAATGTTTATACCTAATGTCATTATTATAAAATATGAGGTGCATACTTGCTGACTTCAGCCGTACGTAAAATATGAATTAGAATACGTAAGAATTGTTAAAAATTGTCAGAAATGAAGTTATAAACTGCTTAAGTCGTATATAAGGGATATTGATTTAAGCAATTTGAAGATATCTTATAAAATACTTTCATTTCCTACGTATCGAGGTTTGTCATTTTAACACTTCATCAAAATATGATATTTTACCAAATAACGCCAATATTTTAACAAAGGGATAAGCAGTGTATGTAAAGTATAAAAGTGGATAATTTATAGCTACAGGTTTCCTGCTTCTACCGTTCCATTTTTAATTAATTATGGGAAGTCTCAATAGAAAATAGAATGGATACGTACAACAACAATAAAGCTTAAAGATAGCAGTTTCTAAAGATTGCTTGCATGTGAATACTATCACCCATAACAAAAAATATTCAAGTGAAAATATAACCTCACCCACCACCACTATTAGTACGTAAAGAAATAGAAGTAGCGAGGCTGTACGTAGCAAAAAATACGGAAAAATACAGTAGCAGAAATATCAAATAGCACTGTGAGAACCAAGCAAAAGAGGAGTAGAGAAATCATTTCATAGTTCTCATCACCACACAGATACACTCTCTCCCATTTCTTTTGATCTTTTTTTATACGTATAAAATATATAATAAGTTTCTAAGGTATTTCGCACTACACTTATCTATAGCTAGTAGACTCTCAGTGGAGACAGTATTATTACAATCAACGAATCAAGTCAGTAAGCACCTTGATGAAAAATTGATTGACAATACCCTTCTTTGGACATAACGAAATAAAGCTATAATAGCAGATGAACGATTTCTTGTTATAAAAACAGACTACTTTTGTTAACCAGAAGAAACATCTTGTACACTGATAGGATATGTGTACGACATAGTGCCAGAAAAGAAACTGGATGAAAATAAGAAACGGCTTGTATAACTAAAGAAATAACAATACGTACCAAAAGAATAGAGTCGGATAATCGAACGGCTTGCTTGATGTTCGAGTACAGTATTGGAGGAGATAGTAGAAAATGTAAAAAGGAAAAAAGAAAAGGTCATTACGTAAAATACAGATTCTGTAAAAATGTAAATGGGGTGTAAATGTACTGTAAATGATATATATTCGTTATATCATACAAACAATTGTATTTTGAATAGCTGATATAGAAATGATGATCATGAAAGAAAGGAATAGAAAAAAAAATGATATTTTCTTTTATTAAGAAACAAATCATGGGTCAAAGAAAAAAAAAGGAAGCCAATGTTTTGTTTTCTATCGCTCTTTGGATCTTTGAGAAGCAAAACAAAAAAAATATAATGTTGACATCATACGTAATTTATCTTTTGACAAAAATAAATCTATACTGACATTTTTAAACAACTAGATCTCGGCGATAATTTATTGAAGATACGTAAACGAGAGACGAATATCATTAAATAGGCAAGAAGTATATTATTGTTTTGTTTATGTTTGTATAAATTAATAACATTAATATATATACTTTATCAAAAGTAATCGTAAGTAAAACGTTCGAGCGAGTCATAAGAAATGAAAGGATTACTAATATTACTATGAAACAAGAAAACTATCAACGGGAGAAAATTTAATTATCTGCAGTTACGTACGGCCTTCTGATATTGTATATATTAGATTCTACTCTTGTTCAAATAAGATTAGTCTTTGAATTTCTTTACCAGAACAATGAAATAGTACGAGTTGATAGAGTAGGATTATTATTTCGCGTTTCACTTTTATTTTTACTGCTTATTAGCCTTGAACAAGATCTTATTGATGACGACTGATAATAATGTTATTTTATGGGTACGTAACATATATGAATATGATATTTTAATATATTTGCGTTGTGGCGTTGCTTATTATAACTTCTATCTGAGAAGATGCTTTATTTTATATTTATTTTCATTGTACCTATCTCACGAGAGAAAAAAGATCATTATTTACGTAGTATGATTTTTTTTTATTTTACGAAACAAATGAGAAGTTTATAGAATTGCATATATTTATTTCAACAAGTTTCGCTTTATAACTAATATTAGTAATCATAGTTATGAAGAGATATTTTGGGATATATTAGTTGAAAAGGAAATACATGCCACATACAACTGGCAAGTAAATGGTATGTATACAAGAGTTGGAAAAAAGTAACAGCCGGTGCGTCGATTTTTTTCTCTTATTTTTATACACATCCACCCGTAACCAGAATTCAGACGCAAGCACGTATCACTTTTCTTAATAATGAAAGAACGTATGTATGTATCGTTTTTATTATCCTTTGAAGAAAAAGGGTGTTGTACGTAGGGAAAACGAATCAGATTCTAAAGAGACTATTAGTATTTATCACTTATATAATATCGATTCAATATTTTGTTACCACGAAATAGAAATGCACCATAATATTGCTTAGCGACCATGTTAACCATCGTCAGTGTTCGCAAGTATCAAAAGATTATATATTTTGGTTCAATAGTGAACGTACTTACTAGTAATTGGTAATTTTGTACGTAAAAGAAAACATTTTTGGTTGATCATCTAAAAACTTTTTATCGTTTAATACGATGCTTTCAAACTAAATAAAAAAAAGCCCCATATATTCGAACGTTTTTATTTTATTATTACTCAAAAAAAAAAGAAGTAGTAATTATTATGAACTAATTTTTACTGATAGAACTTATTCTAAAGTAAATATATATATTGAGAGAGAGATAGAAACGCAGAGGGGGTTGGTTTTTTTTTGACGTTTTTCTTGCGTGTACCACTTTCCTATTTTGGACACGGGGTCACAAACAGCAACGCAGCAAGGTTCCTTGCTATTGTTTTTTTTTTTTTTGGTGTGTATATAACTCTATATTATATCAACATGTTACGATCAGCAGCAACTCGATTTGTTCGTCCTCAATTCAATAAATCACGATTATTTTCGACCAGCCCATTACTACGCGATACAGACGATGCTAAAGCAGAAGCTATTGCTCAACGTATATATAACACCAATTTAATTCTTTTTATTGTATATAAAGAAAAAGATCGATTTTGTTTTATTATAATTTTGACACATATTAACTTACTTTTGGTATTGAATAGGTGCTGAGCGAACAATGAAAAGATTTTGGAAACATGCTTGGGTTAAAGAAGACCAAGGTATGTTACTATATGAATGGTGTTTTACTTTTTTTTAAGGAACCAAGGAAGAGTATATATATATATTACAAAGGAGAAGTATTAGTACTAAACAAAACAAAAAAAACCCTAAAAAACTTTTTTATATAGATGGTTGCACTGTTATGCTTGATAAACGTAATTTACGTACACCTAATGGTCGTCATGTGGTCAAGTTCCCCCCTAAGCAACGTGCTTTAGCTTATTTGACAGCAGCTGAATGGGAAGCTCAAACTGAATCCTTGAAATCACACTCATTGCCTTTGGTAAACTTACTTTACGCGTTTTCCATTTATTTTGTTGTTACTGTTTTAATGCTGTTCATATATATATATATATATATATGAATATTAACGAAAATATTATACATGTAATAGACTTCTATTATTGCACGTGGATTAGATGTATTGGACCCTGCTTATGCTGAAGACCCTAAAATTCGTGAAGAAGTGATTGCTAAATTAATGACTTATTTCGATACTGATGCTACTTGTTATCATGAAGATTATCCAGAAATTTTGACAGCCCTTCAAGATGCTCATTGGAAACCCTTAATCGCATGGGTTAGCGAAACATACAATGTAAAGATTAACACAACCACTGGTATTTTTGCAGTTAAACAACCTGTCGAAACGCGTGATAAGCTTCGTGCTATAGTGGAACAAATGGATGCATTGGAATTGGCAGCATTAGAAAAGGCTGTTATGAGTTCCAAAAGTTTTTTGATTGGTTTTGCGGTTGTAAAAGGTGGATTGACTGTAGAACAGGGTGCGCAGGCCGCACATGTTGAAATGAATGCTCAAATTGATCGTTGGGGTGAAGTGGAAGATAGTGAGTTTTCTTTTTGATTTTGATTATGTAAAATGAAAAAGTTTTTTATGGTTAATGAATATGAGTTAACAAATAATAACAATATCAAATAGGTCACGATGTTGAAAGAGAATTTATTAGACAAACATTAGGTTCAGTAGCTGCTGTTGTTATGGATAAACGTGTGTAAAAAAAAAAGAAAGATTGAATCGTTGGAATAGGGATAGGGAAATAATAAAATTATTATGTATTTTTTTTGGAACATAAAAGACCAATGACATCTGACATGGATATCACACCAATGACTTTGCCTGATTCTTCACTTTGTTTAATCCATACACGATGTGTATCCAATTTTAAAAAGTTTTCAATGACATTTTGAAGGGTAGTATTAGGTGTAGCAACAGGAAGTGCAAGTGTTGAAGGACGATGCTATAATATTAAAATTTTATCAGTATATTGTATATGTGTGTGATGAGAGTTTACTTGTTTGTTGTTTTTTATTGATACAAACACACTATTCAAACAATTGCCCCCATCTTCACTAGTTCTTTTGTACTACAAACAAACCAGAAACCTTCCCAGTTTTCTCTAAAAAAAACTTACTTGAATATACTCGACGCAAGGTAATGTAAGTAATTCAAAAGTATCTAAATTAGCGCTTGGTAAATCTTCGAGACATAAATCACCAACAAGGTTACCATCACTAAAAACGATAACAGGTTTTTTTTTTATCGTTTTAGTATTATATAGTTTTTATTATAATGATACTCATCCATCAATCTTTACCTTTTCTCCACTTCCCTTCCCCCAAAAAAAAATATAAATATTAGAATACTTTACTCATCTACAATCGGAACACCGCTCACATTTTTTTCAGCCAACAACTTGTATCCACTTAAAGCAGATTGGTTAGCTTTAACACTCACTAATGGAGGGTTTTTATCAAATCCCAAATGACCCACACTTGTATTTACATCAATGATATTAGCAATGGATCCTGGATAATGGTATATGTGTCGGATAATATCGGTTTGGGACAGCAGCCATGGACTGCCTTTCGGGTTACCATAATTGACAACCAAGGATCGATGGACACCCGAAGCAAACGCACGAAGAGTCTAAATAAACATTACATAATATATATATATATATATATATAATCATTTATTATTATTATTATTCAATCAGATTAAATGCTCCCCAGCCCCATTTTTTCACATCATTTCCCCCTAGCTACTTCTAAAACAAAACAAAATAGAATAACTTACATCGAATAAAGTATCTTGGCTATCTGTTTTATGCATCCAATAACTTTCACGATCCGTATCCAACCCAAGAACATTTTCAATTGAATCATCCAATTTTTGAGTTGTTTTATTCAGTTGATTATCATTATCATCTCCACCCACAAGATATAATAAAATATCAAACAAATTAATAATACTCACGACTTGAGTACTATCATGAGAACAAATAGGAAGGGAAGTGATCTTATTATTTTGTAAAAGTTGTAAAGCAGTTCGAATCGATGTCACTGGACTAATAGCAATCAAAGATGGTTTTGAATGAGCTAAAACTAAATCATCCGGTTTTAATTCTGTAATATCGACATTATTGGGTGAAGAAGTGGTGGGAATACGAGTAGTCATATTAATTGATTCTGATATATATCTTTGTTTTTTGTTAACTATAATATACAAAGAGTTTTTTTTTTAAAAAAAATAAAAAAGTTGAATTGAGTCAAAAAAAAAAAGGGATATAAGTGAAAAAAAAAGAAAAGAAAAGAAAAGAAAAAAAAAACATGCGAGAAATATATATGTATATATAAACAAATATTAATATGGACAGGTATTATAGAGTGAGAGAGAAACGTGTGAAAAGAGAGGGATGGTTTGACAAGTCACAAGCGCAGTTTTTTTTTTTTACTTTGCATGAATTGATTTGATGAGGAGTGGGATGATTATTTGTTATTATTAAATGAGTGATACTTTTGTACGAACCAACCCACCACGAAAATTCTTGAGTGGTTGTGGTTGTTGTTGTAACCTTCGGAATGCTTCATGAATATGTTCCGGCTGTAATGGAATCTGTTCCGTACTTGGTAATGAAAATAATCCTCCACTTTGACTTTCCGACATTGTTTGACTTGATGATGAATGTTCTTGCTGTTGCTCTTTTTTACTTTTTTTATTACCACTATTATTATTATTATTATTAGTGTTATTATTTCCATCCTCTACTCCATGCTCATCTTCATCCTCTCGTTTTCTTTTATTTGTTGATGTCACTGATGTGCCTGTTGTTACTCCTGGTGTTGTTGCCGTTGCCGTTTCTCCTACTGTTGCTATGGTAGTGGTTGTTGTGGTGATAGCGGAATTAGCAGTAATATTAGTTGTTGTAGCAACACCCGCAGTAGCTGTTGCTGATTTCTTTTTATTTTCAGTATCGTTATTTTTATCATTACTACATTTAGCAATTTGTAATGCAGTTGATGTCAACTTGCTCACCATTTCATATGTCAAAAAACCCAAGCTATCCACAATATCATCATTCGGTCGAACATCCACAAAAGCATTCATATTAGCCCATTCACGAAATCTTTTACCCTTTCGATACGTAAAAGAAGCTTGACGACATTCAGAATAATGAACATATTCTTCTCGTGTCATAGCCCTTGTCACTTCATCTGCGTCACGTAACCTTTGAATCGAATCATTATAAGCTTCCAATTCATCGTCATCTTCTTCTTCTTCACCATCTGGATTAGAGGACTTTATAATAACATCTATAAATTGATTAACAAGTTCCCATGGTAACTTGATAATACTTCTGGATGGTTTGCCTGTATTGGTTTCTTCAACAACATCTTCAACTTGATCACCGGATGCATCCTTGGCGTTTTTACGAACATCTTTCCAGCTTAAAAACGATCGTAAACGATTGACTTTAGCACGATCATGACGAATTAAAAAGATCAAGTCTTCTGCGTTTAAGAATCGTGAGTTACGTCGTGCTGCTTGTGCTGCTGCTTGAATAACCTGTGTATTAAATATATATTTGTATAATAATATGTGAGTTTTTTTTTAACTTGGTATTTTATTATTAACATTTTCTTAATCAATAGAGTCGTCGTAATATATATATAATAAAAGAACATACAATTTCAATAACTTGAGATCGTACAATGTCTTCAATGAGTTGTGTTGTTTCTTGTAATGGATCAGATACTTCTCCAACAACAAACATCATCTGTTGAATTTCACTCTGAAAACGATATTTAGACTAAAAAAAATTATAGGTTTTTCTTTTGTTAATGAATGAATGAAAAAAGAACATAAATTTTTCAAAAAGTAATAGTAATGCTTACTTTTTTTGCTTCCATGGCGATCGTTATTTTTTAACTATAAATATATATACAGGTGTAAAGTGATTGTTTCTATAAGAGGTGAGTTTTTCCGACCAATTTTTTGGGGGTTTTTTTTTGCTATCATATAAGAACAAAAGTATATCTCGCTCAGTGACAAAAAAGTTGATCCATATAAACCATTTTTTATTTCTTTTACAATGTTATTTTCGGATAGATATAGAAATAAGATTGTTTATGTGTATAGTCAAATCGTAGATTAATTATAATTCATGACATATATACCTTTACTATTAAGTACGTGTACATAACGTACTGACAGCTTCTTTATTTCTATCTAAAAAATGTCATGGAGGTATATACATATTAAAGGTCATTATAAAAAGTCAAGTAGTAATGATAAAAACGCCAAGCCGTTCCTTTGATGTCTCCTCCCCTCTCCTCCTCAGTTCTCTTCCCAACCTTTTTTTTTTATAGGAAACTTGCTGCTACGCATTTTCCATATTATTATTTGTTTTTTTATAGCTCCTAAGAAATTTATAAGAGAATTTCGGAATGGCAAACCCGCCATTATCTTCAAAAAAGCATAAAACTAAACTTTTTTCCTGCCCTCCTTTCTTCTTTCGAAACAAACACCCCCTTTCTTCTTCTTCTCCTTCTCCTTCTCTCTCTCTCTCTCTCCTTTTCTTCTCTTTGCTCTTCTTGTTGTTTTTTTTTTCATTTTCGGGTTGTCTCATTCGATATTTATAAAATATACAACCAATGTTACAAAAACTACCGACTGAATTATTATGCGTTGTCATGGAATTCTTGACATTTGACGACTTGGACGAACTATACAAGATCCAAATACTTGAGCCTATAGTACGACATTACTTACTTCAACATTATCGTTTTCATTATCAAGTTAGCTCATTGTTACGTCTTTTTGAATCGTCTTTAAAAAGAAAGAGAGAAAAAAAGCAGAGTTCATT
The DNA here is from genome assembly GCA_025093555.1 of Circinella umbellata. NCBI lineage: Eukaryota > Fungi > Mucoromycota > Mucoromycetes > Mucorales > Lichtheimiaceae > Circinella > Circinella umbellata. The sequence goes on along the minus strand of JAIWNF010000031.1, from coordinate 123,492 downwards.
AAGATACAACGATAACAACAATGACAATGACATTGACACCAATGATAGACGGGAAGATATAGCCAATCAGTTATTAGAACTTATATGCCATGCTGTAGAAAAATATCCAAAATATGAACATCGAACGAAATTCAGTGATCTGCTTGGCATTTTGGAAAGTACAGTTATTAAACGAATTTTGACTCATAATAATAATAATAATATATCCCAAGAAGCTGAAAATGATTATGCATTACTGTGTTTGGATATACGATACAAGTATTTACACAGTCCATCAATCCGAGTACTTCATGATCCAGTAAGTAAAATAAACAAATATAGGATGATTGGGATGAAGAGAGATAACGAAAATTAATTTCTGGATCTAAATATATATATATATATATCTTTTATATATAGAAATACCGAAGACGAAGTACAAAATACCCTCTAGCACCATTTCTACCAAGAGAATATACTTGGGTTTGGAGACGACAATGTGCTAATGCAGCAGATTTTTTACATGCTAATAGTAAAAAGCGAACATTAACAACAAAAACAAGAGTCCTGTTATCTAATGAAGATAAAAATCGACGAAAAGAACGTTTACGATTTGCTCGATTTTTTGGACAATTATTTAAAGTAACTAGTCTATATTTGGAATCGAATTTGGATGGTACTTTTGAAGAATGTGTACGGGAAGCATTAGTAACTGGAGATGTAGAGAGTTTATTGGTAATGTGTGAAGCTGCTGAAAGACCTGTAGATGTTATGAGTATGTGTATGATGGTTAATATGGCAGCTGAACAATTATGGACTTATCTTGAAACATTTGATGATTGGCTTGCAACGGATCCAACACCTGAACAAAGAGCTCGTATGGCACAAAATGAGCAAGCACAACAACAACAACAACTGAATGGACAAGAAGAGTTGCCACCTCCGGAATGGCTTCTACCAGATCGATATAAAATTACAGATGATACCAAACTTCGATTAACGGTAATTAATAGAATGAAAAAGGAATTAATGGGTTTATGGGATGAGAATATAAAATTAATTGTTGTCTTTTATATATCTTTATTATAATCACTTAGCTTATGGACAATTTATATAAACATGGTTGGCGTTGGTTCGATTAAATCTTTTCAAATTTTAAGACAAAGTATTAGTTTGAGTATACCAATATCATCTGTATACAGATTAAACACTTCCAAATTTCCTTCTCCTTGTACCATCCATCAATCCATCTTATATTCATCATCCCATTGTACCTAGTGTTTTTTTTTGCGTTCTGTCATATATGTGCTACATATAAAGCATAATCATATATATACATATATATACTCTTCCCTCCCCTGCTATACACATACACACTCTGGCATCCATATTCATCTTATAAATATACATACAAAATATAACTACATTACATCATGTTTAATTTTAATCTACAGTATGCCAATTTTATTTCATAGAAAAAAATGAACAATTTTGAATATAATCTAGTAGATACTTAATAAGTTTTTTGTTGTAACAAATGTATCTTTTCGATTGATTTTTGGTTAAATGAACTCCTAAATTCTGAAAAAGAGAGGGTTTATGTATATGTTTGTATTGATTTATTTTCTAACAATTTTTTTTCACTACATCATACTTATCCTGTTCGATTATCGATACATAAAATACAATATAATTTATACAGTTCAAGTATGTATACGTATCATATACGTACCAGACGTTTTTGTGAAATAATAAATTTAAATAACCTTATATTGATTGTAGTAGAAGAATAAAGCGAGTGTATTATAATAATTAGAAGGACTAGTAAATACTATCATTTGTTGAATAAATAGAAATCAAAACTGAAAAATAAAATAGAGAGTGATATCACAAGATCTTTTCCGTATCGATAGTTAATAATGATCACAAGGGAAAAAAAATATTAAAAAGAAGAAAGGTACGTATAATAATATTAATAGTGATAGATAAAATTGGCGCTATGCAGCTTTTTATGGATTGTCACCGACACCCTGTATAATACATATGCACGTACATATATAAAATTAATATTCACTTTTGTTACAGTATATGAAGACGCTGAAATAATACTATATATACCTTATGATTAAACCCAAACCACCAAATAAGAAATGCTGCAACAATTATAATTATAATGAAAATAAAGAAGCAGCACCATTTTTTCTAGAGTAAGAATTATGTTACGTATATAGAGTAAATGTTGTTATTACATATTTATTATTTTCAAACATATATATGTTACTATCATCAGCTTGAATATTCAATACAATACTTACTGTACGTGTTCGTTTTGCTGTTTTAATAGCTTCATCTGTATGCTTGACACCTTTTTCAATATCAGCTACAGTATCATCCATATGATCTTCTATTTGATCTAATGTCTTTCCTTGATGTTCTACAAGTGTTTGCATATCATTAAATAATTGATGAAGATCCTATATTATTATAAATTCATTGTGAGTTGCTTATAATAATAACCATATAAATTCACTTTTTTTTATTATCTACCAAAATAGCACGTTCAATCTTCTTAATATCGTCATGACGTGTTTGTACTTCAGATAAAACAGCGTTTGCTTGTCCACTACGATTTGAATTCATTAACTAAAAATAAATAGATTATAAAATTATATTATTTATCGGGAATAAAATTTAAAAAAGCTAAGAAAATAATAGGTTTAGTATTATTAACTTACACTTTGAGTAAAAATCTGATTTTGCTGATCAGAGCTGATTATTTGATCTACTTCTTCTTCAGTTGCATTTGGCTTAACTATGTAAACAGATATATTAAAAAGGTAAAATAAATAAAAAAATTATATATATAAATAATTATTTTATTGAATTGATATAATTTATATAATATTTTGTTACCGATACGAATTTGTCTTTCAACACGTTGTCGATACTTTTTTGCATATCCGCGTTCCATATCTTGAAATCGTTGAATCGCTAGTACAAATTCTTGTCGTACTCGATTACTTTGAGTTTGGCGAATTCTTACATCCGCTCCAGAATGACAATAAGGACCTAAAGCTATTTAATCAAAATAAAAACTTGTAAGAAGAAAAAGAGATATATAGGATTATGATAAGCTTTTATATTATTATAGAATGTTGTTGACTTTTTTGAATAAAAAGAAAAGAAAATTAAGAGGAAATAAGGCCGCAACATAAAAATATTTTCGTAGTTAACCACTAGTTGTTAACATTTATATATATAAATACAAACTAAAATATACCTTCGATTCGTTGTTTAATTTCTTGATTTTGACGAAAGATGTCGTCAATGGATGCATCTAATCGTTTGGTCTGACGATCAAAAAAATTATCAAGGGAGCCATCGTGTAATTTTCCAATATCGTCGATACTATGATTTACTTCTCGAATAGCAGCTGAAATTGAATCAATCTATATGTAACATATAACAACGAGGATAGATAATAAATAATAAGAGCTATTAATTGTCTACGTAATGAAAAAAAGCTGCTAATACTGTTATTATAATTCGGTTCAATATATCCAACATCATCCTACCTCCTCAAGAAATTCATTCATTGAATTCAGATCCACTACTTGAACTTTTTCATCTTGAACTACGGCTGGTTCAGTTTTTCGATTCGATGCATTATGTTGTGCTTCTTCCGTTGTAGGTATTGGAGATGATGAGTGTAATGATTCTTCTGTTTTTGATACTCGACTATAGTTATTATTTCGCTGAGGTCCAAATGCTTCTGTGCTAAGAAGAAGAAAAAAAATGACATAAATATCGATGATCATTGTAGAAAATGAGAATACATAGGATGTACTTTATATTTTTGTAAAGCTCAAACATAGTTACGTACCTATCTGATGAATCTACGCCTAAAGCCTTTCCATTATCATTAATATAAAGTTAATATGAATATAAGCTTAAACTTATTCTAGTTTTTTTTATTTTCTTTTTCAGGTGATTTACACCCATCGAGACAAAAATCTTACTCTTAGCTCAGCCATACGATCTCTACTAACACTATAATATTCATTTTGATTATACATTTTATAATAATGTAATTTTATATATATAAGAAGAAATTGATAAAAGAAAGAAAGAAAAAGAGAGAGAAAATAGGAAATCGAAAAAAAGAGAAGATCTAAAATTCTTGTTATTGATTCTTGTTTTAAAATTTTAATAGTTTCAGGAGTCTAACTTGTCATAAAATAATAAATAATAGTAAAGCATTTATACATATATAAAAGAAAATCACGTTGAAATCAGAAAAATATAGTATATAGAAGTTGAAAGGAGAAAAGGAGGGGAGAAGAGGGAGGAAGGAGTTCCAAAAAAAAATTCTTTTTTATTGTTGCTTGGTTACTTAATCATGACGATGTATGGTGTATAAAATATATAAAATAATAATGAAAGAAATGACTTGGAGTAGCATATATATGTATGTGTATTTATATGTAGTCCTGGGGTATATAGTAAAAGGGAGAAATAGAGATATGTACAAAAAAAAAAACGACATGATTATGAGAATGCTTCTAACATTCGATGAGTTAATTGTTTCCCGGCCGTGGTGTAACCATGATGCTGCATGAACCAAAGAGGGTGACACTCCAATAATAAGGGCAGTATCCACCGCTCACCTGGTCTCAATTTTGCCCAATCTGCTGGTGTTGGATGTACACTATAACAAAATATTGCCATGGTATCCAAAGATTTTCTATAAGCTGTGGTTTCCTTTATTTTAAGTGATGTGGATTTTTTTGTTAACATAACAGGCTGATCATTCAAGGTAATCTTATATAATGATGGATCACGTAATACTTTGGAAGTGAACATTCTAAATCCAGTATCTTGATCTACGGGTTTGAATATTAATCGATTTTCATCATGTCGAACAAGTTTCATGTCAACGGTACAGCACCAACGAGATTCTTGTCGAAAAAATAATCGTAAAGTAGAATCTTTGAGCTTATGTATTAACAGATTATGTTGATTGATAAGATGGTAAAAATATGAATTACTGGAACTCATGTTGATAAGATCTGTGGCAATGAGGTTGTTAAATATAAGTAATAGAATTTCACTTGGCAGAATATCTATGGTTGTTTTTATTTTTGTTGTAGGTAAAGTCGTGGAAGGTGATGATAAAGTAGTCACAGAGGAAAAAGATATTCTACTTATACGTCGTCTTTGTTTCTTTTTCGTATTATTTTCATTTGATGATGGATTTAATATTATCGAAGAGGTTGTTGTTGTAGTAGTAAATAAATTAGAAAAGGCGAGCATTTTTTTTTGTATGTGAAAATGAAAAAAGAGGAATTCCAAGAAAGTGATAAGATGTAAAAAAAAAAAATTGTGATGCTTTTATATTTTTTGACCTACATGATGATTAGATCATCTTGAGCCAATAGAATTATATATGTTTGTGTTGTGTGTGAAAGAAAGAACAGCTTCTTTAATGTTCTTTTTTGTTGCAAAAAAAAATATTTAGAGTAACTTAGTTGTAACGTGACCCATATTAAGATATTCGTGTACATGGATGATCATATTTTTTTTTGATGATTTCATGTATATCTCTTTTCTTTTTCTTACGTGAAAAATAAAATTATAATAATGGTGAAAAGACAAAATAGTTTTGTAACCACTTTCAAAAGAGAAGCTTGATATGGAAAAGAAAACAATGTTTGGAGTCAGATGACTTTATATGTTTCACGATTCTTTTTTTGATTTCATATCGTAACTACAGAAAAACAGAATACAACTTTTAGTGATACGTACTTTTTACCTAAATCTACAAGTTGATGATTAAAATCCCCCTTTTTTTATTTTTTTATCATTGCATATATTGATGACCCAATTAAGATACCCTTTTCCGCTAATCTTGCATTTAAGCATGTATATATATGTATATGTATCTTTCAATAGATAATCAAGAAGATAGAGAATAGATTTCGAAATTCTATTAAACGAATTATCATATATATGTGTATAGCAAACAATAGATCTCTAAGATATAAAAGAAATATGCAAAGTTGGAAATTGAATTTGTCCATGCAAAAATAAAATGGGCCATGATATTGAATATGGGCCATATTTTTCAAATTGAGCTACCTGAACGAAATTGAGCCCACCGACCTTTGAAGTTGAGCCTTACCATGTAAATTTAAGCTATTCAACTCCATTTGTGTTGTAAATATAAAATATTAAGACGTGACATTACTCTCTGCTTTTTATTTTATCAAGTTTATTTTATCGAAGAAAAAATCATTTTTGGAATGCGGAGACATGCTTTATACAAGAAATATCTTGATTTCTGTTAGCACTTTTGTATTACGTTTTTGAGGCTGCTAGTAATCCTGGCAACAGCAGTTAGGTTGGCATGATCAGATTAATAATTTTTTTTTTGTCATGGCTATGAGTTGATTCTATATGTACTGCTTGAATATTCTATTTAAAATGTTTTACATATTAAAACCACATGTGATAATATAGCAAATAGATTGGGTCTTGACAAGAAGAAGTATAAAAAAAGCGTAGTTTATTATTCAGGACAAATGATATCCAAAGCTTCGACATCCGTTTTTAACTTTTTCGTATCGCCGTCATCCTTATACCTTGCTGTAGAATTATTCCACCTCGTCAATCCTTCTTGGTCACCATATTCGTTTGGACTGCTTACAGATTTTAATATGCTTGTATTCTCTAAAATATAGATATGGATGAAGTAAAAAGTAAATTATTGATTAATAAAAAATGAGATAAAAAATGAGATGTGTGTAATATAAACAAGCATAAAAACATGCAGTTATGGAGGGAGAAGAGAGGCAGAACGAACTACATGGTCTTTCACATAACACCACAAATGAAAGTGTAGTTATGGAGGGAGAAGAGAGGCAGAATGAACTACATGGTCCATCACTGTCCACTTGTTGGGTGGCAATGAGCGTATCAAAGAACCCTTTGAAAATAATTGTAAACCATAGATAGGATGAAAAAAAAAATGGTTTGATATATATATTCAAATAAAGAAGAGAGTAAGTTTTTGTATATTATTATATATTTGAATAGAGCAGTTGAAAAGAAAAGTAGTAATGGCTTTAATATAGAAAAAAAAATATTTGAAAAGAAAAAAACAAAAATTGAAGATTAAAAAAGAGAGATTAATGAACTTAATTATTATTTTTATTAATCTAGTAATGATAAAGAGAATTATGAACTTTTATTTAGTTGCTGAACACGATACCTAATAAATAATGCTTTTCTGCACCATAACTTTTTTTTTCACTATAAACTTTTCCTACTATAACTTTCTTTTCCCATTGTAACTTCTTTTTTCCCATTATAACTTTTTTTCTACTAGAACCCATTTTCCCACTATAACTTTTTATTCTATAACTTATTTATTTCCTATTATGTTCTTCAAACCAAAATAATAAAATCATCTACCTCTGTTATCAATGTTTTACTTTTCTTAAACAATCTCAAACGACTACCATACACAATCTTGTAAAATACCTTCTCTCATGAAAAAATACTGTGACATCTACTATATAGCCTAAATTTTCATCTAATTGATTCTTTTGCATTACGGATTACGGATTCAATCCGGATTTTTACGAAACGGATTCGGATTGCAACTCTCTAATCCGTGGACAATCCGGATTTCCGAAAATCCGATCCGTTTCAAAACGGATCGGATTCGAAATGGTGCCAATCCAATTCGAATCGGTCTACTAAGAACCCTACTTGGACGTGACCGATAAGAATTGGAATAAGGTTTTCACCGAGGCAGAACTGAATGATATAAAAAAAGAGGGAGGTCCACTTGAATGTGAAGTGCCTAAAGAACTGAAACCTTATTATTCAGACTTAAATGGGATGGTATGTATATATAATAATAAAAGATTAACAACAACAATAACAACAGCAACACAAAGATAACGAGAATACTGAATGCTTTTTTTATAGGAAACTAGTGCTGGAGTGTTTAAATATTCAAAAACCATTGAAATCAATGACCCTTCAACTGAACGTATGAAAGTATGGTTTTCAACGGAACTTGAATATATCGCACAACTTTTCTTGGAAACTGGATCATTTAACATTACCGATATGCCTGAATCCGACTAACAGTATCTAGCATTTGGATTCTTTAGTACCATATTACTTGGATCGGGTGTTGTGGCAAGAGGGTAAGAGATTAGACAAATGGAATGATAATAATAGAGCAAGATGAATTTAAAGGTGGATTTAACATATATTTTTTTTCATTCTATAGCACCGATGTTGCTAGCGAATCGAATACCAATGCTATAAATTCATCTCGTCAGCTATCATCGGTCGATCCGATTCGCAATCGGAAGATGGGTCGCCGAGGGGATACTATCTTCAAGCATGGATCCCAAGAGCTTGATGTTCTGAATTTGGAGCAGGTCGAGATCAAACAAAAACATTCCGCGACTGTTCGATCAAGATGCCTTTAGTCTTGCGAGACACGTTTGTTGTATCCAACACATATTATTCATAAAGATAATTATTTGTCATTCTAATCATTAAAGATACGCTATACTTTAATAATTAGAATGACAAATAATTATCTTTATAAATAATATGTGTTGGATACAACAATGTTGCTTTCGGTCACGTACAATTCCAGTCTTTTGCATACATCTCATGTTATTGGGTATAGTGTTACAGTCAGTATGATTTTTGCATCAGATTCGTGGATAGAGGTGATAGTTTAAATATAAGCTGGGATTAACTTGAAGATACTTTTGATGTATTTATATAGGTGGTAATGCTTCGCTTTTGGATGTCAACATCCCTGCTGGGTTCATTACACGAGTTCGAAAAACTGAACCATTGAACTTCCCACATAGGGATTCAAATTTTGTTTCACGATTACTCCCATTGATGACTCTTGCATGTAAAGGAAAAAAGATCTTAGATGAAACTATCAGATTGTTGGATCGCGCTCCTCGGCCAATAACTATGTCAACTGGTGATGATCACTGGTGCCCCCCTCAAAATTTTATCTTACCATCAACATCGTCAACTACGTCGTCATCATCATCAAAAAGAAGAAGGATTCTTGATTAATTTGATCTTTATTTTTTTTCGTTCTCAAGTCCCATGTCCTTTTCTCCTGTTGATATATATCTTTTCCTATACTGCCACGCTTTACAATTTTCTCTTCCGAACTCGTGTATATACCAATTTTTTTCATTCAAAACTCTTCTCATTCAAACTTTTCTCATCCAAAACTTTTATCATCATTCTAAACTTGTGAACGCGCTATCTTCATTTGAAACCGCTGATAAATTTACACATGGATACCTTTTCTTTTTTTTTTTGTATAATAACGTGAATAACAATAGCAATAGTATTATATATTTCTTGTATAAAGCATGTCTCCGCATTCCAAAAATGATTTTTTCTTCGATAAAATAAACTTGATAAAATAAAAAGCAGAGAGTAATGTCACGTCTTAATATTTTATATTTACAACACAAATGGAGTTGAATAGCTTAAATTTGCATGGTAAGGCTCAACTTCAAAGGTCTGTGGGCTCAATTTCGTTCAGGTAGCTCAATTTGAAAAAGCCCATATTCAATATCATGGCCCATTTTATTTTTGCATGAACAAATTCAATTTCCAATGCTGTAACGTCATTCAATGTTACACAAAGTGCAATAGGTGTTTGAGCTGGATCAATTTATGTCCAGGTAAAAAACATCTATTATTTAACACAGGGGAATTGGGTTTATATAATCAAAAGATTGTTGTAGCTTGGAGAAGATAAGACCCTCTAAAACAATGACGTATTGTTTACCCATGTACATTAAATATATAAAATATATGGAGAATCTTTTTTTTATTCATCTTTCTCTTTATTCTTTTATATATATATACTTAAAAATATGATGCTTAGTGAAATTATTCGTCGTGAAGTTGTAGGATCAAATATGATTCAACGTACATCGCTTACATATCGTCGTGCATTGGTTCAGCACTATCAAATGGTAATTGATCCTTATCTATTATAAAAAATTCAAGGACATATCATTATTTGCTTTGACTTTTTTAAAATTACTAAAAATTGTTATTTTAGAAAAATTATCACGGAGGTGCTACAGAAAAAATTAAAGAAACTATTCGACATCCTGCAGAATCTCTTAAATCAGTTGGTGAAAAAGTAAATAGAAAAGCAGGTGAGAAACTTGCTGAAGGTATTGAAAAGGCAGAACACGCTACTGACAGTTTAAAACATGTGGTAAATTGTTATTCCTCTTAATTATTATTATATACATATAAAGACTTTTGTTATACGTATAATTTAGTAATTTCTCTTTTTTTCAATTGCATATGATTTATAATTATATAGAAAGATGAAACTGTTCAAGGATTAAAAAATGCCACTGATAAATTAAATCATGAAGTAGGTGAAGAATTAAGCAAAGGTGTTGGTGCTGCTGAAGCTGCTTCTAAAAAAGCTCAAGGATTAAAACATGAAGGTGAACAGAAAGCACAAGAATTCAAAAAAGCCGGTGAAGAAAAAGTAGAAGAATTGAAACGTGCAGGTGAACAAAAGGCAGAAAATTGGAAACATGAAGGTGAACAAAAGGCGGAACATTGGAAACAAGAAGGTGAACAAAAAGCTGAACAATGGAAACAAAAAGGCGAACAAAAGGTAGAAGACTTAAAAGAAGCCGGTAAAGAATATACAGGAGTCAATTTAAATAATGCAGGTGATAAAATCAATCAAAAGACTGGTGGAACTCTAAATGAAGGGGTTAATGCTGCTGAAAATGCTACAAAGAAAGCGTCTGAAAAAGCACAAGAATGGAAACATGAAGGTGAAAAATTAAACCGCGAAGCTAGTGGAAAATTTTCTGAAGGTGTTGAAAAAGCAAAAGAAACTATCAATGAAGCTGAAAAGAAAGCTAAAGATTGGTATAATAAGAAATAATTGAATATTTGTACATAATATTTTCATTTGAAAAATAAATTTTGTATATAAAAACAATAAGAGTTTAAGGTCACGATCTGGTATAAGATCTGTATTAGTTTTTAAAAAAAAGGGCCGCTACGTAGTACTGCTGTAATATGTGACGAACTACACAGTTACTACACAGAAAAATATATTAAAGATCAGCATAACATTCCATGAGAATGACGAAATAATGACAAACATTTTATCATTTAAGCCGAGAAAAGCATAATAATATTTATTTATTTTGAATTATGTATTCTCGGTGTATATTCATCTACCAAACAATGGGTAAAAAAAAGGTAAGAAAAAAGATTCTCCTTCACGGTCAATCCTTTTTTTTCCCATTTTATATATGTTTTATCATAAATAGTGTTTGGGTGTAGAAATTTACTTGGGTAAGTATATTTATCACAGTTTTATTTTGGTTCTTTTTTTCTTTACAAAAGCTATTTTGAAAAGGTTTCATTAAGATCTAATTTGTATAGTAGTTTTATTTTTTTATACCTATTGAAATATTGACGATGGACAACGATATAAAAATTATGAAAAATCAATACAGATAATATAAGTAAGGAGATAGACGATCTCAAAAAATTTCCTGTCATTTTTTTTTCTCTTTGGCAGGATTTTCCCACAGTTTCACAAAAAAAGAGAATCAGAATTGTTATATCCATTAAGACCTAGTTTCATTCTGCCCGGAATAATGTTTATTTGTCTCGGTCGTTAATTTTTCTACCCTAGCTAGTACCTGTTCTAATGTATACATAACACAATATCAGTAAGGAACAAAAAAAAGGTTTAGAGTTATTATAATGGTATAACTTCACTATTTTAATATATACTATTTTTTCTTAATATATTTAACATGTATAACTCTATTTTAAACAACTTTTACTACTGGAAAATCATTTAATAGCTTATATTAACAATTGAGTAGAAAAAATTATATACGTTACAGTTTTTTTTTGTTTGTTTGTATCTAGTCGACAATGAAATTTATCAACGAGGATATACTCTTGTTGTACTACACTATTGGTTATCTCATAATGTAATACAGGAGAGAAATATATACATATATATATATAGAAAAAGTATGTAAGTGTACGAGAAAGGGACACACACGCTATTGATAGTAGAAACCATCAATTATTTAAGTAAACAAACACAAAAAATACATTGACAAAACATTTGTTTGGTTAAAAAACGATTCTTGATTCCCATAAATATCTTGTCTATTTTTATTACCCTTTTTTAATTATAATTTCAATTTTTTTCAATATCTTCTACCATTCCCTTTTGAAGCCATCTTTATACAATGGCAAATATAAAGCATAATTCTCATCAACAGCATACAAGATCATCCAGTGCACCAGCATCTGTTTGGTATAGTTATAATAATGATCGAGCTATAGAAAAAAGGTTTTCAAATCATTATCAGAAACATCACCAAGAAGAGCAGGCACCACCATCATCAGCATCATCTGAAGAACAATTGAAACAACAACAATGTATTATTGTACGGGTAGGAACTACCACTACTATTAAAACAAGGAGAGAAAGTAATTGCAATAATCATATGAGACGAATAGTACCCTGGGACGCTACAATATTACCGACGAAAGAATTAACAAAAACACTTTTGAATCCAAAGTTGATTAAATCACCTTCTTACCATCACGATAATAATTCAATTCATACATTGCCATTACAATATCAATTTTCAACTTCACGAAAAAGGTTGATTATTCTATTAGTATCTATTGCTGCATTTTTTGCTCCATTTTCAGCAAATAGTTACTTTCCTGCTATGGGTAATATTGAAAAGGTAAAAAAAAAAGAATACAAATAAGAAATAGAAACAACAATAGTAATGATGATAGTAACAATAATAATACTTTATACGTAATCTAGGAACTCTCGGTAACCTCACAACAAGTGTAAGTTATATTATTCATAATTATCGGTCAAAATAAATATAAAATTTGTTAACGTTGTTTCTATTTTATTTTATATAATATATATCTTAAATATATATAGAAATTTATCGGTTACTGTGTTCATGATATTTCAAGCCATATCTCCATCTTTTTGGAGTACACTTGCTGATAGTCACGGTCGTCGACCTATATACCTATATACACTTTTTATCTATATATTAGCATGTATTGGCATAGCACTTTGTCAACAATACTGGTTGCTTTTGACATTTCGTATGTTACAAGCTTTTGGGGCAAGTTCTGTGATCTCCATTGGTGCTGGCACCATTTGTAAGTCCATGTGTTCTTTTTTGTACCCATCTTTCTCGTCTTTTTTTATAGACTTAAAAATATACATATTTACTAATGCATCTATTGGCAAACGATATGCTATATAGCCGATATTACTACGCCTGCAGAACGAGGTGGTTACATTGGCTGGTTTTCACTTGGATCAAATCTAGGTCCTCTTATAGGTCCAGCTTTTGGTGGATTTTTATCAGAATTTCTTGGATGGCGCTGGATCTTTTGGATTTCTGCAGCAACATGTTGTATTCATTTGATCATACTAGGGTTTATTCTGCCAGAAACTCTTCATTCTCTTGTAAGCAACGATGGTTCATGTTACGCGAATCCAACTCCAACACAATGGTGGAAACGTCGAAAGCTTCAAAAACAACAACAACAAAATAAGAATGAATACTACACAGACTCTGACAATGAAAATATTGACAGTTCTAGTACGTTTAGTATTTCTTCTACTGCTGCCACCGTGGTCGCCCCTGATAGTACTAACGATAAGCATTATCAAAAACATCAGGAAATGAGTAGCCCAACAATGAAAAAAGAAAATAAGTCATCAACAACAACAACTTCCAATTCAAAACTTTCATTTTGGCATATTATAACACTGCCATTACAACCTTTAGTATATGCTAAAGAAAAAGACGTTCTTGCTTTATTAATTTTTTATAGTGGTCAATATGCAGCATGTTATGCTATTACCACTTCTCTCCCTTATTTATTTTCAAGAACATATATATTGACTGAAAGTCAAATTGGTGCATCCTATCTTGCCAATGGATTTGGTTGTGTTATGGGGGCTGTCATTCAGGGCAGAATGTTAAATCAAAATTATCAAAAAATGCAACAAGAACAACAACAAAAAGAACCGAATCCTGACACTATTATCGATGACAATGATTTACCTATAGAACATGCAAGATTACGTATGTCTTGGTTTCATGCTTTAATATCGAATTTAATAATTGCTTGCTATGGATGGTGCCTTTATCTTAAGGCACATTTAGCTATTATTCTTGGATTACACTTTGTTTGTAAGTTTTGTTATCTTAGTATTTACCCCAACAACAGAAATATTTTTAATCTATATTTTTTCCGGAAAAGGCAAAAGACAAAAAAAAATTTCCTCTTCTAACCATTTTTTTATATACATATATAATTCTATGTAGTGGGATTTACATCTCAAGTTATATTTAATGCAGTACAAACATTATTAGTTGATTTATTCCCAGAACGATCTGCAACAATTACTGCAACAAATAATGTATTCCGATGTTTATTTGGTGCAGTAGCAACAACACTAGTACTTCCTTTGATTCAAATTATAGGAGTAGGTTGGTCATTTATTTTTATTTCGGCCATTTTATTAGTTTCAAGAATAGGTTTATATCTTGAGTTGCGTCGAGGAGCAATATGGCGACGTAAAAGAGTAAATCGAAATTTGTAAATTAAATCAACTCTTTCTATACATACATACATATATTTATTATTATTTTTTTCTTTTTTCTATTCAACAATTCATTTTTTTGAACATGTAAATAAATATTTATTAATACATACGTACTTTTTATATAAAATATGTATTATTGAAGATGATATACACTATCTAGTATTGTATTTATAAATTGAATTCGTTACAAAGCAAGGATGGAAAAATCATCCTGCTTTTATTTGTCAAGTTAGGTACGTTTAAAAAAATATAATGAAACAATAATAAAATGCCTACGTACGTATACTTTCGCAATAATATTACGTATTGGCTCTCATCACTTTACAAAATAAAGCTTTACATACTATTTTACATAATATCGATCGAATAATAACCGTTACTTGCTTTATATTTGGTTTATTAATTAATCAAAAATACCGAAATCCCAACCATATTCTATATCTAAAAAATCTATATATGGGTGGTATTTTCTTATATGGTGTGTAATTTCATCTGTCAATCCAGAGGTTCCTTCGCAGTCGGTTATCGTCAAACTGCGTAATTTTTTTTCTTTTATCGCATTTAACATGTCTTTGATACCCTTATATGTAATATAAACAAGTTTTTCCAAATCGAGCATCTCAAGATAGGTCATATTTTTACCAATTAGACGAAGTATATTGTCACTATGGTATTTTTTGAAGACGTTATTCATAGTATCCAATTTAAGTTTAGTAATTTTTGTATTTTGGCCTAATTTGATCAGGAAAGATTTGAAACCTTGTGTTGTAATCTTGCCATCTTCGGTATCAATCTTTTCAAATTCGAGCACCTTGAGGGTCTTTATTTCAGCAAGCGCATCGAGAACATCATCCGTAAAAAAATCACATGCTTGGAGCGAAACAGTCTCCAATAGACTTGTAGCATTGTCATCATTTAATTCAATAGAAAAAAAAAGATGAGGATTATCACAAAAGGAAGCGTATGACTTGAATAATCGCACCATGCTTTGTTCAGCAGTAACTCTATCTTGTTGCTGGTCTTCATCACCAAAGTAATATTGGAATGTATAGTATTTAGCTTGGGGATTACGATAGAAAAAGTTCAATTTCTGAACGGGTGGTATTTTTTATAAGTGTATCAACAATTGCTGGTATATTGAAAGAATCTACAACTTCAAAGGTCTTGAAAGATGAGTGGCTTGATTCGATAGAGTTTAAAAAAAGCTTCTCCATAGCCCCATAAATATCTGCAATATATGACAAGTGTTCAAGCCGATTGAATGTCAACACATCAACACCTATATATGGAAGATATGGATGTGGTTCACCGTTTGCTTGCTGTTCTTGTGTTATGGCCATATTAGCATAAATTTTCTCTAATGAATTTTGATGCTTTTGTAATAATTGTATAAGTTGATTTATTGGTACTCCAGGAGTATGGTAACCATATTTTGTAGGCGTGGATAGAATTCGTAACTGCCCAACAGAACTATTATCACTCGATTGATGGGAAATAATAGAAGTCGCGGTTGTAGAGATATAATTATTTTCAGTAATGTCGCCGCTCTTGTTACCGTCGTTGTTGCTACTCTCGCTACTAACGTTGATGCTGTTGTTGTTAGTGTTCAAATCATCTAAGGAAAAAATTTCGTTGTCATGGCAATTATAATAATAACCTAATATTTCTAAACGGTTGAAGTCGTTGAGTATGACATCAATAACATCATCAGGAAAGGACGTATCATCTAGTATAAGTCGTCTTATGTTGGGACACCAGCGAATGAAAGTCTTTAGTGATTGACCGGTCATTTGTGGTACAGATAGTCGTAGGTCAATGAGTGATTTATATGATTCTTTCAGAAGTTCCAGGTCACCGAGAGCCGATGCAAGTGAGCCTTTACCGGTTCTAAATTCCAAAGCTTTGAGGTTTTTACAATAAAACAATATATCGGTAAGTTGTACAGGATTTGTGGAACTAGGTACTTCGAGGGACAAGCTGGTCAACGTGTTTCGAATTTTCCAAAAAGCATTAGTTATTGTCATCGACATGTTTTTTGATTCAGTCACTAATAAATATATTATATTATTCATATTTTATACAACAATAATATAATTATAGAAGCGTGAACAATGTTTTCAATTGAGAGTAAAAATGGTGAGCTAATTATAAGTACATTTAAATATACAGTAATTACCTTTTAGACTCAGTCTTTCGATTTTCGTAAACACACCATCTCCAATAAATTTTAAATACCTTGACACTACAATAGTCTTTTCTGTAGATAATATCGTCTTCTTGACATGTTTTACAACCTGTGGCAGTACACATAAAGCATTTGGTCGATGATTCGAAGTATCATACACAGTTTCCCACGCAGCCTCACATTGCAATACACGTTGACGCCACAATGATGATATATACATGAGAACCACTAGATCTTTCGTTGTCAAAGCTGAAAATATTCGACCATCTAATTTAACAGGGAGCACAACTAAAGGGTCTATCCGTCTTGTACGCTTTTCGTTCGCAGCATTTTTAAATTGCACCACTTGCCCGTATAGAGAATCACTCTCCGATATTTTTTTTCTTTTCAATGCTTCATCACATACTTGGTATACTTTTTCTTGTTTTCCTTGTAGATCCAACACATTTGCCAGTTTCAAATAATTTGTTCCCAAATCTGGATTATATTCAACTAATTTTTCAATATCTTGAACGGCAGCATCCTACTTGTATTGCTGTATAAATCCATAGGCACGATGATCGTAAGCAATAGTAAGCTGTGAGCGTTTAATGACATTTATAGTGAACAATGCAAGATTGATAGTTCTTTCATAATCAAGCTCGCCACTTGCATTTTTTAACTTTTTTAAACGAAACTTCAGTTAATACTAAGTCAGTAACCCGAAAATCTGGAAGTACGTAAAGAGTCTGATTGCATTTGTTCTTTGATTAGCCTGGATAAGAAAAGTTGATTTAATGGTTGCTGTTGTAGTAACTAAGCGTACAATGTTTTTTTTTTTTTTAAAAAAAAAGTGTTAATTTTTTCTTTCCATCATGATTATCCATTATTTATTGTGCTCCTAAAATATTTCAAAGGAAAAAAAAAAACTCTTTTGATTTTTTACCTGATACGTAAAATAAGTAAATTATGCAAAACGAAAGAAAGAAATGGTTATAAATTTTATCGTCTTGTTTTGATGTGAGCTTTTAACACATGATCCGCAGTTAAAAAAAAAATAAGCTTACAAAAAGGAGTGAGAGAAAAGAGAAGCTTCTATTGAAAACGGAAGAAAGTTACACAGATAACTTTTCTTCTGTGAATACATGCGAAAGAAATGAATATGTTTATAATAAAATAAAATTCGTATGTATGATGTAGCAATTAATGAATGAATTTAGAAATAAAACAAGTCTGGGGTATTTTTAACTTCTTTATAGTTTGTCTCTATGTAGTAAATGATGTCTTTCTTATAATAATAACATAATGTTAATAGAATAGTAATGAATAATAAATGAATTATGTATTTTTTGATTGATTCATTCTTAAATTTTATTGAAGTGATTGGATTGTGTCTTAAAATTTAATCTTTTTAATTAAAACCACTGTTTATTGCTGATGTCTTGGACCAGTTCTAACATACTAAATTAGTTTTACGCACAGTGGTCATATATAAAGCATGTGGTTGAAGTCTATTATTTCCCTTGAAAGCGCAGCACCCAAATTTTCAAATGAGTTGGTTAACTCCTAAATTAGTACCGTAGAATGTCACTTCATTCTTCTCGTGTAGCTTCTTTCTATTACTTTCTCACAGAAACAATACGTACATACATAATCCCACGACACAAAAAGCAAAAACTTGGAGCATGGAAAAAATCAGAAAATTATACAGAAAAAGGTCAATGTTACCAAGTAGCCAGAACGAATTGTTAATGGACTTTTTTTTTTCTCTCTGTGCTATTTTACGTAAATATTTATTTATGTCTGGTGTTATTGAGAATGACGCCAAATGGATACCATTTGATCGTGGTCTTACATGTATTAATTCGAATAGCAAGCTTCTTGAAAAATTGTTAGGACGACGAATCTAATCTGCCGAATTGACTCTTCTTTCATATCAATCCACAATGGCTTATACAACAACAAAGCTTTTTTCTCTTTTAATTCCCAAAAGATTGATACCTTGTATGAGATGGTCAAATACACACCTATACGTGATTAAGCAGTATACGTAATAGTATAATCACGAAAAAACACGAGGTATTTGTAACGAGTATCAATAGTATGGAATAAATTATGAAATAAGAATATAAAAAATAATTATCAATAGTTGCCCTTTCATTAGTGGGAAGGGATAAATGTGGCGTTCGCTGCTGTTCCTGTGGACTTGTGTTATGAGTAACAGAAGAGCTTTCTTTCGAAAGTATCTTGGTAAAACAATCTATGATTTGATTTACATTTGAGTTGAACAACCCAATTGTCCTTTCTTCTTCTCCTTTATATATCCACTCTGCTAAAATGGTACGAATAGTTAATTATTTCTTTTTCCATATATTGAAAAATTGGACAAGAAAAAAAATCCATCAAGTTGTTTATCTATTACCATGGAAAGAGCAATATTTGATCTAATTAGTCAAAAACAAAAGATCCGGTTGTTTATTAGTCGAGTTAACGTTTTGATGCATAATTTTTTTTTTCGCGGGAATAAAAAAAAATCAAATTACAGTACTGAATGGCCAATACGAGGTACTGTTGAACCAATACGTGATATATAATGTTTCTATACTTGTGGACAGTGACAAGTCTACATAACATGGTTGTTAAAACACTAATATAGCGCGTTTCTATTTCGTAGTATATCACTTTTTTTTTGTTAATTCTGAGTGTAGACACTCGAGGAATAGATCACTAAATGAATAATTGACTGTTATGGTGAAGAAAGTATAGGAGTAGAACGAAAATAAAAAAAAAAGAAAGATAATTTTATATGCAAGGAAAAATACGTAGGTATATTACTTCCATATCAAAATGATCAATTAGCAATTGACTGGCTAGGCTATTACTAGTAATACCTTTATATAGAAACGCTTATCAGTGATTTTCTTCTCTTGTAAGAAATATATTAAACCGAAAATAACCATAACGCAGCAGAATAATATATCTAAATATTATACAAGCAGAATAATAATGTCATTTATACAATAAATAGGTACTTCACCCTTTTAAAATGGTTAGAAGTGGGGTTTTCATCCCTCCAGCAATTTTTTAGTCCTCAATTATCTTTAAATTAATTGATCCGAAACTCTTTTTTAGATCAGAAAGGAAAAATCTCTTTTTTTTTTTAATATGAAACTGCGATATGCATTTGGCAATGCCCATTTGACTCATAACTTCAAAAAAATTTTGTCACTTTTTTTCTTTTGTGAATCTTTTTCCTGTCAACTAAACACGATATAATAATGGATAACCAAAAAGTGGGCATTCTTGGAGGTATGTTCTATAAAACATTCTATTTATTTAACCAAGTTATTCACTCTTCTTTTTTTTTTATTAAAAATTAAAAATAAAATAAAATAAACCAGGTGGTCAACTTGGCCGTATGATGGTAGAAGCTGCTTCGCGTTTAAACTTATCCGTCACGATTCTTGATGCACCTACTGACGCGCCTGCTAAACAAATCGAATCCACACAATCTCATATTCATGGCGCATTCAAAGACGCCTCCAAGATTCGTGAATTAGCTGAAAAAGTAGACGTCCTGACCGTCGAAATTGAACATGTTGATGCCGATGTACTTGGTGAAATCGAAGCTGAAGGTAAAGTCAAAGTTCATCCTTCTGCCAAGACTGTCAAAACCATTCAAGACAAGTATGCACAAAAACAACATTTATCATCCAATGGTATTCCTTTGGCTGATTATTTGGATACACCCGATGAAACAGCTGTTTTGGCTGCTGGTAAACAATTTGGATATCCATTCATGCTCAAGTCAAAGACTATGGCTTATGATGGTAAAGGCAATTACGTTGTCAAAACGGAAGCAGATGTAAAACCTGCTATGGAAGCTTTGAAAAACTTACCTCTTTATGCTGAAAAGTGGGCTCCTTTTGTTAAGGAGTTGGCTGTTATGGTCGTACGTCGTGCCAATGGTGAGGTCCGTGCATACCCTATGGTAGAAACCATTCACAAAAATAGTATTTGTCATTTGGTCATTGCACCTGCTCAAGTGGATGGGGCTATTTTGAACAAGGCACAAAAAATTGCTATGGATGCTATCAAGACATTCCCTGGTGCTGGTATTTTTGGTGTAGAAATGTTTTTAATGCAAGATGGTGCTATTTTGTTGAACGAAATTGCCCCTCGTCCTCACAATTCTGGTCATTATACTATTGAAGCTTGTGACACATCTCAATACGAGAACCACATGCGTGCTATTTTGGATATGCCTTTGGGTTCAACTGCCATGAAGGTGCCTGCTTCGATTATGGTCAACATTTTGGGCTCATCTACAGATATGACCGAGTGTTACAAACCATGCCATGAAGCTCTTGTCACGGAAGGTGCCACTATTCACTTGTATGGTAAAAAAGAATGTAGAGCTGGTCGTAAGATGGGCCATATTACTGTTGTCGGTGAATCTATGATGCAAGCTCAAGAACGCTTAAAACCTATTTTGAAGGCTATGGAACCTGAAATCGAACGTAACTTATCGTTGCGACCTTTGGTAGGTATTATTATGGGTTCGGATTCAGATTTGCCTGTCATGAAGGTTGGTGCCAAGATCTTGAAAGACTTTGGCATTCCTTTTGAATTGTCAATTGTTTCAGCTCATCGTACTCCTATGCGTATGGTGGAATATGCTCAATCAGCTGCTAAGCGTGGGTTGAAGACAATTATTGCTGGTGCTGGTGGTGCTGCTCATCTTCCTGGTATGGTTGCTGCCATGACTTCTTTGCCCGTTATTGGTGTACCTGTCAAGGGTAGCTCTCTTGATGGTGTTGATTCGTTACATAGCATTGTTCAAATGCCTGTAAGTTTTCATTCTAGGCAAAGGGGAAAAAAGTTTAATTATGAAAGGAGGGGAAAAAAAAGCTTTTTCGATTGAGGTTATCATCAAACAAAATTTAAATTTATTAATTTATATTATATAGCGTGGTGTTCCTGTAGCAACTGTTGCTATTAACAATAGTACCAATGCAGCTCTTCTTGCTATTCGTATGCTTGGTGCATTTATTCCCGATATTCTTGAAAAGATGGATGATTATATGAAGAAAATGGAAAATGAAGTACTCGGTAAAGTCGAACGCTTGGGTTCCGTGGTAAGTTTTTTTTTTTATTGTTTTTGAATTCATTTTTTTCACTTATCAATTTCGAAAGTGTTTTTATTTTTATTTTTCCATTATCAAAACATATAACTTATCACTCATTATTAACGAAATAAAACAATCAAATCATCGTATATAGGGATGGGAAGAATATTGAATTTAAAACGAAATAGAGAGAAGAAAAGCAATCAAAATGTTTAGGAGGAAAAAAAAAAAGACAAATTATAACAATAACCTATTTATGTACATAGTTGATGGATCATCCAAAAAAAAAAAACAAGATAAAAGGAAGTTTTTTTGTTCCTCCAAAGACCCTTTACATCATTTTCTTTTTGAGGAGGAGAGAGGAATGATAATGGATGGATTAATGAATGATTTTGATATATAAAATGGAGCAAGAATGAAAGATGGGGTTTAATGTACAAAAGTTTGAAAAGATAGTAGTGGAAAGGGTAAAACAAGAAACAAGCGAGGGAAAAGATGATTCTTAAGATGAATTATGTGAAGCAGTGAGTGGAGTTGAATTATTGCTGTTTTCTGTAATAGGAGGCGATTGTCGCTGTTGATTTTGTTCTTGTGATTCATCCCCATCCTCATCCCCATTCCTATTATCATTAATATTTGTCGTTGATGATGAATCATTATTATTATTGCTATTATTATCCGTTGCTCTCTCTTGTTGTTGTTCTTGTTCAGCTAATGACATTCGAATTGCTTCCATGACCATATATTCTTCCAAATCCAAATTCATATCCCTCATAGCAGCTAAATAATGGTGATAATCCGAATGTGCTGCTGAAGAAGCAGAACGTCCAGGTCGCGTAAAAAGAGGCGATGCAACACGTAAAAATCCATTACTGTTATTGTTATTACTACCCCGCGATTCTGAATTATGCCGTGATCGACCCGTTCGAACAGGCGCTTCGCGCCAATCGGGTCGAACATGATCCACAAGTACAACATCTGGATCATGATGATTAATACTTTTACGACGTGGAACCATACCATCACTTACACCGGATGTTGTATGTCGAGGACTGTCTTTAGATCGATCATTATCGTTATCATTGTTAGATGATGATGTAGATTGAGGTGATGTAGGTACAGTCGATGGAGTACGATACTAAAAAAAAGTATATTATTAGTCTCATATGTGTAATTATAAAAATATCAGTATAAAACTATCCTTACCTTGTCACTCCATGCAGGTAATTCATAAATGATACCGAAATTATCTATCATACAAAACGGACATGCAGCAGGTAAAGAAGGTGTTTCAATGGGTCGTTTGATTTGTAAAAAACATTCAGTACATATAGGTTGATCACAACAACGAGAATGATTAATATTGGATGGGTAATACTATAGACATATATACATATTCATCATTATTAATTAATCATCACCATTTAAAGACTGATTTGATGGCTACCACCAACCAGCTATATATATATATAGCGTATCTAAATAACTTACAAGGAAACATATAGGGCATTCAACAGGGTTATTATAAAGAGTTCGTTTCTTTAAATCTTCTTGAGCAACAGAATTATTCCGTGGTCTATTTGTGCTATTCGTTATTGTTGTAGTTTGTGGTGTTTGTGGTGATGAATTAGAATCTTCTGGTCGTGATTCCGGTGGATCGTTAAAACCTACATAACAATACAATATTCTGTGTTAAATAGTCTTTTTTTTTTTTTGTTCCTTATCGATTCTTAAAATGAGAGTTCTTTCATTAAATACCTTTATAAAAAGGAGATAGCTTTCTTTCACGAATCAGTTTTCGAACATTTTTAATATTATAATCCTGTTGAGCCTTATAAAGTCCATTGGGTAAAGTGGTACCATAATCAATGTATTCTTGTGCTATTGCTTGTTGTTTTGAAGAAGAACGATTGTTGGAACGACGCGAAGTATTATTATTCCCAGTTTCTCTTGACGTGTTGCTTCCCATAATGTGCAATAGTGTGTGTGTGTATTTGTATATGTATTTTTTCTCTTTAAAAAAAAGGTAGTTTTGTTATGGTCAAAGAAGGAGTAAATAAACTAAAGCAACAACAAACAGGTAAGAAAAGAAAAGAGAGAGTGATAACTTCACAGAGCTAAGTGGCTTTCCATGTTTCTATATATAAAAACTCAGCCATGAAACTAGCGGAACGATATACAGAATGTTCGATACCTTTGATAAGATATTTTTTTTATTTTTTATTTTCGATAAAAGCGAAAGTTTTAGGCTGATATGTTTGGTTTCATTATTTTTTCATAGATATAATGAAACGAAATCGTTTTTTCTTATTGGTAAGTTTCTAAAAGATGAAATCAAAGGATTACCTATTAATTACATATTCAAAATTAAAAATGTCCATAGTACTTATTCGCATGACTCTTTTAAGGGTATAACTAAAATAAGCTTTTTTTTAATACAAATTACATGTTCACCACAGGTTCTTTTTGTAAACCAACAAATCTTTTTCTTTTAATTCGTGTACTACTAGTAAGGTTTATTCATGCAAAAAAAAAAATGTTAAATTCTTTAATTAATCATTTTCATTTTTATTTTTATATCATTTCAAATTGTTGATGTAGTCCATATATATTTTAAGAAAGAAGATATTTATATGAGCTTTCTTATCGCATATTATATAAAATAGTACTCCACATTGTTTTTTTTTTTTTGGTGACAAAAAATGGTATCACTTGCCAAAAAAAATTCATGCAAAATGAAAAAAAAAAAATAATTGTTGACCTTGGCTCATTCGCCTTTTGTGTAACCTTTAAGAAAAAAATCCCTCCCTTAATTTTTTATAGGTGTTACACCATAAAATAGTAGGGCATGCGGATAAAAATAAACATTAGCGGGGAAGTTAAATATAAACCACTGTTTTATTATGTTGCTAGGTTATATTACTATACTTATACTTCTGTTTTTTTTATACATAGTATGAACTCGGTAGTTATTGATAAAATTAATAAAAGTCATATGTAGCAAATGCCTTCCGCGTGCATGCAGATAAATACGCCAACTTATCCAAGTTTCTCACGATCACTATGTATGGATCAACAATGGATCAAGTGAGAAAATTATTTAAACTAACCACTTAAATTACAAAAAGAATTAATACTTAAAAGAGTCTATTGTTGTTGTTGGTATTCTCGAATTCTAACTTATTGTGAACAGATTCGCCTTATTTCAATTTGATGATAAGAATAAAAATAATGGTCAACAACAATATGACTGATATGGAATACAAGGGAAAAAAATTGACAGTTTGTTTTCTACAAAAACGTAAAAGTTCTAACATTAGAGCTGTACTGATAGTAGCAATATAAAATGCAATTATTATTATTATAGCTATTTGCAATAACAACATAGGATGTCTCATGATTGTTTCTACAGTACGTACAAAATAATAGGGGGGGGGACTTCTAGATAGGTATGTAAAAACCTGTTCAAACATTGTAGACCTATGCCCTTCCTGATTACTGTACTGTCATTAAAAATATATCCTATAATCGACATTACAGAAAAAAAATAATAAAATGTGGATCCTACTTTTGAGAATACCTGTTATACCTAAAGTATCTTGTGTGACCCTATTCGTCATCGAGAGATAACATGGGGATAGAAGACAGAAATTATATATACATACTCTGTATGAAAATCACCGATCTGTGTTTTTTTTTGATAAGCAAGTACGTAACCAACTTTATTTTGTATTAGTTACTTATAACCCCTTTCTTTTTGTTTTTGTTTTCGTTTTTTTTATCTTGTTCTTATATCTTTATTTGATATTTATACAATGACCGCTGATACATTTACTGGATATGCTGCTTTACAACCTATTGACGCTCCTACATTAGAGTCATATACATTCGAAGCTAGACCTCTTGAAGAAGACGAAGTAGAGATTCAAGTTCAAGCTTGTGGAATGTAAGTTTGACAAATCATAATGACAACATTATGTATTGTTATACGACTGAAAAAAAAAAGAAGCAATTTTATTATTACACCACTCCTATATTTACGTTTCTTTGTTTATTCTCTCTTGTGTTTTTTTTCGAAATTTAAAATAATAGTTGTGGATCGGACGTTCACCATTTGACCAACGTAAGGAACTGAAAAAGTGGTTGCATAAAAAAACAGGACTATACAGAAATAAAAAAGAAAGAGAGAAAAAAAAAAGCTGATAAAAGTTTATAATAGGGTTGGGGTCGAGCAACTTATCCTTTAATTCCAGGACATGAATTTATTGGACATATTACTGCTGTTGGAGATAAAGTAACAGAACATAAAGTTGGTGAACGTGTTGGTGTAAGTCCTGTTTCTCGTAGTTGTAATGAATGTGAACAGTGTGCTACCCAACATCGACAATTGTGTCCTTCTAAAGTTACTACATATAATGGTAAATACAAGGGCCAAATGACTTATGGTGTAAGTATCATTATCCAGTTTAATTTTAAGTTATATGTTATATAAAAGAAAAAAGTATTCGTTTACTAAACTAGGGAAGATGGGTTATTCCACAAAAAAAAATTATAGGGTTATGCAGATCGTGTACGCGTTCAATCCACATGGGCTATCAAGGTACCCGAAAATATTAGTAGCGAGGAAGGGGCCCCATTGTAAGTTTTATTTAATATATTGTATGCTCACTTTTTCTTCTAATTTGTTACTAATCATTCCTACTATGGTGCTGTTGTTGCTATGATACATTGTTTTCTTGATTTTTTAATAGGCTCTGTGCAGGTGTTACTACGTGAGTCTTAGTAGCTTAAGAAAAATAAACAAATTGGATCAATGAGAAACTGAATGTTGGTATCTAACTTATTTCGTTTATAGTTATCTTCCTTTCAAACATCAAAACATTGGTGAAAAACATTCTGTCGGGGTTGTTGGTATCGGTGGTCTTGGCCATTTGGCTGTAAGTGTTTCATCAAATTTTTGATTAAAGCATAATTAATCTGACTAGATAAATATATGTTATGTTTAGGTTCAATGGGCTCGTGCTAAAAACTGTAAAAAAGTTCTCGCGTTCTCTTCGTCCGACAATAAACGTGAAGAAGCCATTAAATTAGGTGCCTCTGAATTCGCCACCTTGGGTGAAGTAGATAAGTATCAACAATCCGTTGATTATTTATTCGTATGTGGGTCAGGTAAATCTACCAATTGGGATGCTTTGTTGAGCTTAATCAAGTTACGTGGTACATTGGTGCTTTTGGATATTCCTGAACAACCAGTACCTTTCTCAGCACCCGCATTTGTGTATAAACATATCAGTATTATTGGAAGTTATGTTGGTAGTAGTGAGGATTTACACGAAATGTTGGAATTTGCGTCCAAGACTGGCGTTCGACCATGGATTGATCGTGTGGGTAATTCTTTAGAAGAAGTAAATCGTGGTGTAGGAATTATTATGGATGGCAAGGCACATTATAGAGTAGTTATTTGTGGTGAAGGTCGTCAATGATACTACCAATAACCAAAAAAAAAAAATTAATGTTATCATTGTGTTTTTTGGCTATTAAATGTAAATAAAGTTTGATTACGTATCATATCGAAGTAATCAAATGAAAATAAAACCAGAAGCAGGATCAGTTGTGCAAAGTTTTTTCATATTGTGTTTATATATTGCAATTTTTATTGATAATAATAATAATAGTACATTCTTTCGTATAGTTTTACTTTACATGCTGCTTATCCCTCTGTCTAAATATTGGCGTTACTTGTTGAAATATCATATTTAGACAAAACTTTAAAGTGAAAAACTCAATAGGAAATACTTTTTTTCTGTAAGAACATCTCTTCAAGTCACTTAACTTGACATATCTTACGACTCTGAAAATATTAACAATTCTTATTCTAACTCATATTTTACGGTTGAAGTCAGTAAGTATGCAACCTATATTTTATAATATTGATATTAGGTATATGGTGTAAGTCATGAGGTCGTGAGAGTTAAAAAAGCTTTTATTTTTGGTTTTAATTCATAGTGCATACCCCACAATAAATATTAAGTTTTGTAAAAAAAAAAAAAAAAAAGCTTTAACATAGTATCCTATTATAGAAAGCTGTATCAAGTGTATGATTAAGCTATGAAATCCAATTGTATCATACAAAGTTTTTTTTTTAAAATTTACCGTCACCGCTCGCTATAACGATCTTTGATACAACGATATTTCGATAGGGTTTTGGGGTCCAAGACAGATTAAGCAGAGAAATATTGTTAATTTTATATAACTATCTTTATTTTTTAAAAAGAACTGCAATGGCCAAAGTGAATGAGGCAATGAAAACCAATAAAAAGAGATTATGACGTTTTGGATTTAGCCAATCAATTTTGACTATGACATGTTGCTGAGACTTAAACACGTAGCATAAAGCATAAGAGAGAAGAAAGTTCATGATAGTTCTTTATTAGCGTCAATATTTTTTTTTTAAAAAAAAGTCATGGACTGTATCAATAGTGTCAATATTGGAATATAACTTTAATAAAAAACGTGAAAAAAACAGAAGCAAGAAATCCGAATGCCGCGAGAAAAATTAATGGAACAAAAGCATTTTCTAATGGAGAGTTCCTGATTGCGTTTGATGAAAATTCTACTGTTGTTAGTGAATCCAAGAACATTGTCGACCAACCGAACCATTTATAAGAAATCTATCATTAATCGAACCACTGCCATTGAATGCAGCGCTACGGAATCGAGTTTATTTGAAGTGATAAGTATGTCTTTAAAAGTGTTAACTGTAGTTGCAACATAATTAAGTGTTAACATATTCAAACTCTATTATAGCACTCCAGATATTTACAGATAGCAGAAAGGCGTCTGTAAAAAGAATTAAAATCATGTACTATTTGGGGCACCATTGAGTGTAAAGGGAACGACAAAAAACAAAATATATGTTCTCGAACATGACCATTTGATTACTTCGACAATTAAATGCTTAAACATCACATATCCAGTACGTATAACGAATAGCTAACAATAATTATAAACTCAAATTCATTTATAACATTTTGCAATAGAATAATCTCCCTTTCGTCTCGCTACTGGGGCCATTTCCTAATTGGGAACAATTAATTTGATCTGCTTTTATTCATTCAAACTACAATTTCGTCAGACTTTCTTTCGTTCCTTTTGAACCATCCTTTTTTTCAATCTCTTGAAATTATCAGCTACATTCCTAGCATAACGCATGACACAACAAACACACATGTATCTGCAATTACAGTAACAACAATAACAAATACTGCAATCTACATCGTGCGCAGCACGAAGTGATTCACATTTTGTGATTGATGCATTTCAAAGAAATCCTCAACCACTTGGTTTCTTGGAAAGATGGATTGGAATTCGGAATCAGCTGTAAGCAATTATATTGTATGATCCACATGACACATAATTTTACACCATGGAATTGTACTTCTATGACTATTCAAAAACTTTCACGATTACCAGACAAAACTACTCGTCGACTGGGGGATCGATTCAAAAGTTTTCAAGACTAACAGCAATGTTCGTAATTTATGCAAACGATATTGCTCCGCACGAGACTTCATCATTTTAACAAGCTTTTTTTTATATCGAAAAGTGCTTCCAGATCATTCCTCTCAAATGCGCCATCTCGTCTAAGCAGAAAATCGAAATTCATGTTCCCAAAGCTGATGAGGATCATTAGAGATCTATACTTGATGTCCGTCTGGGATCAAGTGTCGCTCACGATGTCAACATTATTGTAATAAAAACAACGAGGTATCTGAAGAAGAAGATAAACAGACTCAAGAAAAGGATGGACAATCTCGATCTCAAGGCAAGGAGGAGCAGTCTCAACATGATGTATATTATCAAGAGGAGAAAGACTATGAATACGAGGAGGAAGAATGTCCTGGTAAGGTATTGTATTATTTCTTTAATTTTGTTATTATAATATGAGTGTGGTTATAGTAATGTATAAATCTTCCAGGTCACTTGGGTCACAAAATCCACTGCCAAAAATGTTGTCGGAGTCACAGTGGGTCACAGCCAAATACATGTGTATTTTGTGCACTATGTATATGCTAATCACTCCTAAAAATGTAGCCACTCTCCATTGAACAAGAGAAAAACGAAGATAATGAATATGACACTTTCGAATTACACACTCAATATAAAGTTGAAAATCCTTTTGCTACAGTTAATGAAATCGATAATGATGTTATGATGGATAGCGATTCATCATCAATTTCCAGTTATGTCACTGCTCCAGAAGAGCCGATAGTGGATGATGATAATGATATGAAACACAAAAAATATTACAGTTGAACCCCGTTTTTTGCACAGGTGGGATTTGGCTCGAAAGTAGTGCAAAAACCGGGGGTGTGCAGAAAGTGGGGTCGAAAACATAATAAAATCAAAGTGGGATTTTGGCCAAAAGGTGTGCAAAAAGAAGGAGGGTGCAAAAATCGAGGGTGCAAAAAGCGGGATTTTACTGTATAAAGAGTTGATTAAAAAATATGGTCGTTCACCAGGGAAAGTTTATGTGCGTAAACCAAAGGTAGAATATAAAATCGAACTTCCATATCCGTCAGCACAACTTTTTATCAATCAAGGTAAAAATTGAACATCTATGTGTAAAAATAAAAATAAAAAACAGAAAGGGACAGGAGAAATAGCGAAAAAAAAGAAAGAATTGTTTTAAGATAATGTTGGATTTATTATTATAACTAATAAACTTTATTACAAGCCAACCGAGAAGCTGTCGTTGCCATGATAGAGCAATTTTCATGTGCACAAACTCGTATACTTAGAGATAAATATAGATATACAATGAGAATCCAAGGCTCAGTTGAGCAAGAAGAACTAACAAGACTAATGATACATGAAATTGTAAGTATGAGGGTGTTGGTGTGCACATAGGTAAGAAATATATAAACTAATAAAACTTCATTAGTAGGGGTTTTCAAAAATCCGATCATTTTTATGTGTTGATATCATTATGTTATATCTCTGACGAATAGGATGGGCAAAAAATGGATATGTAATTGGATTTAACAAATATTAAAAATATATTGATGCCGTTTGTAACACTTACATCAACAGCCTTTTGATTTAAATAAACATTATACAGTGAGTATTCGTTAAACCGGTACACAATATATGTGAGGGTTTGTACCGGTTTAGCGAATTACCGGTTTAACGAATTGAAACGCAGCTGGTACTAATATGTAGATATACTGAAAAAACAACTAAGCTGTACGGATAAGATAAAAAAATGATGGCGGATATAATGTATCTATGCCATTATGAGCTAATATTTTATTGATAAAAATGATATTAGTGTACAGTATTCATCGAATAGTGATAGTTAACCAGAGACAGGATTAATAGTGAATGTACAACAAAGTGTGTTCAAAATATGGACCATGGTTAGCGATTGAAGAAATGAGAAAAAATGAATTGTATCAACAACATAATTACATACAGTACTCAATGGTAATAAACAAGTACGTGACAAAGTTGAAAAAAAATACATACATACCCAGATAAGAAAGAAGAAAAAGCATCTGTGTAAAGTTGGTGAAAAGAGACACTGTTATCAACAAGGTGCTGAGAAGGTTTCTTTTGACGGCAAGAATGATTTGTATATTTTCAATTTCTATGGAAACAAAGTAGCCAACTGAAAACAAAGGGAAGAGCTTAGATGACGTTAAAGGAAGGGCGTGTCAATAATGTTACCAATAAAAGATTGATATTATATGATATAAGATAGAATAATACTATTATAAACCCGGTAAATATTTAAGAAAGCTCACCGGATACCGGTTTAGCGGATCACCGGTATTTTACTAAGTATATAAAAAATATTTAAGAGATACTACCGGTTTACGTAGCGAAATACCGGTTTAACGAGCACCGGTTTAGCGAATACTCACTGTATGACGACAACCCCAACAAAATGGAATTGTGTTTATTCGTCTATTCTTAAAACGTCCAAAGATAAAAAATTTTGATCCGTAAGAAGAAAAACAAAGAATATGATCGACTTATACGATTCGCATGATATGCAATGTGATAGATAATAACGTTTAATAATCTGACTAAAAAGAACTAAACCCCTTTCAACTACAGTCTTTGAAAGGGATCGAAAATGTCATGTATTGGCTATACTATTCCTCTTAAGGCACGCATTCTTGGTCACTGGGATTCCCATCTTCTTGTATCTAAGCACTAGGCAAATGTTTAACAGAGTATAAAACACAAGGGAAAAAAATCAATGAAAAAGCTGTTCTAATTGATGAATTGATAATGTCAGAGGGGCATAATAAAGTACTACTAATATATTAGCTTGCCTAAGTTATTTATTGATTAATTTATGGTAGACACTCATGTCCGGAAAGATGAAGGGAATCCGCATTTAGTGGGTTTAAAAGAAAAGGTACATTATGGATTGATGATGATTTACAATGTTGGTGTAATTAATAATTTATTACAGTAACTCGGTAGAAAATGGATCCAATACTGAACTTGGCTTTAATTAGTATTTGGGCTCACTAGTGGAAAATATGGATGATGATGTTAGTGTGGAACATCTTACACGAAGGATAGTGGATGATATATATTAGGTAATGTTTATATAGGTTACAAGCAACTGATGAAGGGCTTGAATTTGAAAATGACAACAACACGTGTGTTCATCTATCTCATTCCAATGCCGCGTCAAATGACGAGGCGCACAATGCTAATAGCTACATTGAATATGAAGATAATGGTGATTCCTCTTTTAATAATCCAGCAGTGAAGATAATGACGACAATAATGCATTCTACATTTGCGTTGATGGTGTCAGCTCCTCGGGTAGAAGTGATTATAGTCGTAGAAAACAATTGAAAAGAAATCACGGAATAAATGAAAACAAACAATGTGGCATTATTGAAAACAAAAACGTTCGTCATGAGATTGGGAGAACGAGAATGGAATTACGTACCACTGCAGCATAAAAATTAGTTAGCAAAAAGCATGAAAAGCGCATAATATATTATAATAACAAACAGCTACGTAATGCTATATTAATCCCGTTTGTTAATTCTTGATAATATAATTAACATACAGGGGTATTTAAGTAGAGGCAGTATAAAAAAAAAATTAATTACGTATTTCAACATTATACGTATAAATAAAATACGTATATAAATATGGCTGTTTGATACTGATGTTTTTTATTTTTTGATCATCCATTAGTAGTAAAAATGGAATACGTATGACGAGGCCAATAATAAAGACAGAAGATTGAATGAATTTACTTTACGTAAAACCACGGCAAATTTATGACATACAACTGGATATCTCCATAAAGGTAGCAACTACTAATCTACAAAATTGTCAAAAGTAATGAATTCCCGCAAAAATACCATTACTTCCTCTACTCCATTGGATAAACCATACGCTTTTCATGAATTAAGTTCTGTTGGTTAGATATTTTACAACATTTATTTTTGGTTCTAATGTTGGAGATAAGGACATATATACCATTCACTTATTTGTTCTCAGTTGAGTTTGTAAAATGTATCTACATACAAGCAATCTTTGGAAACAACTATTGTTATATCCATTCTATTTTTTATTGAGATTTCCCAAAAAAAAAAAAAATGGAACGGTAAAAGCAGGAAACTTACGTAACCATAAGGTATATTCACTTTTATATTTTAATGTTATCGCTGAAAAATATTTTAAGGGTTTCCGAAGTCATCAATTCAATTACTAATATCTTAAACAATAATTCTACGTATTAATTTTATTTATATTTCATATCAAAAGATGTCAGTGACGTAGTATATTCGATTAAAAAGAAAAGAGAAAGAGAGAGAGAGAGGTACGTAGGGAAAGATATAAAGGGCGGGCAAAGCATGTGAAAATTAAACTGCTTCTGCTATAATTAATGAATAAAGGTTATATATTTCATACATACATTTATTGGTTTTCTTTATATTGTTTTATTTTACGTATCAGTGTACCCTTCTTCTTATCCTTCGAATGATTCATCCATGAAAATATCCATCAGTTGTTTGGCATCTTTATCCAGTTTATCCGACGAATTCCAAAGACTAGATGTATTGGATGCAATAGTATTCGCTTTATGTGAAAATTGGATAACTGCCGCATTTCTTGCAATCTTATTGTTACAATGAATAACTCCAAACGCCTCATGGTAAAGTTTTTCCAGTTGTCCATACTGATTATGTAACAAGTTTAATTGTTCCTCTCCTTTTTTGATTTGATCGCGAAGTTCCAGGACACGAGAAGAAACTTCTGAAAAGAGACTACATATAAAATGGATATAGTTTACGTAGTATATATTTTTTTTATTAATAAGCCGTACATACCGACGTTGATGGTAATAATAGTAATAATAATCATATTAAAATATCAAATATAACAAAATAGTTTAAAACAAGTTTGAACATTTTTTACCTGTCACCTCCACTTGTATCTTCACTTTGCGCACGGCGAGGACGTTTCAGAATCTGTTTTTCTTCTTGTTGTTGTTCATAGTAGTTGTCACTTATGGCACTATACCCACGTTTACGATAGTTTTCATTTCTTCTTGTTAGTGTTTTAATTGTTTTTGACATATCTCTAAGATTTTCCAAAATACGGTTAATATCATCTTTAAGGTGGCTTGAAATATTATTAGTATCATCTATTATGTATAACAAAGAAGCATACATATAATTTTTATTAGTAGAATATACTGACAAAAATAATAGAAATAGTGAAGTCTAAAATAGCAAAATAAAATAAAATAAAACCAATTACCACGTATTTTGTTATGTTGGACATGTTTCGTTGCAGAAATTGTAGGAACAAAGGTATTATTACTTTTGTTGCCACACAACAATGAGGTATCGGATATCCCTGCAGAAAATAAGGGAATTGGAAAGTTGAGATGAAATTTCCCTTCGCCCTTAAAACAAAAAATATTTTGTTTTTCACTGAAATGCGCTTGTTGATTTTCATCAGGCTCTTGTTCATCGTCTTTACTACTGTCTTGATCGTTATCATTGTCATTTTCGGGGACCTGAGTTTTTTTATGAACTCCATTTATTGTTGTTGCTGTTGCTGCTGCTGGAACTTGTGGTCTCGGTTCTTGTTCAATTTGTGATACTCCAATAACCTTTTTACATAACTGTTTTGCAGGCGTCTTTTTTGTAATAGATGCTGCGGGTTGTTTTTGTTGGTTTATTAGGGTAGTCTTGCTCCGTGCCGCTGCTTGTGCAGATGATTCCGCGTTACTTGCTACATTTGACGTGTTCGGTCTGAATTGT
The DNA here is from genome assembly GCA_025093555.1 of Circinella umbellata. Taxonomy (NCBI): domain Eukaryota; kingdom Fungi; phylum Mucoromycota; class Mucoromycetes; order Mucorales; family Lichtheimiaceae; genus Circinella; species Circinella umbellata. The sequence goes on along the minus strand of JAIWNF010000031.1, from coordinate 88,155 downwards.
TGAGTGTATATTGTCACATTTTTTTCGTTTGAACGTTTTGATTTAGATCTAGTTTGTGGTGACATGATGAATACGTATAATAGACCTTACGAATAAAACAGCAATAATAAAAATAAAAAATTAAAATTGAAAATATAAAAGATGGTGTGAAATTTGGCTATAGTGGTAAAAAAAAAAAGAGGTATTTTATTTTTCTTTTATATATATTTACTATATGTGTGATTTGGTTTTTTACCATGGCTCTTTCATTCATTGTATCAAGAAAGAATAAAGAGAAAGTCTAATAAGATGTTCTCTATGAGTTAAGAGCGCATAAAGGAAAAAAAACTTCAGCGTATGAATCAAGCAGGAACAATAAACCAATAAAAAACAATGACTTACTTTTTTATACATGGAAAAATCCAAACAATCAATCAATAGCAAAGATGTGTATGTGGTCATTCAAGTTGTGGCATTGTTGAACCATTCTCATTATGTTTGTAAAGAAAAAGGGGTACTATGTATAACGTTCAATTATTGATTTTATTGATAAAAAAGAGGAAGTACGTACTACGTACCTATTATTTTATTACTACTACGTATCATTGTATAGAAAAGATTCGCAAGACTTACTATATAAAGTTTTAACTACATAGTAACGAAACAAATCGAGAGTTGTTAACAAAGAACAAGTTGATCTTGTTTGAAGAAAGGTATTATTAAATATTATTCAAGTCTCTTTCAGTAGCACATCTACATAATGAAACATAATATATATATAATATACAGTATATTCTTATTGTACAGTATCGTGCTAGCAAATACTTTTCTTGACAAATAAAAAAATAGTCTATGTACCTATCGTTAATGAATACGAAACATGAGTGACATTTAAAAATATTATGATGCTAAAAATTCTTGGTGTCAGGATATTTTGTCCATAAAATATAGCAATAAAGATCCACGATAAATGGTGTTTAAATACTCCTGAGCTTTTTGTTGTAAATGCTAAGATGTATGATGGTAGTGACAATTTATTTTTGTCGATGAACCTTTACTAGAACTAGTGTCATCTACAACTGATGGTTAAGTGCGTTGAGTGGTACAAACATCATTTTGCTGATAGCTACTACTTGTGATGCTGCTATTTTGTGGTCTTCTTTATAATTAAATAATTGTACGTAGTACGCTAAAAATAAAATACATTACGAAAGCGAGATAAATGTTTCTATGGGTAGTATCATGTTGTGGTATTAAAAATACAAGATGTATACGTAGCATTTAATTTGGTGGGTCCAAACTGGTGAATATCAGAAAAGTCATCACATTTCAAATTAATTAAAATTGCAAGTATAGTACTATGAATACAAAATACCAATATTATCGTTTTAATCTAAATTCATAATTATACGCAGTAACGATTATCGAAACTTGAGAATCCACAGATGTGGTAGTGTCAGTTCACACCTAATCATTTCTAATATATATATATATATATTATATTTCTTTCGAACAGAATGGAATTGAAACAGGAATAAAGATTGGCATGATTAAAAGATATAGTTTATCTCATCAATTAATCGCTACTATTATAGTTGAGTATTTTAAAAAGTGAAAGAAATTAAAATGACTGACTATATTTATTGTTGTTTGTTATCATGGAGGTCACTATTAAATGTTGAATCTATCAAAATATTTTTCTCTTCTACGTACACAATAAGTAGATATGAATAATAGTATTAATATCTTCTTTTCTTGTAAAAGCTAAAAATATATATACAATTCAAGACAAATGATCCGTCCATCGTAGTATGAATCACACGATATTTTTGTGTTGGCAAATGCTTTAAGAATAATAGGATACAATCGACCACTCAAATCAATCAGCGATATATGTATGTTTGGTGCATAAAATATAGAGTCTTTGTTTTAGATTCTAAATGCGGAGTAAACCTTGTTAAGGGAAACAGGTACAAAAGTCGCGTTTCTTTGTCCCCCTTTTAAAATATATACTTACCAAACGACCTTCACGTTCTTTATTTTTCTTCCATTCTTTTTTTTTTTCGTGCTCTTATTATAATTATTATACAATGGACCCATGGTCTGAATATGAATCAGTGATTGACTACAGTTATAGTTTTCGTGGTGGTGGAAGCATCAACCACCCCAGTGTTGATAATCTTTCTAGCTATTCTTTAATATCAGACAATAATAACAGCCATCACTATCATTCAACTCGTGGTAGCAATACAGTAGGTAGTATATATAAATTACTGTCTAATCTATTGAATGTGAAAAATAAGCGAAAAACAATCTTGGGAGTGGAGAGTAGAAGAAGGTTTTTTTTTTTACTTCACCCATGGTAGCTTTTATTCATTCTATCTTCTTTTTAACATATTAGAAAAGTCAAAACGATCAAAAAAAGGGAAACAACAAAGATTAGATCAACGACCACGCGCATCGTCACAACCTGTTGTAGAAACAACTTTTTTAGAAGGTACTCATGGTAATAGTCGATCGTTTGGATCTGAACCAACACCTAATACCAAACGACGTTACGCAAATAATTCTTTATCCACATATGAAAATAGTCGATCAGCGTCCTCTTTTTCGTTCTCAGATCATCAAAGTAAACGATTTGAGGATGTACTTTCAGATAGTCCTTCTGAAACTCGATTACGTATTGAAAAATCATTATCAAATATACGAGAACAACAAGCGAGATCTATATCACGACCATCAACACTATCAAAAAGTAGTGAGTTTTATGATGATGATGAAATTAATGATGAAATAAATGACACGAATAAACATGAGCCATATCATGAACATGAATATACAACGCCAGTAACAAACAAATATACCGTACCAAAAGAAGAAAAAGAGACGAGAAAAAGAAATATTACACGGAAAATGAGTCAACCTGAATTAAATGCCAATTATCATGCCTGGGAAACAAACTTTCAGAAAAAAACAATGGATGCTATGGATGAACGATATAAACAAGTTACAGCCTCGTTGGAATCAAGGATCAAGGTAACCTAATCTTTATTTTTTATCACATATCTTTTGTTTTTAATCAACGGGCTTTACTATATATATTATCGTTACTAACGTTTTTTTTTTTTAAAAAAAATAAAAGATGTTGGAAGAGGAGATGCAAAAAGCAAATGACGATATGGAAGTTTCTCGTGAATATGTTAGCCAAATTCAGGAAAAGTCTAATCGGATTGATTATGCTACTCAAACAAGTATACAAAGTGTTCAAGAAAAGCTTGATCTAATCGATTATGCCACCCAAACAAGTATACAAAGCATTCAAGAAAAGCCTGATTTAATTAATTATGCTACTCAAACAAGTATACAAAGTATTCAAGAAAAACCTGATCTAATTGATTATGCAACTCAAACAAGTATACAAACCGTCGAAGAAAAACCCGATCTAATGGATTATGGTACCCAAACAAGTATTCAAGGTGTTCATCAGATTAGTGATCTCGAAGCCAAGTCAAAAAATATCGAGCTCATTGAGGTATAGTTTAAACATATAAATACAAAATTTGTGGAATTGAGGTTATGATTGACGTTAAGGGTGAAATGATTATATTTTAATAACATAAAAAAAAAAAAACCAGACAATGTTAAATGATCTTGGATTTAATAGTATGGATGATCTCAGAAAAGCTATGAAAGATTGGAGAACAAAAGCACGTTTGTTTGATCAAGTACAATATTTCATTGACCGTGTGGATAATGTGGTTTGGGATACTCCTTATAATTCACTATTGAGTATATGTCGACAACACAAGAATTTGGTATCATCAATGCGTAATTCTCCTGATGATGTATGCGAAAATCATAGGACACAATATGAAAAGGCTTTATTGGAGGCAGAAAGAGATAAAAATCGGGCATTAGGAAGTTCTCCTTATTCATCTGAACATCTGGACGTTACATTTGAAAGATTGGTACGATGGGCACATACTGTACGTCATGTAACTTCATAAATACTTTGTACATATTATATCATTATCCCTACTACGCACATATATTTCACCTTCTATTATCATGAATAACTCTATATATACACCATTGTTTTTTTTTTCCTTTCTCTTCTTCCTTTCATGGAATAATAATGAAAAGGTTAATAAAAAGTCACAAATCTATTCTATATGAAAAACTAATAATAGTATTTGACATGAAAAACACACAGGAAGTATAATTACTGACACACCGAAATACATCTATTATGTACGATAAACTCAACTGTTTTTCGTATCACTCTTTGCCTCAGGTTTTATTGATCCTTATAAAAAAATGTTTTAGGGCTCGCTACGAAAATTTGTTTATTTAGTTTGCATACGTAGTGTGTAAAAGTAAGGTTTAATGCGTCATTTATCAACAACTAAACTCTCTTTGAGGGTCACCGCTGTGAGTATTCTGATTATTATTTTGTAAGACCCTTTTTCAATAGTATGTAATCACTATGTACATATTACTTTACGTACTCTTTATTCACTGACCATTTTGAAAGGTACTCTTCAACTATACTTTTAAGTATTCATACAACGAACAAGGTAATATTGAAACTACCGGTGCATAAATCTCATTATACAATACATTATTTAACTGACAATACAGTCATTCTTTTTTGTATTGTTTCAATTGATAAATATTTGTCTAATACTTAGGATTATCAATAATAATAATAATAGAATGATATTGTATTCTCTGATAGATAATTATATTTTTGTTTGTGCGTCTGAAGAAATAATTTTATTCCAAATGGAAGGGAAAATAATACATATAGAAACTTTAAAAAGAGCGTACATAAAAACCAAATAAGACTTTGATATGTAAAACCTGAATGATACGTACATAAACTCCAATTACTATAATAGATGTAAAAAGTCAAGACGAATAGATAGAAAAGCCAACTAACATAGAATCAAGAGGTAATTTTTTTTCCATGAGTTCACGAAAAATGATAATATACTCTTATTATTGGAAACAGAATAATAAAATAAAAAGTACATACAGCCAGGAGTGTAAACAAAGTGCAACTGCTTATGATATAGAATGAATCTTAAACAAGTAATAAAACTTTTCAACGTTTTTCGAAAGCTAAGTAACTTTGAACATATACAATCGAAAATCTGTTGACCACTCTGATCTCATTCTCAATGCATACAACAGAAAATATATTTTTGGTTTAAATAGATCACGTGACTTTTTTCGGAAACGTTTGGAGTCTGAGGTTTCCGCAAGCTGCGGAAAGTTCTCCAAGAAATGCTTTTCCAAGGTATGGGAAAGCTTATAAAGTTGATTGAGAAAAAGACTTATTAAGTTTTCCGCAAAGGTCCAAATTTGGTTGGTGGGTGACACACTAGCTTATAGCTTACAAGAACGTATTTTTTTTTTTTTTGCTTTCTTTTGTTACGTATAAAACTTTCTTGTTTTTTTAAAGAAAGGTTAAACAGTGAACGAGTATACATAAAAAGACAAAAAGAGATGGCTCAATTGACTAATGAACTGAACGGGGGGGGGGAGGGAAATGGTACGGTGAGGGGGTATTGACTCAATCAGCTTTAAAGAATCGAGGCGCAACAAAAAAAATATTTCAAAACAGCAATGAATGGTTGAAATCTACACAATTACAGACAGAGCAAGTGAAAGAAAAACCTTACTTCACACAACAATGGGCAGTGTAAAGAAGTCGTTGTTGAAAGAGTTTCAACTTTTAAAAATACTTCTCGTGGTTTATATTTTATTTACAAGGTTATCTTTAAATAATGAACGACTCTGTAAAGATATTCGATGTAAAAATGGATTTTAATATTATAACTAGGTACACTTATATAAAGCTTCCCTAGTGTGTTAAAGGCCCATCCTTATTATAGAATGAAAAGACTACTACTCTCCATATTTGAAACACTGAAGAAACTTGTAAAAAGAAGATATATGCTAGCAGATGCTGAAATGTTTGAGGATAGAATTACAGATGCTTGCTGTTAAGTATATTTATTACACAATTTTATAATTGTAGTTTGACTACTTCTGCCAATTGTTTGAACAATAGTGTACCTATTTAATAATTATATAAAAAGAAAGCTCAACTTAAAACCGCGCGAGCACGCAAGTGGGTTCGGAATCAAATAAGCTTTATTAGCTTATAGAAAATTCCATCTTAGTTGATTTTCTGTGGAATATTAGACGATACCTAGTATAGTCAGTCGGTACCATGCTACTCTATAGGTGTGGTGTGGTGCAGATAAATAGATAAATCAATATAAGCTTAATCTCTATATCACTAATACAAATAGAGCTTTGTTCCTATCATTGATCACATTTATATTTTTATGACGGGTAACTCTATTGTTTCCTATTTCGGTGTTCATATAGTAGACAACGCAGTGGATGGATATAAACATATACCAAGTAAACTTGCTGATCCCCCATTAATCATCGGCGTAGCTAAAAATCACCAGAAAGTCGTGACGTAAATTAAATTATACATCCGCAATTTTTATAAAACTTTTTTTTGTTTGTTTACTTTCCTCTTTGACCATGGCTGCCATTCCTTCAAACCCCCAACATTTCTCTAAAGGTTCGTTACTTGACGAACTAGGTTTTATCTCAAAAGAAACTCCCAATTACGACGTACATCCTTTTTGTAAAAGCTTTAACACTGAAGAAGAATGGCAGTCATGGTTTAAAACAGTTCCTCAAAATCATGCCACATTTATTCGTAATGGTTTTAGCTTAGGCAAAGCAACTAAGTAATAATAATAATAATAATAATAATAATAATACCAATGATAATAATAATAACTATAGCAACAGCATCAATAGCAACAATAATAATGATAATGATAATAATAACAATGAAAAGTCAGAAACAATTGGCCGTCCTGCTGTATATCAAATGAAGTATCGTTTTGTTTGTAACCATGGTGGAAAACCTCGTAAAGCATCAAGTGCTTCTTCTTCGTCGTCATCATCATCAATATCTCCTTCCAAAAAACGCAAACGTGATCCATCCAAAATGATTCCTAAAGTTGATTGTCCTGCCAAGATTGATTTGTATAAGTATTCAGATGATTCATACGAAGCTGTTTATTATTGGTATCACCATAATCATGATCCTACAAATTCAGAAAGTATTATTGCATCTCGTTTACCTGAAGAAGCTCGCAAATGGATTATTGAACGTGTTGATAAAAATATGGACTGGGAAGCTATACAGAATGCATTGTGTTTGACGCGTAAAGAAAGAGATTACGTATGTTTTGTAAACTTAATATATGATAATAATGATGTAATACTAATTGTTATAAAAAAACAAATGTATAGCTTGATAATAACCCAAACTTGTTGCCTGTGTCAGAACTTATTCATTATAAAGACGTCCAAAATCTCATTTAAACAAAACTTGCTCGACTTTCAAAAAAAGCAGCACTCGATAAAGATAGTGTACGTCTTTGGCTTAACTATCTTGATGATGAAGGATATGATGTATTGTCAAACATTGATGAACATAATAATAGATTTACAATTGCTTGGATATCCAAATGGCAAAAACCAGTAAGTAAAAATGATCTGTTGTTAATTGATGATTTATTTTGATTGATTCGATATTGATTATTATGGTATTTCTTTTTAGATTCTTCAAAGGCAGGATATTGTTTGTGTTGGTTCGACACATAAAACATGTAAATCATTTATTCGAAGTTCTGATAGTTGCTATTTATTTACCATTGTTTGCAAAAATTTTGATACAAACAAAGGTTGTCCTGTTGGGTTTATGATAACAAACTCGGAAACCACAGTCTCTGTTGCTAGTTGGTTTGAATGGTTAAAAAGTGTCATCAACTTTGTCCCTAAGTCTATAATGATCGATTGTAGTCCTGTTGAAATAAATGCTATAAACCAAGTATAGGGTGATGTTGTTCAGGTTCTTTTGTGTCATTGGCACATTAAAAGAGCATGGGAGAAACATATAAAAAAAATGGTAAGTGAATTTGGTTTTATTTTATATATGAAACGTTATTATTTGTTTTGGTACGATGTATTAACTTGTAACTCATTGTTTTAATTTCTATAAGATCAAAGTCGAAAATTCTACACATGAAACAAAAGAACAACAACGGCAAGCTCGTAATTCTTTGAATCTTTTGATGAATTGTGATAGTATTGATTTGTTTGAGGTTCTATGGGATTCGTTTAAATCAATGTGGCACGATGTAAATGGTTATGTTGAATTCTATGATTATATGTACCAATATTGGTACCCTAAAAGAGAGAAATGGTGTAAAGCTTGGAGACCTGTATGTATCATAATTTTTAATAACAACATGTACGTATACGTAGAAATACTGTAGAAAAGTATTCGTAATATTTGTTGGTACGTAGTAACAATAACAATCAAACACTTTTCCTCTACTGTATAATTATTATATTGAATAATAACAAACAAAAAGTAGTATTCAAAGTAACTCTTTGTTTTTCTCAATAAATCTTCAGCCAATAATTTTTTTTTTACAATTTTGTTAAGCGGAAATGTTTTTCCGGTAATGGAATTAACCATTATTCTTTGCTTTCATTGTATCATATACTCATAATTAAATCAAAACATTTATACTAAATGGTACAATACGTAATTATTGTACGTACACCATTTATCTTGTTCCCTTTCTTTTTATGGTACACATATTTTCTTGCTTAAAGTAAAAGATATAATCACAAGTATGTCTGGTGCTGTTAATCTGACGACTGGGTGTTTCAGAAATACGGACGTCCGCGGTCTTTAAAAATGATAAAAGGTTAAAAGTTATATTTATTAAAATGGGAGACTACAATGACCTTCGCCAATGGGCATGTGGTCATTTCCTTGTAGTACAAATGGGTAACAGCTGTGTAGACGGATCATGTCGTCAACCGCACAAAGTTTAATTTAAAAATCATTTTCTTTATTATCACAATTCTCAGAAACATAATTGATACATCCTGCTGAAGTGATGATGAGGATCTCATGTATAAATAGAGAGAATATTTTGTTTTAATTGACTACACCTCAATTATATTGGCTACAATTAAATTTTGTTCTTTTGAGGTCTCATTGGCTTTTTCTCTCTCTTTTCCTATCTTTATTTTTAGTGATAAAATGGTCATTGATAAAAAATAGTCATTGATAAATGTTCATTGATAAAAAATGGTCATTGATAAATGTTCATTGATAAAAAATAGTCATTGATAAAATGGCCATTGATAAAAAATAGTCATTGATAAAATGTTCATTGATAAAAAATAGTCATTGATAAATGGCCATTGATAAAAAGTAGTCATTGATAAAATGTTCATTGATAAAAAATAGTCATTGATAAAATGGCCATTGATAAAAAGTAGTCATTGATAAATGGTCATTGATAAAAAGTAGTCATTGATAAATGGTCATTGATAAAAAATAGTCATTGATAAATGTTCATTGATAAAAAATGGTCATTGATAAATGGTCATTGATAAAAAATAGTCATTGATAAAATAGTCATTGATAAAAAATAGTCATTGATAAAATGGTCATTGATAAAAAATAGTCATTGATAAATAGTCATTGATAAAAAATAGTCATTGATAAAATAGTCATTGATAAAAAATAGTCATTGATAAAATGGTCATTGATAAAAAATAGTCATTGATAAATAGTCATTGATAAAAAATAGTCATTGATAAAATAGTCATTGATAAAAAATAGTCATTGATAAAATGGCCATTGATAAAAAGTAGTCATTGATAAATAGTCATTGATAAAAAATAGTCATTGATAAAATAGTCATTGATAAAAAATAGTCATTGATAAATGGTCATTGATAAAAAATAGTCATTGATAAAATGTTCATTGATAAAAAATAGTCATTGATAAATGGTCATTGATAAAAAATAGTCATTGATAAAATGTTCATTGATAAAAAGTAGTCATTGATAAAATGGCTGTTCTGAAAATGATCTATTTAGCCAACGGTTAAGTATAAAAGAACGGTCTCTGCAAACCTCATAAAATTATTCATCATCTCTTTTTTTTTTACATTTTTTTACATTTTCTTACATTTTCTTACATTTTCTTACATTTTCTTACATTTTCTTTATTGCTACTTGTTCTTATTCTCCAGCCATGGAGCCTATGGATATTGATAGTGCCGACAGCGTAGGTGATGATGACACTGAGGATGCCATGTCAATCGATTCCATAAATTCATTTAATTCAAACGGGTCAGGGTTTTCATTTCTAAGTAATCGATCTGATGCTGATATTATTGAAGACCAAGAGGTGGTATTCCCCGTAACACGGGGTCCAAATCCAAGACCGGAAACATTGGCGGAACGTAAGTATTTGGATAATGTAGTACTTTATGTTATACACACACGCATATCAATATAACAATATTAGATGTATTTACTTATTTTTATTATGTGTTTTATCAGGACGAGAACGAGCTAGAGCATATTTGAGAGAAATTTTCCCCGATAATCACAGAGCAGCAAGAAGACGTAACAGAGTTGTTACACGTAAATGTAAACTCCAAACCATTCTAGAAAATCCTTATTTGGCAGGTGCAAGGCAGCCACCACCTGGTACGCCGGATATGTTGGTAATTATATATGCATTTTTTTTTTGTTGTAGTTAAAACTTCACGTGCAAATATATAATGAAAAGTATTTACTGAATTGTGGTTTTTTTTATAGAATTTCATACGTCGACTTGCAGAAGAATATACTATTCTTCGACGGGATGCAATGAACCTTGTAACGTTACATGTGTTACGATCTGTTGAAGATCCTGCCAATGTCACTCGTCCTGTATTAACAGATCAAAACTTTTGGGAAAATGCCTTTCATTTGGTGACGACACCACCTGGTGAAGCTCTTGCTCGAGTAAGTTTTGTTTATAGAGTTATGTATTGACTGTCCACATGCCTAACATGAATAACTTATTAACCATATACATATATACATATATTGTTTAGCCAACACCTTACCCTGAACTTGATAATACATTTACAAATCACTTTAATCCTGCTCGTGTACAAAATAATGGTCAAGGTAAGCTTTACGTTTGTTTTTATGAATTACCAAATAGTGCATGATTATGTACTGTAATAGGCTCTAATTAAATACTATTAGCTTATTACGCAGTACCTGCATGGGATCCTGGTTTACGTGCCGAAGTTAGAAGAAATTTTGCCAGAAAAGCGATGACAAGTATGTATTGTTGAATTTTATCGTCGTCCCTTAATATTCTATATTTTATTTTGTTACCTATACAAGAGTCTAATTTTTGTCATTTATTACCATTTATAATAGATGCCCGTAATCACTTGCTTATGAATATTCCTAACTTTTTGAAAAGAGTATGGTTATCTTACATTAATGGATTGGTTACCGAGCTTAATATAAACTTACGACAATCACCTAATACTTTGGGTAACGTATTAAATCATGCTTTGCTATTATAATTTATGTTTACTGTTAACATTGCTGAAATTAATAAATAATAACTTCTTATTATCTTTCTTTTTTTTAATCTAACAGCAAATAAAATTTACAAGCAACTCGTGGACCGATCTGATCATCTCCCGAACAATATTATTTCTATGTTTCCCGCTGCCATCCGAAACAGAGTAAATAATTATTATGCGTAAGTGTCACTTTTTTTTTATTACAGTACCTGATACTTTTTACTGTATAATACTATTCTATGTATTTAACGAACTTATTTTCTTTTCTTTTGCTTTTACATCACGCAGAGAACATCATCAAGCTTTTCAAACAGCGTTTGCTGATGAAAATGCCCAAAGTATCATTGAAAGGCCAAGTAGCGTGCAACAAGTAAACATTTATCAACGATTGCCTACTTATTTAGTATATTTACTGAACCAAATAGAAGAAAATGGTGTAAGACGGTGGACTGTACTTCCTGTTGCAAAGCATCAAGTGGCTTACATGCCAATCGATCAACGGTCACTATATCATATCTTAAAAATTTATTCAATTCAGTACCCTAACGCCCACATGCCTCCTCATATCATGGTAAGCATTTTCTATTGTATTATTAATATTCAATGTATATTTTAAACAGAGTATCTTCTAATATAAACGTTGGATACATGCTATTAGTCACCTAACCCACCAAGAGGAAGACGACAACATCGACTAATCACAATTGCTGCCTTTCGAGCACTTTCTTCTGTTCAAATGGAACAAATATGGGAGGATATATTTAATTTGAATCACGTTATACCTCGCCGCTGTACATATTGGGAAACTGACGGCAAGTATTCTTTATTTGAAATAAGATCTTTTTCAATGATTTTCTTCAAGGCGTAGCAAAAACTGATGAATAGCACGAGTGTCCTTTTAATTTATAGAAGCCGGTATGTTTCCATCTCAACATCGTGAACGGTATTTGTTCAACAATTATATTGAAACTGATGGTGTTGGGGTGTCACTGACGTTCAGAAGACCAATCGCAACTATCCGTGGTGGTAAATATACTGCTTATTACAACTTTATTTTGATGTTGTACCAAAATGTTTATATCCCATTATTTTTTTTTTAACTTTAATCGTATATGATTTTAGAGCGATTGCCACAGTCCTCTAGAGAAGTTGTACGATATCCTCGTAATCAAGACTTGACAGCATGGCGACGTGGGATGTATCATCTCTCTAAAAATCCTCAGGGATTAACTCAACAACGCGCCGCTGACTCTCGCTTAGTATATATTGATCCAGGTACAGTAATAAACGTACTTATTGTTACATTGCTATAACTGTGCTTTACCAAAGAGCAAATGTGTACTTACTGTTATTTAAAAAATTATCTATATTAATAAAACAAATAGGCATTCGTTCTTTGGTCACTGCTGTGGATACACTGGATGCGCTGGAAACAGATCAACAACGTGAACAGCACACAATAAAATTACATAACGGACAATATCAGTATGTTTTTTTTTCTTTTAATATGTAGTAATATTAACTAAGATAATAATTTATTATAATTGGCATACATTAATTATATTATAACTATTTACCTAAATAATAGAGTCCAATCTTTGTTCAAGTGGTCTCAATACAGAGAGCTTGAAAACCGACGTCAATACGTCGCTGAAGAAGCATTACGTGGTCGAGAAGCTACCGACTTACATCTGCTTTACCATATGATGGGATTTGTTCCAGCAACAGTGACTACAACTGGAAATTTCATTCAATACATTCGTATGATAGGTGAATTTCATACAGAGTGAGTAGTTTTTTTTTTCTTTTTTTAAAAAAAAAGTCTATATTGCACGCAACACTTCATAATAGCTAACATTCTTTACTATAGAATATATGAAAACTTTAATTTTCATTACCGCCATCGTGAAATGCGTATGCGATATTTTGGAGCACATCGTAGTGCCTTGGAAATGTTAGCCAACTTGCTAATTGGTGTGGATGAACAAAACGATGTATGTATATCCACTTGTATTATTAAATTCATTGGTATGAAATTGCTAATTTTTTTTGTGTTATTTACAGCCACAACTTCCGCCTCAACTCCCTACCTTTTTCAGACATTCAAAAAAAGAACGTAAAAATCATCGACGAGCAGTTCGTCGAGAACGACGACGACAACCTGGATATGTGCCACCCTTGCCAACCATTGTTGCTTATGGTGACGGTAGGCTTAGACCAAGTATGAGGGGTTATGAACCTACTCCAGTGGAAGTATGTGACCATTTATATACATTAAAGCATCATATCATACAAATTCAGGATTTTAATCATTTTTCAACCTCTTTTTCTTTATTATTATATAGACATTTCGTGCAGTGTTGGCACGTCGGACTTTAGTTATATTAACTAACGAGTCTTACACAAGTATAATGTGTTCTGTATGTCATAATCGTACAGTATCTTTAGTTCATCAAAGTCGGGGTGATCCAGATAGAGATATGTGGATATGTACAAATCATCGGTAAGATAAATCATATTAATTGTTTTTCTTTTTATTCAAGTGAGAAACTAACTCTATTTCTTCTTAAAATATAGAAAACAAAAAATAAGAAGAACTACTGGAAATAACAGAAAGGGAAGAAAGATACTTTGGTGCTGTGATGAAGAAAATAATCCATTAACACGTACATCACAATGTCCTGATCGCGTGCGTGCTGGTTTGTATCGTTTCCAACTTGATGATTTTTGAAAAGAAAAAATATCACGCTACTATTGAATATTTTAAAAACTAAATGATCATACTTTCTCTTCTCTTTTTAAAATAATACGTAATAATAATATTGTATATATAGCTGGTTATAGGCGTAATGTATATCCATATCGATGGTGTCGACATTGTGAACGAGGAATTGACGAGAATGGTGAAAATGTATTAGGTCGTGTAATAGATAGGGATCTTAACGCTGCAAATAATATTGGACGAGTATTTACAGCTTATATCAATAGCAATGGTGATCCTAACTCAAGACCATTATACCTTCGACGTCCTGATAATCAAAACCAACATATTAATGCACAAATGCAAGAAGAAGAACTTGTTCGAGAAGAAGTTGCGAGTGAAGAAGAATAATAGCTATAAAAGAAAACTAAAACTGCCAGTAAAGATGTGCTGGCATTCATGTATTAAATAACTGGGGTGAAGTAAGTACTTGTTTCTTTTGTTTCTGGTTAACATGAAAAAAATTTATGCTGTGCGCTGACTTCAGTTTTTTTTTATGTGAATTATATTTTTTTTATGACGTAATTTTTTCTGATAAATAAAGAACTCCATTAATCATTTGTTTTCCGACAAAAATAAATAAGCCCCCAGATGATTGTGAGAGGTGATCTCCATTTCTATTTTTATAATAAAAATATACTCAAACTGCATAAAACAAGAAGGCATTTTATAAACAAAAAAAAAACTGCGCCCTTTTTTAAGCTTATTATGTAATTTATCTTTTTTTTTTTTTTCCTTTCAATTATATTATATAAAGATAATGGATTCATGGAGTTTAGGAGAGAGGGAAATCCATAACAAGAAAAAAAAAAAAGGTGTTCATTATATCCTCGTTTTCCTTCACCTAATATATTCGATTAAATGTCAATCTTTAAAGAAGGTTTAAAACTCTTTTTCCCCCCTTGATACTTATTTATCATTTTCTTTTTTGATTGAGACCATAAATACATGTTCATAAGAAGAAGAAGAATTGATATTCCCGGTGGGCGTTCTTTTTCACATATTTATTATTCCGGAAACTTCATGATATTTCTTTTTTTTTTTGAGGGAAAAAAAGATGTAACACAAAAGAGCTAAATTTCAATGGTGATAACCCAAATACAGCGTACAGTTTTGTTGCCATGTCAATGCGTGTCTCTCTCTCTGTGTGTGTGTGTGTGTGTGTGTGTGTGTGTATCGGAAGTAATCCTTGCTTTTATAAACACGTTGCTCGTGAAATGTTGTTGTGTTGTGCTATGTTTGCATAGTCTTTTTCAGTGTGTGTATATAATTATATATTTTATCCTCTTTTCTTTTTTTTCTTTCTTTCTTTTTTCTTCCTTTCTTTTTTATTTTCGTCTAGTACAAAAAGTTCGATCTATTTTTTTTTTTTCAAAACATACCTGTAAATTCAATAAATATCGGTACTTTTTTCTTTTTTTCTATAAAATACTTTTTATTCAATTGCACGCGATGATCATCGATGACACTAAAAAAAGAAAGGATTCATTTACGCGGGAAACATGTAGATAAATTATAGAGGACGAAAAAAAAAGAAAATCTTTTTTTTTGTTTTTTTTTTTTTTTTTTTGGCCCTCATGTACTTTTTGTTCTCTTTACGATCTTTGTACAAACAACTAAAATATAGCCTTAGTGTCAACATACTATTATTGTTGGCATATTAAAAAGGAAAGAAGGATATATATAAAAAAAATAGAAACGATATGAAGGATACAAGACTCTATTTAATTTGCAGGTACCGTAACCTAAAAAAAGACGAAACTTTTTTAGTTTGAAACAAGTTTTACTTCTTTTTCCCTTGATAATGCTAATTTTTTAATTCATTATTATAACAAAAAATAGTTTTGTATCCCTTGGTGGATTAATGGTATTATTATTTATTTTCATATATATTTTTATACGAAAAAGAGAAAAGCAACTCACTAAAATGGTTTTTTTTATATCTTTGTTGTTATTACTATTATGGATAAATAAATAAGTATGGGTAAGTTTTTGCCACACAAACTATGTCATTAAGGGATGTGATGTGAATAGGAAAAAAATTATTCACACTATTTCTTTATTAGGTACGATACAGCCGTTCTTACAGCATGTCTTGCATTACCAGAATATCGTAATGTTTTTTCATTAAATAATGATGCGAATGGTGTTGCAGCTAGTGTAGCTTCTCTTTCAGCATCCTTTCTTGTATCACTGGTATGAAAAAACAAAAGTTGGGTTGTCGCGTATATATCATTCGAAATGACTCATCAAAACATTTTGGCTATTAATAATCATTTACTAGATATCAGGCTTTCTTGCTGATTCCATTGGACGAAAAAAATTCTTTTATGTTGCAGCAGTTTTTCATATTATCGGAAGTGTTATTCAGATGGTCGATTTGCAACTGAGTGCACTATTAGTAGGACGAGTCATCACGGGCTCTACTGTTGGGTAACTTTTTTTTTTATAATGAGTATCTATTTATGGAGAACAATGGGGAGGGAGAGAGAGATAATCGCATGAAATATGATGATATTCCCTCTTCTCCCATTCTCTCTCCCCCCCCCATCCTTCCCCCCCCCCAAAAAAAAAAATACAGAACAATGGGATTAACTTGTGTTTCTTTTTTTATGTCGATATGGTCATTATCCAGGATGCTTAGCATGTCAGTCCCTTTATGTAAGTTGAAAAAAAAAAGCATTTTGTGATTCCATTAAATTTACCTATAATGAAAAATAATATTATTTGATAGATCAAAGTGAAATGGCGAGTTCTCAAAATCGTGGTAGAATTATTGCTCTTTATCAATTGGGTGTTACAACTGGATTTTGTTTATCTTCATGGATTGCGTTTGGTACCGCGGATCTCATCAATAATTTATCTTGGAGGTAAGAGTTATACACAATTAAAATGCATGATCTTTTGACAAAATAACTAAATAATCCCCATTCCTAATAGAATTCCTGTTGGTATCCAGATTGTACCCGGTGGTATTCTATTACTTGGATTATCATTTATTCCTGAAAGGTAAAGAGAAGATGAACAAAGGACAAATCTATAAGAACAATGAAAAAAAAAAACAAAGATTAACCTTTCAAAGTTGTTATAAGTATAGCCCACGATGGTTAATTGCGCGTGATCAATATAGTCAAGCCTTAGCTATTCTTGCTCAAATCCGTGGGAATAAACCGGATGATACGGAAGTTCAAATGGAATATACTAGCATTGTTCAAGATGTAACCTTTGACAGAACCTATACTTCTAAAACTTTTTTTGCATTGTTCAAAACAGGCATTGAGAATTATCGAAAAAGAACTGTATTAGGTGCAGGAATTCATATTTTCACTCAGCTGACGGGTGCCAATGGTTTATTGTAAGTTGTTTTTATATAAAATTAGGCGGGGAAAGGGGTTTGTGATCAATGGTTTTTTTTTCTAAGTTTCTATTATATACATATTCCATAATTATTATAATAGATTTTATTTACCCAGAATTTTACGAACAGCAGGCTTAGGTGAAGTCCATTCCGTTTTGATAGGTAAAAAAAAAATGTCTTTTATCTTTTGTTTGCGTTATTTTATAAAAAAAAAAGCTTCTTCTCAGCTGACCTTTTGTTTCCTCTTTTTTTTTTTAAACAATAGGGAATGGTGTTGCTGGAATAGTTAATATGCTTGGGACCATACCTGTATTTTTTTATGTAAGTTTTTTTTTATTGGGGGGGGGGCGCGGAAGAAGGAGGAACAGGGTCAGCAACACTATCCTTTTGTTTCAGGAATATTAAAATGTTCAAGTAAAGATAGATCGATGGCCAAGACGACGAATTCTTGTTACAGGAGCACTTCTTATGGCAGCCTGTTTATTCACTGTTGCAGGTCTTGTGGGTGGATACAGTACCATGGTGTCACCAGCTCGAATCCACATGAGTCCAACTTCCTCAATTGATGGGATTACTATAGAAATACATAGTATTACGATCACTTATACTATTATTGTTTTATTATGTGTATTTATCGCTACTTTTTCATTGACTTGGGGGTAAGTTATCTTTTTTTTTTAGTATCAGCTTTGCTATATACTTTTTTGTTATTGACATGTACATGTTTTATTATGATAAGTCCTGCAGGATGGATCTATCCGGCCGAAATCTATCCACAATTAATTCGAGCCAATGCAATGGGAGTCACCACCGCTACAAGTTATTTGTTCAATATTATCATTACGTTAGTGACACCTATTCTATTTGAAACGATACGTTGGGGCACCTATGTACTTTTTGGTGGATTCTGTGTTATAATAGCGATTACAATTCATCGCTATTTCCCAGAAACACGATGTCGATCATTAGAAGAAGTGAATTTGATATTCAGTGGAGCATTAGTGGATGAACAACCCGGTGCCCATCATCCTGAAACGGCAGCAGAAGCGCTTTTAAAAATGCAACAAATCCAATCCAAAGATCGACGTAGAAGGTTAGCACAGGGTGATCAACAAATGGTATGGAATGATATACGAATATTATCATCATCATCAGATGCAGCTATTGCTATAGATCAACACGATTTGGAAAAACGATAACATGTGGGGGCGGAGGAGTTTGTTATAATTGATGTTACGGTTGTAAATGTATGAATGATGGAAGGAAGGTGGTCAAGAAGGAGAAGTAACAACAGAAATGGGGCTCTAAAGAGTTATTATTATTACTATTGTATTGTTGTTGTTGTTGTTGTTGTGTCCGTGTTTTTTCTTTTTCCTTTGTATAAACTTTTTTTTTCTATTGGTGATTTTTTCTTTTCTTGTATAAACACTTAATATATATACATTTATTACTTTATATAATTTTTAAATAAATAGTTATTCATACGTAGGCAATTATGATTGCCCGATCTAATAATTCAATACGTTTCTTTTTTTTAATATACGAAGATAAATAATATCATGACTTTTGAGTAGGCCAAAAATAAAGTATTCATTCAGTCATAATAATTCTGTTTGTGTTATAAGTTAAAGTAACTTTGATTTCTCTCTGTTTATAAGAAATTTATGAATTGATTGTTGCTACAAGAGTATATCGTGCTGTTTTCCTTATAAATTAAGGTTATCTACGTATGGGTGTTACAACTCTTCGTACAAAGTAGATGGCCCGTCTTCAGCAGCGTCATCCAAAGGTTCATTATGCATGAACCCATCAATAGCAGTGATAAAGAACCAATGATTTCCAAAAAGCAATACACTTTCAATAAATCGAGTGGCATATTTTTTCATTACTACCAAAATACTATAAACCGTATGTGTTGTTACTGGGTGTAATAACGTATCGTTCGAGGCATTTTCTTTGTTTATGAAGTATGGTTCTTCAACCTGACACCATAAATTCAAAATCTTCATAGGAATAATTAAAGTCATCTATGGTTTCTGCTTTCATCATCGCTATCATTGCTTCAAAACCTTCATTTCGACGCATCTTTTTTTCATCTATAGTTTTTTGTACATCAGGAGTAGAAGTAACCTTTGATGCGATTTGTTTTTTCCAAGCTTTTGTTGTAAGAAGACGGACAACAGGGGGTGAAACAGCATCGCCCTCTATTTCTTCTTCTCTTGTCGCTGCTGCGTAATGTTGTTCTACCCGAAACCACTTTTAAATATTTCATGTATTGTTTAACTTCTTTAACAATTTTAGGCGTATCGTAATTATCCAAATTGATGTCTTTGTAAGTATGACTAAATGGAGCGAAATGTGGCATAATAGATGGTGGTAGCAGTGGACCTGTTGAACTTGGCGATGCCGTTTGTTGATAAAGGTGAAGAGATTGATATTGTTCTTGCTGTTGTAGAAGTGCTGGAGGCTCGTGATTGGTTTTTAAGGCATTATCTAAACAACATTTTTCATAGGTAGTCATAGACATAAGCAGCAAGGATATGTTAGTGTGCGATTTTTTATGTTCTGGCAGATAATATAAAAAGTCTTTTTTTCTTACCGTTTGTATGATCTCGTTTAGTCGTATCAAGAACAAGTATATTATTATTTTGAGCCTCATTATCGACATCATTATCTGGTTGTGTTGATGACTGTGGTGTTGGTGGATGAAATGCAAGTAATGGTATTGAGACAATTAGGTTGATTTGATCTTGTTCATTAAGTTTGTCAAGTTGACGCGTCTTTGCCGCGTTCACAATGAAGTACTGTGAATCAAGTAAACTAATATTGAGTACCCTGCTGAAATCGATAATTCCTGTAATTAAACGTTTTGCCTTTTTAAATGAGACTGGCCCACATCTTCAATATACTTATGTCCAGGCAGCTTAACTTTGAAGCTCCCCCATTGAAAGTTTGAAATTTCAAGCCCACAATTTTACTATAGGTGAGTGACGAAATCAAGCGATGGAGGTAATTTTTTTCTTCCTTTTTTTTTTTTTATTTTTGATCATCTTTAAAAAAAATTAAGTTAATGTATAATGAAGAAAAGAAATAGACCCGGCATTATCAAAAAGCAGAAAGTATTTGTCTTTTTATTAAAGATAAGTTCAAGAAGAAGAAAAAAATTACCTCCATCACTTGATTTTGTCACTCACTATAGTAAAATTCTGGGCTTGAAATTTCAAACTTTCAATGGGGGAGCTTCAAAGTTAAGCTGCCTGGACACAAGTGTATTGCCCACCTCTTATAATATCAATTGTCTTGACGTGGTATTTTTGAAGTTGAGCAAATAATCCAATGATCGTACTACTGGAAAGGTCAAGTACTATGATTCTTGTTGCTGTTTGTTTTGGCAGGTGAGAGGTTCTATTGTCGTCGGAATAGAATACCCACGGTAAGTCAAATCGTTGGACAAGAACAGCATCATAAAATTGTCGGTTGACCAAGTGAAGTTGAAAAATATCATTCCATGAATTACAGTTTAGAGCTACAATTCCCATAAGATCATTATTGAGCTTATTCATAGTGATAGTCAAAAAAAATGGTGGGTAAAAGTAGAAAGTAATAAAGACACGCCGCAGTTCGGCGTAGCTAAAAATCACCAGAAAGTCGTGACGTAAATTAAATTATACATCCGCAATTTTTATAAAACTTTTTTTTTGTTTGTTTACTTTCCTCTTTGACCATGGCTGCCATTCCTTCAAACCCCCAACATTTCTCTAAAGGTTCGTTACTTGACGAACTAGGTTTTATCTCCCAATTACGACGTACATCCTTTTTGTAAAAGCTTTAACACTGAAGAAGAATGGCAGTCATGGTTTAAAACAGTTCCTCAAAATCATGCCACATTTATTCGTAATGGTTTTAGCCTAGGCAAAGCAACGAAGTAATAATAATAATAATGATAATAATAATAATGATAATAACAATAACTATAGCAACAGCAACAGCATCAATAATAGCAACAATAATAATGATAATGATAATAATAACAATGAAAAGTCAGAAACAATTGGCCGTCCTGCTGTATATCAAATGAAGTATCGTTTTATTTGTAACCATGGTGGAAAACCTCGTAAAGCATCAAGTGCTTCTTCTTCGTCGTCATCATCATCAATATCTCCTTCCAAAAAACGCAAACGTGATCCATCCAAAATGATTCCTAAAGTTGATTGTCCTGCTAAGATTGATTTGTATAAGTATTCAGATGATTCATACGAAGCTGTTTATTATTGGTATCACCATAATCATGATCCTACAAATTCAGAAAGTATTATTGCATCTCGTTTACCTGAAGAAGCTCGCAAATGGATTATTGAACGTGTTGATAAAAATATGGACTGGGAAGCTATACAGAATGCATTGCGTTTGACGCGTAAAGAAAGAGATTACGTATGTTTTGTAAACTTAATATATGATAATAATGATGTAATACTAATTGTTATAAAAAAACAAATGTATAGCTTGATAATAACCCAAACTTGTTGCCTGTGTCAGAACTTATTCATTATAAAGACGTCCAAAATCTCATTCAAACAAAACTTGCTCGACTTTCAAAAAAAGCAGCACTCGATAAAGATAGTGTACGTCTTTGGCTTAAGTATCTTGATGATGAAGGATATGATGTATTGTCAAACATTGATGGAGATAATAATAGATTTACAATTGCTTGGATATCCAAATGGCAAAAACCAGTAAGTAAAAATGATCTGTTGTTAATTGATGATTGATTCGATATTGATTATTATGGTATTTCTTTTTAGATTCTTCAAAGGCAGGATATTGTTTGTGTTGATTCGACACATAAAACATGTAAATCATTTATTCGAAGTTCTGATAGTTGCTATTTATTTACCATTGTTTGCAAAAATCTTGATACAAACAAAGGTTGTCCTGTTGGGTTTATGATAACAAACTCGGAAACCACAGTCTCTGTTGCTAGTTGGTTTGAATGGTTAAAAAGTGTCATCAACTTTGTCCCTAAGTCTATAATGATCGATTGTAGTCCTGTTGAAATAAATGCTATAAACCAAGTATAGGGTGCTGTTGTTCAGGTTCTTTTGTGTCATTGGCACATTAAAAGAGCATGGGAGAAACATATAAAAAAAATGGTAAGTGAATTTGGTTTTATTTTATATATGAAACGTTATTATTTGTTTTGGTACGATGTATTAACTTGTAACTCATTGTTTTAATTTCTATAAGATCAAAGTCGAAAATTCTACACATGAAACAAAAGAACAACAATGGCAAGCTCGTAATTCTTTGAATCTTTTGATGAATTGTGATAGTATTGATTTGTTTGAGCTTCTATAGGATTCGTTTAAATCAATGTGGCACGATGTAAATGGTTATGTTGAATTCTATGATTATATGTACCAATATTGGTACCCTAAAAGAGAGAAATGGTGTAAAGCTTGGAGACCTGTATGTATCATAATTTTTAATAACAACATGTACGTATACGTAGAAATACTGTAGAAAAGTATTCGTAATATTTGTTGGTACGTAGTAACAATAACAATCAAACACTTTTCCTCTACTGTATAATTATTATATTGAATAACAACAAACAAAAAGTAGTATTCAAAGTAACTTTTTGTTTTTCTCAATAAATCTTTTTCCGGTAATGGAATTAACCATTATTCTTTGCTTTCATTATATCATATACTCATAATTAAATCAAAACATTTATACTAAATGGTACAATACGTAATTATTGTACGTACACCATTTATCTTGTTCCCTTTCTTTTTATGGTACACATATTTTCTTGCTTAAAGTAAAAGATATAATCACAAGTATATCTGGTGCTGTTAATCTGACGACTGGGTGTTTCAGAAATACGGACGTCCGCGGTCTTTAAAAATGATAAAAGGTTAAAAGTTATATTTATTAAAATGGGAGACTACAATGACCTTCGCCTACAAATGGGTAACAGCTGTGTAGACGGATCATGTCGTCAACCGCACAAAGTTTAATTTAAAAATCATTTTCTTTATTATCACAATTCTCAGAAACATAATTGATACATCCTGCTGAAGTGATGATGAGGATCTCATGTATAAATAGAGAGGATATTTTGTTTTAATTGACTACACCTCAATTATATTGGCTACAATTAAATTTTGTTCTTTTGAGGTCTCATTGGCTTTTTCTCTCTCTTTTCCTATCTTTATTTTTAGTGATAAAATGTTCATTGATAAATGTTCATTGATAAAAAGTAGTCATTGATAAATGGTCATTGATAAAAAATAGTCATTGATAAAATGGTCATTGATAAAAAATAGTCATTGATAAATGGTCATTGATAAAAAATAGTCATTGATAAAATGTTCATTGATAAAAAGTAGTCATTGATAAAATGGCTGTTCTGAAAATGATCTATTTAGCCAACGGTTAAGTATAAAAGAACGGTCTCTGCAAACCTCATAAAATTATTCATCATCTCTTTTTTTTTTACATTTTTTTACATTTTCTTACATTTTCTTACATTTTCTTACATTTTCTTACATTTTCTTTATTGCTACTTGTTCTTATTCTCCAGCCATGGAGCCTATGGATATTGATAGTGCCGACAGCGTAGGTGATGATGACACTGAGGATGCCATGTCAATCGATTCCATAAATTCATTTAATTCAAACGGGTCAGGGTTTTCATTTCTAAGTAATCGATCTGATGCTGATATTATTGAAGACCAAGAGGTGGTATTCCCCGTAACACGGGGTCCAAATCCAAGACCGGAAACATTGGCGGAACGTAAGTATTTGGATAATGTAGTACTTTATGTTATACACACACGCATATCAATATAACAATATTAGATGTATTTACTTATTTTTATTATGTGTTTTATCAGGACGAGAACGAGCTAGAGCATATTTGAGAGAAATTTTCCCCGATAATCACAGAGCAGCAAGAAGACGTAACAGAGTTGTTACACGTAAATGTAAACTCCAAACCATTCTAGAAAATCCTTATTTGGCAGGTGCAAGGCAGCCACCACCTGGTACGCCGGATATGTTGGTAATTATATATGCATTTTTTTTTTGTTGTAGTTAAAACTTCACGTGCAAATATATAATGAAAAGTATTTACTGAATTGTGGTTTTTTTTATAGAATTTCATACGTCGACTTGCAGAAGAATATACTATTCTTCGACGGGATGCAATGAACCTTGTAACGTTACATGTGTTACGATCTGTTGAAGATCCTGCCAATGTCACTCGTCCTGTATTAACAGATCAAAACTTTTGGGAAAATGCCTTTCATTTGGTGACGACACCACCTGGTGAAGCTCTTGCTCGAGTAAGTTTTGTTTATAGAGTTATGTATTGACTGTCCACATGCCTAACATGAATAACTTATTAACCATATACATATATACATATATTGTTTAGCCAACACCTTACCCTGAACTTGATAATACATTTACAAATCACTTTAATCCTGCTCGTGTACAAAATAATGGTCAAGGTAAGCTTTACGTTTGTTTTTATGAATTACCAAATAGTGCATGATTATGTACTGTAATAGGCTCTAATTAAATACTATTAGCTTATTACGCAGTACCTGCATGGGATCCTGGTTTACGTGCCGAAGTTAGAAGAAATTTTGCCAGAAAAGCGATGACAA
Source organism: Circinella umbellata (assembly GCA_025093555.1). NCBI lineage: Eukaryota > Fungi > Mucoromycota > Mucoromycetes > Mucorales > Lichtheimiaceae > Circinella > Circinella umbellata. The sequence goes on along the minus strand of JAIWNF010000031.1, from coordinate 62,868 downwards.
GTATGTATTGTTGAATTTTATCGTCGTCCCTTAATATTCTATATTTTATTTTGTTACCTATACAAGAGTCTAATTTTTGTCATTTATTACCATTTATAATAGATGCCCGTAATCACTTGCTTATGAATATTCCTAACTTTTTGAAAAGAGTATGGTTATCTTACATTAATGGATTGGTTACCGAGCTTAATATAAACTTACGACAATCACCTAATACTTTGGGTAACGTATTAAATCATGCTTTGCTATTATAATTTATGTTTACTGTTAACATTGCTGAAATTAATAAATAATAACTTCTTATTATCTTTCTTTTTTTTAATCTAACAGCAAATAAAATTTACAAGCAACTCGTGGACCGATCTGATCATCTCCCGAACAATATTATTTCTATGTTTCCCGCTGCCATCCGAAACAGAGTAAATAATTATTATGCGTAAGTGTCACTTTTTTTTTATTACAGTACCTGATACTTTTTACTGTATAATACTATTCTATGTATTTAACGAACTTATTTTCTTTTCTTTTGCTTTTACATCACGCAGAGAACATCATCAAGCTTTTCAAACAGCGTTTGCTGATGAAAATGCCCAAAGTATCATTGAAAGGCCAAGTAGCGTGCAACAAGTAAACATTTATCAACGATTGCCTACTTATTTAGTATATTTACTGAACCAAATAGAAGAAAATGGTGTAAGACGGTGGACTGTACTTCCTGTTGCAAAGCATCAAGTGGCTTACATGCCAATCGATCAACGGTCACTATATCATATCTTAAAAATTTATTCAATTCAGTACCCTAACGCCCACATGCCTCCTCATATCATGGTAAGCATTTTCTATTGTATTATTAATATTCAATGTATATTTTAAACAGAGTATCTTCTAATATAAACGTTGGATACATGCTATTAGTCACCTAACCCACCAAGAGGAAGACGACAACATCGACTAATCACAATTGCTGCCTTTCGAGCACTTTCTTCTGTTCAAATGGAACAAATATGGGAGGATATATTTAATTTGAATCACGTTATACCTCGCCGCTGTACATATTGGGAAACTGACGGCAAGTATTCTTTATTTGAAATAAGATCTTTTTCAATGATTTTCTTCAAGGCGTAGCAAAAACTGATGAATAGCACGAGTGTCCTTTTAATTTATAGAAGCCGGTATGTTTCCATCTCAACATCGTGAACGGTATTTGTTCAACAATTATATTGAAACTGATGGTGTTGGGGTGTCACTGACGTTCAGAAGACCAATCGCAACTATCCGTGGTGGTAAATATACTGCTTATTACAACTTTATTTTGATGTTGTACCAAAATGTTTATATCCCATTATTTTTTTTTTTAACTTTAATCGTATATGATTTTAGAGCGATTGCCACAGTCCTCTAGAGAAGTTGTACGATATCCTCGTAATCAAGACTTGACAGCATGGCGACGTGGGATGTATCATCTCTCTAAAAATCCTCAGGGATTAACTCAACAACGCGCCGCTGACTCTCGCTTAGTATATATTGATCCAGGTACAGTAATAAACGTACTTATTGTTACATTGCTATAACTGTGCTTTACCAAAGAGCAAATGTGTACTTACTGTTATTTAAAAAATTATCTATATTAATAAAACAAATAGGCATTCGTTCTTTGGTCACTGCTGTGGATACACTGGATGCGCTGGAAACAGATCAACAACGTGAACAGCACACAATAAAATTACATAACGGACAATATCAGTATGTTTTTTTTTCTTTTAATATGTAGTAATATTAACTAAGATAATAATTTATTATAATTGGCATACATTAATTATATTATAACTATTTACCTAAATAATAGAGTCCAATCTTTGTTCAAGTGGTCTCAATACAGAGAGCTTGAAAACCGACGTCAATACGTCGCTGAAGAAGCATTACGTGGTCGAGAAGCTACCGACTTACATCTGCTTTACCATATGATGGGATTTGTTCCAGCAACAGTGACTACAACTGGAAATTTCATTCAATACATTCGTATGATAGGTGAATTTCATACAGAGTGAGTAGTTTTTTTTTTCTTTTTTTAAAAAAAAAGTCTATATTGCACGCAACACTTCATAATAGCTAACATTCTTTACTATAGAATATATGAAAACTTTAATTTTCATTACCGCCATCGTGAAATGCGTATGCGATATTTTGGAGCACATCGTAGTGCCTTGGAAATGTTAGCCAACTTGCTAATTGGTGTGGATGAACAAAACGATGTATGTATATCCACTTGTATTATTAAATTCATTGGTATGAAATTGCTAATTTTTTTTGTGTTATTTACAGCCACAACTTCCGCCTCAACTCCCTACCTTTTTCAGACATTCAAAAAAAGAACGTAAAAATCATCGACGAGCAGTTCGTCGAGAACGACGACGACAACCTGGATATGTGCCACCCTTGCCAACCATTGTTGCTTATGGTGACGGTAGGCTTAGACCAAGTATGAGGGGTTATGAACCTACTCCAGTGGAAGTATGTGACCATTTATATACATTAAAGCATCATATCATACAAATTCAGGATTTTAATCATTTTTCAACCTCTTTTTCTTTATTATTATATAGACATTTCGTGCAGTGTTGGCACGTCGGACTTTAGTTATATTAACTAACGAGTCTTACACAAGTATAATGTGTTCTGTATGTCATAATCGTACAGTATCTTTAGTTCATCAAAGTCGGGGTGATCCAGATAGAGATATGTGGATATGTACAAATCATCGGTAAGATAAATCATATTAATTGTTTTTCTTTTTATTCAAGTGAGAAACTAACTCTATTTCTTCTTAAAATATAGAAAACAAAAAATAAGAAGAACTACTGGAAATAACAGAAAGGGAAGAAAGATACTTTGGTGCTGTGATGAAGAAAATAATCCATTAACACGTACATCACAATGTCCTGATCGCGTGCGTGCTGGTTTGTATCGTTTCCAACTTGATGATTTTTGAAAAGAAAAAATATCACGCTACTATTGAATATTTTAAAAACTAAATGATCATACTTTCTCTTCTCTTTTTAAAATAATACGTAATAATAATATTGTATATATAGCTGGTTATAGGCGTAATGTATATCCATATCGATGGTGTCGACATTGTGAACGAGGAATTGACGAGAATGGTGAAAATGTATTAGGTCGTGTAATAGATAGGGATCTTAACGCTGCAAATAATATTGGACGAGTATTTACAGCTTATATCAATAGCAATGGTGATCCTAACTCAAGACCATTATACCTTCGACGTCCTGATAATCAAAACCAACATATTAATGCACAAATGCAAGAAGAAGAACTTGTTCGAGAAGAAGTTGCGAGTGAAGAAGAATAATAGCTATAAAAGAAAACTAAAACTGCCAGTAAAGATGTGCTGGCATTCATGTATTAAATAACTGGGGTGAAGTAAGTACTTGTTTCTTTTGTTTCTGGTTAACATGAAAAAAATTTATGCTGTGCGCTGACTTCAGTTTTTTTTTATGTGAATTATATTTTTTTTATGACGTAATTTTTTCTGATAAATAAAGAACTCCAGAAAACATATATAAATAGAGTAAACTATATTTATCATAAAAACGTCACTCCCTTTCCCTAGTCATATTTATATAAAGCACAGTAAACAACATTACCAAGAAGAAAAAAAGGTTCACAAATAACACCAGCAGTGGACATGAATGATATCTATTTAATGCATTATTACTCAAAAAGAATGAATCAATTTTTGGTACCAACATTTGTTATTATATCGCAAGCTTCAACATCCAAACGTTCATATGCTTGTGATTTTGTGTGGTCAATAGTAGTATGTTATTCAGTACACCCATATCAAATTAATTTAAGTTTCCGTCCAACCCATCCATCAAGTTTATTCACCCTATTCTGACGATACTTTCATATTAATCATACATCGTCGGTTGATAGTCTTGCACGCATAAACTCAAACTAATAATACGGTTACTTGGAGAGAGATCCTTTTTGGCTATACAAAACATTCGATGCTTTATAAAAATACAACTGCGTTCTAGTAGTGTAAATTCACTAGTATACTTCTATATTTTTCGGTAAAAGTGAGTTAAGATAATAATAAAAAACATGCTGGTATGTATATTGTTGTTGTTGCTGTTGTCTTTTTAAGGCTATCAGCGTCATTCAGTTTTACTCGTCACTAAGAAACACACTGTTGAAATCAATGGTCACTGTTCAAAGAATATAAAAAGGTATGATGAATCGAGGTAATTTGAGAAAAGTGGAAAAAGAGAGTGAAAAGAATTAAATGTTCACTTTTATTTGTTGTTATACAATCTAATATGATCAAAGAAAAACAACTAGTATTAAATTTTATTAATTGAATGGGTAGTTAAAAAGATCCTGTCTTGTTTGCCAAAAATACAAATCGCTTCATGATGGTCACTACCTCGTATGAAACGTTTTAAACAAGAATGAGAAGATAAGAAAACGACTAAAATAAAATATACATCAGTTAATTAGCTCATCTTATAGCTTTAAAGAGGTATCTATGTCATGACCAAACGGCACTACATAAGTGCATGTAGACCCGGTCGATCAAAAAGACAATGACACAATCAGTCCACTATTCGAACCACCCTTGGCATTCCACCAAGTCGTAGAACTAACAGAAGAGTTATAGCCCTAGTACAGAATATGGCATTCTACTATAGAACTCCCAGTAGCTAAGATCGACCTCAGGCTATTGTGTAGAACAATTGGTAAGCATCTCTAATTTTAAAAAGAAAAGAAATATTATATAACAATGGTTGGACAGACAGAACAAGACAAATACAAGCAATGAATTCTAGGTGCGTGAGAAAGAGGGAAAATGAGTGATGAAGGGGAAGATGGGTATATGATAATCGAAAACATAATCTATGTAAAAGATGTTTTTTTTTTGAAAAAGGAACGAGATACTATTTACTAATATTATGGAGGTTTATGTTGAAAAAGAGTTTCTTCTTGTCTAAAATTAATGAGGAGCTTGTGAGTACATAACAGGAACTCGTTATCTAAGTAATTGATAAACTATTTCTAATAAAGAACCTGTATGCTTTATTCTCGCTGGTTACGCACGACTCTTTTGATAGATTTATCATATGCAAATACAGTACACGAAAATCTATGTTTTTTTTTTATTTAAAACATATATCATTCAAACCACTGATTCGAATAAAAATGCGTTTATACGTAAAAGTCGAACTGGGTGTTAGAAAAGAGAAACCCGAAACAAGGGTAAATAACAAGGCGACAGTAGTTACAAACACAGCATTGCAGATAAACTCATTATATCATACACTGCAAGTTCTAATACGTATAACTATAGAATAGCTGACAAATATAAATATACATATATGTTTTCACATTTTTATATAATCCTGTTACTACTACGTAGCATTATTGTACATATCGTTGTTAATAAATGTAACACTTTCAATAGTTAAAGCGTCTTTTTATATATAGCTATTATACATTACCAAAAAGGTTATGGATTATAACCCTTGAAAGATAGATCGTAACCTCAAAAAAAGATGCTACGTACGTAAGATTGTAACACTCTCACGCGCGCAATACATGGATTGCGTAATGATAACGAAAAGTGTTTTTTTTTTTTTTTTGCTTTTCTCTTCAAGAATGCCGATAGTACTATTTTAGATTTTACGTTCTATGATATTATTATATTACAGGTATGAAAATATAATCGCAGTGAGAGCAGCATGATAATACATTTTAACTCTCAGTTTATATTTATCCAGTAAATAGAGAAGATAAAAGAAGACTAAAATATTTAGGTTACCAAAAAGTATTGTGAGAAAATAAAGTAAAATCACATAATTATGAACACATCTGACGGAAGTTTTTGATCATGATAACACTTTGCGGAGTTGAACAATAAAAAAGATAATGCGGCATAAGCAAAAAAGTATTAATTATAATTAGACTTTATATTTTGCAGGAAATAATATGGAAAATCAGAACAACATGAAGAAAATTATAACTTGTATAAAATACGTATTTATTATCAATATTCCGATTATTATTATTATTATTATTATTATTGTTATGTAAATGAGATATTACAAAGTAAAATGATAAAGAGAGAGTACAGACACACACACACACTTCTTTGTTCCCTTTTTTGATGAAAAAATGTAACGCGAAAAAAAAAAACAAGTTATTAGTTTTAAGACGTGATCGATGGCGCAATTCAAATTAAACATCCAATCATTGCGCTTGGGAATTTTTGGCATAAAAAACGCGTTGACCCTCTTTTTAGTTTTTTTTTTTACTTCTTCTTCTTCCAAAATAAATCTTTACTTTATTGAAAACAAAAACAAAAATAACAATGGTTCTCAGACTCGGTTCTACTGCTCCTGGTAAAGTATTTCTTTTATCTTTTTTTTTTCTCGAAGGCCTATGTAGCCTTACTTTTATAAAAAAAAATAAAAGATCACGAATTAAACAAAAAATATAAAATTACGCGCGTTCTTAATAGACTTCGAAGCCCAAACTACCAAGGGTGATATCAAATTCCATGAATTTATTGGTGACAAATGGACTGTTCTTTTCTCTCATCCTGCTGACTTTAGTAAGTTATTTAGTATTACTTTATAAAATATAAAAAGGGGGATAAAAAGGATAAAGAAGTAGAGGGGCGGAGAACTTGGATAGAGAGAGTTTTTTTTTTTATCTCAGGTTTACTAATATATATATATATATTTTAGCTCCCGTCTGCACTACTGAATTGGGGTTGGTTGCTGCTTTACAAGATGAATTTGACAGCCGTAAAGTGAATGTAATCGGTTTATCTGCCAATGATTTGGAAAGTCACAGCAAATGGATTGCTGATATCAATGATATTAATGGTGTTGATCTTCAATTTCCTATTATTGCGGATGCTGATCGTAAAGTATCTGCATTGTATGATATGTTGGATCATCAAGATATTACCAATGTTGATGCCAAGGGTATTCCTTTCACTGTCCGTTCGGTCTTTATTATTGATCCCAAGAAAACCATTCGTTTGATCTTGACCTATCCTGCTTCTACAGGTCGTAACTTTGATGAAATCTTACGTGTTATTGATTCTTTACAATTAGGTGATCAATACCGTATTACTACCCCTGGTAACTGGAAGAAGGGTGATGATGTCATTGTTCATCCTTCTGTTTCAACTGAAGAAGCTCAAAAAATCTTTCCCAAGGGTGTTAAAGTCGTACGTCCTTACCTCCGTTTAACTCCTTCTCCTTTCTAATTCTTTTAAATGTTGTTATTGAGGGAAGGGGAGTCCCCCACCCACCTATTATCATCACAAAATATATAACTTCTTTTTCACCCCTTGTAATATTTCCCCCCCACATGAAATCTTTTCAAAAACCTTATTTGCTTTATTAAAATAAATAATAAAATGAGAGAGCTACATACTACTGTATTTTTTATATATAAAGAAACAATTGGTAGTGGTTTTTTTTAGTGTTATAATTTATTTTTGTTTGCATGTAAAAACTAACTAAGGTTAACTAAATTTGGTATAAAAAATGAATGGGGTTTCTATATGTTCCAACAATTATATGCGTGTGCTGAGTTTCATGGAATTTTAGTAGTATTTAAATTGTCCTCTCAAAAAAGAAAAACCAACTCGTCTCTTTCTTCTTCATTTTATATATATATTTCATAATGGATATTGGTCAAATCCCTAACCCTTTCAAGGACAAGAACAGTTCTCGTGATGTGAACGATAATAACACCAATAGTAGTTCTTTATATGGAATTGGTGATTATGATGAAGAGCCTGCTCAACAACAACAACAACAAGCTCCTGTAAAACAAGAAGAAAAGAATGTAGCTACTCAAGCAACTGAAAAGGTCAAAGAACAAGTTGCCAAGGCTGCTGATCAAGTTACTGGCAAATAAATCGACACAACCAATATTTCTTTCATTTTTAATCCATTTTCATCAAGCATTATTACAACAAAACAATAAAAATATCTGCAACAATTCGTTACCATAATCCAATCAATAACATAAATCAACACTATTTACCTATATCTTGTACAAAAAAAAAATGAATAAAATATATGATATGATCTATGATTCATATAGTGATATCTTTCTATAAATTAAAAAAATGATTTTCTTTTTTGTATATCATGTTGTATTAATCAGGATAAAAATATTGGAAAAAAAAAACACACGCAAGTTTAAGATAGTTATAACACACATACGTGGCAAAGTGGCCTGGAACCCCAAAAACTTTGTTACACGACATTGGAAAAATAAAACTCTTCTCAATGTTCCATATTTTATTTTTGTTTCTTAGTTTTAGAACCATCAACTTCTTCTTTTTCATCTTCCTTTTCAGTTGATTTTTCTGATGTCACTACTTTTGAATCTTTACCACCAAAAATAAGATTCTTGGCAACCAAACCGATCAAAAGTAAGATCACTGCAGCTCCTGCTAAGAATATCGGCGATTGGAAACTAAAATAGAAAATAGAGTTAGCATTATTCGTTTCATCCTATTCCCCCCACCTCTCCCCCCCCACCTCTTTTTTAATTTATCTTAATAAACCTACTCAAGAGTATCCAATAATCCAAAGTTCTTTTCAGCAGTCGTTCCTTCAGTAGAATAAGCACGTTGTTGACCAGGAGTAACATCCATAAGTTCAACTTCAAATACTAAAGTGGCACCTCCCGGAATAGCACTTCCGGCACCACGATCGCCATAACCGAACTCCGGTGGAATCACTAATCGACGTTTTTCACCTACACACATACTTTTTTTTTCATGTACATTACGTAGAAATAATCACATAAGCAATCCAAAATATATATTCAATTTCATTTATTTTTTAACTTACTTTTTTAAACCTTGATCCCAACCCTTAATCACTTGTCCTTTACCCAAAGTGAACTCCAAAGGTTGATTACGATCTACACTACTATCAAATTTAGCACCCGTATCAAAGAGTGTACCAGTATAATGCATTGAAAGCAAGTCGCTATAAAAAAAAAATCAAAAATCAAAAATATAATCCCCATTAGTTCTCCTTTATTATATATCCTGTTTTCCCCCTTTTTTTTCATTCCAATGTATTACCCATCACGCGAGCGTTTGGTACATTCTTCTTCTGGAATGCGTTTTTTCACACCTAATAATTATTGTTATTAGAAATTGGAATTCTTATAATTTAAAGGGGGAGGGGGAAAAGGTCCATGTTGATAGTGTTGTGTTTGTTTTATTATATTCTTACCAATTTGTAATGTTTTAGGAGGTTCTCGTAATGCATTGGCCATTGTAGTAACTAATGCAACTAAAAACGCGAAAAATACAACTACACGCATCTTATTATTGTTTGTGAGAAAGAAAAAGAAGAAAAAAGAATTATTTTTTCTTTTCACGCATAAAAAAAAAAAAAATTAAGATTCCCCTCTTTTTTCTTCAAATAATATCAAGTAATTAATTATAAAAAAGAGCCACGTTCTTTGATATGATTTGGCGGCTACTGTAAATAATAAATAAAAATACATGTTCTCTTTTTTTACTTGTTCTCATTCAATTTTTCATATTATTATAGTTGTATTAATATTATTATTGATGTTTCGATATATTTTTCTGATTTTTTTATAAAATATGAGAGGTTTTTTTTATGCACACCTGAGTTATATGTCATTTTGGTACTTTTGGTGTTACTTTATCTTTTTAAGACTTCTTTATCATCCATAAATAAATAAATAAAGCGAGAAGAATATTACTAAAGTTGATTTATTCAATGACTTTATGTAGTAATATGTTTAAAAAAGTAAGAAAGAAAGAGTCAGGGGGGGGTATAAGTACAAAATCATTATAATAATAATATAAATATGTAATAATGGCAAATGATGATTGAAGGAGAGAGAAAGAAAGAAACAAAGAAAGAAAGAACAAGGTTGAAAGTCGTCGATCCATTTACTGCTTTGCTTAATCCCTTATTATTATTATCATTATTATTTTTACTAAAGTTTGTTATCGTAATGAAGTGCTGCTTTTTCTTCATTCACTTTAATACCTTCCAATTCTTTTAATGTCTTGAGCATATCATCACGAATTTGATTGGTTAATTTATCGATAGCTTCAGAATCTTCGGGAATATCGGTTGTTGGAACTGGAGGTAATACTTTGACGTGAACAATACCTGATTTAAATTGTCTTGACTTGGAATCATAAAATTTATTATAATTTTCCATGACAACAGGAACAATAGGAACTCGCGCTTGAACAGCCATATAAAAAGCACCTTTTTTGAATGGTAATAACTTAATTTCGGGACCATAGGAACGTGTACCTAAAATTAATTATTTTTTCAGTAAACAATCACCAACTTGATATTATTTGTTTTCTTAATATGTATAATTTATACCTTCTGGGAAAATCCAAACACTTGTCTATTTAGAATGGGAAGGGGGGGGAAGGAATAAAAAGGAAAATAATATATACATCAGATCATTGTTTTATCGTTGCTAGGTAAAATTATATTGTAAATACGAATTACCTTTTTCTTGTGAATATCTTCAGCAGCACGTCTTGCTGCTTTAATAGCATTATCTCTATTTCCTCGATCTAAAAAGACTGCATTACTCAAAGCCACTAAAATATATAAATTTAAAACCGAGGTTATTAAAATTTTTTGCCTACCTTATCATCAATTATATATCCCAAAAATCCTTTCCTCCCCTAATAATTGAATCAAGAATCTCACTACCCCCTTCCCCCCTTTCCCTTCCCCCCCTACCCCCCTTTATGTTTTTAATAATAATAACAACTTACAATACCAGCCTAAGATTGGATAAAATTTAAGGGCTTTCTTTGCGACAACAGAAGTAGCCTTGGGAATCACTCCACCACCGAACGCCATATCCAAACTACTTTGATGATTACATACAATTACTTTTGAACCAGTATTCAACAAATAATCATGACCTTCAATCTCAATATAAAGACCGGTAAAGAAACTGAATAAATAATAATAAAGACGAGTACTCATCCAGTTGATTAAATCAGGACGACCGATAATTCGTAAAAGAATAGCGAAAACCATGCCACATGAAGCTGATGCTGCAAGACATACGATATTCGCCATAGATCGATAATAAAAACCTCCATTACGACGACGATTGAGAATAAAGAGAGCAGCTGCAGCAATGGATACAGCTGTATTATTCGTTACTGATGATATTGAAAGAAGCATAATGTGTTTTTTTTTTTCTTCTTCTTTACTTTCGAATAAATTAAAAAAAAAAAGAAAAGTAAATAGAGAAAGAAAAAGGAGCAAAGAAAAAAAAGAAAAGAAGGATGTATTTTATAATAAAAAAATAAAGTGATTATTGTTATTTTTTTTTTCACGCGCTTCTTTTCAATTTCAATATAATATATGAGAACTAAGTTGAGTTTTTATGCACTGACCCAAAAAACGGGTTGGAAATCATTTGAAAGGTTACACGATACCTTTTAAATCAGCTGTATCATTTCTTATTCTGTTTACACAACCCCCTTATTGGTATGACGAATGATGAAAGATATATATAAATATTTAGTTATTCATTTTATATTATTAAAAATAGTGATTTTACTAATTTCCTTGATTTTTAATTACGAGTCAATCGGGTTTGTTAAATGAGTTGATTATACTTACAATCTGTGGATGCTGTTAATTATTTATCCATATTTAGTAAAATTAAGAGACCGATGACATTTCGGTTACTTAATTTATTGTCTTCTTCTTTTTCACATGATTCCCCCTTTTAAAGCCTATCTTTTTGATATTCATTTATTTAATATGTAATAGATAATTGTAATCATAGAATACACCAAAAAAAAAAAAAGGATGTATCTTCATATATGCTTATAATTATTGATTATGAATAATGCGTAGCACTACAATAACATCATACTATTTGTTTTTGTTTTTTTTTTTTGTTTTCCCCTCCCCAAAAACCCAATTTTTTTTTTCTCTACTACAACTTACATCATGACAAAATATTTATAAAGAACATATGTTTTTTCCCTTCCCATTATTAGACTTTTCTTTATTACATAAATGCTACTCTGAAAAAAAAAAGACGGATGATATATTGATTTGAACGGATACGCACTACTATGTATATTTTTTTAAAACCCAATTGTTGAGAAGCTTTCTCTGGGCTCAATTTAACAATATGATAGGTGTTTTAATTTTACTAATGATTAATGGCCATCAATAAATTTAAGCATTATCAGGCTCACTGGTGGTAGTTGGGGGAAGGTTCTCAACCAATAAATTCGATGGAATAGGGGATTACAGACTGTAATCCTTTTGTAGTCTGCGAATGAGAGATGCGCTATTCTGTATTACAGAATATGTTACTTCTAATTTTGATATCAGTGTTCTTATGCGCACAACGTTAGCTGAACATTAGAAATAAATAAATTGGACATCAGTAACACCCAACAACAATAAACTTATAATAACAATAATGATACAGAAGAATTCGAAAACAACATTTGTCAACAACATTCAAGAGCTAATAATATTATTATAAAAACGGTTTTGAAAAGCAACAGAAATATGCAACAACAAATCAGTAGCAGTAGTAGTATGACAAGTATAAAACATGCACTGGAAATTAACAGCGCAATGCTCTTCATAAAAATTAATTTTTTTTTTGAAATCAATATCAGTGTTTAAAAGAAAAACAAAGTGCGAAATACACGGTGACACCTATTCACCAAAATTTACATGTATAAAGCCCCATGATTGGCAACTGCAACGGAGCCAGATTGGAATAGGTTGGTAAACTATGGCAGCTGAAGCTAATGGACAAACAAGCTATTATAAGGCGAAAATGTTTGAATGATAAAAGAACATGTATTCCTACAGTCGGTACTAATTACACACTTTGTGAAAACATGCGTAAAACAGTCCAGTCTTCAACTCAAAAGCGAACAGCTGAGCCAGCATTATGATTATCAGTTTTAAAGGTTCCTCGAATGGAACAAAAAGCTGCTGTAGTTCGAAATTCTAATAATATCATCAATGCTTTAAACATAGTAGTGCCTTTATCAGTACAATAAACAAAAGCCAATCCACCTATCCCCCGCAGGGCAGTCATTGATATTAAATATAAGAGATGCAATACAACAAGGTTACCACGTTCCTCAACATCACAGCAACAACAAATAATCCTATACATACTTTAGATAATAGTAATGCTAACGCCGTCAAGATGCGAAAAAAGTAGTGGTTAAATTGTCCAAGTAGTTTATCATCATTCGTTTATCATATGGGTATTTTTTTATCTACACTTTCTTCACATTCTCTCTATTTCTTTTTCACTATATCATCTTTACTAAACTGGTTTATCACTGGTTTATCACTTGCCTTTCCTATTTTTATTGATTTATCAATTTTTTTTTTCAATGTGAGCCTAGCGCACATTAAAAGAAAAAAAAAGTTATCCCTCACCCATGGCCAGAAAGCCCAAAAGCCGTCTAAAAATCCAGTACCTAAAAAATCAAAATCTACTTGAAAAAAACATCCGCCTCCATCTTAAACCTTGGAAAAATTGTATATATCTGTACTCTGGACTCAATCTTTCTTTTATTCTTGACTATATTGAATCTAACATGACATTCAAAAAACCAAAACTACCAAGTAATGTGAATGGAAAACTAATGCTGCGCAAGGACATTAGAAAAAAGCATAATATTCCTGAATACCTTTTTACAGACATTTTATCAACCTGGTGTACTCCAAAACACACTGTGGAACGAATACCATCGGATATGTCTCAAACATCAAAATTTGTGCAAATATTCACAAACAGATATTCGCAGCGGATTCTGAAAGTAGCCAATCAGAGAAGAAATCGCTTGGAAGAACTTTGAGACCCTCTCGCTGTAAGATGAGATTTTGTTAAAAAAAATGATCATCTAATGTATTTTTATATATATAAATCCATGAATAGCTATATAGACTCATAACTATATAGTTTTAAACATAGAATATCTTTATACTTAAAAAAATATATTTTTTTATACGAATATTCGTGAAATTCATGCTTTTTACACCGATTTTTGAAAAGTACGAATATTCAATATCTGCAAAGATTTTGATGTTTGAGGCACCCTATTAAAGAAATCGTCAAGTCAAATGTGGTCTGCCTATTCGAATGCATTTGAAGATTTGAATAAAGAAGAGACATACAATTCAAAAATCCAGAAATACCTTAAGGAATGCCATAAATATTTGCTACAACCACGACTACAGAAGGCATTTGAAACAGCTGTTAATGAATGCAAGGAACGATTTAAGGAAGTAGAAGTGGAAAGACCACTCGAACGAGCTAGAATTCGTGCTGAACAAGAAGGTGGCATTTTTGGTGCTGACTTGACTGAGAGAGGAATTAACGAACATCGCAAACGAATTCAAAGGGAGTCAAGCGAATCTTTACAACAAATTGCTGAAGAACAAAGGTAAGTGTGTGTATCACGTAAACGACGCATCGGAGGTGACGCCAAAATTAAATATACAAGTGACAACAGGAATGAACCTCTTGATGCGGGCGACACCGGTTTAGATATTGATGAAAGTATTGATGTAAGTATGGCGGTTTAGGATTTCATATAGAATTTATTCTCACATTCTTTTCTTTTAGGTACATGGTGAGGCATTGGAAGACCCTTTCCAAGTCTCAGATAATGAAGAAAAAAATAAGGTAAAAAGAGCTTATGCAGTAATTGTAAAGAGGTTGTACTAATATAGCTACCAATAAAAGGATGAACTATGTGTAGTCCGTTATAACAAAGTTTATCATATTCAAACATCTGGCAATAATCTTTTGTCACCACACAAGCCGAAGTTGCAAGAACTGGATATCTCTTTGCTTAATGACCATTTTGCCATCCGTATTTCGACGACACTAAAGGCTCAAGTGGATCAAGAAACCGAAACAATATATCAAGACTATAAGAAAGCGGCTCAATCTAACGAAGCTTTAAAGAAGCTGGATAATGCTTGGGAATTTTGTACTGGAGCATTACGGCAGAATCAAGATGGCTTTTGCAAGTGGCTTTGGAATCAAGAGCCTACGAGCAAGGATAAAAAGTTTATCGAAATGATGAAGTACATTTTGACGGATTTTCATCTCAATTGTATCACGAAGACACCATCTATTAATGACGAGAGGACTCCGTTCGTGGAAAACATGGTACCTCCTTTTAAAGCATTTGCCAAAGTATTGAGTGCATTGAATTTCGTTTGGTAAGTTTATTAACGGTTATTATTAACGTGTTTCATGATCTCTTGTTTCTTATTATAATGCAATGGAATTTAGGTGCGAACGTGCTTTGAGCGCTAGGAAGTTTGTTATATTTAGAACTGTGGAGCCTCATATGAAAAAGGCAGATGGGATTGGTCGTGTTCCAGGTTACGATCATGATCTTAATATCATTGAGTCATCAGGGTAGGAATACGAAGAGGAACTTGCATGTGACATGGTATAACATCTATAGTTACAGTAAAACCCCGCTTTTTGCACCCTCGATTTTTGCACCCTCCCTCTTTTTGCACACCTTTTGGCCAAAATCCCACTTTGATTTTATTATGTTTTCGACCCCACTTTCTGCACACCCCCGGTTTTTGCACTACTTTCGAGCCAAATCCCACCTGTGCAAAAAACGGGGTTCAACTGTATTGAGCATAATTTCACTACGTAGCTCCAACATTTTCGAAAACACTCAGCATTCGATGGATGATACTTTGAAACAAATCGAATCAACTTCTAATGCATTGAAACGACAAATTAATCTGTATAAATGTGCATCATATGACACCATCATCAAACGTAAAATATATGGAATACAAGTAATTCAAAATACAATCACACTTACTGAAACAAGTATTATGAATCCCGCGAAATGGCGGTTTGTCGAGGTACGATCAGCTACCATTCCAACTACGTGGGCTATGCGTTATCAGATGCTTAAAGTCTTTGAGCTGATTGCCATGCTTTATGTAAGTCCATTTGTAATATGTCTTCCGATGTTTTATAAATGTATATATTAAAACGATATAACTTAGGAATTCGTTCTTGAACAAGCAAATGTAACACAGTTTCTGAGAATGCAAGCAAACGGAATCCTCAAAGTTGACCAATCTGAAACGGTTGCTTAGATACAAACTATCTTATAGTAATGATGATATGAATGAGAATGATGAAAACCAACAGCAGTGTCGTAATAAATTGGGCGGATCAATACCTTAGCCAATAGTAATAGAATATAACAAATGATAATAAAGAATAACAAATATAATTCAAAAAGATACCGCTTTATTATTTTATGAGCAAGGACTATTTATATGTTTTCTAATAATGATAATAACGTATATAATGTGGGTGACATGTAATTACAAGAAGAGGTATAACATGTGAGTCATTGAAGTAAAGTATATACTATGATAATTACTAGAATGGCAACAGGAAGTTGACTCATAATTATAATGTGTAGTGTGACACGATTCAAAAAAGGAAATGATAATGACATTGTTTTTAGGCTACGACAGCAGCAATAATTCAAAAGATCCCAATAATATACCTATATATACGCATATATCTATGCTATTATGAGCTAATATTTTGGTGATAAAAATGATATTAGTGTACTGTATTCACCGAATAGTAACAGTTAACCAGAGACAGGATTAATAATGAATGTACAACAAAATGTGTTTAAAATATTGACCATGGTTAGCGGTTGAATAAATGAGTAAAAATGAATTGTATCAACAACATAATTACATACAGTACTCAATGGTAATAAATAAGTACGTGACAAAGTTGAAAAGAAATACATACATACCCAGATAAGAAAGAAGAAAAGCATCTGTGTAAAGTTGGTGAAAAAGAGACACTGTTATCAATAAGGTGTTGAGAAGGTTTCTTTTGGCGGCAAGAATGATTTGTGTATTTTCAATTTGTATGGAAACAGAGTAGCCAACTGAAAACAAAGCGAAGAACTGAGATGACGTTAAAGGAAGGCCGTGTCAATAATGTTATCAATAAAAAACTGATATTATATTATATAAGATAAAATAATACTATTATAAACCCGGTAAATATTTAAGAAAGCTCACCGGATACCGGTTTAGCGAATCACCGGTATTTTACAAAGTATATAAAAAATATTTAAGAGATACTACCGGTTTAGCGAAATACCGGTTTAACGAGCACCGGTTTAGCGAATACTTACTGTATAAAGGTTATAATAGACCAAATAATTATAAATAATGGTATATAGCAGTTCTTGTATTCAGGAATTTTACGTCTGAATCCATGAAAAGGAAAAAGTCTTGATAAACTTATAAAAGGGAAATCAACTAAAGATTTATTTATGAAAGATACAGTATTTGATCAAAGACAACAAATAAAATTAAGTAAAAATAGAACTAAAAAAATCGGGAGGATTTATATTGATTATCAATGATAAAAACATTCAATAGCGAAGTACAATCAAATTATGACAGAACATATGATAATAAAAGGAAACTATAATAATATTGTGTATAATAATAATAATAAACAATAATACTACTAATACGTAGTGTTATGTGAAGAGAAGAGAAAAAAGGAGTATATTATTTAGATACTGTATAATAAGATAAAGATGCAAATACAGTGGAGAGTAAATAAAATTCAGAAAAGAAAGAAAGAGGAGACAGAGATAAAGAAGAGATACGTATAGACTATAGTGATCATTACACTATTTAATCATCATAGTCTTCTTCTACAAGATCCGGATAGACGTGTAAACCATATTCAAGGCTGCTAATCAGAATGTTAATTGCATCCTTATATGATGGAATGCTTAGATCTTCTTGGATTAAAAGAATGCTGCACTCCGGTACAAGGATGGTCTGAATAAATGTTAATTCATCTAACGGGTGTGTATCGCTTCTTGTAACTCTTGATTTATGGAGCAACTCATGTTGAAAAACACTTACTATGATCGCTTTCCCTCTTACGCCATAATATCCACTCTATAATATGAGACAGGTAGTATACTATTGGTATATCTATATCCCTAAATCGGGAAAGAAAGTAAACAGTTATTAATATAATTACCGTATAAAACTCCACACGAGACATTCTTGCAAATAAAAATCTTTTTATGACTCTTTGATTTTTTTGCACAAAGTCTTCTTCATGCACACCAAACGAACTATCCAATAAGCCTTTGACAATTTTAACCAATGTGTCGAGATGTGATAGGATTCGGCCAGGCAGTGACTTAAAGTTTATCTCGGTAGGATAACCTTTTTTGATACCTTCTTGTTTATATATGAGTTCAATCTTATGAAAACGGGCAAAACCCTAGTTGTTCTTCAAAAGCCACTTTTCGTTCAGGAGTTCTTTCACGAAGTGCTCGACGAGAAGTAATACCTTGTTTGATTTTCTTTTCTCTACTTTTTCAGATGGGTTTCTTTAAATTGCTCGTTCTTTAGAATGTATTGATCATACATCTTTTTAATGGGGTTTGGTATAGGGTCACCAAGTGATGTTCCACAGTATGGGCATGCATTTATATCTATTGATATTTGAAGCAAATCATTATAAATTAGAAATTTGCTTTAAAATAATTACTTCTTTCTTATTTTCCTATGATACTCTAATATTAATTATAATATAATGTACCTTCTGGCTCTAGCTTAATAGCATCGTCGGCTGCTGCAAGTAATTCGTTTAATTCTTGTAATTTATCTTTTTTCATTTGTGGTTTCCCACCATCACCGTCTACTGTAATCGGGATTTTTCCAGTCCCATTAGAAGTGTTTTGAACTATAGGATACTTTTTTCTATGGATATACTTCCATACATTCTTATAACGTTTTGGATCCCTACCGCGAGATTCCCAGATAGCCAATGATTTGGGCGAAACAGGAGGCCAAGTCATTCTTGGAAACCTTTTTGTTCTAATGGTTTAAAAGTGGTTTCCATGAACGAAATATATTATTTCGGGTAGTAGCTGTCGAGCAGGTAATTCATATGGTAGGTATAATTCTGAACCATGGATTGAATCAGAATAGCTGGCTAGAGGTAAATTGAAAGTATTCGCTGCAACTTGTATATCAAAAGCTAGATCAAACCAGTATTTCTTGCAGCAAGCAGAACGAGTTCGTAATTGTGGTGCAACACCATATGCCATTCTTTGAAGTAGTTCGTCATATAAAGCACGATGTCCGCTACAAATATAATTAATGCAGATATCTCGATTATTTTTGACATACTAATATAATTTTCTTTGAAATTTAAGTACTTTTCTTGATCTTTATTGATAATATAACCCAAAGTTCTAGAGCCACACCAGCAATCATCCACAATTTTGATTTCTTCTACTATTGTGTTTTCTACTAGGATGTACTGCTCCTTCTTTCCCTATACGTATTAACATTTATTTATTATTGTTATTACTATCATTTATATTCTACGTATATATAACTATATGTATTTTCCTATCCTTATCATAGCTTCTTTTATAATTATCACAATATCTCATTGAATATCAATGTCTATATCATCAATAAATCAATACCAGACGTTTTACCATAAATAATAACCAAGTTTACATCTATCTAATAAGATTTATTCTTACTCGTAACATTGATTCGTTTTTACTAGAAAAGGACCCGGTTTACTTGGAACAAGATTCGATTTCTTCTGAATCTGGACTCGTTTTCACCCGATACAGAGGATCCCCGTTAATTTCATAAGGCCATTTTCCATTTTTTTTGGGAAAATAAAGAGGTGTGAAAATTAACAGATACTATGAAATTTTTCTCCAAGAATGTGTATATATTGAATACTTCAGCTCACTACTGTATATCGTTTATTGTATCAAAATACGTATCAATTAATAAATTATCTTTATACGATTGTTCTTGATGCATTTTTGTAACTATTTCTTTTTTTTATTTGAGCACGTCTATAACTTTTTTTTTTTTGAAAAAAAAAAAACTATATATAGTGCAGAGATAGTTTATTCTTTTATATTGTTACATTTTTTCATCTTGTTCTTTTCATCTTTCTATATTTTTGCTTTATATATACCAAAACAAAATGACAGTAGTCAGATCTAACGTTGGCTTGACAGCTGAACAGTATCGTATTCTGGCTGACAAAAAAAAACTTAACCCACAAACCATGACAAACTGATCGCTAGCATTATGGGCTAAAAATCATTTCAAGTTGTTTAAGACACCTGATATTAGTACTATATGCAAAGGCTTGCATCGAGAAAAGCAAGAAGGGAATAAACATTCAATAAACTCTTAAGAAAAAACATGCAAATGGCGTAATAAAAAAAGTAACCCATCCTGTATATAATTTAATTACTTATCACATATTTTTATTTTGATTTACATATCCATTAAGGATTCAAAGCCTCCAAGTGCTGTAAAAGTGAAATCAAGGGGGATGTGAAAATTTTCATATATTATTTTTACCATTCCTTGATTTTTTGTGAAGTTATTGAGGTGTGAAAATTAACGGGTATGAAATTAACGGGGATCCTCTGTACGCCTCCCCCCCCACCTTTTTTTTTTTTGGCAGTGTGATAAAGCTGTTATCACAGTTTATCACACGCTCCGAAATTTTTCTGAAGTAAAAATTGTAAAAAAGTGTGGCTATATATCACTTATTACTCCCGGTTTCCTTTTTTGTTACTTATCATCCTGCTTTTTTGAGTGAGATAAATTACTTATCCACCTTGTCAGTCGTAATTGTGGCGTTATAACGCCCTCGGGAATTCCTTCCCACGAGCTTGATAAATGCCTTATTACCACTGATGCGGAAAATAACTAATACTTATATGCGTTCAAAACCTGTTTGATACGTAACGTTTTACTTTCAGGATTGTCAGTAACGCCAAAATTTATGGGGTGCGTAATTCTCATGAATATATACACACTGTGTGTTTTATGACACCACCTCTCCATTATAATAAAAAGCATATATGTATTAGTTACCTTCCACGTCAGTGGTAATAAGGCATTTATCAAGCCCGAGGGACGGAATTCCCGAGGGCGTTATAACGCCACAATTACGACTGACAAGGTGGATAAGTAATTTATCTCACTCAAAAAAGCAGGATGATAAGTAACAAAAAAGGAAACCGGGAGTAATAAGTGATATATAGCCACACTTTTTTACAGTTTTCACTTGGAGCGTGTGATAAATGATAGTATATTTCTATTTATTTCTTTGGATTATTCGGTGTAAATAAGTATTCATTGTTTTAGTTCTCATTCCTGTTGTTCATGCAAGCAAACGTTATGTTACTCCGCGTTTTAAACTCCCTCATTATAAAATAACGGATTGAGTGGGCAACATTGACGACCTTTTTTACTTAGTGCAAGTGTTGCAAAATGTCAGACGAAACATTACGGACCGCATTATCTACTTTAGCAACTGAAAAACAGATATTTGAAGCTCGTATTCAGGAACAAAATGTTCGAAAACTTAATGAAGTAATGTTACATAAAAATAAAATAAAAAAAAACCTGGAGTAATGCTCCTTGTGAGGCATATTTTAAATAGATGTATTCCTTTAATTCTCTCACTAAAATGTAGGAATCAAGTTCAACAACAAATCCTCCTTCGACTTCACTTGGAAAACGTACAGTTACTAATTCATCTGAAAAAAAGGAAAATAAAGAAACGGAAGGTACTTTTGCACTCCATAAATTATTTATGATTTATATGTTGAAATTCGCTTCTTATTATTATTTTATTGCTGTTGTTGCTACTGCTGTTGTTTCCAGATGGCAAGCGATAACATAATGGTAGTTGGATTGAATGGTACACTCGGTCATAATTTGGAGCAGCTTTATGAAGAAGACAACATTGGAGATAAAAAATCTAAATATTTCTTTTAGTAAGTTAATCAAACGCGTTTTTTCCTTCTATTAAAGTTTCTTTTCGCTTACACGATTTTTTTTCCCACTTATTGCACTACTAGTTTGAGCCGAAATATGGTTTCGGACATGAGTGACAAATCTCATGGATCACATATCAAAAAATTACATCTCACAATGGAGAAACTCGATAAATATAAATACAATAATATGATTGAAAAAGAAGAATGGCAGGAATCAACCAAGCAGTTGAACGCTTTGGTAAAAAAGGTAGTTTACATACGTAGTATTAAGTGGGTTGTGGATGTAGGAAGTGAGAATTGTAGTATGTTTACTAGAGCTACAGCTGCTGCTTATGCTTTTGTGTTGCTGTCGTAGAAACATTTATTGCTACAGGCTGTACAGGCTGTGCTGGTGATAGAACCAGTGATTAGAAAAAGATTTTTTTACTTACACTATTTTATCTGTAGTCTAATTCTTCGCTCCAAGCAAAAAAGTGCTACCAAGCAGTTGATACAATTGACATTAATACTTTAAGTGCACCATCAAAAGAAGCAAAAGTGGCTAAAAAAATATATACATATATGTAAGCTGAGGGTAAAAGATGAGAGCGAGTGAGGCTTATAATAAACTGGATATAGGTCTCATGTTTTTTTTCTTTGGTGTTAAAAGTATGGATTTCCATGCGTACAAGCAACATCAACTTTCTGACGATTTTCTCAGAAATTGTTCGGAAATGTCGATAATTACGAAGTTCTGGTCCTTTATTTTCGAATCATTCTTTGGTTATGATGAAAATATTTTTATTCAGTGGTATGCATTAATTTATGTTTCTTTTGAATTCTGACATCTGATATTTGTATTCTAACGATATACTTATATGCATAAATCAATAAAGGGGGGATACACTTTCGTTCGACTGCAAAAATCAAAATTTACCGTTTCGATTGGATATCCGAATAATATTGGAAACTGAAAAAAAAAGATAGAGGCAGCAACGGCAGAAGTAGCTAGTCATTCACGAACTACTTCATCCAAGTTATATAATGATAAACTGAAGTCGGTATTGGCATCTAAATGTCATTTAAATACATTGTTAAATAAGCTTGATAATCTGAACTTTATCACATTACAAGGTGTTTATATACCTATTGTTCAAATATTGGGGTTATCCGTTACAATGCACACACTATCTCTCATCGATAAAAAACTTTACCTCTTACAAAAAGTTACAAAATTCACGTTTCCTCGTACATCGAAAGATATTCGTAAGGGCGGGATTGACAAGATCATTGCTGGACTTTCTCAACTGAAGGTAACTATCTATACCATTGTATATATGTCATGCTTGAAAAAGAAATCTTGGGGGAAGCGATTAAATTTTTTATATGGCAATAAAAAACATAGAAAATGGTGGACGACCTTGGCCTATGTAGTGAGAGAATGTTCACGAGATACTGTTGATAAGGTTGAAGAAATAACAAGTGGTAAGGGATATAATACCAAGGAATTTGATGTTGAGGAATGGATTTCCGATGTGGATTAGGATATGTCTTCTTCAGACCAAAGTAATGATGAAACATGTGATTCGATTGACGAAGTGTCTGATGACGCTAATGAAAATTTCTAGTGAGTATCGTGAACTCTCGAAAGCACTTGAGTGTTATAATTATAACTTTCCGTATTAATACTCAATTGTGTTATATTTTGTCATTTTCGGTTTAGATTTGCTCTATGAATATAATAATCTACGTATTTTATAATCTTTATCAGCTTCGTTATAAAAACACGAAAACGTAAACCACACTTTGCACTACACACCTCCTTTTCAGTATGTTTTAAAATATTCAAGATATCATACACACACAATACCAAACTTTTATCCAACAAAAAAAATGATTTGTAATTTGTAATTTTTATATTTGTAAATACTATTAAAAGCAAACAATTGAAAAAAATTGTGTAAAAGCATCTTACTTGTAAATCTTTTACATAAAATAAACATATTTGCTCACATAATTTCAAATGTTTTATTATTTATGTACATAAATCATACGTAAAAGCCTATTTTCTTTTTCGAGTCGTTATCAGCTTTAAAATAATTTTTTTCGCACCTGGTGTCATAAACCTTATTCATCAAAGCTCGAATGAGGTTACATAAAGAATAACAGATTAAGTTTCAAAACATGTTAATGCGTATAGTTATACGCCATACAGCCATATATACATATTCTGTAACAACGGGCTATTAGTAACCCATGATATTTTATATAGTCTATCCCAGATACTAATTCAATACAATACCTAGAAACCAATCTTCTTGTGATCATCATTCTGAACAGAATTCATCAATCTTAAACATACAGTCTACCATTATCTGTAGTGCAGTAGTACCTAGGGCTAGTAATAGTAGCAGTCCTCATTATATTACTATATACAGATGCACTTTATTTTCTTTTTCGATTAAATTTATATATAAACATATGTTTTCTTATAGACATTTCAAAATTTACGCCAAGTGAACAAGGTTAAACTACCTATATGTCTCTCCGAAATATCTTTTTATTACAAAATACGAACGTAAGAAAAAATGGAGAATACAGATATAACGAACAACAAGCAGATAGTCTACTTTCGACGTATGATGGCGAGGGTATAAAATGTATGGTAGATAATCATTCTTTACCATACACATGAGTTGTGTAGTTCCTTAATATATTTCCCATTATTAGTTTGGGTAACGGATGGTGAGGAATTTTTGAGTTTCTGGAAATTCGACGGTCATAATAGGCCAGTATTCAAATATAACTACTATGTGATTTTTTGAGTAGAAATCTTGTAACATACGATCAATAAATATTATCAGTGGTGTAGTAGTTCGGTCAACGAGACTTGTTTAGTTTGCTTTGCAAAATAATATAGTTCATCTTTAGTGAATATGGCCAATATCAAAAATAATACTACATCTTAGCATCCAGCAACTTGTTTATTATTTATTACCTTGTAAATTTAGATTCCCTTCCAATTACAAAACCAGAAAACCAGACCATCAACCAACGCAATAGCCACTATATCTAGCAGTGTTCACTCTAAGATCCATCAACCTTGAGTTACTGGTCTTTTGGTTCGTGTGTATTATTTCCTGCACGCTACAACGGTTTGGGTACTCCTTCAACAGAAACAGTATCACGTCAAGCTAGTTCCAACGCCTAAACAACAGTCTACATTGATGGATGCAAACAATCATTTAGGTGAGCACCCTCGTCGCAAGTGCAGGCAAATGGTTCTTTGTAACTATTAAAAATAATAATAAAAATAACAAGTGGTTAGTAACAAAACGGTAAAAAAAATGTCGGGGATTTCTCCACAAATGTTGTTCATAGGAGGAAAAGCATCTGCTTATGCGAAACGCCGCTCATGGGCTTATTTTGCTGTGGAATATGATTTCACTTACCTATTCTTCCCTTTTTTCTTCTTCACTTGTCTACATTATATAAAGAAAGTCAGCTATGCAAAGGCATTGATGCATGATAAAGGATGCTACCATTGTTTCGGGCTCAAAAAAAAAAGCATAAAGAGGGTCTTTTTCAGAGCTTTTTTTTCTGTTCTTTTCTTTTTTTTTCTTTTTC
Source organism: Circinella umbellata (assembly GCA_025093555.1). Taxonomy (NCBI): domain Eukaryota; kingdom Fungi; phylum Mucoromycota; class Mucoromycetes; order Mucorales; family Lichtheimiaceae; genus Circinella; species Circinella umbellata. Next base: position 37,268 of record JAIWNF010000031.1, on the reverse strand, counting down.
CTTACACCAGCAACGGTAAGTACTACTTCCCCCGATAGATCATGTATCTATTTTCTCCTACATTTTTTCCTCTATCTATTTTTTTTTTGTATCATATAAGATTTTTCCTCGATCTATTGTTTTTCTTTTTTATGATTTTATTATACATGTTACTACTTTTGACAAGCTTATTACTCTTATTTTTTTTATTCTTTTTCAAAGGAGATTGTCGTGTCGCGTCGTTTCCTTGAAAAGTGTGTTTGAAGGGTGCGTGCGTTTAAAAGGTGCGTGTGTTTAAAAGGTGCGTGTGTTTGAAAGGTGCGTGCGTTTGAAAGGTCTGTGTGTTTGAAAGGTGCATGTGTTTGAAAAATGAGTGTGTTTGAAAGATGAGTGAAAGGTGCGTGAAAGGTGAGTGTGTTTTTACTCTTTACTATCTTCGGATAGGAAAGGGGCCGATGATCCAGTTATCAACTGGGGAGGCCGGGTCCTGATGCAATGCCACCTCCGCCTGGTAGGGCCTGTCCACGTAGCTTTTTTTTTTTTGCGAAAAAAAAAGTTGCGGCCAAGAGCATTGCAGTTTTTATAACCAATATTTGATCATAATGTGTTTGTACACCATTGGGTTTTTGCTCAGAATGGTTTCTTTCTGTATTTTTATTTTATTACTAATAATATAAATAAATTATCGTTTTAAAAAGGAAATGACTAATATGTAGAATATACTGGAAAAACAACTAAGCTGTACGGATAAGATAAAACAATGATAGTTGATATAATGTAGCTATGCTACTATGAGCTAATGTTCTAGTGATAAAAATGAAATTAGTATAAAGTATTTCTTAAATTAGCAATGGATAACCAGAGACTGGATTAATAATGAATTTACAACAAAGTGTGTTTAAAATATGGACCATGGTTACCGGTTGAATAAATGAGTAAAAATGAATTGTATCAGCAACATGATGACATACAGTATTCAATGGTAATGAATAAGTACGTGACAAAGTTGAAAAGAAGTACGTAAGTAGGCAGATGAAGAAGAAGAAAAAAACATCTGTGTGAAGTTGACGAAAAAGAGACACTGTTATTAACAAGATGTTGAGAGGGTTTCTCTTGATGACAAGAATGATTTGTGTATTTTTGACTGCTATGAAAACCAAGTAAGGTGCATACATTTTAGAATCGAATTTTTTTCTGTCTATTTTCAATGGCCCATTAATAAACACAACTAAATCCAAAACAAAAACTAACCCACAAAAATGAAAGTTATAACCATGGAGAACAATATTTGTGGATTAGTCTGTTTGGTTTTCACAGAAAATATTTTTTTTTGAGGCTCAAAGTTGGTGGGTGATTTCCAACTTTGGCTGGGGATATCTTATGATCGAACCAAAGTTGAAACACTCGCAAATCTATGTAAAATAACGGGTATATGTTTAACCGTATATGGATATATGGATATTGTCATTTAATATATAAAAATAGCATCATAAAATGGGAAGAGTAAAGAAAAAGATGTAGAGCACAAAGCAAAGAAAAAAGATATGCTAGGCAAATTTGTTTTTAAAAGTTAAAATGTTGAAGAAAAGAAGTACTAACTAAAATGTGATTATTCATTCAAATTCTTTACAAGAAAGCATTCATGGGTTTTTGGATGCTGCTAGTAATATAAAAAACCTAGAAATTATTATAATATATGTTAATGATATATTGAATTATATTGTTCAGTAACGGATGCTATATAAATAATTGAAGTCATTAGAAGTTCTAAAATGATATAAATCTCACTATAGAGTTACTGAACAAGTGGAACATATAACCTTTCATCTAATATCCTATATCCCTCCATTACCTGATAAAAAATTAGTATAATGGCGGTGGTTTAAAAGAATAAAATTGAAACATTACTTATAAAAATTTCGATTCTAAAATGTATGCACCTTAGCCAACTGAAAACATAGGGAAGAGTTGAGATGACGTTAAAGAAAGGCTGTATCAACGATTTTAGTAATAAAAAGACTAATATTATATTATATGAAATAAAATAATACTATTATAAACCCGGTAAATATTTTGGAAAGCTCACCGGATACCGGTTTAGCGAATCACCGGTATTTTATTAAGTATATAAAAAATATTTAAGGGATACTACCGGTTTAGCGAAATACCGGTTTAATGAGTACCCGTTTAACGAATACTCACTATACTATGATGACTGTTAGGGAAAAAAAAATGCACAGTATTATTGAGTGAAATTATTACGTTGCTAATACTAATTCTCATGCTAAACTTTATTATTGTTTTTACGTATACATAAAAATAGGGCGCTACCAATCGTTCTGCTACTCTTTATTATGACCAGGAGGGTTTCAATCGATTAGTATATGTTCCATCACTACGTACCAGACGAAGACGCTCGAAATAAGATCTTAAAGATTATATACTCGAAAAACTCCCTTTAAGTGATAATGTAGATTTAATGAGCATAGCGAAACAAGTAAGTTGCAAAAAATTTAATACCTGGAAGCCATTATTTTAAAGATATGTATACCGGGGCTAATTTACAAAATATATGTCGAGAGGCAACAACGATGGCATTGCGTGATATGCACACAGCTGATAAAGTAGAGATGAATGAAAAGACATTGAGAATGGTACGTACCTCCAACAATTACACCATCCATGTTAGAAACCTATGAAAATAGTAATAATAATGCATTTGCAGGGTAATAACAATAGATATTTTCTTTTTTTAACTATATTGTATATAATGAGAGCAGATACAATACTACCCTTATTATTGATACAAGTGCAAAGGTAGGAAAGGTTCAAAGAAGTTGCAAATAACTACATACAACTATTACGTATACATACTGGACATACAAATGATAAGTTAACGAACAATATGTGAGTCATAAGTGTTTGATATTTTCTGCATGTAAAAAAAAAGAGGGTACATTTTATTTTTCAAATTGAAATGAACTATAGTGATACTAAGTGGTCCATCTAGTAATCCTCTACGTACATTCATTGGTCGTCAAACGCTGGCTATACATTATCAATAATTATGAGAGTTTACTATACACTAACATTTAAATACGAGATGTTTGTATCACACACGCTAATTGAATTGTTAATGCTGCGGCTCCTGCTTTCCCCTTTTTACATAAAAATGTGCAGCAACACCGCCTCTACCAAAAAAAAAAAAACAGGTTAATGCTGCGATAACTGCGCCTCTTTGGTGTAGCTTATTTTTCTGTTTCTTATACGTACATATAAATAGACTTTTTTCAAAAATCAAATATGTAAAGACCATATAAAAAGACGAGAAGTATTTTCTTTTTCTTTTTCTTTTTATTACCTTCCCTCCCATCTTCCCCGTCCTTTTTTTTATTTATTGCTTTCCGTGATTGACCATGAGTACTACAACACCAGTTATCGCAGCAACTACAATGATCAATACAGGTACACCTACATCTTCTTTCGAAAAAGTCAAGGATGCATACAACCATCGCGACTATACCGAAATCATTCGACAAGCAACGAATACTATTGCACATATAGAACAATTAGAACTTTTATTGGTACTTGAACATCGTGCTCATGCGTTCAGTATGAAAAGTAAATTTGGAGCTGCTGCACGAGATGCTGAAACCATGATAAAATACGCACCGACTTTACCTCAGGGTTACTTGTGCTTTGGTAAATTATTGTCCATGCAAGGAAAGCAAGCAAGAGCTTTAAAAGTGTATCAAGAAGGCTTAGACAAAGTACCAACAAATAATTTAGCTTATGGACAATTATTACAAGCCAAAAAGACGGTGGCTAAAAAAAATAATCAACATTTTGACCTGGTGAGCGCTCTTCCATTAGAAGTAAAGGATGAAATTGTAAAATTATTATCGGAAGAAGAAAGGTTAAATTTATTTGACGTTTCGACAACATGGTCTCAACGGCTAGAAAATTGTCAAAAGGCGTGGAAATATATATACAATGATCATGGCTCTGATGGGGCCATTGCTGTTTCACAAGTATTATCAAAGATCGCGAAACATATTAATCATCTCACTATTACAGAAATAAATAGGGAGATGTGGTTGAAATACCTTGAAGTTTTGGAAAATGGGCATTTTAGGAATCTCAAGTCGCTTGAATTAACAGGTAAATATAGTCTTTATACAACATTAATACAATATGAAATTCCATATTAGAGAAGATGTTGGAATGCGTAAACTAACTAGTAATGATTATGCTCTTGGTATTACTGCTACTACTACTACTACTATTATTATTATTATTATTATTATTATTATTATTATTATTATTATTATTATTATTATTATTATTATTATTATTATTATTATTATTATTATTATTATTATTATTATTATTATTATTATTATTATTATTACAGATCTTATGCTTCCCACTGTGTTCTGTACAAACTCAGTGATTTCATTAATGAACGGCTTTTGGAAAATGCGCTACACTTTGACCAAGCTCAATTTTATATTCACCGAAGATGGGTCTCCAATAACAATTACAGACATACTATTTCATCTTCCCCATCTCGAAACGCTTATATTCGATGTGGACGATTCCCTTGCAGATGTACTTGGCGAACTAGAAGGTTTACAAGAGCCACATCGCTCTTTGATCGACCTTACATTAGATACATATTCAACGTCCGGTGATGCTCTTAGACCGTTAGCAAAAAAGTGTCCATATGTTCGACGATTAAGATTGGAGATGGCAACACCAAGTGCACTGGATATTGTAACTAATTACTTCCATAATGTCGAAATGTTGGGGTATAATAATCATCATGAACTACCCTCATCACATGAAGTATTAAATCAAGACTACAACAACGATGGGCCAATAATTCCAATTATCAGCATGAATACTATGTATATGGAACAGGAACAAGGAAGGTTACGCGCATTCTACTCTAATAACGAAGTGAGCAGGGTACCGGGCGATGTTTTTTTGCCACTTTTGCAAAAAAACCAAAAAACATTGGAAATAATCCATGCCAACATGAGCATACCAGAGCACCAACACCAGGATGACGAACCGCATGATAATTTTCGTCCAGATTACGTAAGAACAGCAGCAAGTGTTGTACTGAATTTGGACCGATTGCAAAAAATAATGTTCTGGCCAGATATTTATGAAGTATATGAGCCACTCTTTTGCAGAATGGTTGCACCCTCGCTCAAGTTTTTTAAATCGGTTAAACCGTCTAATTTATTCGCTGTTGTGGATTCATTGATCAACTCGCAACAAATGCCAGAGACGCTTGGATTCACACATGTTCCAACTATGCACAATGACCCGGATCATACTTTTGCGACACAGTGTTTCGTACGATTATTTAAGGAATATACTGCCAAATCGCTGCTTGGACCCAATGCAACAAAAAGGCTAATAAATGTTATTTTTGACTATTGCTATTGTATCTCGGACGATGTACTTGATGCACTTGCTAATATCAAGACGATCAAAGGCTTGAGTTTCCTGGGTGATAGCAAAATCACACGGCAAGGCTTCAAGGACTTCTTTATCAAGTTAAATAAGCAAAATGTGCAAATCAGCAAGCTCAAATTGGGAGGAATGAAAGGTTTGATGGATAGTAATATGCTCTCGGACATAATTAGCAGCATGGAGTATCTTGAAGTACTTTATTTATATGGTATGGATGGACTGACGGACGATGATATCAAAGTATTGATACATAGTGCAAAAAAGTTGCATACTTTCGTTGTAAAACGTTGCCGTGTTGACTGTGAAGATATCATGACATTTGTAAATAATACAAGAAGACGATTCAAATATGTAAAAATTATTGATGACGATGATGGCTATGACTATTACGATGAAGATATATACAATTTTGATTTTGATATTTATAATTAAGAGAATCACTATGAGTGCAGCAAAGATGCGACAGCTAGCCCTACGTACTATAATGATCCTAAAGTAGTGTCTCTACCCGGTTCCCGTAGTAGTATCTCCAATTGACACCCGTGTTAAAAAGCGGCAACTGCTTTCTCGTTATACTGTACTGGAGTAATACCATGTATAACTAAATTATACAAATAAATATTATTATAAATAGGTAGAGATGACCATTGTAAAATATAATTACACACATAAAATATATATAGCGTACCAATTATACAAAAACGAATAATACTGATTCGTAGTATTTGCTTATTAATCTTTTGTCATTACTACAGTACTTTATCACTCAGCAAAAATAAACACTAATTCCTAGAATTATTATATGATATAAACAAACGTGACGCAAACAACATATGTGGAATAATTTCTTTTTTGGATGTTGTTTGAGAGATTTTATGGTACATGACGGTTTTTAGTACAAAAGATAGCACACTACTTTCTCACATTAAATCAAAATATACATGAACAACATTACAAAATGTGGCAGCCTGATTATTTTCTTTTTCAATAAAGAGAACAATTTCTAATTCATAAAAGGATTGGTTTTTTAATTATTTAAGCGATAAGAATTTTCAATTATGATTGTAGGGACTTTTTATTTGAAAATGGTCTAGTTCAATTATGAGCGAATCTTATTTTCTTACATGATAAGTTTAATATACATAGTCTATCTTTGATTGTAGAATCACATTTTTGTTCCCAAGATGGTGGTACACAGTAGGTGGAACTCAAAATACTTGATGTTAATATGAAATATAAGCACGGTGAGTATATTCCAATGTCAGTGCATATTGCCCTAATAATGTTTTTTTTATCAAAGGATATACTTATGTTAGATGTTATTTTGCTGTAACCAGAGTTTATTTTTTTCCCACTCAATGTGTGTGATCACTTTTATGTTTATACCAATAATACGTAATGAGTTCCAGCAGTAGCTTCTGAAAACGTGCCAGTGCTATTTTCGTAATCTTCCAAAAAGACCATCTGTATGCGCGTAGTTCAAGGAAATATTGTTTATTTTTTATTCATTGCTATATACTCAGTTACTCTATTGTATCTTTGGTATCAATAGAATAGCTAACTTACACTACCGATGGCCGTAACTACAATAATGGATTGCAACAGCAGCTCTTTGTCATGCGAACTTGACAGTTTCGCTGTTGTCGTTAACACAAAAAGTTATAATTTTGCTTAACTACGTATTTACTTTGGTTGAACCGTATATATATGTGCACTACTGTAAAGTCAGAAAGAGAAAGAAAACATTTTATGTAATTGTTTATATTCACTTCAAATATCATATCTCCCTAGCTACTGTTTGTATATGCTGTTGATCCAATCATTGGGATTTTTATCAGCTAAAATCTGTCAAATCATTACGTATGCCATGGTAACCAGTAATTAAATTTCTATCTTAGGTTTTACATTACTTTATATGAACATGTAAATTATTATAAAGAGATGACAATACATTTTTAAAGGGAATGACTACGGGCGCGCCAAAAATTGATAGTCAGACGAGGGGCGCGCCAATTCTGAGCCGGCACTTTAGTAACATGGCGCGCCCTTCGTCTGTTTTACTTTGCTTCCTCTTGTTCAAGTTTGCTATATGAAACATATCTTATTTAAACTGAATTTTCTCTACTTTAAATAGAATACGAATAAAAATATGACAGTCCGGTTGAATCATCATCATTCTTCAGTTGAATACTTTTTGATAATAAAAATATCAAGCCATTTGAAAAACTATCAAAGATATACATATTTAATTTCTTTTTAATCTATTATATCCAATGGATCAAATTAAATTAAGAATTAATTCATATAAAGTAAAAAATCATATTCAATTTTTATTTTTACTTTCAAAGGCTTTAGTAATAACATATTGAAATATTTATGCAATGGAAATATTGTACATGTATTAATAATAGAAGGTGTTGTACATATTAATATAAGCTTGCTATTATGGGATCCATGGACCAGCAGGATTCTTTAACATAGGTTCATTACAAAAAACAATAACATTTGAAGACTATGCCGCTATCTTTCATACAAAGTGTTCTTGTTCTTGACTCATTCAACAAGACTACACCAATATTTTATATGAGGATGCAATAGAATTCTTGTTTAAGAATCAAAATCTTGACTCTAGAGTTTACGATCAGCCACAAGACGAAAATTATACCTTTAAGAGAGATTTCTAGAAGCTATTGTTATTCATATTTAGTATGATTGGTTTGATTTTTTTTATCGCTTTGTATTATTATGTATATTTATGTCATCTTTTTTTTTCGTTATACTACGTATGACCCAATTTGTTTCTTCTTCCCTATTTATATGGTACTCTCTTATTTGGTAATTTATATTATACAGATTATTCCTTTATCCTACGTAATAAATGTTGATACGTGATCTATTTTTGAGCTGCTCCTATAGCCCACCCATTCTTCTATATTATAATTCATATGTCCTTTTCTTATAATTTCGTTTATTTATAGCACAAGCATTATATAGTACGTATTATAGTTATATGCCTACAATTGGTGCCATTTTGGATCTATGTCATACTGCTTCGCTCCTTTGCTATTGGCTTCTTTGTATAGTTACAGAAGTATACGTATTGCATTCTTTTATAACTTTTTGCTTCAGTGATTTTTGAATATATTTTATGGCGTAGAAATAGAAAGAAACTCTATGTTTAATTGGCACAATACGTTAAATATATTGTTAATAAATATTGTAGAGACTGTGAATATTTTGAATAAGTGAAGAAAAAGGGTAGATGAAGGGTAGACGAAGGGCGCGCCATGTTACTAAGATGCCTGTTCAAAATTGGCGCGCCCCTCGTCTGACTGTAAAATTTTGGCGCGCCCGTAGTCATTCCCTAGAATATATATATATATAACATGATAAAGTATATAGTATAACTTGCATATTTTTTTATATAATGAAGTATGCGTAATAATTTTCCAACACTTAGAGTAAGATATCTTATGCACTAATCATCTTTCTCTCTGAATATGAGCAAAACTCAATAGTATGCAACGTACCAATATAATTGAACTATTGATATTATAGGTGTTAGTATTTATATATTTATATTCTACTATACGGATTTAGTGTATTATAGAAAATTATTAGTTTATTAAATTCAAAATACATTTCAATACTCCACGGCGAAGTATTTTGAATATTCATTACAATGCATATATAAGCTTACATAAAATATATGTATAAGATAGTAAAGTACGTATGCTATAAATATATGCTTATAATATACTTGTATTGAGTATATAATAGTTTCACCGAATAAAACTATTTAGTATAATTTATACAAGGGTTATGGATATACGTAATTTTGAAACTAAAAGGCTAACTCACCTATGACCAGCGATGAAATCACCTTCATATATATTGGACAATAAACAATTACAAAGTAATAACCAGACTTTTTACAATGTGGTCTTTTTTATTCAAGCATTGAGAAATGATATAATTATGCCACAAGCTATTCAAATCCTATTCTTTATTTGTCAAAAAGTACTACAATAAGTCATAAATAATTAAAATATGCTGATAAGCAGCAACATGATTGAATTTATAGTTTATTAAAAGTGAAAATAAAAAGTGAATGTAAAAAAAAAATATGAAAAAATTGTATATAAAAAAGTGAGTATAAAAAAGTAATCATAAAAAGTCTCATAAACTATAAAAATTCTACGAAGTGTGTGTGTGTGTGACTGTGTGTGTGTGTGTGTGTGTGTGTGTGTGATAGTCAGAAGTAAGAAAAAAAAGACCAACAAAAAGAGCACAAGGAACAAGCCAAATTAGCAAATAGACCGGGTGCAACAAGTGGCAGTGAGACAGAAATAGAAAGAAGAGAAAAGGAGGATGAGTCAAATAAACCATTATAGTAATGGAGGAGGAAGAGTACTGTCGAAAAATTCTTTATAATTCTTGGCGATCCAATCCAATGATCGACTTTCACTTTTCATTTTTAAATCATATCGCGCAGCAAGGTCTCTACCAACAGTGTCACGATCTTCTTCAGGAGTATCAAGTGGTATTTTACTTTGAATCTGCTTAATGATACGGTTTCGACGATTAAAAAACTGGCTAGCTCCATCCGACATACGCCATTTCTTCCCATACTTCTTCTCTAATTCATCCACTTTAGGCCCACGTGAAAAAGCATTCGGCAAACCATCAAAAAACTCACGCCACAGATCTTTCATCATGAAAACATTTGGTGACATTTTATATGTTGGAGGTGGAGGAGAAGACATTAATGTTTGAGGCGGAGGAGAAGACATTGTTGATGATGGTGGTGGTGGAGTTTGAGAGCATATTGCTGGTGTGATTGTTGCTGCTAGCTGTTGCTGTTGTTGATGTGGTGGTAACGATGATGATGATGATGATTGTGTCGAAAAGCCAGCATGTTCTTGTTGCTGTTGTGGGTTTAAAGAGACGGATAAGTTCATCGGTGTACGACCGGACATAACATCATTTAACTTCAAAAACATATTATTCCACTGCTGCATGAAATGTTCAAGTTGACCGGTTTGCTGCGTGATTTCGACAATTGGTTGAATGTTGCTTAATAAACCAGTAATGGATGAGGTAAGGCGGTCCAATTTTTGATTTGAGAGACTGAGTTGCTGCTGTAAGACTGATACTTTATTTTCAAGAACAGGAACAGCCCTCTGTAGTAGTAAGTCGGCGGGTTCAACATCGTTTTCCAAAGCAAGATTCAGCTCACTATAAAGGTTTTGATAGTTGGATAGTTAGTTAAAAAATCACTTTAGTATTGGTCATACAAATACATACCGTTCAAATTCTAAATACAATTCATCCTGAAATAAGGGATCTTGCCAAAGACAGTGATATAGAAAACGTTCATGCATCAAAACTGAATCCTGCAATAATACAATGCGCAACTGCTCGAGCAACTTCAAAAAACCATCAGCCGCGAGCGACGATTGTTCAACATCCCCAGTGTCCAAACGCTGTCTCCAAACATCAACCCAAGGAAAAACCTTTCGACACAATTCAGGTGGGGGGATCACAGCTGCACGAGATAAATAAAATTGTCCTGCTTCTGCCGTAAAACCCGCCAAAGTTCGTAATGCTTCTCTTGGTACATTGGTTAAATATTTCTTAGATAATGCATTACTATTCCATCTGCCCAACCGTTGAATAGAGGATTCGCTTGTTCCTAACTGTTCTGCCATACGTGCTCCTGATCCACGCATTGCATGTGTCTTTGCCTTGGAATGTAATCCGATTTCTTTGAACGCAGAAGATACGGCATCAAGGTGTTGCGAATAAGATAGTTCAACCGTCGGGTCTGCAGACTTGACTAGCTTGAGCCAATACCAGTCCTTGTTTTGGTTCAAACTAGGAAACGTTTCGCCTTGGATGTGCCAACGATGGAACAAATAAAAAGAAAGGGCCATTTGAGGGCATATCTCCACATTCCGGTTTCGGATACATGCAGCAAATTCCACACGGCCTTCCTGGTTTGTTTTCCCTTGTAACAGAACCATAACCAATGCATAACATTCAGTTACACCTTCACGTTCAAGCAGCATTGATTGTAAATCAGCAAATTCCATCATGCGGATACTCTCACCATGTAACAGACCAAAGTGTTGTAACAAAAAGGCAGTACAATTTCTAAGGCCTTCCTGGGTGTTCTTGCCAAAATAATAATCAACAACACTCTTCATCTCAGCAGTTGTTGAGTATCCATCCGCTACAGTTCCTGCGCCTCTATCCTCCATTTGGTCACGTTTACGCGTCACATCTTCTTGTCGAAGTCGATCCAAGAGAGCCTAGACATAGGGTCCTCGAGGATGCTGTCTGTGGAAATTTCCATCCACATGCATTTGTTGTTTATGAAGGTCGACGATTGCAGAAGTATATGCAAGTACTGTGGCAAGCCCAACTTTGCCATTGGCAACAGATAAAACAGCTTCGGCGGCAACAACAGCATCAGCAGCAACAGATTCCTCGGAAGAATTAGGAGGTGGAATACTAGTAATAGTAGCAGGAGCAGCAGAAGAAGATGATGAAGATGGTGATGGTACAATGGTAGCAGGAGCAGGAGCAGCGGCAGAAGATGATAAAGATGGTGGTGGTACAATGATAGCAGGAGCAGGAGCAGCAGCAGAAGATGATGGTAGTGGTCTTGTGGGCGTGGGTGTAGGTGGTTCTTTTCTTTTTTTTCCAGGTCTTCGATGATCACGTAAAACAACCTAATATTGCACAAGGTTAGCATATAGCAGAAATAAGCTCATATTAAAAAAATATAAAAATTAGATGTTTTACCTCTTCGACCAAAAAAAGATGTAGTTTGGCATCATCAATTAAAAGCTGAGTGTGATCGGCAGGACAACGGCGGCGACACCAGTCAAGGAATTCTTCTTGTTTTGGTACATAGGTTCTTTTAGTATTTTTAGGGCGGGATTCTTGAGCAAGTTGAAATGTTTGTTGGGCAGCAGCGGCAGCAGCATGTGCATAAGTAACAGTACGATTAAAATATTGCGCGTGAGGAAAGTTAGGAAGACGAGAAGAAAGAGGAAGAGAAGGAAGTGGAACACTACTACTACTACTGGCTCCACCAGAACTTCGATAACCTTGAGAAAAACCAGCAGCAGCAGAGCGTCCAGAAGTCATTGTAAACAAATATAAGATTCAATATAAGTAGAAATGGTAATGAAGAGGAATGAGAGATGTAATGAACAAACGAATAAGTAAGTGAATGAGTGAGTGAATGTCTGATGAACAGAACAAGTATTTATACTCAAGTCAAAAAGAAAACTACATAACGCGCTTTCATTTTATTGGTACCCGGAGCAATGTAAAAAAAATTACGTTATGTCTATTGTTTTATGTCTATTGTTTTATTGGTACGATGAACAAGTAAAAAAAATTACATAATGTGCTATGTATTGTTTTATTGGTACGATGAACAAGTAAAAAAAATTACATAATGTGCTATTGTTTATTGGTACCAGGAACAACAAAGTAAAAGAAAAACTAATGATGTTGTTGTTTTATTGGTACCAGGAACAATAAAGTAAAGAAAAAAAACTGATGATGCTGTTGTTTTATTGGTACCAAGTTCTAGGAAAAACTAAAACTAATGTGCTATTGTTTTATTGGTACAAGCAATACAAAGAAAAAGAAAAAAGAAAAACTGGTGTGGCTGTCGTTTTATTTTAATGCAAAAAAGCAACAATTTCAGAATTAAGGTAATCTGTGTGGCGTCGTTTTATTTTACGCATGGAGAAATAATTTCAGAATTAAGGTATCAGGATTGGGTCACCGCTAAGCGGGTGACCTCGGTCGTGACCCTAAGCCAGCCCCCAATGATAATCACCAAATATTTTTACAGTGCTTCCACCGCCATTTGGACAAATTTTTGAAAACGTTGGTCAGATTTTTGAAAAAAATTGATCATGTTTTTGAAACCCAGTTACCTATGTTGACGAAACGAAGACTGAAGATGTGATACATACTCTCTGAGCCACGCTTTATTTTTCCTTTATATAATAGTAATAAACTTGTTCCCCTTTCTTCCCCATATCTTTCTAGCTAAGTGAAATAATTCAATTTTTTTTTTCAGGGAGGGGTATTATAATAATGGTAATAAAATAATGATACAATAAAATAATGATAATAAAGAGAATAAGAAAGAATAGTGATGTTGATAATATTATAGTTATAATAAAATAAAAGTTGTTACCCAAAGTAACGGTACCAGGGTCGGGTATGTATCACATCTTCAGTCTTCGTTTCGTCAACATAGGTATTTGTTGTCGTACCTAAACTAATTCCAGTTGACTCCACTTCGACTTCCGATGTGATACGCTTTTCCGGACAAGAAAAAATTGAATTACTAATGGCAGTACTTGATGATGCTTGTGATGAGGGTTTATAATAATATTGTTCAAACGTATTTGAATTTAAACTCCAGTTTGCATGTTTCTTCACGTCTTGTATAGAATGGCCTAATTCCACCGCTTTTGTACTTGATGCTGCTCGTATTGAGTGTGCTTGGTAGTGATTTGTATTAATTCCAGCTTTTTCCATTGCTGTTTTGATCCAATTTGCCACGGTTGTTGGTCGAACTAAAGTTGGTTGCTTTATTGTTGAATCTAGGTATGTTAAAAAAATGTGTGTTCGTTTGATAAATGTTGCCGAATCTTTTCTGTTTTTAAAATATATTGACAAGTTGTTGTGACAGGGCATATGTCGTCGTCTTCCACTGTTCCTAATGTAATCGATTTTACTTGGCCTTCTTTGGGCATTCTTGCGTGTATTCTAAGAACAGTGTTCCTTTTTTCTTGTTTCATAATTACATCTTGATATTGTAATCTACCAATATCTGATCTTGGTCTCCACATGGTTGCGATGCATAATAGTAAAATTGTTTTTAGTTGTAATTGACTAAGAGAAAGCTCTGACGTGGGTGATAATTCCTTCTTTATATATGTTACAAGAATATCGACATCCCATGTTGCCAGTTGTTGTTCACTAGGAATCTTCACCTCTGAATTTCGCTTTGCGGTAAAAAATTCTTTTATTATCGCTTGATCGGCAATAGGTTTTTTATCTTTGTGAATAATTGAAAATACAGAAGCAATTGATGATCGTAACGTGTTGAGGTGAGTGCTGCTAAACTTCGTATTGTCCTTTAAAAATTTTAATATGTTGTTTATATTATATTCCAATGCGTCACAGGGAGGTTCTTGGTGTTAACACCATGCCGTCCAGTGGTTCCACCTATTGTCATACGTTCTTTGAGTTGATTGCCTTGTCTTTTGATTTAAAAATATAACCATATCTTCATCTATACCATCTTGTAGCCGGTGGTTGTTGATAATAGCCAAGCGGTGAGAGACCATTTCCGATTTATTTTCCATAGAATTGGAGGTTCTATATGTTTCATCCATAGAATCATTGGAAACCAAAATTGGCTGGGCCACCGTGGTGTTACTAGAACTGCTCTCTTTATCTTGTGTTTTTGAATCTTCTTTAGAACTTGAGGTATTAGCTTCCATGGTGGGTATAAATACATTCCCTTTTGTAACCATATTTGACTCATTGCATCTATTGCCTTGGCTGCTGGGTCTGGTGTCCATGTCCAGTATATCGGTAGTTGGTGGTTGTGGTGTGCTGCAAAAGCATCTATCTTTAATTTTCCCCATTTTTTCTGAATGTAATTGAACATCGTTCGTGGGATGTTCGATTCGTAGAATGGTTTTTTCCGGTGACTTAATTTGTCTGCTTGTGTATTCATAATTCCAGGAATGTGTTGATATAGTACCTCGATATTGTATTGGTTGCATAAATTTTGTATTTGAATGGCAGGGTCTTGTAATAATATGGAAGTTGTCCCACCTGATTTTGTTCTATATTTTAAAGCAGTCATATTGTCCGAGTAAATTTTTATTGTTGAGTTTTTGCATTTTACAGCATGGTGTTGAATCGCCAACAAAATCGTCTTGAGTTCGCGTATGTTTATTGAATGCGTTTTTTCTTTCTGGCTCCAAAATCCGGAAGTTGTGATTAAATCGGAACTGATTCCCCATCCACTGTTTGATGCATCGACATGAATTATCGTTTTTGGAGGCGTTGCTGGAAATTTTTGAATTGGGAGACCATTCTTCTGTGTTGTGAATGTTTGCCACCAACTCAATTCTTGGAGGCTGGTATTTGATAAGTTGCATGTTGCGTCCCAGTCTTGGTGCGTCCTCTGTAATGTTTTGGAAAGGTCTCTTTGTAAGTACCTGATATGTAGTAGCGCTTCGCCCACGGCTGGAATCATTGACGTCATCTTGCCGAGCAAGCCTGCTATCCAATGGCATGTTTTCCTTGGACAAGTAATTAATTGACGAATTCTCTTCATCAAACTTGTAATCTTTAATGATGGGACTGATATAATCATTTTCTTGCTGTTGAACGTAAAGCCCAGAAATTCTTGGGTTTTTGATGGTATTAGGATACTCTTCTTGTAATTGATTATAAAGCCTAACCTCTCGAGATGTTGTCGTACTTGTTGAGTTACTTGATTCATCTCGTGTTTTGTTTTTGACAGGATATATATATCGTCCAAATAAAATATAATTCGAATTCCTAGTTTTCTTAAAGGTTCTATGGCATAGCGCATAATTTTTGAAAAAACTCTTGGAGCGACGCTGAGACCAAATGTGAGAGATTTGTAACGGTATACCGTCCCTTCGTTTTCCAAACTTAGAAAGTCTTGAGAGTCGCTGCGTATTGGAACCACCACATAAGCGTCCTTCAAATCGATCTTGCAGATATAATCGTCTTTTTCTATAATCTCTCGTAGTGCTGGAACACCCTCCATCTTGAAATGCTTGACTTGTATAAATGAATTTAATTTTTGACAATCTAGTATTGGTCTTCTTTTTGTCTTTTCCTGTATGGTAAAGAATTTTGAGAGGAAATTTCGGTTTTGTGTAGGCGAAATTTCTATCATTCCACCCTTTAAGAAATTTTTTATTGCTTCATTGATGTGGTGTTGATCTTCTACTGATGTCAATTTTTTCTTGTTCCACCATGGAGTCGGCTTTTTTGCGAATTGAATCTTGTAACCATCTTGGATAACTGATAACGACGGCCAAGGATGTTTTGTTATTTCTCTCCAGTAGGGGAGAAAATGTTGTAAGCGACGTCCCAGTAGAATTCCATCTGATGGTATAGTGTAATTTGTTATTGAGTTGGTAATAGGGTTTTGGAAGGCTAATAGTGGTATCAAAGGACGTGAGGGTTGTAAGACTTGTATTTTGTGTGACATTATTAATTTTGTGTCCCGTGAGTTGGGTTGTTCGTTGATGTGGTACTGTGGGTGTTGTTGATGTAACTGTTGCTGTTGAAGGTTGGGGTCCCACGCCCCCTTCCTCCGAAATAGTTTTTTGGATTACCTCGTCCATAGAAACTACGTCCGCCCCTATTGCTGTTCCAATTTGAAGTTGGTCGATATCCTCCTCGACTGCTTCCACTAGAGTTATTTGTAGTGGCTGCTCTAAGCACCCGTTGTTGGTAATTTGCCTCATTATATCTGTTGATGAACTCTTCGTCAAAAGCTTCTCGTTTTGATCCTTGGTCTTTCGTTTCCAAGTATTTAAGACTCTGTGGTAATTTAAGTGCTCTGATGGCATAATCTTTTGCATCTTCATCCTATTGTCGACTTTGGACCCATGCATGGATTGCCAGTCTTTTGGCGCTTTCGAAAGCTTCATCCAAAATTTGGTTAGCTTCTTCTGTTGATAATGTTCTTGTCTTTGTAATATTCCTACCCACCATCAAAATAAATAATAATAATATACACCGATCTAACTCAAACATAATAATATCGGTTACTTCTCTATTATACCATATTAAGCAAATCATACCAAATGAAACATATAACAATAATAATATACCAATCACAATTATATACCAATAATAATAATAATATAAAACATATCATATATCAATATACTGAAACTAAAACAACAAGTGAACCCATCATCGTAGGATAGGGAAATTATATACCAAAGAATATAAATAGACTTAAAATTAATAATATAAATAATCTTTATCTTTTTATCTTGATACTTGATTCATAATAAAAGACTTAATCGATTCTCACAAGACTTATCTTTGTTATCCATTTCTATTTCTATCTACTTTTATCTTACCTTATCTATCTATTTTCCTATCCATACGACATTTTTTTCTTGTGAACTATCACCATGTCCAATACTCCAACTTCAAATAACTCCAATATTAATCGATCCACTCCCGTGGTAAATCATGACAATCAAACAAACAATGATGATGAAACTGCCGGTCTTGCTCAACAAACAAATAATCTGAATTTAGACGCAATGATGGAGGACGCAGCTCCATGGATTCCCGACAACCAAGACGGTGTAGAACAATTCATCCCAGCCAATTAGGTCCAAACAGTAAACCCGAAGTTGTCATAAAATACTTACGTCAACAGCTAGTTCATTGCACCAGCTTGATTACTCTGGCAACCATAAGAAACAACCTTGAGGAAGTCCAAGCTCTTAATGAACAACGAAAAGATTTCCAAGAACGTTTGGCGATCATGGAGGACGTGTTAAAAAATGAAACATCCACTAAAGAGGTCTCATCCAAGGATAAACAGAAAACTCCGGTGGTTCCAAAAGACCTTCCAGCATTTCAATTGAGAGGCCAACATAGACATGACAAGAGACGGGACAGCTATGACTCTGCTGAATCATTTCTGGATGATTTTGAGGTCCACCTCGCGGCGTATGAACTAAACATAGAGGAAAATTGGCGAAGACTGATCCCCATGACGTGTGACGCCAATAGAAGAGCGTGGTTACTGTCCACCATGAAAAAGCCTGAAATAACAAACTGGACTTTGTTTCGTGCCGAAGTCGAACGCTATTTTACATCACCATATACGATTTTTTATCGTCGACACCGCATCCGTACAATGAAACAATCTAGAAACCAATCCTTACGAGAATATTCAAACAAACTTCAAGAATATGCTGTTAAATATGGCATTCCGAATAACCAGGATCTCGTTTTCAATTATCTGTGCTCTCTTAATCACCAATACCGGAAGAAGGCATGGACATTAGTTGCTAACCATTATGGCGACCAAATCCCAGACAAACTCGAACCAGTAGTTCAGATGGTCCAATCTCTTGCTGCCTCAGAAACATCTTCTGATACTAATAGTACTTCTGATTCCAACTCGGATAGCGATGAAGCAGAATCTGACTCCGATAATGAAAAACCACACAACAAATGTCGCCGCATTAACAAAAACAAATCCAAAGGAAAAGGCAAGACACCTGTATCTTCAAAAAAGAATGCTTGCTTCTTGCACCCGAAATCCAATCACACTCGTTTCGATTGCGAAAAATTGAAGGAAGTATTACGCATGTCAAGATATAACAACAACAACAATAATAACTGGCAAAACAATAACAAATTTGGCTCTCGTTCCTTCTTTGGTCCTTCCAACAAGGGTAACTACAATAATGGTGCTGGTCCCAGCAACATTAACTTATGCCGATTTTGCCGCCGTGTTCCGTATGTCAGAGGACATGAGTGCCAGGAGATGCTTCGAGCTCGTCGTTCGAACTTCAATAACAACAATAACAATAACACGGTTCGCAGCCGTATGACTCACTTGTCTTCACAAGTAGAAGATATGCTTTCCGTCAATGATGACGAACTTATGGAAACATCATCTAACAATAATAAAGGTACTATTAAAACCGATTCATTATTACAATATAACACACATACTCAAAACACAAACCACTCTTTAAAAAATAATCAAACTAAGCAAAACACTGACGTACCCTCGGCTATTTTTGTTCCTATCACTTTACAGGATAAACAAATATTGGCTTTCCTTGACACGGGTTGTGACAAGTCATCACTTAGTTTAAAATACATAAAAAATAATAAATTGTCATTTACACCATTTACACATTGTGGTTCTGTTATAACTTCAATAGAAGGTTTAGAAGGAAAAAGAGTTGGGGAAGTAAAAAATATTCTTTTAAAATATGGAGGCAAAACAGTCACCCATACTTTCGAAGCTTTACCGCTTTCGGAAAACATAATCATGACTATTGGTATAGACCTTATGCCGAAACTGGGTATCTCTATCCATGGTCTTGCCACATCATGGGATGACAATCCACATGCACAAATCAATAATGATACGTGTTACGATGTTCCTCCTCCAAACAATTCACCTGCTGGTTCTAAAGAAGAACAAAATAATTTTCATATCAAAATTAAACCATTTTTAAAACAAAATGAAAACATTCCACTGACATCACATTGTCCTTTACCAGAAGCTGTCATTCGTTTAGAAACACCTCCAAATATTACGATATATAGACCACAATACCCTCTACCATATGCTTTAATTCCTGAATTAAAGGAAACAATTAATCGATGGTTAGAAGAAGGTGTTATCATTCCCGCTCCAGTAAACACTGCTTGGAATCAACCATTAACAGCAGTTCCAAAAACAACTGGCCCTGATGGAATTAAAAAACATCGACTTTGCTTAGACACACGTGGAATTAACAATGCATTGATAAATAACGATAGACATCCTATCAATAACATCCAAGAAATTTTCTCAAAACTAAGTGGATGTAATATTTTTACCACACTTGATTTAAAAGCTGCTTTTGAGAGATTTCCAGTATTACAAGAACACCAACAAAAACTTAGCTTTACGTTCTTAGGAACACAGTACTCCTATGCAAAAGGATGCTTCGGACTCAAAACACTTAGCAGTGCTTTTCAACGTGTCATGAATATTTTATTTCATGATCTTCCATTCGTAAATTGTTTCATTGATGATATCATAGTCGCATCTAAAAACATACACGAACATGCAGATCACGTTGCACAAGTTATAAAAATATTGACCGATGCCAATCTTATTCTTAATCTAGACAAATGTAATTTCGCTCAAGCAAGCACACATTTATTAGGATTTAGTGTCTCGACTAAAGGTATTGCTCTTGACGTTCGTAAAGTAACAACCGTTTTAGACTATCCTCCTTTACAAACAGGCAAAGATTGTATGAAATTTGGTGGATTAATAAATTATTTCCGCTCATCAATACCCAACTGTGCTAAAATCATGGCTCCCATTGATGCTTTACGTCATGAAAAATCACTCAAAGGAAAATGGGGTTCAGCACAACAAAAAGCATTTGACACTGTACGTCAAATTTTAACCAAGACTCCTATATTACGTTATCCATCTTTACATGAGAAATTTTACATAGGTACTGATGCTAGCAACTCTGGCATAGCTTGCTTCTATATCAAATAATAAAAAATGAAACTCGACATATTGCTTTTATGTCTCGTACTCTTTCTAAGTCAGAAAGAAATTATTCAACTACCAAGAAAGAACTTCTTGCCATCATCTTCGCTCTTCATAAATTCCACCAATATATATATGGTCGCGAATTCGAACTTAATACTGACCATCGCTCATTATGCTGGTTACAAACACAACCAATAGCTAATCGCATGATGATTAACTGGCTAGAAACTATTTTATCATACCCCAGAATGAAAATCGTACATATTCCAGGTTTACAAAATACCCTACCAGACCTATTGAGTCATTATATGAAGACATCGATGACATCGCATCTTTGAGAGGGGGTAATGCTCCAGTTCCAACACAACCGCGACATTCACTTCCGCAATTAAATAATAATAATAAAAATTTAAATACTAGCGATACCATACATATGCATTCCTTACATGCTGATAATCCATTTATTGACATGATCACACCACCAGTGGAAGATCGACATAAATTATTATTAGATCAGCATAACTTCGGCCACTTTGGCGCTGAAGTCATGACAAAAGGTTTACGAAGCCAAGGATTTAACTGGAACGGTATTTTTCACCAAGCATTGAGTGTTGTACGTGCTTGTGATACATGTGCTAAAAATAACATTATAAAACATGGATACCATCCATTACGTCCTGTCCAATCTTATCTCCCTGCAGATCACTGGGCATTAGATTTAGCTGGTCCATTCAAGACCACAATTTCTGGAAATAACTACCTACTTGTCGCCGTAGATTTGTGTACCGAATTTACTATTCTTCGCGCTATACCAAATAAACAATCTGACACAGTAGCGAAAATATTAATACAAATATTCAAGATTTTAGCTTCCCACGTTATATCAACACAGACTGGGGATCCGAATTTGTCAATTCGATAATGGAAAAGCTAACAGAAGCTGCAGGTGTTTACCACCGCAAAAGTACACCATATCATGCTCGATCTAATCCAGCAGAACGATATGTACAAACATCAGTGCGTGCTTTAAGAAAAAGCATTAGAGGTGCAATCAAGTCATGGGATATTTTCGTTCCAGGAATTCAACTAGCTATAAACGCTAAAATATCAAAGCGTACAGACACAGCTCCCTACACATTAATGTTTGCTAGAAAAATGAACCATTCCAAGATTTTAGAAATGAAATAGGCATAGAGCCATTATCATATGATGAATTAAAGAAAAGAATACACAAAATGGAAACAGTTGTTTTTCCTGCAATCAATGAACATGTAAAAGCCATACTTGATGCACAGGCACAAAAATTTAATAAGAAACATTTAATAGTTGACTTTCCACCAAACAGCCATGTCATGGTTAGAGTAACAGACAAAGGTAGCAAATTAGAAAACGAATATGATGGTCCATATCTCGTTGTAAGAAAAACACGTGGAGGTTCTTATGTGCTAAAAGACGAAATGGGAAATTTAAAACCTTCCAACTATCCACCCAATCGCTTAAAATTAATCTCACAAGATGAAGTAATCCCTTGTGATGAATTATACGAAGTAAAAGCAATTGTTGCACACCGCGAAATAAACCCGGTATTTATGAATATAAAGTAAGATGGGCAGGATATGAAGAAAAGGATGATACGTGGCAGAAAGCAGAAACGTTTTCTCAACAAAAAACGATATCAGAATATTGGAAAAGATTAGGCACAGAACCAAACACAAATAATATCAAAAACACAAATACTATGATAAACAAAAGAAAATTTTCAAACTCGGAAACTTCGTTCCGAAGATCTACACGATCTAAACAAAATAAGTAATCACAAAACATAAACATAAATAATGAGAAGCAACCTGAGAGGGGGTAATGTAATATTCCTACCCACTATCAAAATAAATAATAATAATATACACCGATCTAACTCAAACATAATAATATCGGTTACTTCTCTATTATACCATATTAAGCAAATCATACCAAATGAAACATATAACAATAATAATATACCAATCACAATTATATACCAATAATAATAATAATATAAAACATATCATATATCAATATACTGAAACTAAAACAACAAGTGAACCCATCATCGTAGGATAGGGAAATTATATACCAAAGAATATAAATAGACTTAAAATTAATAATATAAATAATCTTTATCTTTTTATCTTGATACTTGATTCATAATAAAAGACTTAATCGATTCTCATAAGACTTATCTTTGTTATCCATTTCTATTTCTATCTACTTTTATCTTACCTTATCTATCTATTTTCCCATCCATACGACAGTCTTAATGGTGTATAATTGTTCAAAAATTTCGGTAGCAGCTCGTCCATATATTCTGCTGATTTCTGCTCCTTTGTAATAAGCGTTGACAACTTGGGTGGTATCAACTGTGAATTGTTTAAGTTTTGGTATGAACGATCGATTGACTTCCTCTGCCACAGTCCACTCTTGATGGTGGTATTTGGTAAGTTCTCTTTTGTATCTCTTGAAGTTTTCTTGGTGTTGTTGTTTCATATTTTCTTCCAAAGGGGAAGCGATTTCCATTGGTAATTCCCTTTCTTCTCTTGCTCGTTGGTTTGTTGTTTGTTCTTCGATTTGAAATCGTCTAAGTAACTCAAATACTTCTTGTTCAGTGTACGTTCTCTGCTCATGTTGAGTAGCGTTATCAGTCATAGTTTTTCCACGATACGCGGCTTAGAAAGATATGGGGAAGAAAGGGGAACAAGTTTATTACTATTATATAAAGGAAAAATAAAGCGTGGCTCAGAGAGTATGTATCACATCGGAAGTCGAAGTGGAGTCAACTGGAATTAGTTTAGGTACGACAACAAATGGTCATTTTTTCGAACTTCAGTTGGTCAAAAAATTGACCAAATCAGTGCTTAAATTCTCAAAAAAGTAACCAATTGAAGTTCGAAAAAATGACCAACTGGGTTTCAAAAACATGATCAATTTTTTTCAAAAATCTGACCAACGTTTTCAAAAATTTGTCCAAATGGCGGTGGAAGCACTGTATGAGCCATTATTACTTTTTTCCCTTGTTCTTTTTAATATATATTTATATATATATAACTCTCTATTCGTAAATCGGTCTCAATTGGTTGATACATTGCCCATTGTGTTCTTATATTTATAATAAAATTCCCCTTCATCTTTTCTTCAATTGCAATTGTTCATTGAAACACGTTACTTTTTTTCTCTTTTTCAATTGGGTTTTAAGTATAATATTTATTCTGAACAAATCTCTATATTATACCTTTATACAAAAGGACAAATCAACTACTATGAGAATTTTTACATTATAAAATAGCGTTTTTTAATTGCTAAACGAAAAGTTATTATTGGTTACTTTTATTTTGTTTGATTCATTAGAATACATTGACTCTTCCTACTTCAACTGTATTTCTGTCAAACAAAAATTACTGATACACATATTATCATCCAACCACCCTCATCTGTATCTGTATCTGTATATGATCCGTGAAAAGCACTAGGTTTGTATAAACACATTTATATGAGCTTCACATATTCTTTTTTACGATCATTGATTAGCAGAACCTTGTGCTCTGTCGGATAAGAATGAATAATGCACACAAGATTAAACAATACTCTAATACACACACACGCACCTCTTCTTCCAAGTTATAACACTACTATGTTTTTGTTTACTATTGGTACTGGTATCTTATTTTATTTTTCTACCGGTAGATTATATAACTTGTGCCAAAAACACTGGAAACAATATTGATTGGAAAACGTGTTCTGGATATGGATTGATATTACGCTTCGTATACTTGGATTTGGATAATGGATATTTGGATAGTATGGAATAGAGAGGTTATTGGGGCTGTTAACTATGTTATACATATCGTTATAGTAATAGTAATAAATTATTATATGGATTGGTTTTTTTTTGAACAATGGTATTTGCTATTATTTATTATGGGAACGGTCAAAATATCATTATTGTTATGAAATAATATAGGAAATGTTGTAGCATAAATAATGCTAGGAATAATATGGTATAAAAGACACAAGGAACCGGGACGAGTGATAACATTTCGACATCTTTGGGATTAGATCATTTGAAAAGCATAGATTTAAAAAGTTTGTTGAATCTTTAAGTTGAATACAATAATAATAATCACATTTATTGACTTGCTACCTGAAAATAAATTAAGAGCACGGCATACTTTTTTAATGCAATATTTCTATGGTCTTTTATAAGTAGCCTCGTTGACATATTACCACTTTGAATCTATTGGATCCTTGGATAGTCGGATTGAATGATAAATATATCCATCAGCATCTAAACTTTCGGATGAGATAATAATGCTAAATCCACATCAGCAAAACCCTATATTCTGTCGGATAAAAATGAATATTACCGCAACAATATATAATACTTTAATATACGCGAGTATTTTCTTGAGATAAACTGGACAGCCTCAAATGTATTGTACTACTTATAATATAAACGAGAGAATATATATATATATATTACAAAGCATTTGTCCAGAAGGGATTGAGTATATTATTGGATGGAATATATATATATATATATATATATTACAAAGCATTTGTCCAGAAGGGATTGAGTATATTATTGGATGGAATATATATATAATATACTGGTCAATGATTTTTATATTAACATGATTACGAAGGATCGAAACAATCCTGGTATCTATAACAACCTCCACTAAAATATCGAAAAATATGGATTCGATTATCCAAAAGAATTTACAGTGAAACCCCGTTTTTTGCACCCCCGATTTTTGCACAACCCCGCTTTTTGCACACTTTGCAGCCAAAATCCCAGTTTTTACTTAATAAAATTGCACAAACCCCGCTTTTTGCACTTTGCACACCTTCAGAAGGACTGTGCAAAATCCCACTTATATGTTCACTTATGCTGAGATGAAATATGACCAATAATATTAGACCATTTTTATAGTTAGCAACTTTGCACATCTGTCAATACACTAATATAGTTGTCAGGTTAACGGCTATTCTATTTTCCTTCTGTTTTTCACCCCCGATTTTTGCACACCCCCGCTTTTTGCACACCTCTTGGCCTAAATCCCATATGTGCAAAAAACGGGGTTTCACTGTATGTGTACAGATCCAATAATTTATTGATGATAATTATAATAATATACTAGCCATAACATCACTTCAGTCCAATTGTCGTTTTGTTTTCTCCAACCTTATACCACTTACCTCTCAGTTCGGTTCTTCCCTTTTTTTCTCCCTCTTTCACAAGTAAATATATTATGAAAAAAAAAGACAATCTAATTCAGTTATTATTATAGTTTTTACCTTTGTTAGATTGAAATAAAGGCTTTGTGTATTTTTTTTATCAAAAAAGTAAAGAATAAGGTGGGAAAAGATGACTGATCGGAATTTTCCCTTTTTTTTTTTTTTGCTGCTATGGGTAAATCATCTCTTTAAGCTATGCATGAGTATTTACTGTTCCATAATAGTTATATTTTTATACAGATAGTTCCTATATGTTGTATATACTATATATAATGAATAATATATATAAAAATATAAATATAATAAGCGATAATAATTAATTATCTCGTCATCGAATATTCAGTTATTATCTACGGATTATTATAACTTTAGAGCGGAAATTGCGTCATCAAGCTCGGAAATTGCGATAGAGCACTCGAAAATTTCATGACAGCCAACTCGAATAAAAAAGTAAACCTATCGAAAATTAAAACATGCAACTCGAAAAATTATGCCTGCACTATCGAAAAAAAAAATATTTCCCACGGATATTGATGATGTCTACCTCGAAATAAAAAAACACCATCTACGATTAAAAAAAGAGCAAATGCGGATTCAAAAATAACATATACGATTAAAAAAAACGTCTACCTCGAAATCAAAAACACCATTTGTGAATATAAAGAACGCCATGTACGATTAAAAAAAATATTCATCTCGAAATTTAAAAACACCATTCGCGATTATAAAAGAAGCATATACGATTTAAAAAATGTCATGGGCGAAATCAAAAACACCATAGTCAACTTCTTTTGAAAAATCCTGTATGATTTGTCCGCTCGATATAACGATATTTTTGCCAAAACTCTATCGGATATCGTTATATAAAATTAACGATATTTCCCCGCTTAATCTGTCTTGAACCCCAAAACCCTATCGTTATATTGAAATATCGTTATATCGAATATCATTATAGCGAGCGGTGACTGTATATAATCATCTTTTTCCTATCAAGTACCTTTTTATTTAACAGTAGCATATTATATTCTTGATAGAAATAGTATTGTTGGTCGTTCCTTCAACAATTCTTGTTGACTTCGCCTCAGACGTCAATGTGGTAATAAGCTCCAAGAGCCGCGCTTTATTTTCCTTTTTTAGTAACAAAATAAAATATAAAATAAAATAAACTTTGAATTTCCTTTCTTTCCCCTTTATACCTTCAAAAGCCGCGCATTCGTGGAGAAAATATTGATGGAACAAAATATCAATGAACAAGTTTACACCCAAAATGAAATGGAAGACATTGTCCGAATCATCGTTAACCAACTCGACGATGAAAAAGAAGCAAGAATTTCAGGATCACCAATACCAGTGGAAATCGCTGAAGCTTTGGCAAATACACCTATCCAACAAAAACAAGATAATTTTAAAAAGCTTAAAAGAGACACCAAGAAATATCACTTGGATGAATGGACAACACCAGAAAGGATCAATAAAAGCATATTCCCCTATCTCAAAAGACACACAACAGAAACAACTCAAGTGGTCAATACAATTTACAAAATTACAGAAAACACAAGATTCCAAGCGAGAGTTGCCATGGAAATCTATGAACTTTTACAACTTACCTTCACAACAAACAATGATGACACAGAAACAATTATCAAAAAATGCATCGAACAAAGCAAAAGATTGGCCATTTTTGGTCTCGAGACAGCAAGAATACAAGAATGCGAAGCAAGAGAATACGCAGACAAAGCACTTAATATTCCCAATAATATCAAACACTTCGAAAACACAGAAGAAGACACCAAGTCAAGGAACGCATATAGCGATGAATTCCTTAATACATACCACAAAGCAAAATTTGAACAAAGATTACTTCAACAAGCAAGTACTTTTCGAGGAGGATACAGAGGAAATGGACATTTCCAATCACGAGGAAATTCCAGAGGATCACGAGGTGGTTACAAAAACTACAGAAGAGGAAATAGTGGACCACAAAACTCTTTTTTTGGATCGGGTCCTCACAACAAGTGGGGATACAACAACAACAACAACAATTTTTCTCAAACAACCAACAACAACAGTCAAAACTCACCAAACAATTAGTCAGCAACAACAATTACAACATCCCTACCGATGGAATAGCTCCAGGTAGCAGACTTCAAATGTTTGTTCCACAATGGAAAAAAACAACAAATCATCAATGGCCGTTATCAGTAATACAAGATGGATACCGGATACCCCTCATAAAAAAGCCAATACCATGGCGATTACGCCAAATACACTTAAACTCTACAGAACAAATGGCAGCAAACGAAGCAGTGGAAAAATTCCTTCACGCAGACATAATCGAATTATCACCAACGCAAAATACAGACTTCCTATCAAACTTCTTTACTATTCAAGAAACAAACAAATGCAGGCCTATTTTAGACTGCCAAAAAATCAATCAATATATACAATGCCAACATTTCAAGATGGAGGGCGTACCTGCATTACGAGATATCATAGAGACGAACGACTTTATATGCAAGTTAGATTTAAAAGATGCATATGTTGTAACACCAATACATCAACAATCCAGGAAATATTTGACTTTTCAAAATCAAGGGAAAGTATACCAGTACAAAACATTAGCTTTTGGGATGAGTGTCAGTCCATGGGTTTTCAGCAAATTGATGAGGTTTGCAATAGAACCAATGAGGAAATTGGGGTTCAGACTTGTCTACTACCTAGACGACATTTGTATCCTGGGCACAACAAAAACAGAAACGATGAAACATACTCATCAAGTAATATCACATTTGGAAAAACTAGGATTTCTGATAAACTATCAAAAAAGTGTATTAACTCCATTACAACAACAAGAATTCCTGGGCTTCATTTTCAATACGAAAACTATGAAGATCTATGTACCAAGCAAAAAATTGACCAAATTAATGGGGCGAATAAAACAAGCTATGAACACACACAAAAAGCCTTACAACTGCAGATGGTATGCCAGGTTACTGGGGAAGATGACATCGATGATTCCAGCAATTGGAGAGGCCCTGCTGCATATTCGACATATGCAGAGGGATCTGGCAACAACGTTATCTCATTATCATCAGAATTGGGATGCACCAATGATTTTATCCCACGAGAGCAAGAAAGAACTACAATGGTGGCAAGAATGGATGCAGCAGAAGAATGGACTAATGATCCGGAAGATCAATACCAACAACACCCCCAAGTTATCATTCACGTAGACGCCTCCGACTTAGGTTGGGGAGTAAGTTCCAGATTAGTTCAAGCAACAGGACCATGGTCCCAAAAAGAAAAAGAATATTCAATAAACGCAAGAGAATTAACAGCAATTTATTTCGCGCTAAAGCTACATGCAAAAAGTCAGAAAGGATCACTAATAAAGATTTTCACCGACAATATTACCGCCCTAAAATACAGTACAAAATCAGGAGGTACTGCTTCAACAAGAGACTTCTGTCGAGTATCGCGCGCGGAAATTCAGCCCTACTTATATACTTTTTATTTTTTCAATACACACAACTCAACTTTCTAAATTAGTGCACCTACCACATTGTCAGACAAATTAATTAACACACACAACCTCACCCAAGAGATTACAACAAACGCGTCATCTACCATGATCAGTTCCACGGCTCGACAACACAGCAAACGCCGTTCCTCGGCAACACCACTTTACGTAACGAAAATCCCCCCAACAAAAAAGCCAAATACAGGCTTTGAACCTAAACTATTATCTGAAAACATGATATCACGTGCAGAGAAACAAGAAAGTCGTCATCGAACACGCACTACAGCAACATTACCCCGTCGTAGATCACTTTCACCGCAAACAGGACCAACACCAAGTCATCTAGCACGTCTTGCATTAAAAGCTGACCAACAACCAGAGGAAAAATTCTCAAAGGTTATTAACCCCATGGAAGAGTTGCTTCAACGAATGGTAGCGGTCGAAAATAGAGCTACCACATCAGAACAAAGATTATTCTCAGCTGAAGAAGAATTAAAAACATTCGCCAATATCCTCGAAGAAAATCAACAGTTACACGAAGCAAATAAGCAATTAAAATTTGAGTTAGAAAAGGCTCACGCTGAGATTTCTGCTTTGAAAATAGGGCCACAGAACCCTGACGAAATCACCATCGATGACTCAGATATGCTCGAAGTGGAAGCTATTACTACTACCAAGGATTCCATTCATGCACTCTCGGAAGCAGCCTGGAGCAAACGGAGAGCAGAAATTGAAAAAAATCGTAATTTAGTAGCAGCAGATAAAGAAAAGCAATTACAAAAGCAGCTGCACCAACTCAATTCCCAGCAACCAAGACACAAACAACCAAAGAACCATCAACAAGAACAAATGCAACGTCAACAACAAAAGCATCGTCACCACCAAACTGTATCATCACCAACCTCTTATGCAACAGTGACCAGCAAACACCTTCCATTAAAAAAGAGAAACGTTCGACCACCCACTGAAAAAATGATCAACTGGGCTCATCGTCTTTTACAACCTGCTACAGATAATACTGCATATACAATAGTTTATATCCCGTCTCCCCGTCGTACTCTTTATAGTGAAATTCGACGTGCACTCAGCCTCATAGGCATTGCCCAAGAACGGGTAATTGATATTCAATTCCCTGCATGTGGTACTGTTGGACTTTTAATCCACACTTCATATGAAAAAGAACTTCGCGAATTATTAGCACAAGCCAAGTTACACACAAAAGATGAGTTTAATCCCATATCAGCAACAATAATTGGGGATCCCACTCTCCTTGCAAAATTAACAGAAGATGAACGTGCCACAGCAGCTAGAAAAATTTATCAAGAACGTATGTTTAATCTTTGTATGCGCCTCCCCAAAAAACATCTTCAAGTCGCTATCCTACGCCATTTCACCACATTACCATCCAATAATAATCACCATCTCGACGTCTCATATTGGACCAAATTTCAAGAGACACATCCCAAACCTACTCGCAACCACTCATATCCTTCTTATCTAGAAACAGATTCTCCACCACCAACACATAATAATCATGTTAGTAACGATGATAAGGAGGCTATGCAAGAAGATCAATGATCAATCATATTAAAATTGGATTATTAAATGCAACTGGCATTGATAAATCGCCAGATGAAATAATTAATTTTTGTAACAACAATAACATCGACATCATTCTAATCACCGAAACCTTTCTTGTTCGCGGGCGACTTTACACGGACTGGTTTCAATATCATAATTATGCAATACAGCCTAACCCCAAAAAATGAGGCGAAGGAGGTATATCATTATTAGTAAGGCCTGACCTTAACGTCCACATACATCACTTTCCTAACAAAAACCGATATACACTTTCTTTTAAAATTGACACATACACTTTTCATGGATTATACCTACCACCACCTCCACCACCAGATCACAACGACAATATACAATGTAAAGAATTACTCGACCAGCTGGAAATCGATGATCATACTATAATCTTTGAGGACCTTAATGCTAGGTCTAAATTAATCACAGGGGACCACCAAAATAATTCACGAGGCTTACATGTACTAGAGCCTTGGACTCTCACAAATGGTCTAATTACATGGAATGGGACACTAGCAAGAGGACAACCTACTTTTCGTAATAATGCTGGCCATAGTATAATCGATCTTTTCATATCAAGAGAAACTGCACTAATAGACCCTACTATACAAATATTCGATATGACATCACTCAAAACACATCATCATCTATGTACATTGACCTTTACAACAAATACGCTATGGCAGCAACTACCAACACCAAATGCAACACGTCAACATTGGAAACTACAGCGCTTATCTGATCCCGAAGTTAAACAACTTTTTATAACCAACTTTAATAGTAATATTGAGAGTACTAATAAGCTTCTCGATCATTTAGAAGGTGGAACAAAAATAATACCAGATAATTCTACTATTGAACAAATCGAAAGAAATTTAGTATCTGCTATTTACAATGCATTAGATACAAGTGTGACACGAACTAAAGCACGGCCCAAACATTGGAAACAATTCTGGAACGATGAACTTCAACGCAAAGCAGACTTACGTGAAGAAGCATATAAACGGTGGCGTCAATCACCCAATATAATTACAGTCCGAGCAACCTTGTGGAACAAATACACCCTAATTTGCGATGAGTTCACAAAGGAAATCCGCCATACTCAACGTCATACTTGGAAGCAATTTTGTTCCAAGCTCGGAAATGCACCTGTCAATGAAGCCAACTCAACTATTAAACAAATTTGTAAAAACAGAAACTCAACACACTCTTTCTCTCATCCTGAGGGCCCTGAAAAAGCAGTTGAAGATATGGCAACTCACCTCTCATCTGTATTTGGTGGTGAACGAACCAGTGACACCT
This sequence comes from Circinella umbellata, assembly GCA_025093555.1. Taxonomy (NCBI): domain Eukaryota; kingdom Fungi; phylum Mucoromycota; class Mucoromycetes; order Mucorales; family Lichtheimiaceae; genus Circinella; species Circinella umbellata. The sequence continues at coordinate 4,746 of JAIWNF010000031.1, read as the reverse complement.
CGTTGCCATTTATGGACATTAATACAGATGACAATCCCTTTCCAGCAATCGAAATTGAGGTTATCATTAACAAGATGGCTCCACGTAAAGCTCCTGGTGATGATCATCTTACTGGTGCAATGCTCAAGCCAATTTCCAAACCACTGTCTAATACACTTAGTAAATTTTTTCAGTTATGCTGGAATTGGTCATGGACACCAATCTCTTGGCGAACAGCACAAGTAGTTCCAATATATAAAAAAGACGATCCTACTAATGCTAGTAACTATAGACCAATTAGCCTAACAAGTGTTCTACGTAAGATCCTTGAACGTTGCTTGCTGCCTAAACTTCTTGAACATATGGGTGCTCTCGACATAGCACAAGGGGGTTTCCGCCATCACCGTGGCTCTCTATGTCAGTCTTTTTCTCTTCATATGCTAATACAACAATTCATTAAACAATACGACACTCCAGCAGTACTTGCATTTCTCGATATCTCCTCCGCGTATGATGCCGTAAATCGACAAACAATATGGTCAACGTTGCAGCATCAACTGCCGAGCGCTCTGTTCCGTATTATATGTAATATGTTTGATAATGTTCGTATTGCAATTATTTCACAAAACTACCAATCCCGATATATTTTTCCAGCAAAAGGAGTACTTCAAGGATCTATCCTTAGTCCTCTTCTCTATGCAGTATTCATCAACACTCTTCCTCGTCGTCTACGTATCAAAATGCACAACTTTGGCCACCAACCATTATATATCCGTACAACACCAACAACTGGTAAAACAGAAGCTTCAGTGCAAGAACAACAGTATACTGGGGGGAAAAATGGGCGTCCTAATAAACAACGTCCTAACACCTCTAAAACTATTATTTCAGCATTATTATATGCAGATGATGTAGCACTAATTGCCTCACCAAATGACATGCAACTTCTTCTCAATACAGCAGAACAACATTCTCGCGATTATGGATATAGATGGCATCCATCCAAATGTGCCATTATTAATCCAAAGTCTACAATTTCAACACCACCTACAACATATCACCTATACAATCAACCTGTACCAACAACAAGCAGCTTTCAGTATCTTGGCTTACCATTCACCAATACTGGTATTGATTACGATCAACTGGTCCACCAGCGAACTACAAAGGCAACAGGTAACATGGCATTATTACGACAATTAGGGATTCATATATATGGTGTGGGTCTTTGGCCTGCTTTACGTTCCTACCGCACATTTATACGCCCAGTACTCGAATATGGTCTCGCAATAGCAGCACTATCCCCTAATCAGCTAGAAAAACTTGATAATGCTCAAAAAGGTTGTATTAAAATGGCTCTAAATCGCAAAACATCAAAACACTCTGCCACCATTGTTCCCATGGTCTTGGCTGATTTACCATCAATGAAACTTCGAACCCGTACGCTTTAATTAAAGTTCGCAGCTCGCCTTCAAACATTGCCAGTCTCATCAATGGCTAAATCAATCGAACTGTCTTTTTTGTGGGATCAAAAACACCCCAACAAGCAATGGAAAAGGATAACCACCAGCAACCCAGTTCATCAATGCTTCAATAAATTACGCAACAGCCACAACCAAACAAGAGACCCAGTTGCCACAGCAATTAAAGAAAAACGAGACGAAGAATACATTTCACGATGTAATCAATTTAGAACCATTAACTGTCTACGCACTAAGCGTATCATCGATCCGATCCTTTATCTGCCTTCTTTTTCTAAAGATCGTCACCGACTTATTAAATGGCGTATGCATTGGCTTCTGTCCTATCCTCTTAAGGATTGCAGATGTGGACATCAAGCAGCTCATCGAACTCATTTCACACATTGTCTTCTCCTTGAACCACTTATGCAAGATTTACTGGATAAATTTGGCACTGTTCCATTGTTACCGCACAACATACAACCTTTGGATCAAATTCTCAACAGTCTTCCCCGTTCTGAGGTGGGGCTTGCTACGGGTAATTGGTCAAAAACATGGCCAGCTCTGATTCAAGTACTTCGGAAAATTGATTTTCTGAGCCATCCAGACGATACTTTTGATAATGACGAACCAGCACCAGAAGAAGCCATAGATAGTTTTCCTACAACAACAATCAACACCACTGAATAACTCATTTTACATTTGTACTCTCTCTCAACCCCTCTTATCTTCGTCATCTTACACAGCTAATTTTCTTTACTTCTTAATCATTTATATTCATTTTTCCTATACATTATTTTGATCTCTTTTTTCTTTTCTATTTTTTTTCTCACTACATCCTATATCTCTACACATTAGTATAACTTTTCCTCCACAGGAGGTTTTTCTAGTTATTATTCTTACTTCCCCAACTTCATTCTTCAACTTTCTATTCACATCGTACCGCAAGGAAGCGATCATATACCTATAGGTGCCGGTCATTTCAGTCTTCCACTTTAATAAAATATAAATTATAAACTACTGCTTCAACAACATTACAAAATATAGCAGTAGAAATACAAGATATCTGCAACGAATTCAACTTAGAAGTAGACTACGAACACATTCCAGGTGTAGAAAACATTCAAGCCGATTGGCTAAGCCGACAACAACACCAGACGAAAAGGGTATTTTACGAAGCATCAATTCCAAATCGAATATTTCAAAACATCAACAAACAATGGGGTCCGTTAAAAATAGATGCGTTTGCAGACAGACTAAATACTCGACTACCAAACTTCTGGAGTCTTCGACCAGATCCGGATGCACTGGGGTTAGACGCCTTCCAACAAACATGGCTGAAGAAGGGAATGTATCTCTTTCCACCGTGGAAATTCATACCACAAACACTACATCAGATCAAACAACAAAGAATACATCAAGCAGTACTTGTGACACCATTTTGGCCAACTCAGTATTGGTTTCCCACAATACTCAAGATGAAACACAAAAATCAACCAATGATGTTCAAACTGAAAAGATGGACCATGATCGCATGGCACTTATCTGTAGGGATCTTAGTACAATCCGGATTTATAAACCGATCCGTTTTGCATACGGATTGGATCGGATTCGGATTGTGTCTCAACGGATTCGGATCGGATTCGGATCGTAATTCTACAATCCGGATTGTAAACAGATTGAGATCTATGGATCGGTCGGATTTTTCTGATCCGTCATTATAATTATAGAGTAATGGATCAAAGTTTTAACAATGCTGTGGTAAGGTATATATATATATTCAAATAAAGAAGAGAGTAAGTTTTTGTATATTATTATATACTTGAATAGAGCAGTTGAAAAGAAAAGTAGTAATGGCTTTAATATAGAAAAGAAATATTTGAAAAGAAAGAAGCAAAAGTTGAAGATTAAAAAGAGAGATTAATAAACTTAATTATTATTTTTATTAATCTAGTAATAATAAAGAGAATTATAAACTTTTATTTGGATGTAAACAGAGAAGGTAAACTTATACCTCTTTTTTTTTCAGCATACTACTCGCCCCCACAAAAAAAAATCCACGTCATGTTATATTTCTACCACCACCATAATTTTTTTTTTTCACTATAAACTTTTTTATCACTATAACTTTTTTTTACTACTATAACTTTCCCACTATAACTTTTTTTCAACTATAACTTTCTTTTCCATTGTAACTTCTTTTTTCCCATTATGTTTTTCAAACCAAAATAATAAAATCATCTAAAAACAATGCACCTCTGTTACCAATGTTTTACTTTTCTTAAACGATCTCAAACGACTACTATACACAATCTTGTAAAATACCTTCTCTCATGAAAAAATACTGTGACATCTACTATATAGTCTAAATTTTCATCTAATTGATTCTTTTGCATTACGGATTACGGATTCAATCCGGATTTTCACGAAACGGATTCGGATTGCAATTCTCTAATCCGTGGACAATCCGGATTTCTGAAAATCCGATCCGTTTCAAAACGGATCGGATTCGAAATGGTGCCAATCCGATCCGGATCGGTCTACTAAGAACCCTACTTATCTGCCACAAGAGGAAAGCAGTTAATAATTTAGATGAAGATACAATTGAATATTTATCTCATGCTCAAAGAACAAATACACATCGTGTATACAATTCTGGTTGGAATAAATGGTTAAACTGGTGCGCAGCACAAAACCCGATAGTATCTCCAACAGAGTACAATGTTAACAATGTATTATTTTTTCTGAAGAATAATAGTCATTTTTCCTATCAATATTTGAATGGATTACGTTCTTCCATTGCATCTGTCTTCAAGATAATTCACCCGGATCAAATACCAATTGCAAATCAAGAGTGCATCATTGAATTTTTCAAGGCAAAGAAACATAAAGAAATATTGATTCCAGAAAAACACCAATTTCAAACATGGGATACAACTTTACTGATAAACCTGATTAAAACAGAATGGCCATATAATAGCGATCTCAAATTATATGATCTTCAACAAAAAACAGTTATCCTAATGTGTCTTGTTACTATGGCTAGACCAAGATCGGATGTAGGAAGACTGCAATACAGAGATATTCAAATTGAATTAAAAGACGACAAACCAGTTTCGGGAATCATTCACTTCAGGGAAGCTAAAGAAACGCAAGTAAAGTCCACTGTCCTCGGCCTCATGGATGATAAAGATTTATGTCTAATATCAACATTATTTCAATTTATGGAAAAATCAAAACCGCTACGAAGAGATTTACCAGAAGAACATACTCTGTTTCTGGCGTATATACATGATCATCGAAAGGT